>OY804523.1:17782053-18982053 GCA_963680855.1 Lepeophtheirus nordmannii | reverse complement strand
CAGTTATTTTTTTAATCGAAATTATTTGAAATAAACTTGATGAATTGAATAAATCAGATTTTCACCGCTCACTTACCCATCACTAGTATTCATAACTAAATATAACTAGATTTCTAAGTGGAAAATAAGAAAAATCTTTAGTAATCATCGAGTGGAAAGAAGTATTGGGTAAGTTTGGAAGGATATTCTTTTGAAAGTTGGGGATGATAACATTGTTATGTTCAAATATTGCTCCTCTACTTTTAATATCAAAAATTCCTCAACTTCTTCATTTAGAAAAAAATAAAAAGTTAAGATTGAACAAGGCAAGAAAAAAGAATTATTAAAACCCTAACAGCTTTCAATTCTTATGTGTAAAAATAATTCACCGACAGAAGTCTTAGCTATGCTCTTAGCACTCGACAGGCTGGAGAAAAATCAAGATATTCATAATGTTTGACGCTCACAAGGATTTAATATTCCTTCAACGAGAAAAGAAATCTAACAAATGTTCATCTCTTTTACTGCCAGAATCAAAAATAACTTTACAAAAGCTATTCCAAGGATCAGAGTTCTCTCTTTCCCTGGACGAATGGACTTATATAAAAAAAAACCAGGGGTTATGTGTGTTTGAATATTGATGAATCATGAAGAAGAGTACACACCTTTGGAATGGAAGGAACAATTGGTTCAATAAAAGCTGAAGATGATCTTGTCATTATTTAAGCAAAACTGGGTAATTTGGGATTTTGTCTCAAAGACCATATTATTGGAATGGTTACTGACGGAGTCTCAGTAATGCACACAACAGGGCATCTTTCAGGTATATTTAACCAATTGTGCCATTTCCATGGAATTTATTAAGCTGTTAGCAATGTCCTGTACAAAACGGAAGTTGTCAAACGAAGATCGTGACAACATTGTCAAAGAGTTTGATGATGTTGATGTAGATGAAGTTTTGAAAATTGTCAAAAGGAGTATGGCAAAGAATTAAACGCGCTACAAAATATGATTTCTACGTACCTTGAAATAAGGTCAAGAGTGGAGACAGCCTTAGAAGAATTTAATCTTAAGGATAAGTGTTTGACAATCAGAGAGGTTAACGTAACGAAAGACTTGGCTGATAGCTTGAAAACAGTTGGAGTCGGAGCAACTGTGAAAAAATATTTGAGTGTATTTTTGACAAAAACTGGGACAATATTTAGGAACAATTCTTCAGTGTTCAAAAGGATCAAGAATCGGATAAACCAACATATGTATGGACTAGCTCAGTACCTAGAAGCTTCAAACCAATATGATGAAGTTGAACAGTCTCTATTGCGTTATCCTTTGAAGAGCAAATTGGCCAAAGTCGCTCGTGACTTATACGTCAGACTCTTCCCACATGGGGACATTGAGATTTAGAAGAATGTTGTAGATGAGCAACTAGAACTTTAACCAAAAAAGAGGAAAAATTGATGTCCTCAAAATAAAAAGTTTCGACCTCAAAGCATCCTGGCCTATATTAAGAAGGGGATGATATTTTATGTGGCTACAAGCGACTAAAGAATTGTTTGAAATATATTCACTCGTCATCAGTGGTAGTTGAATGCTGTCTTAGTGCAGTCGGACTATTTATAACCAAACTTAGGTCAAACTTGAATGATGAAATGATTGATCATTTGTGCTTTATGTGTAAACATTTAAAAGAATGATTGATTTTTTTTTCTTGTGCAATATTTGTGAAAATATATTATGAAATACATATATATAGAGTATTTGAAAAATGGTTTGAATTATTCAGTTGAAAAGTTAAAATTACTTCTTATTTGAATCATTAGAAAGTATGTAGTTAGTTAAACCCATGCCTAATACCTAGGTATGTAGAATTCTACAACATAAAATATCAGAAGCAAGGGTTTTTATTTACTGCCGTAAAGCCTTTCCATAACAGTTGAATGGATCATGTATTGCAATTTATTTTCACAATGCTTGCCTCATTTATTTTTGTGATTGTTTGTAACAAAGTTATAAATCCGTTTTTTCACTTGTCTATAAAATCTTCATTTTTGAGTCAATTTTATGTTGTAGTATGTATGTACAATCCTGATTTTCTTACATCTAAAAGAAAAAAATGAATATTGTCCCGGAGTCAATAATATCAAATTGTGTGTGTTTTTTTTTTTCAATCAGAGTTCTTTTAATCATATTGATTGCGTTTTTTTATTATGGAGGTACATAATTTTCCTCATTCCCTCCCCCCCCCCTTCTTTTTCTTTATGGTCCTTTTTCACTAATGAAATTCTTTCATATTCATTTTTTTTTAATGTACATTTCTGTATATTTTTTAATTTATTATTTAAAATGACTTACATTCATTTTTATGACAAATAGTCATTATTTGAGTACTGTTATTTACGTGCATGTCATTTTTTTTTGTCAAATTTCTTGTCAAAAGCTATAATTTTAAAATTGTCTTTTATATATATATATATATATATATATATATTTTCAAAACGACTTCATTAAGAATGAGTGATATTATTTTAGAAATAATCTGCCAAATTTGCGGTCAAAATTTTCACCTCGCAATTTTTCTTTTTGAAATCATTCCAATAGAAAAAAACTAAAAATGAAGTAATGTATAGTTAAGTAAAACTATTACTTATTGGCATTTACTAAACTACTACTATTTGTAGTATTTTCTCCATTTCTTTTCAATGGTGTATGTACGAATATGTACTAATAAGACTCTAATTACTCAAAAATTGCGAAAAAATGACGTCAGTTGCTAACTATAGTTAAATTTCTAGCCTTTTATTCTTTTTTTCCTCTTTTTTTAAGGAAGAAAGGTTGAGAGATGACATTGAAGATGTTATGTGACAAAATATATTTTCTTCCCTCTTTTTGTTCATATGTAAAAAGTGTCAAAACTTTTTTAATTATAAGTATATACCACATGTACGTATCATGTGGTGGGCCTAGAGAAAAAGTGTAACAAGTCACTTTTTGTTAATAATAAGGGATTTAGCTACAATATTTATTTGCTACAATAATATTTTTTCATATCTATTTACTTTAAGGGAATATTTAATAAAACGTATAATAAAATATATGTTACAAAAATGTAACATATGTTGTTAAAAATATTTTACATTTTGAAGGCTGTAATAACCGATATCTCAAAAAAATCATATATTTACAGTTGCTACATTTTTGCTTTCTAGACCCACAATACATATACCTGTTTTATGTATACCATATTTCGTTATTTTTAATTTTACAATTGTAACCATCCCACCAAATTATGCATTACTTTATTATTTGGCCCTTAAGAAGAGTATGAGGTATATGAAACCCCATCTGATACAGGTCAACAAATTTGAAATGTCAAAAATCCTATAAGTATAATATTAATTTTACTCGCTGATTCCAAATCTGTAATTTTTGTTCCTGCTAGAAATCAAAGACTTAAGGCAGAGCTACTAAAAAACAAGTACAATAGACTGAAGTAGTAGCATGCAGAAGGATTTCAGCTGATTTTTCAATCCTTCTATGCGCTACTAGTCTTTGATTTTTAATGGATTTTTGATCGAAATTCAATGAAAATTTACACATTTCGATGGACAATTTCTTCTTAGTTAAGGTTTATTATCGAGCACTTAACATCACATTTAAAAGCTATGGGTCTCAGCTCTTTAATGCATTCCTTATTAATCAATTTCATTTAATATTCGAGGAGTTATTTTAAAATAAAGGATTTGGCCGACGTTTGGGCCTACTCCCGCCGCCTATGCCTCCAGGAACCACTTTAGGTCAAAACAAAGATTGGTAATGAAATCTTTATTAATTGCACAATGCACAAAATGAGTATCCTTCTAGTCTTAAATTGAAGTTGAATTAGCTCAAAAATTAGGAATCGATTTCTTGAAAACCGTCGGACTCTTGAAAAAAAAAATTACAGATTTGAAATCAACGTGCAAAATTGAATAACTTTTATTATACTTATACTCCTTAGGGTCTTTTGACTGTTGACTAGTGTAATTAGTAGGATATAGGTACATACATATTGTTATTTCCCTCACAGGATTTTGATTTCCCGAAATCTCCCTGTTTTTTACATCAACGGGAAATTCTTGGGAAATCCTGCATTTTATTATTTCATAAATTAGGCTTTATTTAATTATATATTATTATAATTCATTAAATTAAAGGTTAAATACATATCAAAGAATCACTGGGCTTAAATTTTTTACGATTTATGCTGTCCAAATGATGTTATATATGCATTGATAATAAATGATGCCCAATGAAACACCAAAGTGTTACATATAGAGGAACTTTACTACAACAATATAAGTTCCTGGTACCTTTTTTTCTTTTTTCCTTTTTATAGGTTCCTTACTCGTGAATCATATATATATATATATGTAACATATTGATACTTAGAAAAACCTATCTAAAGATATCACGCATTATTGATGCGTGAGATAAATGATTTCTAAACTGTTCCATATCGGCCCAAATGTTCAGTATTTGGGATGTAATACTTATGTTTTTCTGGGACATTTCCGATCTTTTATATATTTAATATAAAGAGTTGCATGTCATGTACAAGTTGACATTTAGCTTGCAAGTTGGGTCGAGTTATGTATTTCACAATTACACAATACATAGTTCCACCAAAAATTAAGACTCCTTGTTTATATATATTTTTTGACTAATATCAGTCCTTACTTCCTTTCCAATGAGGGAAACCTGAACCAATTTTGAGTCTTTCAATAATATACATACATATTCTAGGAATTTATTATTTCTTTTAAAGTATAAAATTAAATACTTCTTTACTACCAGTATTCTAAATTTCCTAGAATTTAAAAATTAATTTCCCTAGAAATGAAAACCCCGAAATCAACATCAATTGAAAAAACATTCACTATATTTTAATATTTATTATTCATTTGTATCTTAAGCTGTATGTACATTGGCAAAGTTAAACAAAGTAAGGCATTGAAGTAAAAATTTGAATTGAATGTTTATGGAAATTTACTCATACAAAAATATTTTTTTTAACTTTTTAAATCTATTTTTTTTTACTATCCCTGGCTTTCTTATTCTGGATTTTACAACTGTTTGAACAAACTCTCTTTTTTTATTTTAATTTAATTTTTTTATTACTACTCACTATATAGGTAGTAAACTGTATTTTACCTTCGAATTTTGACTCCAAAACTAGCTTGGTGTACGCTTACATATATTTTGACTAGCAACTTATTTTTTATATAACTCTTACATATGTATATTTGTTGTGCATGATACACATACTTTTCAAAAGATTTTTATAGTTTTGATTTTGCAGGCATTGGCCATACTTTTGTAGGTCTTGTTGAACATTTAACTTGACCCCTTATTCTTCTCATAATGATTTAATTATAATTAGAGTTTAAGTACCATTTTTGTTTGAGAGAGAGAGAGAGAGACTATCAGATAGATAGCCCCAAAACACCAGGCCACAATACACTAAGACCAGACCTTCCTATTTCAATAAACTCCTTTGGCAAATTGAAGTTCAAAAACCTGTTTTATTGGCAATAGAGAACCTGAAGAATCCCGTTGGGAAACATTAAAGAACCATGATGAGAACTTCAATTGCTAAAGTACATTTTTGTGAAATTCCCATGATAATTTAATTATTTATTTTCATCATAAATAAATGGTTTGTCAAATGACATACTGCAGATACGTACATGAGAAAAAAATTAAAGAGGCTTTTCCATAGCCTGCAGTCATACAATACTTAATAAATATTTTTCTGAAAGAACATAACATCAATCACCATCATGTTCAAAGCTTTTTTTTCTTTTATTTATTTCGCCATAGACATTTTACTAATGGATTAAACTGTTAGAAAATTACTTTTATTCTCAAAATGGCTATAATAATTATTCGGATAGCATCTTGATGAATAATCATACAAACTATGCATGAACATATGTAATTCATACCAATCATAACGACGTACATGTCTTTATACTCACGTCTTTAAACACCATTCATGATGATGGGGATTTAAGAAGGGTCTATTAATGAGCTATTGAGTGTGATATGCATACTACGAATGTATGAGGTGGTTATTTCCTTTATGCCTTGTCTTTTCCCTCCTTTTCAAAAAAAAAATAAAGGCAAAAATACAACGAAGCTTGATTAGATTTGTATAATATGAATAAACATAATTATTCATGTATATAAAGGTGGTTTTTTTTTGTTTTTGTTTTTTGCTTATTCGTATTGCTTAATCATTTTTTTGCATACTTAAAAAATTTCAGCTTGAAATATTGTGAAATGAAATATTGAGAGCCAAATTTGTGTAGACGCTCAAAGTCGTTTTTATCAGCTACGTGTCTAAGTGACTTGACCTACATATTGTTTTACAGGTTTTTTAATAGATTTGAATTTATCTTTATTTAACATTATGCTTTTAGTATTTAGAAAAATATCTTCGTCATTGGAGTGTGCATATTCCACAAATCCACACTCACTTCCAAAGCATCTAAAAAGGATTTTACCGACATATGTACATATAACTATGTAGTATATCATTATAGATCTACTTATTTTTTTTTCTCCTCAAAACGTGATGTTACTAAACATATGTACATATATACGTATGTAGGTATGTGTGAAAGTCCATATGGACTTATTGAAGGGAATGTTAGAAAAGTCGATATTTACTCAGCTACAAAACATACATACATACATAAAAAGTAGGTTGAGTTGTTACCTTAGAGGTATCCCAAATATGTATATGAAAATGACAAATGATATAAGTAAGCACACAAGCTCAACTCCCTATACTTTTTCATCAAATAAAAATGACTTCATCCCATGTGTCTCATTTAAATCCCCCCCTTACTATTTTTTTAAAAATGGCCCATCATATTTTAAATTATACATAAAGCATTGTTAGTTACTTGGTTGGCGTATTGAGGGTTTGAGTATACGTCTTATAATTTGTACAGTGTGGTTTTTGTGGTACTTGCGGCTCCAGTATGTAAAATTCAAGAAAAGAAAGATCCTGTGGTCTGTGTTTTGTTTGTCATTTTGAGCATTCTTTCATTTTTCATAGCAAGTTAGTCACAATGCAATTTAGCAGAATATCATGAACATACTTTATGTGACCTTCATAATAAGAAACACTGCGGATATTTATCATCATTATGAGGTATATTTTCATGAAAGGTTTGCTTAAAAGACTTATTATGTCTTCTTTATTGGATAGAAGATGTAGCCTTTCTTTCATTCCTCTTGTTTTGTATTATTTTGTTTTTAATAAAAATATTTAATATTAGTAAGTAAATAAATTCTAAGTGACTTGCCTTGCCCTTTGGGAATCCTTCCTAATTGTTTGCCTTTGAAATCTAACTAAAGTTAATGCATCGAGAAAGGTTTAAAAAGTTATACACACAAACATATATGTATACCTATACAAAGATAATGACGTTTAGTTCATTAAAATAGTGGTTCTAAGAATGCGTGCATACATGCGCTACCGTTATTTGAAAGATCAAAGAATGGTAAAAATGTACTTGTTAATCCATTTATGTAATTGAAAAGCTAAAACATGGCGAATCAATGAGTGATGTAGTTCTATGTCTACATAGGTCTTTGAATATTTTGATATATTTTCTTTCAAGTCTTGTCTTGATCTCGGAAAAAGGAAGTCATGTACATATGTATATAATACTAGAGTCTATGGGATTCGTGAACACAAAATGAACCAAGAATGAGTTTAAATTACATTTGTATTTTTCAACTGATTAATAATAATTATTAAATTACATTTAATTAATGAACGATACTCATTAATCCTTCGGAGACGTCGTAAATTCCACTTCAAGGTCGTCCATTTAAAATAACACAAAAGCATATTCTCTTTGAAAGACTAAATAAAGCATCATAAATCAAATGAAGGATCTAGAGTTTAGTTAACTAACATTTCTAATTATCTGAATTAGGGTTCGACCAATATATCGACAGACCGATTATTGGCTGTTTGAGAGTAATTTGTCAATGCTGATATTTTTTTCACTAAAAATAATCAGTAATGTCTGAGTTTGCAAAAGTTACTTAACTTTTGCAAACTCAGACATTACTGGAACAGCCATTTTTATTAATTCCCTTTCTTTCCACACACTTAACAAATATTTTATATCTTAAAATGCTTTTTCGAAAGTTATTTGACTATTTATTGTCAAAAAACTAAGATTTGTATAAAATCCCAGACAGGGTCATATATGAAATAAAAACCTTTGTTCTCTATACAACATCAATCAATATTTTTTCATAATCTCAGGAAGAAAATGCTAGGATGTTTCAAAATCTGAGTAGATGCACGGATATTCTATGGCGATGGACAAGGGCAATTATTTAGTGGCTAGAGTGGTCATTGTTGAGTGTGTGGCTGATTATTTTGTATGTGGTTTTTAAGGTTTAATTAGACCGGCTGATTAATCGGTCATCAGTTTTTTACTCTTCAAACGATCATGAGTGTTGAAATCAATAAAATTAATTTTGTGAGGTTTGGCCTTATCCCATCCTATAAGTTTGAATATAAAACACTTATTTGACAAGAATATATTGGGAATTTCATTTTTTCCTTGTTTCCTTGCTCTCAAGATTCCTGACAAAGCACAACCGTAACCACTAGAGCACAAACTGATAAACACTAACTTAGATCGAAACCAAAATATATAAATGTAGCTTATCTTGTCAGTTCATAATTCAGGCTTGTATGAAAAAGGTAGTGTATACATTAAATATAAAAGGAAAAGTAGCTTTCTATCTATGTAAAATAATAACGAAAAGGTGAAATATTAAAAAGTATAACTCCTATACATAAGGATAATATGCATCGCTAGATAGTGCATCCGAATATGTGTATAAATATTCCAAATAGCCTAAATAACGTAATTATGACTAAGATACAAACCACTAAAAGATATCGAATGACATCTACATTTTATTGACTAATCGGAGCAAATCAAAGGCCATTTATGACTCATATGAGTAGATAAACGAACCATTAAGTGAATCCCCCTCTGAGTCATCTTTTTATTTACCCCCCATATATACATATATATACAAATAACATACCTTTCGTGTATATTTCTGTTTGCAATGCAATAAATATTAGAATTTCCAAGTTTTTCACTTTTTGCCATATATCTCAAGTATGCTGTTAAGTAAATATAAGCTACATATATCTGTTAATCACATTAGTTTTATTGGTTTTACCTACGAGTCCACTCAATCAAAGAACCAGTTAACGATATTAGAGTGCATAAATAATAGAAAAGAGACCATAACCGGGAACAACCTTTACTGCATGTAGGTAATATACAGATGCATTACAGATAATTAATTAATTGTAGAGGACATATATATAAATCTATAGAGTGATCAGTGCATTATATTCATAATTGAAGAAAATTAATTTATTCTAATTCTCATTTTCTCTTTCCTTCTCTTCCTTTCTTTCCTCTTTCTTTCTCTTTTTTGATTAATTGCATAAAATAATTTAAGAAAAACTCTTTTATATGTAGTTTAATTCCATTTAAAGAAAAATATACAATTCATTTTTTTGTTTGTGGGTATATATATATATATATATATATATATTGTATATCGAATGTGTATACATATGTATAAGCGCATTATGAGTAGTTTTTGGAAAATATCGTGATTAATAGACAAAAGTATTTTTCTCATTCATCAATAAATAATGATGTAAGAAGGTGGTATGTGCATATGTATATGCCATTATTAATCAACTGTTCACTTTTATGCATTGTCATGTTTTCTGTCAAAACTTAATACACCCTTGAAGTAAATACATACATGAAAAATTATGATAAAATGTATTGGAGGTTGTGTTCGAAGAAAAAATGGCTATTGCAGAATTATACATTCGTATTATTAATTAAAGACATAGGCGGAGTCCGTTTACAGTTATATTGGCAATATTTTAATTCAATTTCATTTATCTGTCTTAAATTATTTTTCCCTTTGCTGTTGGTCTGTATTTGGCTGGTTAAAAATGGTGAAAATTACACAGGTCTACAAATTTGAACTTTCAAAAATCTTTTGGGGTATAAGTATAATAAAAGTTATTCATTTTTGCTCACTGATTTCAAATCTGTAATTCTTTTTTTCGAGAGTCCGATGGTTTTCGAGAAATCGGTCCCTACTTTTTTAGCTTTTTTGGCCCATTTTCCAACTTCAACTTCAATTTAAGCCTAGAAAAATACACATTTTGAGCACTAAAAAATGATGATTGGCTAGTATTTTTTATGGAAATTTCATTTCTAGTCTTTGTTTTGACCTAACAGGACTCCTAGGGGCGTAGGGTGCCGGAGTAGGTCCAAAAGTCGACGAAATCCTTTGTACTTAAATAACTCCTTGAATATTGCATGAAATGGATTAATAAGGAATGCATTAAAGAGATTAGACCCACAGCTTTCAAACAAGATGTCAAGCGCCCGATAAGAGCCTTTAATTTTGAAGAAATCGTCCATCAAAGTGTGTAAATTTTCATCCAATTTTGGGCAAAAATTCGCTAGAAATCTAAGACTCACGGTAGATCTAATAAAAAACAAGTGCTATAGACTGTAGTAGTAGCTCGCATAAGAAGACTCTGACATCAGCTGAAGATAACCAAATTCAAAAACATGGATCTCTTATTTAATTACAAGGCAACTCCGAGGAAAGAGTGGGATCGCAGGGCCATGGATATCCTATGAAAGGAATAGTGTTCCTTGATGAGTCATGTCTCAGTACCCTTCATCTTCATCATCATGGATATGAACGGAATGCTGGATCAGTCGCCTTAATTTGAAGAAGACGGGATCGGAGTTTCGACGTGTTATAAAATTAGAGATTCATCTTCATGAGAAAGTATTTGTCATTTGGATCATCTTTGAGTACACTAAGAACAATTCCCTTTTCAGATTAACAATAAACATCGCTGTTAAGTCAAGAATGGGGAAAGAAATGAAGACTCCATTGAGGAGTCAATGTTTGTATAGAAAAAACTAATTTCCACATTCATCTCAAAATTTAAACCGATGTTATTGCTTATATCGCTACGACGGCTCTTGTATACACTGGACTCGCGCATCGTGGCCGTTTCTAGTCTACTAACACACATCCTCATTCGAATGGACAACTTTTTTACACCCATGTACCAATCACGTTTACCATTTATGTCTCTCAGTACTGGGTCCCCTTCTTAATGTCTAAAGTGGAGAACAAGGAATAATCATGAAGTGTCTTTGATAACGTTAATCGTATTATGCACAAACTCATTTATTTTTTATACCATTTCTAATTAGGAATTTTATGTTTTTCATGAATTTGTTATATTGAAGAGATTAAATATTTTAATTTATCTACATATATAACATATTGTACATAATTATTTTAAGATTTAAAATATAATTTCAAAGATATCATAGATGTTTGGTACTAGATTTACGCTTGAGCTTCTTTTCAGGCTCATCACGATACAACATTCAACAATAATCTCCCGTCATGCTTGAATTCCAAAACCCTTTATATCTTGCTTCTATTTTTTTAATATCTTGATGAAAACGTCCTCCCTGCTCGTCACTAACAGCTCCTAAATTGTGCATTTGGAGCCAAGACACAAAAAATATTCATTTTTCTAGAAATATCACAGAAGCAGCAATACAGGTTTCAGAATCAGAATTTATTCATTTTTCCTTCACTAAACAAACGACATTTATCGCTTGCAGAAGTAGATTGTCTTATAGTAGCACTTATATTGGTAATCAGACAATTAGTTTAGATGAAAACTGTACACTTCATTCAAATGGAATGCTCCCTGCAGATTATGAAGGTATAAGTTCTACATTTGAAAGTGTAACCGAAGATCCAAAAATAGACATTGAATTCATTCATCAAATCTTAAAGAATAAATCTAGAAAAATATTTGAAACCATCGGAGTTTCGAATAAAATTGCTTAAAATATATTTCAAATTGCCCAAAAAATAAAAATACTGTCAAAGTTCGATACAGATAATACTATAGGTTCAATTATAAGCCTTTCAGCAAATATAACTAATGCTCCATTCAAGATATTTTCGTGGATTAAACCCGCCTTAATATGTATATCAACTATTATGATCGTCCTAGTTACATGTTTTTAAGTTATAAAGTTTATAAGAAAAGAAAGAGATCACATCTGATTATTCAAAATCAAAATCATATTATGTTATCAGCATTGTAACTACCATCTGAATCAAATAACTCCTTGTCAAACATTGATGATTGAATTATACTTGTAAAGAATTATGTAAATTATGTTATATTTATAATATATTTTGTATTTGAGATCATTCATTAGAAATGATATAAAAAATAAATGAATTTGTTCAGAATACGATTGACGTTAACAAAGACACTTCATTATTATTCCTTGTTCTCCAATTTAGACATTAAGAAGGGGACCCAGTACTGAGAGACATAAATGGTAAACGTGATTGGTACATGGGTGTAAAAAAGTTGTCCATTCGAATGAGGATGTGTGTTAGTAGACTAGAAACGGCCACGATGCGCGAGTCCAGTGTATACAAGAGCCGTCGTAGCGATATAAGCAATAACATCGGTTTAAATTTTGAGATGAATGTGGAAATTAGTTTTTTCTATACAAACATTGACTCCTCAATGGAGTCTTCATTTCTTTCCCCATTCTTGACTTAACAGCGATGTTTATTGTTAATCTGAAAAGGGAATTGTTCTTAGTGTACTCAAAGATGATCCAAATGACAAATACTTTCTCATGAAGATGAATCTCTAATTTTATAACACGTCGAAACTCCGATCCCGTCTTCTTCAAATTAAGGCGACTGATCCAGCATTCCGTTCATATCCATGATGATGAAGATGAAGGGTACTGAGACATGACTCATCAAGGAACACTATTCCTTTCATAGGATATCCATGGCCCTGCGATCCCACTCTTTCCTCGGAGTTGCCTTGTAATTAAATAAGAGATCCATGTTTTTGAATTTGGTTATCTTCAGCTGATGTCAGAGTCTTCTTATGCGAGCTACTACTACAGTCTATAGCACTTGTTTTTTATTAGATCTACCGTGAGTCTTAGATTTCTAGCGAATTTTTGCCCAAAATTGGATGAAAATTTACACACTTTGATGGACGATTTCTTCAAAATTAAAGGCTCTTATCGGGCGCTTGACATCTTGTTTGAAAGCTGTGGGTCTAATCTCTTTAATGCATTCCTTATTAATCCATTTCATGCAATATTCAAGGAGTTATTTAAGTACAAAGGATTTCGTCGACTTTTGGACCTACTCCGGCACCCTACGCCCCTAGGAGTCCTGTTAGGTCAAAACAAAGACTAGAAATGAAATTTCCATAAAAAATACTAGCCAATCATCATTTTTTAGTGCTCAAAATGTGTATTTTTCTAGGCTTAAATTGAAGTTGAAGTTGGAAAATGGGCCAAAAAAGCTAAAAAAGTAGGGACCGATTTCTCGAAAACCATCGGACTCTCGAAAAAAAGAATTACAGATTTGAAATCAGTGAGCAAAAATGAATAACTTTTATTATACTTATACCCCAAAAGATTTTTGGCTGTTGACATGTGTTATTTTTTTTGCAATTATTATTATTGTAAATTAATGCATAATTAATTATTCAAAATACTCGTATATAGTATTTTTCGACGTATCGTTTGTTTAGAAAAATCTTATCTTGTTTTCCAAGTCGAGGAGTTCTTTAGGGGAAACATTGAACAAGTGTTTAAGTTAGTGTAAAAATAAAAAATTGACATGATTTTTGAAAGATATTTGAAGAAAAAAGTAGTGCTGATCCCTCCAAACAGTCAAGAACTTTCATTAATTAATTTAACTATTTACAAAAACATTAAATAAATGTTCTCTGTTTTAAAATTTACCAAATATAAACTGGGTTTTGAAGCTAGAGTTTAACCCTTAACTGAATAGCGGAAATATTGGATGATATTTAACTTTATAAGTATCATTAAAGACGGATACTTGGTTATTTTAAAAATTAAGTGACTTTTGGTTGAGGTACGATTAAAAACCTTTAGAAAGTTGTGTAACCTCTGACTAATATGATCAAAAAGCCGTTTTTTACTACTTTCTCCTCTCTTTTTATTTTTTTTTATTTTTTTTGTGGTCTGTTATAAAAAACAAATTCTCCTTGAAATTAAAATAATGGAATCTTTAATTTTTGTGTGTCTTTTCGCCATATTTTCCTTTTTCAATCAAAAAAGAAAAGAAAAATAATAAAGGGAGAAGCGTATTCCTAGAGCTGTAAAAAAGTAGTTAATAAAGGTAAGCCTAAATTAATAATATAAATTTCAGTTGTCAAACTGCAATTTCGAGTGGTATGTTATTATTTTATTTTTCTTATTTGTTGTTCCTATCCAATCCCGTCATATTATTGCTCAACTTACAATCAATAAGAAATTGAAAAAATCCTTATAGACAAAATATCGTACAGATTACCAACTGAAATTTTTATTATTAGTTTATGCACAAGTTTATTGGGTATTTTTTTTACAGTCCTGTTTATTATGTTTTGAGCAGTAAATCGTAAGTTTGGTCACGATTGTGAAATTGTGTTGGTTGGCAAAATGAACAGCATTTTTATTTTTCAAAGCTGTTATTATTATTCCTTAATTCTTTAAGATATAAAATGTAACACTACTCACGTGAAATACAGTAATACACACCGTCTACAAATAATAATTTATCAATAAAATGAATCATCGAGGATACTTTAAATCCTGGATATAATATAATTTTCTGATAGATATGAATTTGTGTTTATCCTCTCTCAAGGAACCTCAATGTCTTTCCTTATAAAAGAGTATGAGAATGGCTCCTTGTAGCCAGGGGCGTACTGGGGCGAAAATTTCCACCGGGCAAAGAGTAAAATATCTTGTACGATAAAGGCGCATTATGCTAAATCGAAGGGGCGCCTAGTAAAGATTTCAGAGGGGCGCACCGGTCATTGACCGGTTGACCGCCGGGCCAGTACGCCCCTGCTTGTAGCAGATATAATACACCATCATGAAGCTGACGCAGTTTCCCTCCCAAAACATACATCAAATTGTCAGGGTTATCAGATCAATTTTTCCTTTCTCTTTTTTTACATACAGGCAGTGCATATATTTTACTTATGTATTTACTCTACTTATTTATACTATAGAGGGGTTGCGTGATGTTGTGTTGTATGAGCACAACCATTTAACTGAAAAAAATGTGTAAATACTTGAAAAATATTTATAAACTTACTCAAATTGTAAATGAGCATGCGGTATGTAGAGAATATACATAAAAAAAGCAAAAGCGACCAAAAATGGAATGTTTTAATTACTCTTTCTCGTAAATATTTGATGAGTTGCTAGAGAGTGAGCCTTTAGTGTATGGTGGCTTCACAACTTGTTCTACATAGAGTGGTTGTCAAGTACCTATATGTAAATGTCCATGATGGCTCTCTAAATTGATATAATCAAAGTTGATTAAATACCTACATCATTTCCTATTCGTCTCCCAACTAATTGTGTTCTTAAACTCCATGTAGGTGTTTTAATGCTGTTGTAGCAGGCATTCTTTATCAGAGTATGCAGAACCAAAAAGGGTTCCAAGGACCAAGGAATGTTCAATTAGTGATATGTATCCTTTTAATTCAATATCTAGGTAAGAATCAATTCATAACTCAACATAATATTTTCCCCTTTATTACTCAATTATTTTCAAAAAAATTCTGATGATTGAGTTATTTTTAAAATTTAAACTTTGAATTAAAAACGTATTCAACTCCCCGTTCAAGAAGGATAGAGAAATCATACATTTATGAAGAATAAAATATTTCATGTAGAACTTCTTCTATTATTCATTTTATTTTAAACTTTTTTTTTTCTTCCTTTCTTCATTGAATAAAGGTTTTCAAAAGAGTCCAATCGGTGTTTGTTTGTATTTTTGTATTTTATTTTAACAAGAGCTTAGAAGTAAGTTAGTAAATAATTAAGTAGTAGAACATAAATATTTTTGTTATGTACTTAATTGTTCATGAATTTTACATAAAGCTTGTGTCTATCAAGAACAAATGTACTTATGTATTATTTTGACATTTCCTTTCCTTATATAATTCCTTTTATCTATATAATTATTAAAGGATTTTAAGTAATCCCAATGAACAAACTTACATGTTTACTCATGCAGCAGAAAAAATGACTCGGTATAGCATTATTCATCACCTAATAAAGTGGTAATTAGAAAACATCAAATCCATGCAAAATGGATATTCAATTCACATTTCACAGAAGCATGTAGAGCTATTTTAAGTTATAAGCAAATGAGACGAATGTCCCGATCCTTCCACCCACCTTTAAAATAAGTGATTTTTGAAAGAAATTCTTGCTTATTTATTTCAGATATATAATTTAACTTTCATTTACTATAAGTTATTTATTTTTAGCGTCAAAAATGAAAAAGATATTTTGCTCTAAAGAGATTAATCCTTTTTTCTTAATTCAATATGAATTTTCTCAAATATGAAAGGAGGTACAGATATGTTCATTACTTTTTATACAGTTTTAAGACATTTATCTAAAAAAAATTTAATACTTTTGTTAAGCAACTTCCCTTCAGTATCTTAAAATTTTATTTTGAATTGATGTTTTATCAGACGAAAATCACGATTTACTAAAAATTATCCTATGGTCACAAAAATAAAATTATTAAGTTAAATTTTCGATTTTTGTGTTTTTGAGCATAAAAGGTATTATGATCTCAGCATTAAGACCCCTGATCAAAAATGCTATTGATTAGTTTTAAAATACGTGCGTCTTTTACGCACATTTCTTTTCCTAAGGTATTCTTTTTTTGGAGAGTGAGCCTGTCTGGCCCACGTTTTGTATTTTTTTTACTCGGCTAAATATGTCATTGTTTCAACTAATGATTAATCACTTACATAAGTAAACAATATATACAACTCTATGACATTACCTCCTCGACTAACCTGGGCAAGTGTCATACTTAAACATTGATTTAAGAAGAATGTATTTATTTTTAAATGCAGGGTCTTAGAAAATATCCGTTTCAATGTTGGCCAAAACCATGCAAACTTTACTGATCAACTCAATTTGTATTTAACGAGTTAATAAACGAGTGAAAGTTGATGGTTCAACAAGTAATCTCTAGTTATTTTTAGTCTTGTTATCCATCCATTGAATATGTATACAATTTCTTACTTAAGAAGTTCTTAAATGATGCTTGACATCATTCTATTAAGAATAAAACAAGTTTTAGCTTTAGTTATTTCGTTCATATTATGACAAGGAGGAAAAATAATGAATTATAATAACTCAACAACTATTCAGGATATAAAGTAAACGGACAATGTACGTAGTCTCGTAGAAGATACAAAATATTAGCAAGGATTAATACTAATATTATATCGATTTGAAGTTCAGGAAACACAACATTAGAAGATATTGAGAGGGGAAAAATTCCCCTAAATCTTCAAGAAATTCAACAAACTACTGATACAATATTCTTTTGAAATTAAACTTGGGGAGTCTGTTTGGGTTTTTTCTTCACCAGTAAAGGAGTAATTTAGTGGACCTATCTCAAAAATGGTCACTATGAGGATATGCTCTTATATTTTGTTTTAAGTTTCATTTATGACACCTTTCCACGAATAAGATGATTCAAGACAAGCTTTTGATTTATTAGCAGCAGATATACCTCTAGAAATGATAGGAAGTATCTTTTTAAAATCATTTGCTAAATTATTTCTGTAAATTGGTGAGGCAAAGGCTCAAACAGAGTCCCAAGGGCTGATTTTAATGCTTTAATTTGGTGTGAATCCTTGTTCAACACATTAAGATAGATACAAGTATGATTTTAGTAATTATTTATCAAGACCTCAAAAATCCATTTATCCATCTAGACATCTCAAATTTTAGAACAGAGTTTATAATTGTATGGACAATACTTTTGTTTAAAATTAGTTTTTATACAAATGCCAAAATCAAAAATTAAAATTGAAAAAAAAACTGAATTTACACACACTCTGCAGTTTGGGAGAGAAAAAAATTAGCCAATACCCTTTTTGATGTTCCAAAGTGATTACAAGTCCAAATTCAGCTCAATTCATGTTGTAATTTTTGAGTTTATACTTATTAAATAGACTTATGAAACTGAAATAATCAGTTATATTTTTGTTTTGTGTACATTAAAGACTCATCCAAAATAGGTTTTGTTAATTCCGTTGCAAATTGAAAGTATGACAAACTATCAAAAGATTAAAAATTTATAGTTGTCATCATGATATCAGTCATTTTAAGACTTTTTTAAGTAGATGAATATTTAATCTTTCAAAAATATTCATATCTTTTATCCCAAAAATTACTTTTTCCTATTAAAAAATTAACATTAAAAACCAAAAACAAAGATTTCAGTCAAGAAATCCAAAGTTTGATTATTTTAGTACACTTCAATGTACTTGTATAGAATCTAGGAAGTTAGCAAGCTTATGAATGAAGAAATTAATTAGTGGTATAAATGTTTATTTCTTCTAATTTTGTATCACAATGGGAATTGAAAGGAAAATAATAATAAAATCTTTGCACAGGGATAATCAATAAATAGAGTGATCAAAAAAACTCCCTTTCATTTGGTTCAAAACGAACACAATAAGTAAATAAATAAAACAATCATAAAAGACCTTGATAATAAATTAACCTCATACAGCTGAATTATTGATTTTCATTGCATTTCGTTGATTCTTGTTGTTGTTAATCCTGCTGTAGTTTTATTAATTAATAGATACATAAATAAGTACAACACAATGGATTAGTCATACAAATAAATTAATATTTTCTTTGTTTATCAGATATTAATCCTTCATTTCTTAAATATAAAGATTTAACTATGAGGGATATTTAGAAGAATTTAATCAATTCTTAAATAAAAAAACTTTCTAGGTATTGAACTAAATGAAAGATACGTTTAAGAATCATTTATTGATAGGGGACTTTAAGTTATTTTTATTTATTCTTTTTAGATTGTTGATTTTTTTTTTTTCTAAAATCTTATTTCTTAAAATTAACACAAGATTTAAAGTTCGTTCAATATGAGATTTGAAGTAGATATCTCAAAAATATTTTTGGGATATCATCGATGGTATAAAATAGTATTCTTGGTATACCGGCATGGAAAAATTGTGATATTGGAATATTAATGTATTTATAATGATATTATGCAAAATTTGTAATGGAAATAGTATTTGCAACGCCATTACATCATTAAAATACTAAGCTTACAATGATGTAACTATAAAAAAACAAGAAGGGCGATCATATTTTATAAATTTAAAAAAATCCTGCAGAATCCCTTGTAAGTGCATATGGTTTCCTCTAAACGACATTTTGGTTTCATATTTTTTGTTGAAAAAGTATCAAAAAATATTGCAATACTAATATCCACTGGAACAAATAAAAATTTTGATCTAATATCCTTCATATACTAACATAAGGAGCCAACTTTAATAAGGTATTAAAGCTTCAAATAGGTTGAAAAACCCTATATTGAAATAATGAATGTTTTGTGAACATCAACTTCAACAAACACTGCACACCCTGTTTTTGAAGGTGGGGGCCTAGGCAGTCATTTTTTTCCTGCTATACGTATATTAATTGTTAATTCTAAGAAAATGGCGCGCATGACCCTGTTGCTCTGTCACTTCAATGCAAAGCGCCCATTTTAATATGTGAGACTTGTGTTATTACATCTTTTAGTTTTTTACCCATTTCATTGATTAATGAATAATTAACTATAAAATATGATTTAATTCAGCTAATGCTGAATATTTTTTTTTTTTTTTTTGTATTTTTCGAAAATATAATCAAATCCGGATTTATTTGTCCCTTCAAAAAGATAGTTCTTATCCAAAGTTCAAAGAACACTCCATTTTTATTGAGACATTAAGTACATTGGTGACCTGTACAATGAAACAAGACAATTTGCTATAAATTATCTTGGTTATTTATACCATATATGTTGTATATTTTTTGTATTTTATTGTAGCTGTTTTTTGTTAAGAAAGAATAATTAAATATCGATTTTTCAATTTCCTCTACAGTGTGCTCAAATCAAGCCCATTTTATTGCACAAATATTCATAAAAATTATATGATTATACTAAAAATAAATAAATAATCTTTCTATCGTTGAATTTTTGAGAATTTTAAAAAAATTAAGTTTAAAAGTTGCACTTATATGTATTTTTTAGCAGCACTTTATGTGTAGTCCAGATTTTGATTGTATATTTATTTAAAAAATGATGGATATATCATCCGCCCTTATATAAGCAAATACTCAGCAGTTTGTGAGATACTCCAAGAAAGTGGTAAAGTAGGTTGTAAAATTAATAATTATGTATTTGACTATACTCATAAAAAAGTCATTCTCTGGATTCTTTTAAAACCTTCTTTTATGTAGAAAAAGAAGAATTAAGGATATGAAAAAGTAATAATGAGTAATAAATTTTTGATGTATATTTTATATGTTATATATTCCGCAGTTATAAATCATCATGGCTCAGTAACTGCCAACAACTGTTTTACAATAGGTTTTTTTTTCATCTGGATAATCCTGTGTCTTACCAGGAACACTCTTCTTCTCGTGTATACATAGATTTATGTATTTACGTACATTTAATATAAAAGAACATGGACTGTGCGATTATTTTAAGCATTTACGTTACTTAATTGCCAGGATGTGATATTCAATATATTCATATTCTAATTGCTTCTAATGAGGGAACAAGTGTGTTTGTTAATAGGGGTACTCCCCTTAAACTATTCATCTGATTTGGTGAAACTTTAAATGGTTACCGACTATCATCCATAGGGGACTGTGTTTATTGAGCAAGATGGAACGAGATTTGTAGATTTTATTCATCATTTTGACTCGATCAAAATTAGGACATATACAGTGCAAATCAGATTTCATCACAATAACTAAGAAATTGGGTTACTTTTCCTGATTTTCAGTGTATAACCCAATTGTACCTGTTTGTACGTATATAAGGATCTACACCAGTGGTTCCCAACGTGGGGCGCAGGCCCCACTGGTGGGGCATGGCCAGGACGTGCACCCTTCGAATTACTATACCAAAGACTACGGGGCAATTCGAGAATGAGTTATTAACACTGAATTGTTTTCTTTAAAAGCTTGTTGAGAGACCAAGTTAATGGCCTTTTAAGCTTCCTTCACGTGTATAACAGTAAAATTTTCAATAACAAAAATTAAATATCACAGGGGGGCATCAGGATTTTAGAAACGCCTAGGTGGGGCATGGCTTAAAATCGGTTGGGAACCACTGATCTACACAGAGACGTAACTAAAAATTCGGTTCCCATGCAATAGATTAACAATCCCCCTCCCTCCCCCCTAAAAAAAAAGAATCATAATAATAAAGTATATCAATAAAATTATGATTAACATAAATTCAATCATCATAACATAGAGAGATCTAGTCAAAGAAATTTGAATAGTTTCTGTTTTACCAGTTTTTGTAGGAATTGTAATTATCTTCTTTTTTTTTTAAATATAATTCTTCGATTTTAAAATGGAAACAAATTTAGAATCTTTCTTTTTTTAGAAACGAAAATTTGGATATTAGAAAATATGTTTTTGCACTCCTTGCTTACGCTTTCTTACGCTCCTGGATCTTTATTTTATTGGCCTTTAAAAATAAATACTCGGACTGCTTTTGAAATTAATGATTGCTATGCTTTTGATGGGTACTGTAAAAATATGAAAATTATATGGATATAAAATGCATTTGATGCCGTTCTATCCTTGGCATCGAAGCTTTCATTTAATCAATTCTATTACCAGGCCTATAAAATATGTATTTGTTTGCAAATAGCTATAATACATTTAGTTATCTTATTATGAGGTAGTATTGTATCAGTTCTTAATATGGAACTTGAAATTAGTCCTGTACCTGTTATCAATTCTTCAAAAAGTCATGAGTTTTCCAGCACCCTCTGCAAGGCAATATTGTTACTAATATTATATTAAAATACTTTAGTTTAAAAATTAAATTGGTTCAGTAAAATATTAAGTATCGTTCATATGAGAGAAGAGTTTCACATTATTCTTAATTTAGTCTTTGTTACAGTATTTATTATTATTATAAACATTGGATATTTATACTTCCAAGATAAATTGAGATGGACGTCACTGGTTAGTATCTATTACGATGAAGTTATTGAACAAAGCTTGTTTCAAAGGTCGGCATTTTATAAGGATTGAGAATGAAATGTTAAGTTATTGGAACCGATATATTTCTTCATCATATGGTCTTTTGAGCAGACAAATTGTGTGTCTACATGTTTTTACTCCGATGATAATTTAAGATTTTTGATGTTTCAAATTTTACAAGTTACGAATTAAAATTTATTCTCTCATTGAGTATAACATTTTATTAATGATGCATACATTGATGCTATGTTATGTAGGTAACTTTGTACAAGTTTTTTATTATTTTGGGTATCCATAGGAAGTAATTAAAAATTTACAAATTAACATACTACAACCATAACTAATTTTTACTGCCTATTCAAAAAGTATCTTCGTTTTTATTAACAGTTTTTAATTATTGTAAAAGATTTCATTAATTATCAACTATAAATAACTAATCATTTTTAGATACTGAGGGAAACAATATGTAGTTTGTGTCAGGATGAATATATAGAAGATTATAATTGATAAAAAATTGCCCAAGAGTATTGATTTATAGTCTAATCAATTTTACATTGATTGAGGTTCTAGAATGAAAAATATACTGTTGATGATAAAAATTACATAAAATGTAAGATACATGCAAACGTAGCCCAAATTAATGAGTCATCAATTCAAGTACAACGATCCTTGTTTGCTCTTGCTTATTGCAAGAAAATATTTCGCAAACTTTGGATATGTATTCAACATAATTTGTGGTATTTATTAGTATACGAAATATAAAAATTCCCAAAAGTTATTCTTTCCCTTACAACCACCTCTAATCTTATGCACACATGAACGGTGCAGGCTAAAGAGTTATTGTCTACCCCCACTTCTAGAAAAATAATAACAATGAAAAGTTGTATGATTCAATGTGATGTTATCAATATGTGACCGTCATTTTTATAAAAACAATAATAAATTGATACCTGACATGGGGGTAAAAACATAGAGTGAGAAAGTTTTTCAAAATACAACTGTGTATAGGCTCATTAATACAAAATACAATTGAATATTTTGAGCTTCTACATACTTAGTTATAGGAATAGTTATTTTCTTTATTCAGCTTCTGCAGTTTGAATTTTTTCTCTAGATAAATGCTCTCTTTTTTATCTCTATGGTTCCGGTACCCCTGTTTAGTGCACATGTGCCAGTCTATTCATATTCGGTCCTTATGCTTAATAAAGTTTTTTCCTCATATTTTCAGGACTTTGTTATCCAAACTCTGGTCGTCAATATGGAAGTCCGGACTCTGATACATTTTCCAATACAGACTATATTCCAGCACCCCCGCCTCCTCCGCCCCCTCCCACGCCTCATAACTTTGATCAAGGACAGTACTGTTCTCCACATGAGTTCCAATGTCTTCAATTAAATCTAAATCAGGGACTTACACCATCATAATTTTTTTTATTCTTTTAGCTAAATCAAATAGCTAGCTCCTAAGTCAATTCAATTTCTTAAAATAAGGGGACTATCCATATTTCTTTCCCCAGATATGTTCATTTTTTACACTCTGTCATGGGACACTTTCTTATAAAATAATGAAATGTCCCGTTTTAGAAAGATACAAAATGCCCCCCCCCCTCTAAAAAACGACTTTGATGAGATCAAGTGTCCTCTTTTTGTGAAATCAAAGTATTTTCAGAGTTTTCACTCTGCTTTAAGGCCTTAAAATTGGGATGTGCGGTATTTACGGTATGACGTGGATATAAAATTATCCAGGTTAGAGTTTTTCAACATACTACAATATTGACGCAATCAGCATGTAAATATTTGATAACGTCTTCGGAGAAGGCTCCTGATGACGTCATTGACGAACAGAAAACGTTTCGTCAAGACTATTTAGACTACACCTACTACCCTGGCAGTCATGGTTATAATTACTAGTTACTAGTTTTCTCAAAATTCAAAAAGGAGAGCCTTCCAGTTCCTATGGCCCTGTAATGTGTACCTTCAAACAGATTTTGAAGCATACCTATGTATATTATATACCTTGGAATACATCATGTATCCCTAACTTACAGGTATCATTCATTCCTTTTTCTCACTTTTATAAAAAAAAAATTTAAAAAGTACTTGGATTCCTCTGTTTGTTTCTCTTTGAATGGTGAAAAAGGATTTTTAGAAATACTTTCTTTCATTTAAAGTAAGTATTATACAAATAAAAGGCTTAAGTACTTTTGAAGTACTTATCATTTACTTACATTGATGACAATTAGAAATGCTGCAAAAGAAATATAGGATAATCGTAAGAGAATATCTCATTGAAACAGTGCAAATGAATGTATTTGAAATGTACTTTATCCAAATGATTTCAAGGACTTAATAGTTACATAATGCAAAGGGTCATTATCCATAAAAGTATATTGTGTATGTTACAGTTTAAGAAATTCATTTTACGATAAAAAATATCTTTGTATCTTGACTTTATTTATTAATACAAAAATTCCTCTCGGTTGATTTAATGTTTAATTAATATTGATTCAAATTTATATTTGTATTTATTCCCTTTTTTAATACAATATCTTTTATTATTATGGAATTATAAAAATTTCATCAATAAGTAAACTGGAGCAATTTTTGCTTCTAAAAATTGAAATTAGATTAACAAAAAAACTTAAACCTAACTAGATCCTTTAAAAACGTATATTCTTTTGAAAATGAAAATTATACTTTATACTTATACTTTAAATGAGTTTCTTTTTATTTATATGAAATACCTGAGGCGTTTTTTTTTTTTTTTATGTATTTATTGTTTTTTTGCTAGATTTGTGATAAATGCGTCAAATACTACTCTCATTTTATATAAAATCTAAAAGATTTTCAAAGGAGTAAAATTTTATTGGCTTGTGTAATTAACATCAGAATTCAGTATAAAATTAAAAATCATACCGTATGATATCATATTACATATTGACTATAGAGAAAAGTCCCGTATGTGCAGTGTTTATGGTCAAGATCACATCATCTGATATCAAGACTTTGAGGAATGGAGACCAAGAGTAGAAAATTGTTTTTTTTTTTTTTTTAGCAAAGGAAATATCTTATTTCATTGCTTTGATCTTGATTTTGACACCAAAACCAAGATTTTGAAGGAGTCGAGATTCTAAAACTGATTTTGAGAAACATGTCACAACAAATGTGTAAGCCTTTTTTGGCTATCCGTCTATTCATTATTTCTTTATCATAATGACGAAGCGATGCAGACTTTTGTGATAGGCTAAAATTACAATAAAACAATAAATTATAATTAATGAGATTGTCCTCATTTAAATGAATAATTACAAAGCAACAATATAATTAATAGCATTAGATATGAATATAAAATTATGCATATAATTTGTATTTTAGTAATCTATTACACGACATCAGAACGCTCAATCATTCAAATGCACTACCATAAAAATGTGTTTATATTTCCCTCCCAACACACATACCAGTATCATAAATCATAATAAATAGTTCATTAATATTTGCTTAGCAGGTACGTTTGGCAACCTTCTTACTGTCACTTTGTCGACACTAAGTTAGATTTGAGTAGTAGCATTACATATATTTTTTGTTCCTAGTTAACCCTAAAATTTAACAATACAATGGGAGTAAAATAGAAGTCCAGAAAGGTTTTGAATACATGTTTTAAAATGAACTTTCTCCATTATTCTATAAATGTGTTGTATCTCCCTATGCATATACCACTAAAGGAATTAATAAATATTTATAGCTGTTGACAGTTTTCTATTTACCAGTAAATGCACAATATTCACAGCTAATAGTTATCGAGACAATAGCAAAGAGACAGATAGCTGGTAAAAAATGAATAAGAATTATTGATACCATAGCACCTTTTTCTGAATCTCTCAACCTTTTTTCCAAAAAGAAAGAGAGAAATGAGCCCAAATCAGTTGGTAGTGAGTCAGTTCACTCCCAACTATGGACATTTAACAATAAGGAACTATTAACAACTTAACAAGAACATATTCGAGTGAAACCAATTAACGTTCAGAACATTTTTTAAAAACCTAGGTCCTAAATACTGAGGACACGTTCGAACAGGATACGTTAAGCCGTCCCAGTGAAAAATGGCATCATCTATTCACTAAATCAGTCATCACATAATCTTTTATTCTTGTAAATTTACCCTAAAAGCGGCTTTCTTAAGGAACTTTTATGGCGTTTGTTCACTGTAATATAAAAAATTTCTTAAGGGTCTATTGCATTAAAAAATTTCTTCCTTATGTACTATTATCACTTGGTGGACGCAATTAATTTTCTTCAGCATTACTCATATGATTATTATAGAAGACTTGATCTGTTTTTGAAGATGAGTCAATAGGTTTTTTATTTTGATTAAAAATAGTCAATAAATGGTTTAATCAAAAATAAAAATTATGCTTATTTATATAATAAAAAAAACAACTGAGAGCAGGGGGGGTTCATTTTGTACCCCTACTTGCCACTGAATCAGTTAATATATGTCTGTAAAAAGACAAATAAAAATCAATTTGATGACGGTGTTTGTTCCCTTGACACTCTTAGATATTATCCATCAATGATTGGAATCGTCGTCCACGTGAGTGTATTCCTCACTCTTACCGCTGTGATGGAAGACATGACTGTCAAGATGGGAGTGATGAAGTCGAATGTTTTGTACAGCTTCCTCGAAAAAAGGAGTTTAAGTGAGTAATAGAAGTATAAATCCTAGTTATTCATTCGTTATTATTTTTGCGGTAGAATTCACTTAAAATAAAGTTCACAGGAGATGTGGTTTCTATAATATTTCTTAGTTTATTTATTTTTATTCAATTTATTCAAATGTTTGATGCTACCCTTCACGACTTGATTATAATAAAGATACTTTTGTACTTCTTTTTCAGGTGTTTTGTAGGCTTTAACTATGATACCGTTGTGGAGGACTGTCTTAAAAGAGGTCTTCCCCGGAAGGAAGAATTAGATCCACGAGAAACAAGTCGTTCCGTATCAGAAATGAAGGAGTGGGTATGTTCCAAAATTGATCGACCCAATGGACAAATCATTAGAGATTGTATGCAACTCTATACTGGAGGAGAGGCATTTCGAGTCTGTTATACAAATGAAGAACATGGTTCTACTTGTCTTTGTTCAGCAGAACTTTGCAATGGATCTCGAGGATCCCATATACAGCTCCCAATACAAATTCTTAATGTTCTTACGTTAGTTGTACTATTCATTCTTGGTGACTTTTTTTCTTAGGCATGCATAAAGTATTATTTTTATACCCATCTCTTCAAATCTCTTTCAAATCAACTCTGCACATACATCATCACTTCAGATATTTGTGTATTTTTCAATCATATCCAATTAAAATATCTACTCTCATTAAATGTTTATGTATCTATGTAACCAAAGATTTTTAAAGATTTTTAAATAAACTTTTGACGAAATTATAATTTTAATGTATATTAAGTAAAGAAATAATGGAGTTCGACCAATACATGGGTGAGTCGATTCAATCGCCCAATTTTAGGTAGTTAATCTGATTAATTGGGGATCAGCTAAAGTTGCTGAATATTAACAATACTTTATACCTTTAAAACAGAAGTTGTAATTTTTAGGATCATTAATGAGTAAACTTTACGAATTGAATGCAAAGTTTAACGTTAGGTTTTTTGAGAAAATTGGATTTTTTTCAAATTTTTCATTCTTTTGCTTCCACAAAAAAAAAAATTTCCTCGTTGTCGATATATTGCAGCTCAAACTGTTTTTTTTTTTAGTCAAAATAAAAAGATATGGATAATTTGGCTCAAATAGCAGACTTTCTCACACAATTATTATCAAATTTTGCTTTCAGATCTTGTAATTAAAATATGAATGATTCCAAAAAAGGGGGAATAATCCCTAAATACATCTCTAAACCTCTCACTCATAGAGAAAAAAAAATAGTTATTATACTATTTATTTTCTAATTCAAAGTGATATACTCTAAACATTTATTAAATAATGTTCAAAAAGGACATTATTGTTGAATCTACATTCTATTATATCATTTCATTTTGTATTGTTGGTTCATTGAACCTAATAAACTGTACTTTTAGGAATTTCATAGGTAGCTATTCTTAAATATTAGTATTTACATATACATCTATAGTATCTAATTTAAAAATATAACACTTTTGTATATCAAATTAAAACAACACGTCTTTCAATTTTAATATATTAGAAACTTTGCCTTGAATATTTGCAATAGCGCAATAGTCAGTCCTTATATACACAATTCATTACATACAGTATTTTTGTTCCTCCATAAAATATTGAAATTGTGTAGAATGCTTCTATGTACTTTTTCAACTTTATTAAATAAATATTTATAGCACCACTTTGACTTGAGCTAGTATCCCTTGGAATTGAAGTTGTTATATAAAATTGATTTAATTTTAAACATTACCCTTAGCAGTGCCATTTTATCAATCAAAAGATTACATTGACCATTAATTGTAACATTCCTTTTGACCAATCAACAATTGTCATAGTGGTTAAATTTTGAGAAACGAGAATAACTCATTTGGATTTTAAATCGTCTTATAACAATGGATTTACTAGGCCTAATTTAACACAAAGCGTGATGTAGAATTCTTATTCCAAGTTAATATGCCACCATTTTCACAAATGCGTTGGATCGTCTAGACTCTAGACCAAGGTTGTCAAACATACGTCCCACGAGACTGAACCGGCCCGCAAGGAGGTTTAATCAGGCCTGTAGGATAATTGAAAAGTGGAAAAAATACATAAAAGACATGGATTAAATTTTTAATTAAATGTATTTGATGAATTATCCGGTAGGGGGAGCTTATTAGTCTTTCTTTATAAGTATCATGTAATCTCATGTAATCTCATGTAAAGTTCATTATTATAATTTTCGATACAAGTTACTTAAAGTTTGTCCAATTTTGTGAAACGTTTTGTAAAAGTATTGTTCAATAAATTTTTAGTTAATTTTAACACTGTCCTTGTTCTTCTTCAAATCAAAACAAAGGGAAGACATTATATTTTGGTTCTTTATAGCTAATATGCCATAATTTTGATGGTCCGGCCCACGACGTCTACCTAGTGGTCATATGTGGCCTGCGATGTGAAATGCATTTGACACCCCTGGTCTAGACACACAACTTTTGTATTTTCCAACATTAGCTCTGATTTTTTGCCTCAATGTTAAGTCCTATCAATATTAACTGGCAAAGTTTTTAATAGAGACTATATTTCTTACTATATACTTCTTAATTTACTCGGATGTTAAAGACTTCAGACTCGGCTTGGATTATGTCTCAAAGACTCAAAACTTGAATCAAACTCCTAACAAAGGACTCGTGAATAGTTTTGAAAAAGACACGAAAAAATATAGATTTCAAAAACTCAATATGTAAGCCACAAAATCCCGTTTTTCGGATCAAAAGTTAATATACTCTAACCATTATATTCCACTATGATGCATAGTGTAGTTAATCAAAGGTATTGGATAATCATTTGGCATAAATCGAATATGAATTTGAGGAGAGTACATCTCAACATAGATATAAAATTAAGTAAGGGCATTCAGTTAAAATTATCAAAACTATGTTGGTAGATATTCATATATAAAGCAAATAAATATGAAAAATTATGTATGTACATAGTTCTCTAAATATAATATTTTATCATTCAGAGATATTTGATACTTGCTTGTGTTCTTATCAGTAATAAAAAAACTTGATTTGGGCCTGTCTCTTGCGATTCTGCTTGAACTTGTGCCTAGGACTCACGACTTGACCTAAACTTCCATCAGAAATATGAAACTGGACTCGTAAAAAGTGACTCGTGAATAGTTCTGTTATAATCAGATATGAAACCTTTTCAATTTTGATAAAGATCTGTATTGTCTACGTCAGGATTTTTCAAATCGTGGGAGAACGACCCCACCTCTCTAAGATAATAGATGAATAGTTACACCACCCTCCAAATCTTTTTCTTCTTGTTCTTATTTTGCTGATTAAATTTACGAATATTTTTTGTAGTTAGCCCCCCCCCCCCCCCCAGGGAGGCTCGCTCCAGTTTTAAAATCACTGGTCTACATTAAAATAATAAGTTATTATTAATAACACTAGTCAACAGTAAAAATTCCTAAGGGGAATAAGTATAATAAAAGTTATTCAGTTTTGCACGCTGATTTCAAATCTGTAATTTTTTTTCTTCGAGAAATTGGAAAGTAGTAGCGCGCTGAAGGATTAAGAAATCGGCTAAAATTCTTCTGCTTGCTACTACTTAAGTAGCTTTAACGTAAGTCATTGATTTCTAACGAATTTTTGCTCGAAATTGGATGAAAATTTACACATTTAGATTGACGATTTCTTCTTAATTAAGGATTCTTATCGGTTGCTTGACATCTCATTTGAAAGCTGTGGATCTCAGCTCTTTAATGCATTCCTTATTAATCTATTTCATGGAATATTCAAGGAGTTATTTAAGGATTACAAAGAATTTGGCCAGCATTTGGGCCTACTACGGCACCCTTCGCCCTTAGGAATCCTTTTAGATCAAAGAATGACTGGAAATGAAATTTATTTTTTAATTCACAAAAAGAGTATCCTTCTAGGCTTAAATTGAAGTTGAACTTGGAAAATGGGCCAAAAAAGCTAAAAAAGTAAGGTCCAACTTCTCAAAAACTTTAGGACTTTCAAAAAAAAAATACAGATTTGAAATCAGCGTGCAAAACTGAATAAATTGTATTATACTTATACCCCTTATGATTATATATTTATATATTTATAAATAGATTCTTAAATTTATGTGAAAGAAAAGTTGACAATTGTACAATTATTGATAAATAGTAAAAGTTATTTCTAACAAAATAATATGTGACGTCAGGTTTCAACTCATAAAAACAATTAAATACTTGGAAAGTTTGCCACTATAAGAATACAAAATGGTTAAATTATTTTGTTAAAAGAACTTTATACATTCAAATTGTTAAATTACTTTAAGTTTATTTTTGGTTTTTCAATTATAATGGCATTAAACTGTTTACTAACAAAATTAATAGTAATAATTAATAAAAAGTTGGGATTTTGAAGGTCAGATTTACGGATACAGTCGATTTTCTTTCTAATGAGAGCAAAGGGGATTCAGTTTTATCTCGTATGAGCCAATTTGAATATGTTAGCAACAAAGTGTATTCTGAAAGTCCACTTTTAAAAAATGATTGCCGAATGAATAAGTGTTGAAAAATATTCAGAGTAAATTAATTGATCATACCCAGACATGGGTAAAATGTTGAAATAGTGCTGAGTTTAAGGATGGAAACAAAAATATCTTCTCTAAATCGTTGAGTCTATAGTTTGCTACAATTATAAGTAGCCATTGTGTATTATTTAATATTGTCAAATTACATTCAGTCGAAAAATACAGAGGTACCAGACAGTAATTTGGAGTTGGAATGTAAGGTAGAGAAGGAAATAAACGGAAAGGATATATTCCTGGCTATGGACGAGATCAAAGACTTCATGGCTCGTGCTATGATTTCAGTTTTGATCGGACCACTTGATGGGCATTTCTTAGGTCGACCTTACCTCATCCATTTGAGTTATGTTGTCAACACCAATAGTTTGGCGATTAAAGAGGTTGCTATCAATAGTCTTATTATTACTTTTGGGTCTAATTTTGATAAGAGTGGGTTAAAACTATTCAACACCGATGGAGCATCTTACTGCATTAAGTCGGCTGAGAAACTTAAACGTAGGTTTCCAATATTGATTGGCATTACATGCATCGTACATGCACTCCACAGAATAGCTGAGATATGTTGTCAGCAATTTCGGAATACTAATGTTCTTATATCAGATATGAAAAACTTTTTTTGAAGTTTGATGTAGGGAGCGAAGCTTCACTGATTCTTGCAATATTCATTTACCACCTAAACCCATTATTGCACGTTAGATTACTCGGTTAGAAAGCAGTACCTTACTACGTCGAGCATTTCAACACTTCTAAAATTTTTATAAACACCATTCATGAGAATAGTTCCACTGTTGGAAACCTCAAGGAATTGTCATGATTTCGGAATTAATTAACATTATTGCCAATTTTATTAGTACTCCTAAGACGATAAAAGCGTTGGAGCAAAGAATACCGCTTCTTACGAGTGTAACATTGTGGAAAATTTATGCAATGACTTTATAATGGAACTGTTTTGAAGTAGATTCATAAGAATTTTGGAAAATAACGTTGGTTACGACAAATTGCGAAATATTGCTTCAAAAATAAATGAAGGAGATAAAAACTCTGATAATAATCATAGAAATGTGATCAATGTTATTTGTGATGGTGAAAGAGTTCTCCTTTTAAGAGACTTAAACTCCAAAAAGACATATACTCATACTAAAGATATTCTTATTATTAAATTGAATCTTGAGCTAATAAAAATGTAAATCTTTAGAATTATAATTGTATTTATTATGATTTAGGATGGAGAAAAATGTAGCTGCTCTAGGGAGGAAAATCTTCTACTTTTAAAAATAGCATTAGTGCTGTGAGAATATTATAATTATATTTATATTGTAATTTTATTATGCATTTTAACAAAATCTACAAAATATGTAGGTGGGAATTTTCTAATTCTTCTTTTAAAGGGAAATGCTTTCTCCTCAACGACCTAGGTAATAAAGGATGTAAATAAGTTCAAAGAAAAATAACAGTTTCAACCTTTTACTTATGTAATCATAAAATTGTAATTTATTTCTATAAAAGACCCATCCCTATGAAAATTTACCATAAACGTACCTTTTATAAGACAAAACACAATTCGAGTTAGATTATTTTTACTTGATCATATTTACTATGGCAGGTAACAATTAATAATGGTCCATAGAATAATCACTCTTTTCCGCACCTAACTTTTTTTTGTACCAAAGTAGCCTATACTCACAGGTAATTATGTGTTGCCGATATATATTGAAAAAAATAATGTCTGGTAACCCTAACAATTTGATGAATGTTTTGGGAGGAAAACAGTGTCAGTTTCATGATGTTTCACTATATCAGTTAGAAGGAGTTTTTTTCCTTTATATTTATTGATGAAAACATAGAAAATAATTATATGGAAGAAAATAAACTCTGATTCATATGTTAGAAAAATATATATTTTTAGCTGATATATATCGTAAACTAATAATTGTTACGTTTTAAAAAACATCTCACGCAAAAAAGGCTTAGGGTTTACAGCTCTATCAGCTGTAATTTTTCTGCACGCTACTAAAGGATTTTTCAATAAGATTTGTTTACATTTCTACTCACAAATAACTTACAAGTCATCATGGAGCAGTACAACCTTCAGCAACGTTTGCAAATTATCCAAATTTGTTACCAAAATTCACGTTCGGTCGAGGCAACTTTAAGAGGCTTGAGGCAAATTTAGTGTCCACATAATCGTTCGGTCCGTCAAACAATTGAATGCCTAGTGAAAAAATGAGAATCTACATATTCAATACATAATGTTCCGGTGCCAGTGAGACAAAGAAATGCACACAGTAATGAAAATATCGTAGCAGCTAGTGTATCAATTCAAGGAGACCCAAATTAGTCTCTTACACGCTCAAGAATTGAACATTTCTGTGACCTCATTGTGGCGTATTTTGCGAAAAGATCTTGATTTACATCCATAAAAAATAAAATTGACACAATAACTAAAGCCACTTGACCATTTGAAGCGTCGACGATTCGATTATTGGGAATTGTCACAGAGCAAACAATGCAATCGATTTATTGAAGAGCAAATTTGGTGAACGTGTTATTTCTAGAAATGGACCAATCAATTGGCCGCCTTGCTCATGTGATTTGACACCTTTGGACTATTATATATGGGTTCACGTATGGTCATTGGTTCACACCAACAAGCCAGTAACACTAAAGGAGCTCAAAGCAAATATTGAACGCGAAATTCCAGCAAATTCGGTTGATTTATGCGAAAAAGGGGTAGAAAACTGGGTTCAATGATTAGACTTCTGCAAACATGCCTATGATCGTCATGAAAAAGAAATTGAATTCCATCCTTAATCGTAATTGAATGTACTTCAACACTAAAAAAGAAATTTGTTTATATCCCAAACCTTTTTAATTTTATTGCAAAAAGAAAATGCGTCACTCTTATTGAAAAACCCTTTACTTCAGTCTACTGCACTTGTTTTTTAGTAGCTCTACCGTGAGTCTTTAAATTTGAACTCAAACAGAGGAGAGAACTTGCTACAATGTTAAGTATTTCAATTTCTGATCAATAAGAAATCATGCTAAATAAAGTTTGTCCCTTCTCCTTGATTTCTGACTATTCAATTTCCTTCAGTCCTATCAGTTTCTATCAGATATTGAGTATTATTTAATATTGTATAACAACAATCAGGTGATAAAATGCAAAGAGGTATCACTAGCGTTGTAAATAATATCTACTGCCCGTATGTAAAAAAAAAAAAAAAACCTGGTCACCTTGACAATTGGATGAGAGGGGAGCAGCTTCAGCTATCATGACGTTTTACTATGCTACAAGTTGTTATTATCTTTTATATTGACTATACAGAGGAAGACTTATTATATTTAATGTATACCATAGACGAGAGAGGCAGAAAATAAACTCAAATTCATGTCAGAAGGTTATATATTTTTAGCTAATAAGTCTTAAAATAATATAATTATTACAGAATTTGGACTTGAGCCCTTTTTTGTTAACATTGTATTTGCCTTATCAACCTAAAAGCTTGTATTTCCTTCGAGTGAAAGTCTCAAAAATGGGTCTCTGCTTGAGCCCTCACTGTCCAAAGAAGTAGCTAAATTTGACTCTAGAATTACTCCAGTGTGCATAAACGCATTTAATATATATATATATATATTATTCAGTACTAGATTGAAACAATATAGTTAGATATGATTAAGAAACATGTATTTCCTCTTATGTCTTAACTGAATTATTTACTGAATTTGAAACTAAATATATGTTTAAAGCTTTTAGGTTAATAAAGCAAATAATATGGTGACCAGGTTGATTTTTTCTTTTTTTTTTATATACCAACAGTGCATATTATTTACGACGCTAGGTGTCGCATGGAAATTGAGAGCACGCTTATACACCTCAACAAAATGTCTAGGAATGTAAATAATTAGGAATGTAAATCATATGCAATTCGGGCGTGTGATAAAAAAGTGGAGTTGGCTCTTCAAACAGGTCTTTTTGTTTTCCGAAGCTGTTATCATTTTTCCAATATTACTGAGGGGAGAACATCTACCTGATAGTAAAGATGTCGCATGAAGGAATACATGCATTAAGTTTAATAAAGCAAATAAAATATAAACAAAAAGGGCTCAAGTCCTCGTATAATTATTATTAATTAAAAATATATATAATTTCCTGACATTAATTTCAATTAATTTTCTTCCTCTCATCTATGCTATTATTTATTGTTGTATATATAATAGAGAATAGCAGCTTGTAGCTCAGTAAAACGTCATGACAGCTGCTTCCCCCCTCGACATTCATTAAATTGTCAGGGTTGCCAGGTTGATTTTCTCTTTCTTTTTTTATTACAAGCCCGAATTGCATATGATTTACATTCCTATAAATAATATACAAAATGCCGTGTACGAGATTTTGTGGAGTTGGGACCTTTAACAGTACTTTTTGTTTTCCAATGCTGTTATCATTTTTTCTTTATTACTGAACATACACAATAGCATATACAATGTTAGATAAGGGTCCATGTCCTCGTAATAACTGTTAGTTTACGACTTGTAAGCTAAAGATATATATAATTCTCTGACATTAATTTCAGGTAATTTTCTGCTTTTCATCTATGGTATACATAATGTTATTGTTTAGTATTGATGACTTCATTTGTATATATAAAGGAGATAGCAGCTTGTAGCTCAGTAAAACGTATTATTTACATTCCTAAAAATATCTATCCCTAGGAGTGTAAATAATATGCAAATGGGGTGTGTAAAATAAAAAGAAAGAGAAAATCAACCTGGTAACTTTGACAATTTGATGAATGTTGAGAGGGAAGCAGCTTGAGCTGTCATGATGTTTTACTGAGCTAATAGCTGCTATTATCCTTTATATATGTATACAAATGAAGACATAAATAATAAATAATAACAATATGTTTACCATAGATGAGAGGCAGAAAATTAACTGAAATTAATGTAAGGAAATTATATATTTTTAAGTAATAATTAAACGAGGACTTTTTGTTTACATTTTATTTGCTTTATTAACCTTAATGCATGTATTCCTTCATGCGAGATCATTACTATCAGGTAGATGTTCTCCCCTCAGAAAATGAAGTAAAAATGATAACAGCTATGGAAAACAAAAAGTACTGTTCGAAGAACCAACTCCACAAAATCTCACACGTGGCATTTTGCATTTTAACAATGGACAATGCCTTCCCTTGTAAAAAAGCGAGAGAATAGCTGCTTGTAGCGGATATTCTAAAAATGACAACAGCTGCTCTCTTGTGACGTTATCTAAATTCTAAAAAAAAGAATTAGAGAATTCCTCTCTATCTTTTTATAAACTTTGTTAAAAACATATAATAAAATCGTTAGAGTATACATATAAATATAATTAGGTATACGTATAACGCACTCTCTCACTAATGTCCAAGAATCAAAATTACCATCCATGTCCATATCCTAGTAGGTAATTGTGCCTCTGCATAATACTTAATGTAATTAAGTTAATTTATTTTTCGTTTTACACTCATTTCGTCTCTTTTATTTATTCCTTGCCACGACCCATTTTTTATTTTTCTGGTGAAGAGTTGGAACTCATAGTTTAAAAAATTCTGAAAAGGAAGGGCACATCTATGGCCTATGTATTTATATTAGCTACTTAAAATAAAATAAGATTATGTCATGAAACGGGTGGGCAGTTTTATAAAAATCATTTTATATAGATCAATATATTTTTATAACTTGAAATTTTTTTGACAGATCTCAAATCAATATTTTGACTTCATTGATGTAAATCCTGACACATCATTCGATATTTTTTATCATCGTACTGAAATAGTCTAAAATCCATCTCATAAATTCTTCGCAGCTGCTCCAAATCTGTACATGTTAGTTGTGAATAATATGAACGAATCGTTTGTTGAAAATCTGTTTCGTTTCTCATATTAAGTTTTAACATTTTCCTTGGAAAAGTTTTATCTATCCCAGATTCTCTTAAAAGCTCATTAAGTTCATTTATTTTAAAGATTCCATCATAATTAATTAAACAAGGTGAACATAGTCTATAAATTGGACGCCAGTGATCATTTAATAAATCTGGATGCCTTTTCCCCTGCTTTATTATTAACCTGATGAATTTAACAAAACTTGGTATTTTGGGAATGCAGCGATGACGCGATTTCTTTAGGTAAATTTTTTGATAGGTTTCCTTGGCTTGATAACTGCATCTATTGTTTATAATTCTGTCTATATATCCCGAAATAAGTCTTTCGTAGGGATGTCGGTGAATTAGATATGTGTAATGTGAATAAGATAAACGACGAACCTCTTTTGAAGATAAATTTAATATATATTTAATCCTGAAATATAAGGAAATTATAATCAGGATTGGTAATTCAAAAATGGATTGAAGATTTTGTTCATTGCACTTTATTTCAAAAATTTTATATCTTACCTGTAGCACTCCTACCTAGTTTATTTTTTTAATGAATTAATATTTAATAGATTTACATACAATGGCCAAAACACGGTCATGTCACTCATAGTCATTTTCATATCAATTTTATGTCCTTTTGACTTCAACATATGATGTAATAAGAGAACACAAATAATATTTATTGTGTATACGTCAGGTCTCAATACGTATTTCAGCAATAAACCTCAACAATTCATCCTTTCTAAATAAAGAGGTTTTGTGATGAAACAAAAGTTATATCGTAGGAATTACAATTTTTTGTGGTAACCTTTTTTCACATCTTTAAGCTATCGCATATTTAGGTCTCTCAAGTTTCTTGCAATTGACATAAGACTCACACATTCTCATCCAATCTCACACTCTCAGGCCACACATTGTATTTCTCACGCATATAAAAATTTATAATAATATTAATAATAAATTCTAAAGTAACATTGAATTGGAACTATGCTCCAAATATCACAACTCCTAACTCGAGAGGCATTGCTTAACATTGTCTTTGAAGAATTTATTTAAAAACTTGGGAGCCCGGTTGAATGAAGTCATAATACTGATATTATAACGTAGTAAGGTTAAAAACCTTATTTTGAACTAATTTCAAAAATCGAGAGCCCTGATATACTCATAGATGGGAAATTTGTCGAGAAAGGGTTGAGTTCCATGAAAAGAAGAAAAATATCAGTACAATAAAATCCCCATTTATTCAATAATTTAAACTATATAAATCTGTGCCTGTTTGCTTCCTCATAGAGAACTGCTGTACACTGTCCTTGTGTAAACTTGATCTATGTTCTAATTATGAATCTGAATTTAATGATCTTGTTTTAAACTTTATTTCCAAAAAATTATGTGCAAATCCCCCAAACTAAATTTATTTATTGTTCCACAACAGCTCGTTAATACATTAATTGCAAATACTGTATTTGAGCAATTTCTGCATTTGTACCTAACGTATAATATATGCATAATTTTAACTTGTACAGTCTACTTGTACAAGTTTCAACTAGTGTCCCGACTTGTACAAAACATATATATTTCTGAGTATGCAAAAATGCACGTTATTGTGAAACTCGGTCATCTTGAGGGCACAAATAATTAAATTTTATAAGAATAAAAATATTTGTTTCTTTAAAATTTAGGAAAATCGTGAATTACTTTTACAATAGAACTAGCAAAAAAAAAGATGTTAAACATTTACCGTCTATCAAAAATATCTTTATTATTTTTCAGACGGTAATATTATTAAAAATTGTATACATGTTATTGCATCATTATACATTCAAATTTACATATGTGTTGTAGAAAATGAATAAAATATTTGACTTTTGAAAGAATTGGATATTTTCATCAATTATTCTAATTCTATGATCCCTAATCCATTTAAGTCAATTGCAAACATCTAGCCATTTAATAGGGATTTTAGTGCCTATTAAATTGATTTTATTCAAATATCACTGTTTTTCTTTGGCATAAAGTTGTATTCTTAAGAGGTGTTTAGTGTGTTTTTTTTTGTTTTTTTGTTTTTTTTTAAAGCCATTAGATGAAGTTTCCTTAACATTTTTTTTTGAAAATTTGAAAATAAATATGTCAACTATGTATATATCCCCAACATGATGTCCTAATGCAATCAGTTTGTGACGTGAGTGGACAAACTTTATAGCAGGAGTTTCCAATGAATGGGTTGCAACTTTTGCGAGACGTGTAGGACGTGAAAAGGGAAAATAAAGCTTCTACGTATGAATAAGTAATAAGTCAAGTCATTAGTAGGGTTTCAAACTTTTAGTTCACGTGTTCCAATAGAACATGTCTACATACATAATATGACAGTGAGTAGCGTCAAAGAGAAATTGCTGTTTAAACTCCGATATCAAATGACAAAGAGAAGTAATGGTTCATTATTTTTACTTACGAGTAGTAGAGTCGTGTCTTATTTTTGATTTCTTGGAAGAATTTGGTGTCATTATAAATATGGGAATATATATAGAACATGGACGATGTTGCAACTTTATGTGCAAAGCAATAGATGGTCTTAGTTTTTTCTTCTCCAATAAAATTTTTTCCACGAATGAATTGTTGAACTGAAAAATTGAGGCCCTGTCTCCTTCACACATTAAAAACAAACATAGATATTAGATGGGTACATATTAATTACTATCATGTCTCAAAAACAGGATGGAATTGAAATAAAGTTTACCCTAGAAATATTGAGCCCTGTACTTTCCCACAGTTTCGGCAATTATCTTTAATCCAATTCCTTCTCTGAGCCATTTTGGACACTCGGATGGAAGAATAATGATGATGACCTTCTTCTCTATGAAAACATTTCAATAGTATCCAGTAAATAAGTAGTAAAAAAACAAGGATTGAATATAGTTTATTTCTTTTCGCGGTCATGATCAACTAAAGGATCAACTCTACATTTAGTTCGTTCATATAATATGTGTGCTTTGATAAATACATATGTACATATGTTTCAAACATTAAATTTTCCAACACTTTACATGTCATAAAATATTATAATGCCATAATCTATGTACATTGTACATACTTACATACATATTGTTTGTATTTTATGCAAAAAATATATTTTCAGCCTTATGTGGTGGCATTCAAACATATAGTGGCTAGAGTCTCTAGAAGTGCCTATAAAAATTAATTATTAATAGTTATTGTCTGTACTTTTAGTAATTTAGGTATATCTTAATAATGATCCAACCACCAATATTGATTTTTTTGGAGCTGATATCGAGTATAAACTTTAGAGTTTTTATTAGTGAATTAATCTTTGAGATCTTAGTCAAAAAAAAAAAAAAAAAAAAAAAAACATAAGCCCAAGTATGGCCATTTCAGGATCTGTATAATTTTATGTATCTAAACTAAAAATTCAACCATCAATCTTGTTTTTGTGATATTGTGTTGAGAAAGTTAAAACAAACAAATGCCCATATTCACCTTTTATCTACCTATACGCCCTAATGAATAAAAAAAATGAATTATTCTATATATGCCCATAAATAACTCCTAAGATTCAACCTCATTTTTTTTTTTTTTTAAATAAAGACCAATAACAATTTTAGAAAATACATTTTTTTAATAGTCTTTAATCTTTTCCTATTTGAGTCTACTTAAAGTTATTAAATGTTCATAATTGATTCTTTTTTTTACTATTACAAACATTTTTCTCTTTTAAACGATCATAATATATTTACCGTACTCAAACAGTAGGGCTCTTTAGTTAAAAAAAATTCTTAGAATTCCCAGGAAAAAAAAAACTTTCCTCGAGCGAGAGTCTAGAACTAGATAATTTTGGTGTATTTTTCATACAAGAAATTTAGAATCTATAACATAATTTTAAATAAGAATAAAAGTATCAACCGTTTTTCCTTTTCTAAGCATAAAACTGTAATTTTTCCCAACTCAAAATATTTACCATCATCACCCTTATGCAATGGATTTTTCCGCCACTTGTATTATGGGTTGAGATCATTGGTGGATTTTTTTGGGGGTTCGAGATGAGTGCCTTGACTCTGCGTTGACATTTTTGCACCTGGTTGAGTATAGACAACAGTTTTAGCAGTGGATCCCAGTAAGAAAGGCTTGAAAAATGCTGCTCTAACTGATAACATAAAAAAATTGTAGCGAGATAGATATTTGATAAATAAGAGAGGAAGTTTCACGACAACTATTTTATATGATTGTTTTGTATGCTCTATAAGCAGTGAGAGTGATTTTAGTGGTAAGGGAAACTGCAGACAAGAACCCAAGCCCTGCGTATTCAAGATTTATACGATGATAAAAATTGTAAATTTTGATTACATAGTTTCAATTTTGTAGAAGAGTTATAATTAAAGATCCTTCGACCATCAATGCAGGTTTGTACGGATCAATGTTAGTGATAAGTATATCTTTCAAACATTTGAACTTCTTTTGTATAAACAGCTCCAAACATGAAACTACCATAATTAGTTGAAAGTAATTTGGGTACAAAAAAGGAATTTGATTTAAAAAGATTCAAATGGATTCAAATTAGAATATTATATTATATTATAATATATATATATATATATATATATGTAATTCACATATATTTAGAAAGTTACAATAAAAATACACTATTTTAAATTTTCATAGCATAAATATAACCTCTGAACATATGCGTGACTTTTTAAATAAAAAGTTAACTGCTAGGCAAAATAAGCTCCACTAAATAACAATATTACTTCTGTTTTTTTAACTTCAACAACGAAACAATCATCATAGCACCGAAAGATACTTATTTACAATAATTAAACAATATTAATTTAATAACATAAAGAAATCAATAATTAATTAATTATCAATATTCCACTTTTGTATCTCACAAAATGAGAAAAAAATCCTAAAGTACATGTTATTTGATAAGTGTGGTTACTTAGAGAAAGCTTTAGCATTTAACGGATAAACAAAGGCAGAAAATCTAACAAAAACAAAAAAAAAACACTTCCTTGACTAGTTGAGATTCAAAAGTGATGAAGAGTAGTTAAATCTTTTTTTAATGTTCTATTTATGCGTGGTGCTGTTTGTTTGTTTTTATCAAAGTCCTTACGGAAATGAGAATCAAGAGAGATTGACTTTAAATGAGAACATGCTTTTGGTAAAACTAAATACATCATTACAATATCACGGACTGATAAAAATACATATATCCATCACATAAAAGACGTTTCACATGCGGCGATAGGGATTTTTCATCTTCTAATTCCTCTAAATTCTCCGAATTTCTTAGATAGTCCCCTAAATTAGGTGCACGAGATACTTCTGGTATATTATATCCATTTGCTTCACCTGAAACATACAAAAAGGTCTTATATTAAACTTATCTGACCATGAAAGCTAAACTAAAAACCTTTTCTATCAGCCATTGAATCAAACAAGCACCATTGAGCCAATTTTCCATCTCCACATTTAGCAAAGGTAACGTAGTGAGAGGTTTCAATGCAAAGAACAGCGAATAATTTCATATAAAGCCGCCCTGTACAGGTATTATTTGTGCTCATTGATTCAGATAATTTCAAATTTTTTACAGCGTGATTACGATTCTTGTGACTATGGGTTCTATAATGGCAATTTTTACAAAAAGCAGTTGAATCTAAGCCCTGTCCATGCTCTCCAAAGCAAGAACGACACTCAAGGGCGGCAATAGCCCCACAAATGGTACATTGTCGTGGAGCTTGAAAATGAAAATATTAGCAACACATTTTTATAAAACTTTATTTATTTGATATTTATTACCATATTCTATTATATCGGTAACATCCAGTTCTAAAGTAGGTCTAATTTTATCGTAGACCTTAAACTGCCTCCCAAATCGAGGCATTTGAAGAATTAAAACAGAAGGCATTTTTTTTAATTTAACATCCGAAGTAAAAAATGATTGCTCAAAGAGTTCTTGAACTGTTGGGGAAGTTTTACGGAACTCATCACGTTCTACGAATAATTGATAGTAATGGGATGTTTGACCAGAAGATAGATGGAGGAAAGGATCAGCTTTAAGTGTCTGACAAAGTAAGGAGTTCAGGAGCTCCTCCGGATCTAGAATTAAAAGTATTTTCTCATTAATTTAAATTATTACATTTTTCTTTGAGTATGCGACCAAACACTTTTTAAAAACAGGATAGTTATTATTCAAAACGAAATATAAATCCGGCATTCTCGTGAATTACACTGAATATCTATTAACCTTTTTCTTCCGAAGTAAGTCCTTGAACATTAGATAAAGAGTCTAAAAATTTTCTTAGTTTCATAACTTTGTCAGCACGAACAAAGAAGTTTTTTCGAAGAGGATTGACGATGTCTTCTTTTAATACTCTTTGTAATTCGGTATATTCTTTAATATCATCTATATTTGGAGGCCGATACAACAAAAAATCAAAAGCACTGTCAGAAAAAGATGACAATTAATTGATGAATATTTTCAGACGCAAATAAATACCTCGTAAATGAAAACATGGCGAATATAGTAGAATCTAAATAGCAAGAGTTATTAAAGCCTTGAATGCCTCTACTTCGTCCAATTATTGAATAAAACTCCTTCATTCCCATAGGATGAATTAATCCAGGTACAGAAGGACAGTCCAAATGTCCGAAATCTCCACTGGAAAATGGTTCTTCAGCATTACTTTCATAGTCATAGATGTTCATATTAGACAATTCTTGATTTAATACTTTTTCTGAATCAATAAACCTTTTATCTTTTAAAATCTTGGAGAAAGATACAAAAATACCACAACTTTCTGGACAAGAAAATAATTGTTTTTCATTAATGCTCCCGTTTCCGGCTCCACTAAACTTTTCTTCTAACTCAATTCCTCCATATTCCAAATTACTTGGAGGTATATGACCAATCCATTTGAGTACTCCATATAAAGGTTTTGCTTGAACATGAACCTCAACCAAGGATCCGATTTCCCAATTTTTATAATTAGGCTTAAAATTAATGGTATCAAATTCGCAATTTTGAACTTTGATTGAATTTAAGACACTTGCTTTTTCGAATTCACTCTCAAGAGAACGAGCTATTTGAAAGAATTAAACTAATGTATTAAAAATAATGTAGTTTGGCCTTTAATTCTAAGTGTTTTTAGCCTCGTAAGATGGACATTATCCAAGGACAGTAGGAAAATAAAAATTGCTGAAATATACATTATACATATAATGTATGAAATTTGATTATATAAATTATCCAAATGCTTTAAAAATAACTTGAGACTGCTGCTCTTTTGAAAAAAATAACGAATAGTTATGACGTATAAACTCCCAATTACCTTTCTCACTCGAGGAATATGAAGTCACACTTGCTCTGTCACTGTTAAATTTGCTATTTTCTGTGTCATTATTGTTGAATGAAGAATTAGAACGACTTGAATGGACAGTCTGAAAGTCCCTCATCGTTGAAGATGAATCATCATCAAAGTTTAATGCAGTAGCATAGGAGAATTCTGTAGGCGCGGTCCTATTTGATGCAAACCTAGTTGTGCATTTCCGATTGTCCTGCTTAATCACAGTTGAGTACATAGGGTCTTCATGCAAATCTGATTTCGGTGGTATGTGTTGTTGATATATTTGTCGATGATACTGTTCATAAGGTAGCCCTTGATAGCTTAGTTCCTTTTGTCGTCTTTGATTCAATCTATCACAACCACTGATACTTGAAAGTTGACCATCCTTGTATATGAAAAATAATAATAATAATAATTGAATACTTAAATGTATTTATCACAGTTGCAGTACTTGCGTACAAGATCATTTATTTCTTCTTATACATATATGTACATATTTTTGCAATATTTTTTTTAACTGGCAGGGCTCCAAGGTGAACAATGTAGGTATAAAGATATTCACATCTTAATTTCAATAGGAATTAACAGTGAGGAGTTAAAACAAGGTTATAATAAGTTACTTACTCCAAATGTATTTAGAGGAGTGTTTAGATACATTTAATTTACGTCAAACTGAATACTTAAAAACAACTCTCTGTCAATTGAATAAAATTCAAATGGATACGTGGTTAACCATAGAAAAGAAGCCATTGAAATACAACTTTAGAAGTGCTCTTTGTGATACGTGTGCAACTGTGTTTTGGTTTTTATTATGAATTTATGCAAATGATCTTAGTATGATATTTATTGTTATACCTTTAAGTTAAAAAGAGTCAAAAAGGTCTACAAACTCGGTTTGTGTTGTTATGTGGTTTAATAGAGAAACAAGAAATATTTGAACAAAATTTTACCTTGATCCACATATAATTACGATAATCTAAATCCTTAAAATCCTCATAGGGTAGGGGTATTTGCCAATCATATAAAAATGACTGGGGCACATCTACTTCGAGCCCCCTATCATTATTTAAACTCTGTTCATATTCTACTAAAGTTAAAGGTCTGGTAGATGATGGAATGTCAGTAGGAATGTCTGAATCATAGATTGGTGGAGAGGGGAGTTCTTTGTCATGTGTCCATTTGAACTCCATATTAATTTGACACAAATGAAAATAGAAAATTGACAAAAAACAACACTGTGTACATTTGTAGTATATAGAGATCAACTAAGACAAGAAAATGCTATTTTAACACTGTGAGCTAAAGAAAAAAAAATGAAAGCATCAACAACTACTGTTTATTTCGCCCCTACTTAGTATGAAATCTAAATTTAAAGTGTGTAGGAGTTACCCTTCCTTTATTTATTTATGCTCATGCATATCAACAGCATCCATTTGAAATATCAATAGCTAATTGATTTTAACTCGATGTCCAAAAAACATTAAATAAATGTTCATAATAAGTAAACTATTAATTAAAATCTAAAACAAGACTTACTATCTCAGATTTGCTCATCAACGTATTATTCCCTCGATGGGTTCGATGAAGTTGTGATTTTTCAACTTGAGGTCCATGAAAGTTGTCGTTTAGAACAGCATCCCGTGGTAAGCCTAAATTTTAGGGAACAAGAACATAAATCAATTACCAGAAAGTAAGGTTTTAAAATCCGTAAAATCTAAATGACCCATAGCACTCTTATTAAATTAAACAATATTAATATCATGGGTCTGACAGTTACATTTATCATCTTCCAACGGAGGCAACTCGCTCTCTTCCTCAATCAAACAAAATGGTGGAATAATTCGTTTCAAAACTGAAGGAGCCATTTCAAAGGGATGGGAATCAGGGAATAAATATCACATGATTATTTTTTACAAAGTCCACGGTAATTTGAAATTCCAAACTAATTGACTGATTCCAACATTATTTTGGAAAAAATAGTAGGGTCAGCAATACCTCACGAATACTTAAAACTACCTAGCACTACTATGCATAATTATATTTTTATTTGCTTGGAAATAGTTGTTGGCCTTTTAATTTATCTTCAGTTATAATCTTCTATTAAAAAAAGGTCTTGAAGGCTTTCTCTTCATATTTGTATGAGTAATGGATCAAGTTTTGAAAATGAATAGAAAATAAATAGAATAAATGTAGGTATACAAAGAGCCGAGTTGATAGTCAAAATCGTGTGTATAATGTGATTTGTAAAAGAAGGAAAAACAATAACTGAGATTGTAATAAGGATTGAGCCGAAAAATGAGGAATCACGAGTCCTATGGACTGGAATAGATTCCAATTCCAGAATTGAGTCACAATTCCAGGCGTAAACATATACATCATAGTCAAATTTCCATTCTAGAGACTCTCTTATAGTAGACGATTAAGTTGTATCAGTGATGCACATAGTATACTTAATAAACGTATAGCATAATCTACTTGGATTATTTCTTTGTTATATGAAAAAAAAAATTATTTTATTTAGATTCCTCTGACATTGGAATCTTTTTTGCCTAATTCATGTGTTGAAAATTGTCTCTAAATCTGGAATCGTCTCAGCCCTAAATGTAATACTTATTTTTTTTTTTTGGAATATATTTATATATACTTGCCTAATGGATGGAATTTAAAGGAATTACTATAATTATAAAAGGACTGTGAAGGAGATTGATTCATTAATCCTCTTGACCCATTCATGCCTTCCATATTATTCTTCAGATAAGAGCTACAATCATTTTCATAAAAGACATGATTATTGTTGGTGGTGATACAACTACAACATGGATTTCTTTGAATGACTTCGTTCATTTCCGGGGGAAGATTTAAATGGTCGATGGCTACAATCAGTGCTTGTGTTGAACTCTGAAAATGAAATGCAATATCTCAAAATAATTTATAATCCCGCAAATAATATTTATACTTGACAAATGTTTTGAATACTAAAGTAGTATCCCTTATTTAAAGATAAATGGCGTCCTATGGATAGAATAACTGCCTGATGTCCCTTGTGCAATACTTTTCCCCCTTCATTGAGCTTCATTAGAAGGTCAGAGTCTTTTCTTTGCAGAAATTTTAACCGCTGTGGAGGACTGATGGGTAACAGCTTCCAACAAATTGTCTCATCCATAAGAGGAACGAGCTCATCATAAACAATATCCAGGAAGGAGTTATTATCCAAATTACGGGTTCTAATCGTATTTCCCGTACACGAGGGCTTTAACTCTCCAATGGCAGTATGAAGAGTACCACATTGTGCATTTTGGTAGTAAGATTTGAGAATAAAATATTGTGAAGTAGGTGTCGAACTCATCTTTTCCTTTTTCATTGCAATCTTGATATTAATTAAGAACACGGCGGACTCACTTCCTCCAACTTTTCTAAAGGAACTCAACTAGTCATCCGTTTTCCATCTTCTTCGTAGTACTAAATATGAAACAATATTCGGGAGATCGAAACAATAATTTCACATTATAGAGCATGCACGACTACATAATGAGCTGACAGACCTATCAAGAAACAATAATAATAAAAACATTGACAAATATGTAAATTCACTTCAAGTTCATTTCATTTTTCATTCTCCTTAATGTATAGCAGAAGTAGTAGTTATTATTTTTATTCTTTCCCCTGACTCAAGAGATTTCAGCGCAGAGTGTCCTCTCACTCCGTGTTCGGCGTGCGCTTGCAACTAAAGTAATCAACTAAAAACAACACTAGAGACATCTAGTTCAATTAAATAAATTATAATTTACGTCGTTTTCTACTTGTTGACTCATAAAATATCCATCCACTCAGAGTCCATAGTCGTCACTCTTCATTCATATACCCAGCAGGCTATCATTTATCAATTGTAGTTGGCACGTAGGTAGTTTGTAAGTGAAATCAGAGACTCTTTCTTTTTAATAAAGGGTATTTTGAGATAAATGACGTCATTTCTTGTAAATATACGATGTGCGCGTCAACACAAAATCAATCTTCAACAACAAAAATCAAAGAAATTAGATATTCCCAATTTATTTTTTTACTTCATTACTGTCATAATATTTCATTTACATATATGGCCTTTAATTTCATATTTCTGAAATGGGATGAGATACCTAGGAGTGTTGGATATAGCTTAAACCTTTTTTTTATTTATGAGACCTTATTTGGCTCCGAAACATAGAAATTCAAATTTCAAATTAAATCATCTATCAATTTTTATATTTTTATTAATTACTTATGATGACTCGGAATTTTTGTCGATCTTAAGATAAAGTGATTCTATTTTGATTTCCAATCAAGAGAATACATGGCCTGAAATTAATATAATTTTCGTTTAAAAAAATAATTTGGACCTTGTTTTTTTTTGTTTGTTTTTTGTTGAAAATTATGATATTCCACTTTTTGAATTTACTTTTTTTATAAGTCGATTTAACACAATAGAAATCCCAGGATTTCGTGAATTTATAGAAACAATTTTAAAGAGTACAGTTGCTCAATCTATTTTAATTACAATTTGAAACACCTCTGAAGGATTAATTGTATTAATTTATTTATAAAAATAAAAGATTTCTGGCCTCGCCTGTGTTGGACCGCATAATATCAATATATAGGTATTATTAATACCGTATTATGTATGTTTTTGTAAATAGTTCATTGTAAGGGCGTAGGAAACAGGAAAAGGGGGAAGGGTGTCTTCAGTCCCCAAAGTATTTTTCATAATTAATTAGTTTAGACACTTGTTTTCATCTCATTTTATGGATGTTAAGTTTTCATAGAATTTAAATCCGCGATTTTTTTGTAGTAGATGCAATGATATAATTTTAATTCCTTTAATTTACACAGCTATTTATAATATGAGGTAATCAATCAACAGTTCAAACTTTGCTTGATTAAAAAAACAGAGTCTTAGAACTAGGGATTCGTAATCGCATGACTTGGATTTGTTAAAAAATAATTTGTGAACAGTTCTGAAATTTCGTATCATTTATGTTCTCCTATATACATATATGTATTTTCAAACCATTATTAGGTTACATTATAGAATGTATAGGAGATAATATAATGTTTGGTTAGAAGTGAATAGGAATAATGAAATTAATAAATACGGGCTAGAAATATCATTACATACATACATAATATATAAACATTCATATACATATAAAAATTGAATAAATTTATATAGGTTAACAAAATGTCAATTTTATCTTATTCATAGTTAACAAATAAATCAACATTTACTTAAATAATATTTCAGAGATTAATAACAATAAATAAATTCAATATATTGGTATTTAATATTGTAAATATGAGGCTATAGTGTAGTCAGGGTCATCAAAATAGTGGAGACATTTGCCACTCCAGGCTCCAATTATACTATTATGCCCTGTTTTTAAGGTCAAAAGTTAAAATTACATGTTATATGTATTATTATATATTCCTTCAGGAAGAAATTTGTCCTTCCTCTGACTCTCCTGGTAGTGTAACATATACAATGAAAAAAAATATAAATTTCATACCTTGGGATTTGTATAAACATTTCATACTTTTTTCGAATAAAATGTAATTCGTTTACGTAAAACTAAGGTCAATATGTGGAAAATATGCATATAAGGCAAATTTAGTTATTGCATGTACTTTATCTTAAGCTAATAATGACATATTATTTCAAACCTAAGCATTAGGTACCTTATATGTGTCCAAACAGATACAAATGATGCATCTCTTATTAGGCTGTGGACTCTTTTAACTTATCTAACTTTTTTAATTGTCTCATTTCTAATTCGTCAGGAGGTAGGGGATTAATAGATTGTTCAGGCTCTTCTTCTTCTCCGGATGAACTAAGCTGATCTGGTCCAGATTCACTCTCAGAAGATGAAGAACCTTTATTCGTTTTCGTTTTTATTATTTCAGATTCATCGTCTGAAGTGTCCGGAGAATTTCTTGTTATGATAGGAATTGATCTTTTCTTAGCTTCTTTGGCAACACAAAGTGCCTTTTGTTCAATTTCTTGTACTGCTGGCTCAATTTTCTTTTGTATTTCCTCAATTTTGCTCTCTTGGGATTCCTTTGTGGATTGAGGGTCGATATTTTTTTCAACAGATTCCTTTCTCCCTTTAAAAACAGGATGTTGCTTCAATTCTTCAATTATATTTCTCTTCTTTACAATCTCACTAGAATGATCAGGGGACTGAACTCGAGGTGTGGGAGCAGTAACGATGATATCCATTGATTTTAGTGAGGCATCAGGTGAAGGTAGAGGAGGTGGAACTGGTGGTTCGACAATAGCAATAGTTGGTATTGGAGGAGGGTTAGGAGCCGGTTCAGTTTTACTATAAACATTATGTGCTTCTTCTGAGATGTTCATCTCAAAATCGGGGGTTTCAACACTAAAAGAAACTGGTGGTTTCTTTTGTTCATCCTTGGAACTTTCTGATTGAATGGGATCGATCGGTGTTGGATTTGTTACCATGATGGGTGGCATAAGAGGGGCCTGTATTTCTGCAGGAGTTTCTTCACTTTTTTCAACATCATTACTTATTTCTTGTACTTCAATACTTGGTTGGCTAGGAAACATCTTTTTATCCGATTCGATACCCGGAGGAGTAAAACATGGAGGAGCAATACTACTATCGGGCGAACCTACCAAAGAATTAGATTCTGAAGATTCCTCTGGACTTTCTCCATTTTCTAAGCATTCCTCGACGACAATAGAAGGAAAAAGACCACTCTTTCCATCTCCATCGTAGAGTTCTCCCAACCACCAACCATCATTAATGCCGTTTGGGTCCTTATTTAAAATTCTAATAATTTGCCCTTGGATAAATGTTATTTCATCACTGCCAGTAGCTTCATAGTCATAGAGAGCCTTGCAGTATTCTATTACTCCACTTACAGAAATTGCCATAGAGGATGGCCTTGACGCTTTCTTATTAGGACTAGATTGAGGCAGCGGTGGAGGGGGAGGTAATTCAGATGGAGGGCTGTCAGAAGATGTTGTGTCTTCGGATGATTCCTCATCCTCAGATTCCATCGGTATATCTGACGCTTTATTACAAGACAGAGAATCATTCGTTGAGAAGACGGATGCGTGTGTTTGCTCTTGTGAATATTGACAAGATTCATTTGTGGAAACATCTGGTACTGGTTCTGAGGGATTTTTGTCTATGGAGTCGTATTCAACGGGTACTGTTTCCTGTTCTTCTTCTTGTTTAACGCCATTCTCAGGTGGTACATCGTTTAGTTCTAAGTAGTTCTGTGGTACATAGCCTTTTTGTCCTTGGGAATTTTGAGCCATAACCCAACCTTCTTCATCACTTTCATTATATATAACATGTATAATTTCTTGCTCTCTAACAGTTAGCTCATCTACAGCTTGTCCTTCAAAATCATAGAGTACTACTGCTGTACTCATATGTTCGTTGTCCTGATTGGTATTGTCGGGTTCAACTATTTGTGAGGTGTCAGGTACCTTCTCAGGTAGTTGTTGTTGTGTAGATGAATCCTGGTTTTTGTCAAACTCAGACCAACTTTGAGTATAATCGTATTGCGGCTGTGCTGGTGTATCCCAATTTGCCCATCCTTCATCGGCTCCTCGAGAAGTGTCATGGGTAGCTTCATCACCTTTGTCTACTCCTACCTTACTGTCATCCTCATAATTATGAACGCTCTCATTATCCTAAAATTAAATTGAAAGAGCATAGAGTAATGAAAAATTATTCATTATGACGAAAATACAATTTGTATGAAATAGGAATTTCAAAAAAAAAAATTATCCCATTTACCTTTGTATCTTGTTCAAACGTATTAGTGGTTGGCCATTCTTCATTTTCATTTGCCTGTGAAGTTTGTTGTGGGTAACTGTCTTCAACTTTGGTTTCTTGTTTCATCTGTTGAGATTTATCATACTCACTTTCCTGAGGTGTTGGAGCATACACAGAAGCATCGATATATTCATCAACTGATATTCCACCTTCTCTTAATTTTGATAATCGAGCTTCAGCTTTTGCTTTCTCCATTTCAGCATTTCTAATGGCAGTTTGTAATTCAATGATTTTAGTATTAAGATCAGGACCTCCAGTATCATTGGGTTCCTGTTTTAGGCCCTTTGTTTTGTGGTAATGACACGCTTTAATACGTTTATTGTATGCTTTGATAGTTTTAGCAGCTTGATTTAATTTGGAAGCATTTTGACGTGCCTCATAATTTAAGCTGTATCCACCATCGTGTTCAGATGGAGTAATGACTGTCGTTGAATCACCATCACAAGCTTCGAACTCATAACTAAAACGAAAATATAAAGAAAAGATACAAATATTTTTTTAAAGGAATATTCACAATTATTACTTAATATGTTCTCTAAAACATGGATAGGCCTGCATATAACAGTTATAATTATAGTCCCGAGTTATACATTCAGCTTGATCACGTATATTCGAAAAAGAACTAAGTACAGCAGTCGTTGTTAATACTTCAGCCCGAGCAACAGTGTTCAGATAGGTGGATATTTTTTCGTAAAAATTAAGCTCTGAGTTTCGCATGGATTCCTGAAATATTGATAGTTAAATATGTATTTATTTCAATAGATTTAATTGCATTGCAATTATTTATAATACATGTAAGGGGATCTTAAAGCATTTAACACTATAACTATCACAACCCTCATTTTAACGGCTGTTTTTCGAAGTTGACTAGCTAAGTAATTTGTTCTAATAAATCCCATGTAAATGTACATATATTTTTAACATTATCTATATCATTTTTAATTTCACTTTCAAACTTGTGATTTAATCTACATAGAATTCCCAATGATTGTTCTTATTCATATTAAGCCTTTTGATAAATTTGGGATTGATATACTATTCTATTGCAATGTATAAACATTGTCTTACTTTTATATTACATTTAGTGCTCTAGAATGATTAATACCTTCCCAGTTTGTTATAAAAGAAAGAAAGAAAAACCATAACCTTACAGAAATTATCCTACAAAAACAAATGCTTTGACAAAATCCTTGTATAAGTATGTACAAGCGTTCAAACATAAAAATGAAATAAATTAATATTCTTAATTGTAGCACAATAGAAAGTTGCCGTGAAAGTTCTAGTGATAACATGAATGATAATATCATGTACCTAAGATATTTACAAAGGCTCTAATACAGTGATTTCTCATAGCATAAAATGTACAATTACCTGAAGATCATGCTTGAAATAAAAATCTTGATGAGCATTTGCAGAAGCAAGACTAAGGATATAATCATTTTTAGCTCCAGTTGAACGAATATCACACTCTTCTTGTTTAGCAGATAGCTTTCCAGCATGCTTTCTTAAAGTTGATTTTGAATGAAAAAGACTCATAACGTCCTTTTTTCTTCCTCTTGATCGTTCTTCAGCATCTTTAGCCTTATCACGAACATCATGAGCGGATGACTCATCATCAAAATACGCTCTCTTCGTTCGATCCACCTATACATATACAAATATTCAAACCCATAAGTACGTAATATGTATTAAGCTGAGTATTCATTCCTATGGTTTTGTATACCTTTGAAATTTATATACATACCTCTGCAACAGTTTGTTGTATTTCTTTTTGAACAATTCCTAGACGCTCTAAGGACTTTTTGGCATGGCTTTGTTTAGAATTTCGTAGAATTTTGGCATCTTTCTCTACTTCTTCCTGAAGAACTTGTACGGCAGCTAATCTTGCTTTTGCGATTTTCTCATTTTCATCAAGTAAATGTCTCCAAATTGTGTAAACATTTTTTTGAACGACCTATAAAAATAAAAATTACCAATACAATCTATTTAAAAAAAAAGTTTTGAATTTTTGCACAATCATTATTGTCCTCAATTTCCATTCAAAATGACGAGAATGATATGGGATGATGTTACCTTGTTATTAGTGGATGAATTCGTTTCATCATTGATATCTACTAGAGAGGCAATGCGTCTATTGGAATAAGTTGTGCTGAGCTTTAACATGCCGTCTGCATAGTGTTTTTCTATTGAGGCTTTTTGTTTTACGAACGTTCTTACGTCTTCCAAAAGGTCTCCCTCTTGTTGGATCTTTGCTTGAAGTTTGGAGTACTGTTCTTTGTTTAAATTTTGGCATTGCTTGGAAAAAGCTCCTTTTCGGGGTGGAGGCTGAGCCATTTTTATATTGAATTCTAGTAGAAAAAATATAAAACAGTAAGTAACACATGAATATACGTAATAATCATATTCGTATTCATATTATGTCTTGATTTTATAAAACATTTAGAGGTAGCTTAAGTATGTACTAAGTCTTGCTATGGTTGAAAAAGGTGCAATTAGTATGTAATATAAAAAGTATATATATAATTACGGATAAGATGATTCCACTCTTGTTATTCCCTTTTCTCCTCCCTCTGATGACTATTTAAGCAATCATGTGACTTTGATACGATGTTTTAAGCCAAAGTTTTTGATATATTAGAGTAATCCACTATTTTCACGCTATAAATTCACCACCACTAATTTATATTAATCCTCAGAGTCACTTGATTAGTTTAAACCTCCAAACTTATCTTCAGAATCAATTACATTCGTTTATGTGTATATATAGTCGTTTATGGAAAATACACAACTACAATATTGGTTTACTGATGGTAGTATGGATATACTCTTTCTCCTTATTATTTTTATTTTATTTTTTCTTGCCATGGTAAAGAATCAGGAGAAAGTAAGTACTTGGTTTTTTTTTTTACTAAAGAGAAAGGCTCTTATACTTGTAATTCACCATTCAGAATGGGCTCTTGTATAAATAATATGTTACTAATAATATCGAATTTAATCTCATTTATTACATGAATGTCATCAATAAAAGAAAATCACAATGTCTTTCCATAATTGTAACATTTTTTCCATTTCTTCCCTAGGCCTATGTATTATTATTATGCTATGATTTGAAAATGAATTGTGTGCTAACTTTTTCTTAAGATGGCAGCACCAACTACCTTTCTTTTACGCGATGATTTATTACATCACATTGATATATATACGTGAATTACTCATATTTTCCTTGATTTCAACTGCATATTATTTAGGGTATATAAAGTTATGCAAACAAACAAGATTATAAGTAGGCATTTATATAATATGTGCGTCAAATATCAAATTTCCTTAGAGTGCCTATAGCATTGGTATTTTAGAATAAAAGTAAATGTACACTATCCCAAATAAAGAATTATCTGCTTAAGTATCCTTATATTACTCAAATTATATTTTATATAAAAACCAACTAAATTATTTTTTACTTATCACGTTTTCAATGTATAATTGAGGTATTTCCGCAAAAATTACTTTATAAAGAAGCAAAGTTATGGTGTACATTGAATTTGTAGTCTTATATTTAAAGGTCCACTGATGCTTCTTAGTAACTTAACTGGCTAACAATAATGTTAGGAATCGTGATTAAATATATGTTATGGAAAGTAGTTTTTAGTTAAATCGGTCATTTTTGAAAATTATTAATTCCATAATAAAATACAAATCGATTTAAACGATTAAACCAAATTAATTAAAGTTTTTTCCTTTCTTCATAATATCCTATCTTTACACATTACAAATTCGCAACAAATGATAGATTCATACGAGGGCATTGTACATATTGATGATTAAAATCTTTTGAATGGAAAATAAATCCTAACAAAAAGACTTTCTATAATTCATGAACTTATGAAAGCTTTACAATTTCTTTGCAGACAGAAGCAGGCCAATGATCAGAGTTTTTTTAACGGTTCTAGTAAAATATTGCAAGTAGAGAACATAGTTTTTCAAAATTAAACCTACTTAAGGTTTTACATGGCACAGAAAAAGATCACTTCTAATCTCAATAGAACATGAAATTTCGAGAAAACTCGCATGGTTAACCTCCAATTGCGTGTCTATTATTATTTTATTCCAAATCATGTATAACTTTAAAAATTAAATGCATTTTTACAAGAGTAAGTAGTGCTGTATGTTTAATTTGACTGTATTTTATATCGATATCAATAAATATAAATAAAGCTAATACAAAGTATATATGAATATAAAATTGAAATTTGTACATGGGTTTGGTGATTGGTTCGAAAATAAACAAAACTATTAAGGAATTGACGAGAAACCCTGCTTCAATCTCTCATTTATATAGAAATGTATGATGGATTAATTAATTAATTATTATTAATCCCTGAATAAAACTCTAAAAATAGATTTTGTACAATAGATAAATATTGCTTTTTCTCAGAATTAGGTGATCCCAGTGTGAAATATAACACAATATCTAAAATTTTAAAAGTACTTTTTCACTCCAAAATATTAGCAAAACAATCCTTATTTACAATTTTATTTCTACATCGTTTAGCTTTGACGATTTTGATCACTATCGAAGAGTGTAATAAATTTATAACTTATAATAAGATATGTATACACGGTCCGTTTCCGACCTAACAATTATTCAAGACATTTTCTCGTTTTAACGTATTTTTATTTTATATCTCCTCTAAAACTGCAATCCAAACGATGCTTTATAAATATATGAGAGTCGAAGTACTGTATACCACTAAAAAAATCAATAGTAGTTCTCAGTATAAAATGGGAGAGCCACTGTCTACTATAAAAACCTCAATTAAAACCAATCACGACCGTACTCCAAGCAAAAAAATATATAGATTTACTTTAGTAATAGTACTTGCTTCACCTCTGAGAAAATTACATTTCTAAAGTGACATATAATGTAACATAGCAATTAAACTAAAAGGTATATTAGCATTATTGGAGGGACAAATGTACTCTATTCTGAGGTCTTAAAATACTTGAACATAGTGTAGGTGTAGTATTTTTGACTAAATTTATGATAGTCTTATCATAATGCAAAAATATGTCGTTCCAGGTGGAATTTTAGACTTAGGAAACAAAAAATAGTTATTTGGGGATAACTATAGTAAATTTAGATGTCCATACCGTAATTTATGCCTTGACAACTTATGATTTTTGAGATAACATATTGTTTTAGTGTTTTGACGTAATTTCTGCATCTAGTTTGTCAAGCAATGATGCAAAACATGACTTTGTATTGGTTTTGAAGTTATATTCATTGAAAACAACTCAAAAAGCCATGTCATACTCACGTGTAATACAGTCAGTAACTAGGATATATACTAACATTATATCCACATGTAAAAAAAACCTCTTAAATTTCGTTTTCGTAAAACGCGGGAGAAGAAAAAAACAGAATGCTACATTAATATGTAAACAATAAAAAATATCTGTAGCGTGGATTTTTTACCCTAAATTGCCATAAGAATTTATATGATAGAACATGATAACTTTATGGCCATAACGACTCAATCCACCACGAATTCATTACCAAATTGTAACAATTAATCATTTTGCCATTTAGAGTTGAAATGATGAAAATAGCTCATTATTGCATTTCACAGGTTCACAAGGAGGGAAAAAACAACAACTACTAAACTTTGAGTTTGGAGTATAGATGTTTTGACTTAAAATGTTGATATATAGTAGGCCAAAAAATTTCAATGACACATTTTGAGACATTATAAAAATCCAATAATCACTTCACCTAGGAGTTATACATTGATTAATTAAATATTCTAGATTATTGAGTATACAAATGAAATCAAATAAGTACAATAGAATTATCCTTTTTGACTTCATATAATGTATTTAATTGTAATACATGTCAACCCTTCGTGAAGGTACACTTTAAGTCCTTGAATCAAAAAGATATCGAAGGTAGTAATACAGTCTATTATTATTAAAAATAATTATTATTCAAGGCTTCAAGGATAAAAATACGAGGAATATATATGTGTATGCATATATATTAATACTAGATTAATGAAAAAAAAAAATTTCCAAGAATATTATACAAAAGTATATCATATAATTCAAAAAGGCATGAGTTACTGTATCTATTTAGAGTCATCCACGTGTTTATAGCTCGATTTGTATTTAAATGAAAGGTAGCATCTCCATTGTAGATGGCGACAAAATTTAGGCAGAACCGGAAATGAATACATCAAACTGCGTAATTGTGTAAACTGATTGAATAAAGCTCGATAAAATCTAGTAATGTAAATATTTATATAACAAAATGGATGCCCAATTTCTTTTAAAAAACCTCCATTATAAAAATTGGAGTGAAAAATGCTTAAAAAACGTGAAAAAGAGACTAAAAGAAAAGAAGGGAAGAAGAAGGAAGGGGGCTGTTGGGCAGAGGGTATATAAATAGAGGAGTCACATCCCATTTCCTTTCACCTCCTTCTGTCGCGTTGCTCAGTAAACGTCTCTCTAAAAAATCAAAAAAAACCAAAAAAATACAAAAACTTATAAAATTCTTAAAAAAAAAATTAGAAATCGTTTAATTTCTGTCCCCTTGTTTCTTTCGTCCCCTCGTATTTCCATCAACTTACCTGAAGTGATAATCGCTCGAAATGCAAGCAACCGCCCCAAGTGGACCCTCAAGTCAGACAGGAAATGGAGCAGCTCCTCAGGGTGCCACAGCCGTGGCTCAGTCTGGTCAGCAGACCAACTATCCGATGGCCTCCTTATACGTAGGAGACTTGGCCTCTGAGGTGAGCGAGGCGATGCTGTTTGAAAAGGTAAGGAGTTGCGGCCCTTAGATGCCTTAGTCCTGGGTTAAGGAAGGATTTCTCTTGTAGTTTTCTTCGGCTGGCCCCGTGCTCTCCATCAGAGTCTGCAGGGACATGGTCACGAGAAGGTCCCTGGGATACGCATATGTCAACTTCCAACAGCCAGCTGACGCGGAGCGAGCACTCGACACCATGAACTTTGACGTTCTCAAGGGCCGCCCCATTCGAATCATGTGGAGTCAAAGAGATCCCAGTCTTCGGCGTTCCGGTGTTGGAAACGTCTTCATCAAGAACCTGGATAAAAGCATTGATAATAAGGCCATGTATGATACTTTCTCAGCTTTTGGAAACATTCTCTCCTGCAAAGTTGCTCAAGACCCCACTGGCGAGTCCAAAGGATACGGATTCGTACACTTCGAAACGGAAGAAGCCGCCACACAGTCCATTGCTAAGGTCAATGGCATGTTGTTAAACGGAAAAAAAGTATTTGTGGGTCGCTTCATTCCGCGTAAGGAGCGTGAAGTGGAACTGGGAGAAAAGGCGAAAAAATTTACCAATGTTTATATCAAGAATCTGTCCGAAGATGTAAATGAAGAGGTTCTCCGGGAACTCTTCACTAAATATGGGAAAATTTCCTCTCTTACGGTAATTTATTATTGATTACATCTAGTACTTGACCTGTCGGTCTTGGGGGGTACATTTTTTTGTATTTTTGTTTCTCTGTCTGATCTCGTGACTCAAAGCACTCACTCTTAATCTAACTCGTCTTTGTTTAGACCTTTAAGTGCATTGACATAGGTTCCCACTTACCTTTGTTCTTCTCTCGAGTTATCACTGCTGCGCCTTTAGTGGCAACGCCTTGTGTGACGACCTTGATTAGAGAGAAGGCGCAAGTGTAAAGGTGTTACGATAAAGTTACTTGTTCAGCTCACACTTAAAATGAATTCACTGCTCTCTGAGTAGTCCTCCTTGCCACTGCCTCATGGAAAAAGATAAAGTAACTTCTTTTAAAATGAATATTACTTCTTCTGTCTTAGATTATGAAAGGAGAAGATGGAAAGAGTAAGGGATTTGGATTTGTTTCTTTCGAGACTCCTGAAGCAGCAGAGTCAGCCTGTGATTGTCTTAATGGCACTGAATTTCACACCAAAACCATCTATGTGGGAAGAGCTCAAAAGAAGGCTGAACGTCAAATGGAGTTAAAAAAGAAATTTGAGCAGATGAAGATCGAAAGAATGAGCAGATTCCAGGGTGTCAATCTATACGTTAAGAACTTAGACGATTCAATTGATGATGAGAAACTCAGACAAGAGTTTTCACTGTATGGAACTATCACCTCTGCCAAAGTCATGACGGAAGAAGGAAGTGGAAGAAGTAAAGGGTTCGGATTTGTCTGTTTTTCCTCTGCTGATGAAGCAACCAAAGCTGTAACTGAAATGAATGGACGAATCATAGTGGCAAAACCATTGTATGTTGCCCTAGCCCAGAGAAAAGAAGAACGAAAAGCTCAATTGGCGTCTCAATATATCCACAGAGTTACTGGAATGAGAATGCCTCCCATGGGACCGGTAAGTGAAATTATCTCGCTCTATATATAGTTGGTAAATATGATGATTAAACTTTATCCGTGTTTCACCTGAAATTACTTGATTAAACTTTATTCTGATCCATATTGCTTCTATTGTAGTAGTATGTATTTTTAAGTCGTAAGTGTTGACTATTTTATTATTTTGTTGTTTTCAGATGAGTTTCCCCCAACAAGGAGGATTCTTTATGCCTGCAATGGCAGCACAGCCACAAAGATTCTTTAGTCCTGGACAAACACCCATTAGAGGAGCAGGACAACCACGTTGGCCTCAACAACCCAGAGGAGTTCCTGGACAAGCCGGTGTCGTACAACATCAATACCGTTCTACTCGTCCAGGAGGTGCTCCGAGAATGCAACATGGAGTACAAAGACCCATGGGTGGTCAACAAATGATACCTATGATTCCTACAAGACCAGGAATTGCTCCAAGTAATGCTGTAGCAGTGGCCGCTGCCGCTGCTGCCGTACAACAAATGCCAGCTGCAGCTGCAGGATCGGTAGCTCGTCCCCAAGGATTCAAATATGCTCCCAATGTGAGAAATTCCCCCCAAGTTGCCCCTGTAGCCCAACCCATGCCAATTCAGCATCAACAACAGCAACAAGCTGTGCTCATTCAAGGTCAAGAGCCCCTCACAACGACTATGTTAACAACGGCAACCCCTGAAGAACAAAAGCAAATGCTCGGTGAAAGATTATACCCCTTGATTATGAGAATTTACCCAGATCTTGTCGGTAAAATCACCGGTATGTTGCTCGAAATGGATAACTCTGAACTTATCCATCTTCTTGAGCATCAAGAGTCGCTCAAGTTAAAAGCTGATGAAGCTATAGCTGTTCTTCGTGCACATCAGTCTCAAGAAACCCAGCCAGAGGCTCCATAAAATACTAATTTTTAAAAAATCCAAAAAAAATCGAAAAATTCATTTAAAAATAACAAAAAAAAAAAAGTTGCTTGTTTTTCTCCCCCATTTTTTGCAAGGAGATTTTAGTAAACACAAGACAGAATGAGGTGAAAAAAGTTATTTAAGTCCAGCATCTTTTTTTTCTTTTCTTTTTACATCATTTATATATTAGTTCAAACCTTGAGGTGCGTTTGTTAAAAAACACTAAAAAACTATGAAAAAAAAATCGAAAAATCTATTATAAAAATAAATGAAACTTTTTTTTATTTACTTTTGTTAAACTTTACTGAAAGAGGTGTATACATATGCATATATCATCCTTTGATTTTGCTGATATATATATATCTATACACTATTCGATTTTTCGCTCTCTGTACTCCTATACAAAAACCATCAAAATATTTTTTAAAAAAAATAAGAAATTAAAATGTATATTTTCCTTATATTCGTCTTTTTCGTATTGTTGAATTTAGTGAAAATATCATCACTCAAAATATTCAAAAAAATTATAAAACTTATTTTTTCGGTCTCGCATCTTCAGTCACTATGTGAATGTTTGATGTGGCAGAAAAAAGTGAAAAATTTTTTTATAACATGAACACCAATTTAAAAAACCATCAGGAATAAAAAAATAAACAAAATCCAAAATAATTAAATCCGTCTTTTTATTTGTCTTATGTTTAAACTCATGAATTATGCTATCTTCTGGAATGACTAGACTCGATCCGCGTAGATATGTAGACCAATGGGGTTGGGTGAAGCTGTATCACTTGTCCTTCTTTTTCATGATAGTGCTACCTGAAATAGGGTGTAACTTTGATGGTGACGAACTTTATGTGTAATGTATTTCTTTAAATTCTTATTTTACAGTTATACTTATACAAAATCGGAGTGAATGACAATGGTGTCAAGTCCATTATATTCATTCGGTTAAATTCTTACCTCTAAATCTGTAAAAAAAAAAAAAATTACTTGAGGGGTATACGGGGATTACAATTACATACAATTCCATCGAGGGGAATGTAGATTTCATGCATATTTCTTCAACTTTTTCATGACATCGTTTATGGCAAATTTTTCCGCAATCGCGACAAACATATCCTTGTTTCCCTAGTCTCATCATTATTCTTTTTTTACAAACAGAACAAAATGTACCCCTACGAATAATATGGTATTTCTCAATCATTATAAATAATGAATAGATGCTATAAATATATGTATACCCTTTAATGTGCTTAGCGAAAAATAAATGGTTATTGAAGACGTGAATTTTAGAGCCTTGTCTTTTACCAAGTCGAGTTCCTCCTTTTTTGTGTGGGATAAGGTAGTGTCTCAGAAGACCATATTCCCTTGTCTCGAATATTAAAAGGGATCTTCCACCTTTTTTAATAGCGTTTCCATTATTTCCAGTCGCAAATGAAGCTGCACTTATGCCCGAAACATCACTCATAGATGATCCATCTCCCTCTCCTGGAAGTAAGAGGTAGGACGCTCCTAAAAAGCAAATAAAATAAAATTGAAATGAACACACTTTTATCATAATAATATCTAAACCAGAGTCCCAAGATTCCCAACTTAATGATCGTGGCCCTCTCCAAACAGATTTCAATTCTAGACTAAATTCACTATCACTATTACTCGAATAGCCATTATCACTGCTGTTATTCCCATGATTGTATCTTAGATCAAATTTTGAATTGATAACATCACGATTCAATGATTTTAATGACTGAGATGAAGAAGATACGAGTGCTCTCTTGCCCAAACGTGATGGACTTGAATATAACCTTCCCCTTGGTCTAAAATAAGATAATAATCTTAAAAAAATTAATTGAGTATAATTAATTCAGCACCTTGGGGAGTACACATCGAGAGAGTATAAACTAGGTCCAGAGATAATACGTTTAAGAGACGAAATGAAATTTTCTTTTGATTTTTTAATTGGACTTGGTAAAGTAAAAAGATTCGTATGGTTGCTCTTTGTAGAACTTGGTTTGACCCTCTGTTTCTTCTCTGAAACAGGTGATGAAGAAATGGATTCAATAGACATTTCCGTTTCGCTGGGAAGCTCATCTTCATTTTCCTTATCAGAGTATTTTGTTTCTAAATATGTTAAGTTATTTCTATAAAATTAAGGAACGAGATACATATTGTTAAAAAACACTCACTGGATGTTTCTTCTTCAAACCCATTCAACTTGAAATAAGAAGTATCTTTATCTTGAGGTGTAACTGTAGGAATTTGGCTCGGAATGTCAGGGAATTCAGTGACTCTATTTGATGGAAACTTTATAAGAAAAGAAAAATGTAAGACATTGTATCAAATATATGAGGTAGAAATAAGTTATACTTTTTGCACTGAAGTTATGAGCATAGTACTTCTAAAAGGAACGTTTTTAGCCTCACAAGATTGCATTCCAAGCAGATTATTTAGAGCAGCATTGGCTATAATTGAAATTTTGCCTGTGGAGTACATATTATTCAATAAAACTTTAAGAAAATAATTAATTAATAAGAATTAGTATTTACTTCCTTCTTCCTTCACAGAATTCGACAGAGGTATGTCGTCTTCCACTTTTATTCTTCGCCGTTGATATGAAGTCTTACATGTAAATTGATACGCAGCTAAAGAAGTTTCAAGGATTTTATGAACGTAAAATCCCTCTTCTTGAACATTTTGAATAGACTTTGATGTGGAAGAATTGAAGGAAAGCTAGGAGTAAATATTTTAGCCATTTCACTATTAAATACTTTAGGAGTAAAAAACAATCATTACTTGAACTGAAAGAAAACTTTGATTTGGAGATGATTTTTGAGGATGAAGTAAAGGTATAACGTGTTTTTGACTAGGTATTAAATGAAGATCAGATGTGCATACATTAGAAATACCAACGATCTCCCCCTCAAATTCCTTTCTAACCTCAATCAAAAGATTTTTGCTCTTGTATGCGTTGATTGCACTAAAACATAAAAAGAAAGTCATAAAAATCAGTTTTTGTAAATAATTAATTCTTAATCAATCAATAAAACGTTTACAAAATGAATTGAGAATTCAAAATTAAGTCTGAGTTTGTTGTTCTAAACGGAGACACATTTGTGAGTAGGATCTGTGGGGAAGGTTCATCTAATTTTAATGATATGTTGAGGGACTCGGACTCTGATAAACTCCCAGTTAGCTTGAGAACATCTATTGTAAGGGAATCCCCATTTTTTCGGGTGAGCGAGGATTTTTGTCTCTGAAATGTGATCAATGCAAATCAGGGAGTGCAAAGTAAGTGGCATGGACGATAAAATTTAGCTTACGTAAGGACATGTATAGTACACTTCCATTTCTTCTGAAATATCAAAGTGAAGTGGAGTGGATTGAACTACAGTTTCAACGCGATTATCAATAGTTATTTCAATTCCACCACATGGTACTTTGAAAGCATATTGCCGAAGGCAGTCATTCTTTGATTCAATGGTAAATTTCATACCTCGTATGGCCCATATTTCATGGTTCTCGAAAAGGAAATGTCGTTCAAAATCTTGAGCCTTCGCATTGATTACCTACGATCATTTATATTCAAATTTACATATGTTTTAATACTAGGTAGTGATTATGACCTCAACTGAGACAAATTATAATAATTATTTATTTTGTTAAATCATTCAAAGATTCAAGTTATTTCTATTCATTAGAAAAGAGAGAAATGGGGAATCCCCAATATCTCACCATATTTTGCTCTGGCATCAAGTAATCGATTGATAGCTCATTGAAATTTTTTACCAAGTTTTCCTTTTCCAATATCTTGACATTCTATCAAAAGAAGAGACACATATTACTACATATTCATGTATATTGACTATATTTATGTAGATATAAATTTTGAGTGTAGTTATAGTGCTTTCCATGAGTCAATTGCACAAGTACACACAGGTGCGAATGATCATCTAATATAATTATCCTTAGTTCAAATTAATAAGGGATATTTGACTTATTTTTTCCTCTTTTATTTGTAAGGATTCCTCTATTAAAGTTATAGAAAAGAAATATATACGCTACATGGAAAGTACTTCTTATGCTATTCGATCAAGTACATAGTCAACAATAAATAGGTAATATGTCATGCTTGAGTGAGCAAATGTAGAAATAAACTCTTACCAATTGAGTTTGTGATGATATAAGCTCAAAGAGAGCCCTGTCCAATCTCTCTCTAAATCCTTGTGATTCAAATATATTTTTCAAGGATTTATTTAAGCGTGCCAAAGTGGACTCACACTTGGGATGCAGCTGTTGTTGAGATACATGGAAGACATGGGGGCGAATGTCATTACATTTTCCTCTCTCCACTTCAACTTCCTCCTCGCCTTCATCCTTAGTAACGGAACTAGGAGGACTTGCATAAACCGTTGTCCCAATGGGATTAATCGTGATGAGATATGAGAGAACAAAAATGGAAATGATGAATACGATCCATCCCACGAGGATGAGCTGGTTAGACGTGAGCAAAAATTTAACAAGTGTTTTGAGATTATCAGATGCATTTGCAAAGGAAGAAATGAGGAAATAGAGGACATTTGTCCTTGATCTCCGCAGATTTAAATCATCATCATCATCATCATCGTTTTCTTCTTCTCCAAACCCCTCCGCCTCCTTGTTTTGTTGTGCTGCCTTAGCATTTCCTTCAAGATCTGTGACAAAAGGACTGCGTATAGGACCGAATTTGATCCTTTGTCTATCGTCTATTTCTTGCTTGGGGGGATGAAGTGAAAATATTTCTCTAACGGAATGTGTCGCAAGAATAAAGAAGAATAAGGAGAGGAGTGTTATTGGTCTGGAATAGCTCTTCATTATTTTCCTTCTCACAACATTAGGGCGCTTCGTATCAGTATCATCATCACATAATAGTATTCGTTGTAATGATATTTTTAGTCTATCGATTTACATACAAACAGCGTAAATATGTATGTATATTGTATAAATGTATATCTCACCACCACCACCACCACCACTGAATTTGAACAACTTCTTTATGCATACTTTTATACGAATGAATATATCTACACTTTGACCATACTATGAATCCATACTATCCTCATTAAACATGTAATCTTTTGAGCAAAAAAATAATTAATGAATCAATTAAAATGCATGTAGTGGGATTATCAAATACTGACATACATACGACTCAAAAACAAACAAACTTCAACAACAAGTAAATGTGGAATGGCGAACTTTTTGCTCAGGAAAAGTAGTAGTAGTAGTAGTAGTAGTAGGAGTCGTAGAATATATCAATAACAAAAAATATGAACAACATATAACAAGCATTGCAAATAATATATAATATAAAAATAAAACTTGGGGAAATATAACTCCCCAACCTAGGAGCTTATTAATAACTACTCCTAGTCACACTCATACTGCTGCTATAACACAGTCGTCGTTGTTGTTTATAAACCAACGAGTGTGTATATTAAGAGGGAAAGAGAGAGAGCGTTTTACATACACTCAACGGCAATATAATATAACAGCAAAAGGAGTAAAAGAGAGAGAGAGAGAATCCCCCTCCCTCCCTCCCTCCCTATTCTTCCACCATTCTTAAATGCTTTCTCCTTTGACTCTATAATATGTACAACCAGCCATTATTAAACTAAAAGGGAAAGGGAGTTTCATTTGCCATAATGATGGGGGTTGGCATCTATTTTCTCTTTTCGCATTTTCACCTCTCTCTCCCTCCTTTACATGATGGTGATATAAAAATCATTCATTTCGTATATATATATTAGGAATTGCATATCCCCGAACATTTTCCACCCCCGAGGATCCCCGTACTAAATAAAAATTCAATGTTTTGCTAAATGCAATACTTTATTCATTCTCTTTAAAATGTTCTTTAATGAATACTAATCTATCAATTTTAATACCACTTAAATGACTTCAAATTTTAGTAATAAAATAGAGCTAAAAGGACGTTCTGCTTCGACACATGAATTGAGAATCGTCATCAAGGCTTGAAAAGGTAGTTCCAAGGGTTGAAGCTGGGTTTTTCTCTGTTCAAAAAGAACAATTTCTATACGAATCACAGACAAACCCAGAGACAGGTTCATCATTCTTTGATAACTTTTTAAGAAAATCATTTAGTCTTTCAGCCACTGAAGTAGATCTCTGGGCTCATTCGTATCTTGTTTAATATTAATTTTATCCAATTCAATTCCATTTTCATCATAAAGTCTGGAGTACAATTATACGGTTGTAGTTATAATTTCTGACAAAAAAATCTTCTCTCCAAAAATATCTCTTCCTTTCGTTATAAAATCAGAGTCATACAAAAATTCAATTAAATGAATAAGTGCTGGATTTCATCTTTTTTCGACTCTTAAGAAGAGTGAATCCTTGGGTTGCATTGCTAGAGGTGTATTAAGTTTTTAAAAAACCGATATAAAAGCTTTTAAAACGCCTGGGGGTCTTCAGAAGTTTTTCCTCGGGGACGGGGATTTTTATAGCAGTAATTTCCCCAAAAATCCCCAGGGTTGAACCCTAATATACATAGAAGGCTAATCAATCGGTGGATTGGTTAATTATAATCTATGTTCTATGAAAGGAATTGATTCTACTACTGATTCGGACTAAATGATTTTACGTATAAATGCATGCATATGGACAAGCTTATATGTATATATATTTACAACTTTGGCACTTTCCATAATGTGTAATATTTATTTATCTTCATGACGAACTCAAAATGATTTTATCTTTAGAGTAACTCTCAACCTTTTCTTCAGAAGAGAGAGAGGAAAAAAAGACTTGAACTTAAATGGTTGTTATTCAATTCGTTCCAACTATGAGATTATTATTTATATATATGTACACTGTACAAGGCCCGGCAATTTCGTTCTATAAAAATACTTTACAACCAGATTTGTTCACTCTGTTTGGGCTTAAATAAAATAATGCATTAACAAATCTTTTTAGCTTAAAACGGAATGAAAAAAACAACAACACTATTTTATTGTTAATTTATAAATCTGCTTCGATAATTACATATGTAAATTTAATAAATAATCTGCCTGATGTTTGGTAAGGTATAGAATAGTTATTGTAATATTCAACCATTCTGGCTCTATGCTGGATTTTAGAGACTGAAATATTTTTATGTATCTTCGCTCCAGCCTTCCCTTACTAACCATTTTTAGTTGGTTGAAAATAGGAAAATTTGAAATATCTACGCCCTTATAGCTCTTACTGATGATACAATCATTTTGGCGATTAAACCTGACATCAACATTGAATTATAAAAAAAGTGACTCCTCCAAACTACTTATAAATTGCAAGCAATTTTCAACATCGTTCTATTCGATGAGCTGTTGTCTCTTTTAACATGATTGGTCGATACTAAGATTTAAGAAAGTTTACTCCCAAATCCTTTATGAAGATCTTACGAGCGCACATGTACGACATCTCCATTTCTTTAGCCATTTTTGAGTGGATTGTTTTTGGTGTAGAAGCTCGGATATTTGTGCTGTTTTCCTTAGTCATAATATCTAGATTCTGGTGTTATGACTGTCGATTCTCAATACATCTAGTCTCTTTGAATCTAAAAATTGTATAGTCGATCATTAGATCAACTGGCAACACGTCCACAGAATAGGTTTATTTGCTAGTGCTTCATTCTTATGGAGGACACTTCATTTGGACTAATTAATAGTTTGTTCTTATTATAGTAGTACTGTATGGGTTGAATTTAGATCTGGATTCTTATTAGTTCGACTTATCAATGTTCACGACACAAATAAGGGCTATGAGTAATATAAAAATTGGCAGTTAACACACAATAACATTTTTAAACTTTTAATTCAGTGGGATAGGATTTAACGTGTCAAAAACGAAAACAGGACTTGCTTAAGTAATGGAGACATTACGTTATCTGAGAGCTATCTCACATGTGTACATATAAACAGAACATATAGAAGATAATACGTGCCTCATTTGTGTCCAAAATACATTAATATTATTTGATGCCTGCATATTATGTATGATTAGAAATGTCTTTATGTTTTTTTTAAATTCTTATTTATTGTACATACGTACATCCTTTTTTTGTCTATAAAATCGATACAAACTTCATTTAGATATTTTAATATCATCATTCAATTAAATCAGTCATGTTTTGACTGATCCACAGTGTGCATTGAGTTCCTAATAGGTATGTACCTACGCCAAAATGGATCAAATATGTACATATAGGTATAATAATACCTATATAACAATATAATGTCAGGTGTTTGTTAATTATATTGTATTCTTCTTTACCTTCTAAACCCAGGTAGAGACTCTTAGAAATGAAAGCCTGACATTTTCCTGGCCCATGAGAAGTAGTCTCCTTTCCATTATGACTGTATCTCTTTCTAAGGGCGCTGTGGGAAATATCATTTAGTATTTGGCAAATTTTATCATCCCCATGGGTTATTTTGATCTGGTAAGATTTGTATTTTTTTTTAAATTTACCAAGACGTATTTTATGAGTGTCTGGGCATGAAGTCTTATAATATCATAATGTAATTGATCTGATTAGAGTTGATATTTTTGTCTAGATACATATATACAGGTACAACATGACACATATGTACATCATTAAAGATAACAATATTCCCTTTAGTTCGGAAATGATGAGTCTGGCTTTCGCTATAGTTTGATCGGTTTTGTATTTCAAGATCATTTTATTAATAAAACACATTTAAAATGAATGAAACATTATTTCATAGCACTGACAGTCTCGTGTATCCAGGGTACCAATGCTTTTTGAATTGATGTGCAATAAAAAAATTCGGATTTACAATCTAGATTGAATATAAAATAAATAAATTTTACTCATTTGAAAGTTAATCTAATGAATACGGCAATACCCCGTTTAGTCCGGATTTGATCAGTCCGGGATTTTTGCTATGTATAGTATGATTTTTCATGTCCAGACCCTTTTTTGTAATAAAATTCACCATTTATACGTAAAAATAATAAAACTCTATTTCTGCGTATGTAACAGTCTAGTAATTTTACAGAAAAACCAGTATTCCAGACTGCTCAAAGCATTGCTGTACTTATATCCCAAAAAGATTGTCCTTCTATGCCTCATTTAAAAAGTATCATCCGAATATATTTGACGAACGTTTTCTCAGCAAATGCACTTGAAATAATAATTATATTCCTATTGGGTAAGAATCACCTTCTAAATGAAGCTGTGACTGCGATGCATACTCCTCATGAACAGTATTATAGTAAAATAAATAAACCTTTAATTCAACTAATTAAATAAAAATTTCCCAAATTAGAATAATACATTTTGTCTAATCATGATTTCAAATTAGTATATTTATACATATAAAATAATTCAATTCACTTGTTCTTCATAAAATACTTTCATTAAGTCTAATGAGAACACATATGTATGTATGCATACATTCATATATATATATATATATATACATACATTCCATTAAGCCACATCATCATAAGAAAGTCATCACTACAACAATAAATATCATTATTTTTTACGAGTAAATAAATAAAAGTACTAATACAATGAATAATGCATATATTAAATATGCATTATTTAGTTAATTTTAAAGAATTTGATTGACTTGAAGAAATATATGCATGTGTTGTGCTCAAGACTACTTTCCCAAGACAATGACAATAGTTTTTTTTTTCTTTTTAAGAAAATACATTTTTTAATCAGTTTGCTTTTGTATTGTTCTTTAGAACGGGACCAAGAGTTTGAAGGGTCAAAACGAAATCAGACTCTGATAAATTGAGACCATACCTTCAAAAATTGGTCTTTGTGACCAAGACTGATATACATATACTTATCAAACTAGAGCCTGTTTAAAAATAGGTTAAAACTCCTTCGATTGTCCAACAGCTGCAAGTGATATGCAATTATCTAATGGGTTTTTAGAAGGACTAATACTGGAGAAGGGTTGAAAGAGTGATTTAAAAAAAATGTATCTTTCAATCATCCTTTTAGATAATATGTAATCTCTTAACACAAAAGCGAGCAAGGATGGTTTTTCTTAAAAATGAGTCTAGACTATATATTTATTTTTATTTTCAAATAATAATTATTATTATAATTAATTGTCTTAAAAGGGTACAAAAGTTTCCGGTCATAATGAATGAAAAAAAGAATATGATAGATTCGCCCATTTGAAAAGCTATATCAAGTGAAATAAATCAAATGAAGACTCTAGGTTATAGCTAACTTTCCTGAGTATCTCAAGTCTACATCCAACCTAAAATATGATTATATAGCCCAATGTAATGATCAAGACCACCTCACCGGAATATTTGCATGTCGAAAGCTGTGTCACATATCTTTGATAGAAATAATTTATGTTTATCTTTATATTGGCTCACTAGCTACATAATCATACTTCAATAAACTCATATTCTTGTTCATATGTACTTTTACTCATTTTTCCTCCTCCTCCACGACGACTTAATATATTATGTTAGTTACTTGTGAATTACATAGAGTCCCTTCTTATGTAAGTCAACAGATCCAAATGTACTCAAATCGATATGTCCACGTGATATACTTTATAATGCTTCACTCTAAGAAAGTCCTTTCTCCACTTTTTAATCTATTTAGTATAAAGTCCATGATGTAATCATCCAAATGATGCTATAAAGAGCTTTGATGACGTTGTTAAAGCGTAAACTGTCGTAGGACTTATACATTTTATTTGATTGATTAAAAAAAACAACTGATCCCGTTCATTTGTTAGGATCTAAATTTTGGAGCTTACTTTTCTTTTATCTTGTGAATAACTCTACATAGATATACATATGAAAACTTAGTAAAGCAGAAAGAATTATGCCCTATAAAAAAAATAATATACCCCTTCTTATATCTAATACTTAAAAAATCTTTTTCAAGCCTCCCTTCAAATAAATATTTACAACAGTCTCTTAGAATGTATTATTAAATTGTCTTTGTAATATATATGATATATTTTATGAAAAAGATTCTGTTTATATGCAACTCATCATTTGATTTGATATATACATTCGTTCCTTCTAATAACTAATGTCAATTAGTTCTTCATAAGTGAACAATTAGGTATTAAAATCAAGTTCTCAATTTTAATATTTTGAGTATTTAATATTTTTTATAGGTTGGAACCAACATTTATTGTCCCTATCATTTTTTTATTCAGGAAACTCTCATCTCATAACTTAGTTAAAACATTTGATTAAACTAAAAAAAAAAAAAACTCGAACCCATAGCCTCTCGTTGTTCCAGCGTATAGCAAGATGTTAATTGAAACTTCTTAAACAATAATAAAAGAAGATACTTGATAAATAATGATCTTACTTTTTCCAAGTGTACTAACGATATAATACACATTTGTAATCTTGGTGAAACTCGACTTTATACCCAATACTATTTGAATCTATTACGAAAAGAAACGAGAGCTTTAGTTCATGAATTGAAATTGATACAAAAAAGGTTGTTATTCAATTACAGAATACATAATAATTATTTGATAAGGATGTTACATCCTACCAACAGACACTCAATTATTGAGTAATCCTTGTGTATCTCGAATTATAAATGACATGCCCTCTGATTAGAGTGAGAATATCCATTCAAATACTAAGATTAAGTCTTTATTTAATTTATGAATGATATTCACGTACTTACTTAAATTGACCCTTTGGTGTACCTCATAGTGAATTCTTCACCTCAGAAATGCACAAGAGCTATCGTATATAGATGATTAAGTTGACTTCAGTGACTGATAATGTGTGCTCACATTGTCTGCTCTGTCTTCTTTAAAATAGTTTTCTAAAGAGTAAATTTTGTAACTGATTTGTTTTTAAGGATCTCCAAAAGGTAGAAAACTGTCCATTTTGTCCTTTTGACTATTTTGAGATAGTAACTAAGAGTGACGACGACACGTTTAATTTCTTGTTACTGCACCTATTGATTATTTCGATCCTTCCTACTATTCACTTGCAAAATAACTTTTTCTCGGAAAGTTTTCGTGACGATTGAAAAATTGTATTTTAACAATACTGCTGCTATGCATATAATCCAGGACAGTGGTAACATAAAAAATAGATTTATCGGATAGAACCATGGTTTGTCTCAGTCCCTCTCAAATAGAAATAGTTAAGAAATTTAACATCGAACGCTCCATTCAACTGTATCTACGACGTATCCATCAGTTTATTTGGATAAAAGTATTATTATTAATGTGAAGAACTAGTTTTAAATAAATACGTTTCTTCCGTATTTATTCATTTTTGTTCATAAATGGGTCTTTCAGAAGCTTTTAATAACACAGTTGTTAACTCATAAATTGAAGTCGAAATTATTTATAACTTAATTTTTTTACATAAGTAAACTTTGGAAATATTTTTAGTTTTTAAATCAGATAGGTGCCCTAGTATAACTAAATAACAATGTATATGAGAGGTTGTGTTGAACTCTACGGGAAATTAGGTTGCGTTGTGTACTATGAATTTTCTAGAAAATTGTTCAACATTTTGTATTGTTCTAATTAGTGCATCACTAAATCGTGATTACAGTCGTGAAATCCCTATCACAAACCACGACATTTTTATTTTCTTTATGATTTCGTGATACTTCTTCTCCAGGTATATCATAAAGTAGGTCATTTCAAAGTTTTATTACTTCGTGTAATAATCAATCATAATTACTTAATTTTTGGTACAAGGTCAATCAAGATATTGAACTTTAAAATATTAAAAGTTCAAGTATCTAGACAAAATTTTAACATTAATTCTTATTTAAAGATGAAAAAAAAAAAGTTATAAAATATAAAAGGTTAATATCTTCCATGATGTGAAAACCAATGATTTATATCAAATTCACATCAATTGAAGTCGAAATAATATTTGGTGGGGCAAGATAAATCCAAAAAGATAGAAGAAAATCTATAAAAATATTCTTTTTGGATGCCATAGTTGTGTAAATTAATTGATTAAATTGAATCAGTATCTAAGTTAGTATCTACATGAAATATATTAAATTTGTATGAAGACTAAAAATTACGATTTACTTTGAATTTAGAGTTAATTTTTTACTATTTAGAAATATTTTTTTTTACAAAAAATCGATGATAGAAAAATCACGAATCAGAACATTATGATAAAAATCACAATTTGGTTAAAAACTAGTTCTAATACCTTTAAACAATGTTCAGCTATGTAATTCATAAATGAACTTTCCAATTTATTGAATATTTACTTTATTTGTATATATAAAAATAAAAATAAAACATAAATCAATTTTTATTGAAGCTTTACTTCAAAATTGATTTTAACGAATAAATAATTAATTATTTCACTTAAAACAAGTATATAATCTAATATCTAAAACAATGATAGTTATATTGTTATTATACATATAATAATATCAAGATGGTATTCATAATATTTTCTATAATTAACTGTTTTTCATTTATTTTTTTCTTCTTCATAGAACAAAAATGAATAATGAAAAGAGGCCATCATCAATTAAGGTTGCTGAGAAAAAACATCGAAAAACAAAAGGTAACACGACAATTAATTTATAAATTATTGCATGCAAATCCGGAATCAATATATTTATAGTCTACATCTATATATTATTTATTTGAGTGCTCTATTGGCTGATATTTTAGGCGCAGTAATGATAAGAACGCCATCCGAACTGAGATTTGAAATAACGGAATCAGATTTACATTGGGGAGGTAGGCTCCACTTCCTTGAAAACTGTTTTGTCACGTACGATTCATTCACTCCATCACCAGTCTTTTGCTCTTGCTTTCCTTCTACAGATATTGTATCATTGAAGGTAGTCACCTTTAATTCTTCAGGACGATATTGGGAAACGTCCATAGCAATTTCGAATTTTTCATTCTCATCTTTGATTTTAATGACCTATGGGTAAACAAATTTAGGGTAAGATAATAATGACTTAAAAAACAACAACCAAAACAACAGAAGTTATTCCTTACCTGATCATCTTTACTATGAGAAATCATGGGAGCCCATGCATCTCTAGATTTTTCAGGAATGGCCCAGTTGGGAAGTTGTGGTCTTAGAGGAGCCATTTGTCTATCCATTTCCTCATGAGTTTTCTTTACGGACTCATCAAAATTTTTGAAATCATCATCTACTCTTCCCCAGAAATCTTTTGATGAATTCATCATTTCTGTTCTCATTCTCTCAAATTCATCCCATGTCGAACTAAAGAATGGATCCTTCCAAAAAGGATCGCGAACATTAATTGGAACCATATCCCTAGACATTCTGTTATCAATTAACTCAATTGTTGAGTCACAAATTAATTACATATCAAATTTTACCTGTACCTGGATAAAAAGAAGGCCAGAGAAGTTATTCTCTCACCTTTGTATATGCGTACACAGGCAGTTAGTATCTAAGTGAGTGAGAGTACAACTCCTCTTCGCAAATCTGCAAATTAAAGAATGAATAGACTACACCATACGCTTTATAGCTTACCTTAAGCTCCTTGTATTAGGCTATTGTGAACTGCCTTTTTTGAATACACTACAAAAATTATCGTAGTAGATGTCGTTTTAAAAATGTGTTCTACATATTATGAATAAAATTTTTCTAAAAAATAAAATGTGGCAATGATAATTCTCTCTATTTATACGGTGTCCCTTCTGTCAAAGGCTTTTTTACCATTTTTATACGGCTTTTAAAATCGACATGAATGTGTATCTCAGTCCTCTATCAATGACTAAAAGTACTTTGATCTTTGTAGTGGTGATGCTTACAATTGAAACAAAAATATCTACATAGGATTGTCAATGATGTGAAAGAAACATTTGTTCAAATGTATCATAATTCATAACTATACAAACAGATATGAATCCTTAATCCTTTTCGAAACTAAAGTGAAACAGGTGAAATGATATCATCATGCATAGCTTTTGTAATATTATATTCTGGAAAAAGAAATAAACTATATAGAGATAAATAAGTTTCGTTTAATATCATATTACAATCAAACCCTTGAAGGCATTTTGTAATAATGTGTTCCTTCAAGTGTATTGCTCAAAGATAAATTTTTTTGGTTCAATATAATTTGATTAAATGTTTAAATATTTTCAATGGATGCATAAAGGTAACATACATCTTTTGAATAAGAAAAACTTTTTTTTTCTCTTTTCAGCCTATTTATTTGACATACCTAATTCAAGATATTATTTGAGTATTACGTATTTTGAATGATTTGAAATATCAAACAATGCGAGTAAAATAATTAAATATGTATACGTATTTTTATTTTTCCACAATGAATAATTAATTATTATTCAATGCATAAATTGTCTTGTCAAATCTAGAGGGTATATCTCTTTTTATGATTAATAAATACATACATATATATAATTTGTGTCCACGGAAAATAATATTGAATAAAAACACTCAACCTCAAATGAAACTGCATTCATCTATTTATTGAAAAAACGGCAAACTAAAAAAAAACCTTGTTAAATTATACTGCATTCTCTAAAAATATCCATTTTTTATGCTTTTTTCCTCTTCTAATTTTTCTAAATTTGTAATTTTAACATAATTTGATGTTAATTTAATTTTTTAGATGATTTACTTTTGCCGTTCACTTGGATTTCAAAGCCAAAAACCAATGTCAAGAATAAAAAAAAAATCCTTTCAAATTTTAATCCTTTTGGTAACAATTTTGAAGCAAAAAGTCTTTGTAAAAAAAATCAAGGTTCTTTTAAAAATAGGCCTGTTAGACCTTTTGGCAATACAATTTTATAATTCCTATTTTTTTAAAGTAAAATACCTAAAGATATATGTTAAAAATAATTGAAATTGGGGAATTGAATAGGAAAATCACTGTTACACTTGATATGGAAAACTCCTGATGGTTCTTAATAAAGTTTTACAATTAATTTTAGTAAAAGTCACTTAGGGTTCAGTATCAGTCTTCAATATGGAAATTAAAATCGGTGGCATCCCTATTATCGGCCCTTAAAAAACGTTCCAAATTTGAAAACATCCTCTACATGACATTATTTTCACAGTAAAATACTTTAATCTGTATATTGAATTAGTCAGTAAAACTTTAATTAATTATACTTAATTTTTATACAAATGCAGAAAAATAGTTTGACATAATTATTGGGTAATTAAGGCTTAATTTAAGTATTTATTCATCATATTCAGAATTAGATGTTTATATCTCCAAGATCATCGAGATAAATTAATAATGATGTTACTGGCTGATATCTATGATTGTAAAATTATTGAAAAAAGTTTATTTCATGGGACGACTTATACATCATCGATGTAAAGTCAGATTTGGATGCATTTTAAGATTTAGAAAGGAACGTCAAAATTTTCTGGACCTATATATCCTTAATATCATATTTTAATATATTCTCATCTTCTTTCAAAAAGAGCACGAATATAGACTTAATATTACCTATGTATGTATGTATATACATACATATGCTGGTAAACTCATGCCTGAAATATCTATGTGCATATTATCTTACTCATGACTACTAAGTATTCATATTTTGTATTTCAAAATATAGAAGAATATTCATGAAATTTTTCATAAAATGTTAAGAAATGTACAAATACTCATAAAAGTACAAACAATACTCAAGAAAATCAAATAAATAAATAAATCCATGCGTATTTTTTACTCTCAACTTGATTTCTGAACAATATTCACATTTCTATAGAGCGTCTTCTCGTGAAGTTCGTTGTGGATGTCGAGTATCTTTGAAGCAACAACAAACAAATTTTATACGAATAAAAAACTTTATTACTTTAAGATTTATGACATATAGAATGTATTAATGCCGCTGTGTATTTGAATATCACAATGGAACCGACAAATAAAAGACTTCAACCTTCATCTCTAATAAAATTATTATATCTCAGATATTATGTATTACAAATATGTTATTACATTATTATACATTCACATTTACAGTGTGTAGCCTATAAGTTAACAATTACTTTTGATTAGGATGATACATTTTTCTACAATTATCCTACTTTTTGGGTTCTCAATCCATCTGAAACAAACTTGATTGTAAAAATCTAGCCATTTTGCAAGGATTTTATTCAAATATCCCTGTTTCTCTTTGGGTTCAAGTTGTTTTTCTTCATTTTTAAATCTATTAGATGAAGTTTCCTTAATATTTTTGTTAATTTTTAATTTGATCATTTTATTTAATTAATACACATACATATATCAACTACATATTATGACAATACTTTGGTCCATGTTGCAATCTGGGTTTGCTATATTTTGAAAAACAAAGGGACTTATTTGTTCATATCAAATTTTCAAATGGGTATAATGTTTTAGCATAACTATTGATTTGATTTTAGTCTATTTTAAAGTGTTTAAGTGCTGAAATCAAAATAGTTCAATTAATGTGAATGAAATTGTACTAAAAATAGAGAGAAATACATAAATAATATACCTACATAGTCTAGAGTGTTTGCTATTTGTAAAAGTAAAACCAAATCGAAAATTATCATGTATTACCAGCTGTGATTTGCTAAGTGTAAAAATACCCTGAATAATCTTTGTTTGACATTGTTTGTTTTAATAATGATCCAACAGGTTTGTATAGGCTCTTAACAATATTTTATAAAAACAACTTTTTACCTACATAAGTTTATTGAGTAGTCCAAGTCGCAATTAAATAAAAAGAGGAATTCATTTTAAGTTTTAAAGATATTCAATCTTTTATGAAAACTAGTTTTATAAATGAAGTTTTGACATCTATTTAAGTAAAAAATAAAAAAAAACAAAGAAAAGGTCAACAATAACACTATAATAATAATAACTTTTGCTTGGTAAGCGATCCAAATTACCTTCGAATAATTTACCGTCTGGACTGCATATTTTTAAATATTATGTACACAAAAAAATAAATTGAAAAGAAAAACAAAGACTCGAGAAAGAGAGAGAAACTATTTTGCAAGTTCAAAATTTAAATGACACGATAGAAGCTTTAATGTAATTTATGACGATTTTTTAATTCAAAATGAACAGCTTGAAATGAAAAGAAACATGACCGATCTTTCATAATTAAGATCAACACTTGTGAGATATGGTATATATTTACAGGCTGAAACTGTATATGAGAATGCCCTTCGTAGGGATCTTAGACTTTCTACTCCAGAAAATTTATTATCGATCGCAAAAGTATACTCTCAAGCAGAAAAAAAAAATGCAAACAATTACTCCAAAAGCATTAAAAAAAAGGGTTCATCTGTATTAAGTTTGATGGTGTAAAGATAACACAATTTTTTTTCCGATAACAAAAAGCATTGAAAGAGCATATAATAGACCAGTTATATCAGAGCTCAATTCTATGTATATCTTTAATTCACTCAATGCAATTGGAAGTGACTGTGTTCCTATCAACATTGGATATCGAAGTGGAGTGATAAGGCTTATGGAACAAAATTGGAAACGACAATGTAATGGATTATTTGTTTATTTAGTATGAATGAATTACCATCTTCGAAAAAATATTTTCGATTACTATGATGCCAAGATCTCAAACCTTGAGGAGTAATTGTCACAAATTTCATTATTTTTTTGCAACATAGATCTTCTACTGTTTCTTGCTACGAAGGAAATTATTATTGATACTATCAAATATTTCTACCAATGCTTGAGCAGAAATCAACAATATTTTGTTATGATTTGTAAAATTGTACAGAACGGGTTCCATTTTGTTGAAAAAATGGAACCATTTATTCTGGAAAGGGCCACAATACAAGATGGATAATAACTGCTTCTAAGGTCATGATTTTATAAATACAAACTATAAAACCAAGAGTAGAGCTAAAAATACTTGTGATTATTTTAAAATGGGTGTGTATGCACTAACATTTCTTCAAATTAGAAAAATTCCCTCGCATCAAGCACAAATCGAAGCACTTTTCTTTTTGATTAAGAAAGTAAATCTATTTACATTAGTCAAAAGGAAAAAAATATAGTTTTGGACTCATTTCTTTAATGTAAAATAATTTTATAAGTGAATGTTTTCTTTGCACATCCTGAATATCTCCTCTTATGTGTTTTGTTTGATTCGTACTTGTCATTAAAAAAAGACATTATTATTATTATTATAAAAGATAGTAAAAAGAGGCAAAAACATAAAATGGGATATTTTTTTTTCTATCAAAAGAGGATTTACGTGCAAATCCAAAAAGTTTTATAGATTTTCTTAACTTCCCTACTAGCTACAAGTCCGGGCTACCTTTGACCTAAGAAATGACAGAACACCAATGATTAAAATGTGCACAATATTTAGAAGATTTATACCTTCTAGATATTCCATACCATTTCCAAAACATAGAAAGATATGTTGCTGTAACAAGCATTGAATAAAAAAAAAGCTCTGACAAAAAAGAAAGATATCAAAAATAATTAATTAATTATTTGTAATTCATCATCCAAAAGCAAAATTAAAAAATCACTTTCAAAAATTTGAATTCATTTAGTTCAAGAATTATAAATTTTATGTACATACATGTACTAGGATGGTAAACTAGCCAATATAAAACTAAATTTAAATACTATTTTTTTTTCTTCCTGGACTGTACTTAAAGTTACAAAGATTATATCAAACATAAAATAAAATAAATCGAAAGTTATAAAAAATCAAGATTTTATACAAAGTTGTGCCTGTTGCGAAGCCCTATTTATTAAACTATAAATGTAATGCTATAAATGTATAAGGAACTGATTACTACATAAAATCGATAACTTTGATGATGAAGCAAAAAAAAGTTATACAAAACATTTTTAAAAATGTCTTAAAATAGGCAAATCATTTAAAAATAATGAAAGACAAATTAAAATTAATTTACATTTTAAATAAGTCCCTTTTGCTTATTAATAGATAAAAAATCAAGATGTGTTTCATGTGTACTCAAATAAATTCTATATTTATCGCCATTGTATAACTTTGTGTGGAACTTTGCCTATTTTTAAGTGTACTTATCTATGTATTCTTGTATTTCCTATGTAGATTTATAGGTAGAGCTGTAAGTTCTAAATTTGTCATCAATACTCTTTAATTCTTGTGTGGAGAACATATCGTAGCACTTACTATGTGTAATGGAGTAATACATATCGTCTACGAGTAACAATTAATCAGTAAAATACCTAATAGAGTGATAGCAGCAGGGAATTGTTCATAGCTTATTAAGAAAATTGATTAGATTTAAACTATTCAACGACGTTAAGAGCACTAATAAGAGATGTTGATGATTTGAAGATATCTATCGTTGTGTATGGTTATCAGATATATAACCTAATTTTTTTATTTTTCTTGACTTCACTAGACTTATATATATATATATATATATATATATATATAATATGATAATTTAAAAGAATAAAAACGTCATTTTTCTTGATATATATAGGAATGAAAATCATATGCAATTCGGGCGTGTGATAAAAAAGTGGAGTTGTCTCTTCAAACATGTCTTTTTGTTTTCCGAAGCTGTTATCATTTTTCCTTAATTACTGAGGGGAGAACATCTACCTGATAGTAAAGATGTCGCATGTAGGAAGTCATGCATTAAGTTTAATAAACCAAATAAAATGTAAACAAAAAGGGCTCAAGTCCTCGTATAATTATTATTAGTTAAAAACATATAATTTCCTGACATTAATTTGAGTTAATTTTCTTCCTCTCATCTATGTTATTATTTATTGTTGTATATATAATGGAGAATAGCAGCTTGTAGCTCAGTAAAACGTCATGACAGCTCAAGCTGCTTCCCCCCTCGACATTCATTGAATTGTCAGGGTTGCCAGGTTGATTTTCTCTTTCTTTTTTTATAACACGCCCGAATTGCATATGATTTACATTCCTAGATATATATAGGGTGAGTGCACTCTTTGACAACAAACTTCGGGCGCGCGCTGATGCACGGTTTTTGCGGTTAGACATTAAATTTTTTGTTTTATCGACAGCTGAATGTTTTTGGCTTCATCTTAAAAAAGTGGCTGAAATCAAAGATTTTACAGTGCCAAAAGATTGGAAAAGAAAAAGTGTTCTTGTTTCGATTCGCGCCGGAAGAGACAATCAAGAAATTGCTGACTTCCTAAAGTTGGACAGGAGCTTTGTCTGGAAGGTGAGGAAAGAGTTTAAAGAGTCTGGAGGAGACTATGGAGGGATTGAATTAAGGTCAGCCCAAAAAATGCGTGAGAATTGCTTCAAGACCCCCCCCATGTTATTGCCAGGGTTGACAAAAAGATCAACACTGATCCAGGCAAGTCCATGAGGACCATTTCACGCGAAATGGGGGTATCAAACAAGGTTATCCGGGACCTGCGTGAATGAAAACTTGCGGTACAAGTCTTACAAGATACGCAAGGGCCATTTGTTGACGACCAAGGCCAAGGAGAAACGGCTGAAGCACTGCAAGATGCTGCTGAACAAATTGAAGCATCCAATGGATCCTAAGATGCTCTGAATTTTCTCCGATGACAAAAACTTCTGTCAGGACCGCTGGTTAGCCTACAGTCCCAAGGACGTTCCCAGGGTCATGCAGACCGAGATCCCCACCACGGTCATGGTCTTTGGCGTCATCTCCTCCGAGGCACATGTCATACCGCCCTACATTTTTCCGACGGGTTTGAGGGTCAACACAGGAGAGTAAGTGAAGGTCCTGAGGAGCCACGTGTTACTCTGGATCAATAAAGTGGTTGCCGGGCGTCCATATGTGTGGCAGCAGGACTTTGCTCCATACCACACCTCCAGAATTACCCGAAATTGGATAGTGATAATTTTTATGATTTTGTGCCACCAAACATCTGGCCCCCTAACTCCCCAGACTTGAACCCCACGGAATATTTCGTGTGGGGCGCAGTTGAGCGACACACTAACAAGTCTCCATGCAACACAATGGAGGAACTGATCAAAAGGATCACGAAGGAGTTCAAGGCCTTGAAGAAGGACGTCGTCATCAAGACATGCTTGAGATTCCGGACCAGGATAGAGACCGTCATTGCCGTTATCGGCGATTTTATTGAATAAAAAATAAAGTATATTAATCAAGCCTTCAAATGGTGTTAGTTTCATTAAAATCGGTTCATTAGTTTTTGAGATATTTTTTTTTTTTTTAAAGTAAATTTGGTTGTCAAAGATCGTACTCACCCTGTAGATACAAAACTTTTGAATCTGAGTTCTGATTTTAATAGCTTAACTGCAATTCCAGCTCAAATAGTGAATTTAAGTCCATAGTTCTAGATTCATTCCCAATCTTTGCTCTTCTTTTGTTCATAAGTGTTAACGAACAGTTAACAGTTTACATCTCAATCGAGCGAGATGAATTATTTTTGTTTGCATGCAATGCAATACAAAATGGAAGTGTCTCCCATTAAATGTAGAAATGCCAATTACTATGGCTTAAATATAATTTAGCTGGATATTTTTATAATATTTAACTACAATTTGCATATTTTACAGAGGGTTAATGAAAGAATTTTAGAAATAGGAATTGTAGAGCAGCTCACGAAGAATAATGCAATGTTATTAACTTTTTTTTTTGACGAAAAAGTTTTTATTGACATTACACATATGAAGGTATGAAGTAAATATCATAAAAGAAAACATGAATACAAAATGTGTTAATAAGCCATTTAAATATTTAATGATGAGCTATTACTGTGATATTTATATTCACACTTTGAGGTGGGTTATATAAAATGTACGAAAACTAAATAATAATTTCCTTTCTACACGAACGTTTTTTATTTATTATGATTATAGGGTAATTATGTCCGTTGTATAGCTGGAGTATGTAGAACATATTGTTGTGGTGTATTGCTACGTCACTCATATTTTTTCTTTGATTCTTCACAAAGAACTTTTTGGGAATAACAAAAACACACTGTATGAATTCTCCCTTCAGCTGATTTTCATCATTTGACTCTTTTCATTTAAAGCAGCTGACTCTACGTGCTATGAACTCAAAAAGGGTATTATTATTATTTAAGATTTTGATATATAAAAAATATATTAAATTGCGCGCCCTTTTTTGAATTTTTGATATACAAGTATTAACGATTGATTTGTATAATGATAGAATTTACAAATGTATAGTATATCTAAATAATAACTCTGCCTAATATTAAAAAGTTGGCAACAAGGAAAATACAGAAGGGTAGCTACCAGTTGTTTTTCCAAAATTTTCCTTTCCCTTTTGTGAGTCGAGGTTGCGAGTGAACAAAAAATCTTTGACGTGCTTATATAATTAATTCTTTCATATATTATGTAGTAAAATATGAGGGTAGGTACATTAGGGCAATATTTCTCAACAACTGACCGGTCACGGTCCAAAAGTGGGTTATAGAGAACTGATTTAAAATGTAAAAAAATATATCATTTTTTGTTTCCATGAAACCCGGATCTACGGGTGTGCATAAGTATTCTATATCCCAGTCATTTTGAAATAGAACCGATCCCGAGGATGATATTCAAAAGTGCTAAAGGATATTTTGAGGATACTAGAAAAATGTCCAACATCGAATTATATTTAATTAATTTAAAAAAAATTGATCTCCTCGGTATATAAAATTAAAAACCACAGTTTTAAAGTCTTAATGCATGGCTTAATGTAATACACAGTAAAAAATACAAAGAAAAGTCTATTAATTTCCTTTTTCTTTGTTCGTTGGTAACTTCATTTTATTTTCATACTCCTATATATGTACTTATCAAATTAAGAGTCTTTAATTTCATGTTATATAACTTGATAACTAAGCATTATGTCTCATAATCATTCTTACAAACAGATTGATCATATATACATATTATGTAGTTGTCTCAAGTATTGAGAGTATTTAGGTAAAATTCATTAAAGTTCCCTAAATATCCAATATATGTAATATAATAGTCCACGTCATTCGTTCATCAATCTAATGAATTTTTCTAAAGCTCTAATATTTTTAAATCAATATTCTGTGTATGGATAAAGGTGGCAGATATGTGTATTAAAGGGATTTTCCTACGAGGTACTTTCTTTTTTTTTTTCCAAGCCATTCACCGTATACATAAATAGGAAGGTATTCACGGCCTACATACATACATTTGCGTGGTGTATAATTTTATAAATAACTTCCACGTCTGTTATATAACTACTATTATATGTACATATATGGCACTCACTCACTAAGGAAGTCATAAAACAATTTATACAAGCACTGTGTCTACGTTTGTACCATCATTATCTAACCATGATGTAAATACATATATCCTATTACTCTAAATCTAACTTGAATATTTTCATTCTGTTCCCATGAAAGAAAGGGAATTATTTTTTAATATATTAACAGCGAATGTTTCTACAGGTATACATATATACTTAAATTATAATCCATTGTAGCACTACCCCTGCAAAAACCCTTACTCATGGAATTTGATGTATATGTACATCTTCATTCATATCAACTTGAATGGCATAAAAGGATCCAGAAGCTATTAAATAAGTAAGTCAAAGGAGTAAAATCTAAAAAACCTACAAACTCCTGCAATTTTTCAAATCTGTGGTCAATAGACCCAAAAGAACAAAAAGGTAAATAATGTATAGGTGCATAGGTCTTATGAAAGCAAATATATCTATTCCTCTCTGGCCAAAATAGTTTCTGTCCAGTTTTTGTACCTACATATATGTACATAAATAAAGTGAGTCATTCCAGAGAACATCACATGTTGTTGTTTTTGAAATTAAAGAATTATCTCCTAGGGCTAGCACTAATATTGTATTTTGCTTGTGAGGGTTCACGAATATGAATCTTTTATAAAGAGAAAATCTCATTTCCTTTTTTTTTTTTCATGACTTTCCATTTCTATGATTTTTTTCCTAACGATCTCTATATACATACAGTGATATCTCTGTATATGAATTAATGCCCTTAGACTCAAGCTAACTGAAGGACTTATCTCGTACAAAAAATGTAGAAAATAACCTTTGATGTCCACTCTTATTATATTATGTATGTAATTAACATTAATTTGATCTTGTATGTAGTCTTCTCAAAGGTAGGAAACTTGCTACGAATCCAAAAGATCACTCATTACTCCAAATAAAAATAAAACACATTCAATCCGAATCATAACAGCTGTATTTTAATATTAGAATTATTTTCTCTTTTATTCCTGGAAAATAAGAAATTTCACTCTTTTTTTTTTTAAATGAATAATTTTTCCCATAAATTGAAGAAAAATGAAAAATCATTCAGATGAAAATATTTTACTAAATAAAAAAGATACAACCAACTATGTATGCAGATCAATATTCTAAATTGTTATTAAATTTATGTAATTAAAATCAATATGGAAATTGATTTTACACATAGTTTTTTTGTGAAAAAATGTACTCAAAACGTCCACACATTTAGCTTCTTCACAATGAACACATCAAACCGCATTTTGAAATAGGGACCATAGAAAATCATAGTCTTTTGTTACATGACATAATACATATAATTAGAATATAAAATCTATGTCAAAATAATTGAGTAGGGATAACTATGTATCAATATTCAAACATATTATACACACGATCAAGATATATATATATATATATATATATATACAGACTAAGATAGAATAATCCTCATTTTTAAGGCTATACACAATTTCTCAAAATCTTAACTAATAATTCATCTTTTTTGCTTTGGTAATGAGAAGTATTATACAATGGCCGAAGTGGCCTTATTTTTGGTTATTTCTATCGGGATCTCAAAAGGTCAATTTTAAAATTCACCGATTTTGTAGCCCCTTAATTATAATTGGTATCAGTCCTAAAAAATTCATGTCGGTCGAACTCTACTCTGAACTTAATAGTTTTATAGCTTGAGTTTCTTCAAAAATGTTCTTATTTATAAATACAAATTATAAAAGATAATTAATTGTCTGTAATTACCCCCAGATGGAACCATCTCCTTGCAAAGAAACAAGCTCAGGGCTCCCATTGATTTAGCGTTACGGACAGTTTTTGATGTTATAATATGTTTATATTGTTGGATCCAATGTGTTAATAAAGTTATATCTTCTTAATGTTATAATCAGTTATGTATAAAAAGGGTCAAGCTGACATGCAAAAAAAAAGACGGTTTGTATTTTCAAACTTCTTCTTCTTCTTTTATGACTCAGTTCTATTCCATTCGAAAACAACAAGTGTCATTCTTAAATTAAGTTAAAAAATGTCTGAAGATTTGATTCAGGAACTTGGGTCGCCGACAATGGAGGTAGCAACGCTTAAAAATATCTCCATATTACGAGTGTGATGGTATTCCGGCCATGCTTTTCTCGACTTCTTCTTGAAGAAATTTCCGATCATGAGACTTTCAAATCTCTGATATCACAAGTGAAATCCGGATCCATTCAATAAACATAGTATTAGTAAAGATTCAGGTACATTTGATTTCACATCTGACCTATCGTAATTCATTGCTTCATGTATTATCCCACTTTCAGTCGGAGGACATCAAAATTTCATCCAATTTATGGAGAAATACGACGGTAAAATCCGTCTCTTCTTGTTTTCTCGTAACCCAATCATTGGAGCTCTTAAGTCGAGTCAGCATTTTTAAAATAATCGAAAAGATATTCCACTTGAAACATTCAAAAGTGGATAGTATAAAGAATGCCTGATACATCCAGCTGAAGAATATTGTTGCCGTGATAAACATTGACTAGAAGAATTTTTGCTTGTACTAAAATACTCCGATCGTCAATTGTGATTCTGAGAGGGGCTTTTGCATCATGAGGGGATATAATTTTTATCTAATGTCATAATTAAAATTCTCTTATCTTGTGTATATTGGTCTTCATGAACTTTATTATTCCATTTTTATGGAATATTTTTTCATTTATTTGTTTTTGATGTTTCTATTTTTTTTAGAACATATGCAATCGATTCAATGACTTGTTATAGCAGTCGATTTCAATGTAATAATTTCCCTGACTGTTATTACTTTTTTTCTTTTAAATTATATTTGAAAACTTTAAAATTGTAATTATAACGTACATTTTCATCGTATTTCATCAATTTGATCTATTCTGTTTTTTTACGAATACTTAAATTGGAATCACATTGGTTTTCCGAATCAATGTTCAGTTTTTTTTATATAACTATATATATATTTTTGAGATAATCATTATGAAATTTCATCCTATTTTATTTTTTTATGGAAACATTTATGTGATTTGAGTTTTTATAATAGTTTTAAATGATAATTAAATTGTTAAATAAAAAAAAGTAGCCACTAGATGGTTAAATAAAATCATTTCATTTAATTGTATGTGTTTCTTAAATATGTAATATGAATTATAGGATTCACTTATGTCTAAAAGTGTAGAAATTTTGAGGTGCAATTCCGACAGACATATTGAGGTTTATACTATATTATTATTGATAAAATAATAATTAATTTTCGAGTCAAGTCCCACTCCATTCCAAATTGACTCAGGTCTCATGCTATGGCATTAGTTGCTACAAATTTAGTGTTCTATCCGTTACAAATTTTTAATGCCACTCAAAAATAATAATAATCTATTCCTAAGTAAAACATCAAAATAGTAAGTTACATTCCGCCCCTTCAAATTTAATCGGCTGAAATTCTGCCTACTTCAGCTGTCAGCTGACCCTTTTTATAAATCACTGGTTATTAATAATATTTCAACCCCCCGGTCCGCAGTAAAATTGTCAAGCGTTGACCGGCCCGCAGTTAAAAAAAGATCTTATAGTTTTTTTTGTTTTTTTATGCTATTTTTTAGTTTCCAATCTTTTTTTGGCTCTGTGTTGTAGATAGAGATAAATAGTCACATGTATAAATATTCTTAAACCATTTATTAACTTTATCATGTTTTGAATTAAAGTAATATTTGTTTATGAACAAGAAAATCGATGTTCTTTCTTCAAAATTATTCACTGACATCTTATTTTCCTTTTTTCTGCAGATTTAAATATTAGCAATGGACCTTGTGCTCATTGTGGTAGTCTACAGTTAGTTCCAATTTCGAGGCATCACACGTGAGTAAGGACTATGACTTATCTTCATTCTACGAGGGTTGTCTTGGAGCAAAAATAGAATGCATTCATATTTCCTTTATTTCTTGACCGACTATATGTATATTATTATTGAAATTAAAAATCGAGGACAAACTTTAATTCAAACAGAATAAATGCTATATTATACAAAAAAAAATAATAATAATAATCAGACAAAAATGCCCATAAAATTCAGTTGTCGATGTACCCTCTATGTAATTACATGAAAATTCAGAATTTCGTTTCCACTTTAACACAGAACGGAACATCTTTCAAGGATTTTATATTTGTTACAATTCTTAGAAGGTATCCAGGACCGTTCCGAAAAGCCAGTAAAAATATTTCCACATGTAATACTCTTTCATCCTTATGAGCTAGGAATTAGCTGTTAATTGACTTGTACATCGTTTTGACAATCTTAGATTTTCTTCCAAGATCTTATTAATCGTCAATATATATAGTTCTATAACTCGTGTCAGGAAAATTTGCCGAAAGTATTTTAAAAATCTTTTTATTTTGCATTTTTAGATAATATTAGTGTTCTTTAATAGTAGTGACACATTTTTGCCTAAGTATTGATATGCTGTGATCATTTATTTTCTATCCCAGTAGACGAAAACCTGTTTGGAAGTTTTATTTTTGCGAAAATTAATTTTTTGCAAGTATTATCTACCAACTAGGGAGTAATAATTGGTTTACTAATATCATGATACCCTCAAATCCCAAATATTAGCATTTCAAGATATTCAAATCAAGTAAACGAAACATATTCTAGAAATACTCAATAATAAGGATCTTAAAATAAATGTATTTATTTCAAAATCCTTACATCAAATTTTCCTGTTTGTTATGGGATAGTGAGTCTTTAACTGGGCTCGATAAATTTCGAAGTTATTTTCTTTTCTTGGGCTTCTACAAGTCATTTGGACCTCCTCCTGCCCAAACCCTTGCTATAATACTGTACAATGTACGTTGCACTCGTCCCTTAATCTACTCATATCGTTTTATATCGAGTTTTTTATCAATCCTGTCTAAGTTTTTACTCGATTTTGAATTTTAATTATAGGTCAGCAAGTAAAGGAAACATTCGCGTATTGTCCCAGACAACCTTTATATGCTCCATATTCTTCAGCCATTGTTTCCTAATTCCTAATTTGTTAAATATATCTCTTATTCAATCCCAGGAATGAGAATGACGAGGATGAAGACTATCAAAGAAAGCGAAAATATAGGGATTCATCATCTCATTTATCTAATGATCAAATTGATGATGACCGTGATAACTACGTCACAAGTCTTCTCCAACAAATTAAACTTCTTGAACTTGAAGTTGCCTATTTGAAGAATCATCATGAGCAGTATCATTCACGATCCAAGCAAAACGTGGTCAGAAAACCGTCCTTCAAGTCAGAAGAAAATATCGGGGAAAAGACTGAAAGCAAAGATCGTCACGAATCTTCACCTCAAGTTATGGAATCAAATCGATCCAATACTTTCTCTCGGGAAGTTTCACTTAAAATTGAGGCATTGAATAAGGAAAAGAACAGGCTTCAGGAAAGGATCTCCCACCTGGAGTCTCATTATGATGATGAAAAAAATCGATATATTCAAGAAATATCAGATTTGACCGGGAAAATGGAAATGCAAAAGAATGACTCTGCTATTCTGGAAAAAGGCATCAAAGAAATTCAAGAGGAGTCCAATAAATTAAGGATAGAGCAAAAAGATATAAGCAAATCTCTTGAAGAAGCCTCTGAGGATGTGAGTAAATACATGGATCCCTCTGAAACAATGAGTCATTATCAATTTTTATCTCTATTCATGTACTTCTTATTTATCTATCTATCTATCAGCTGGTATCCAAGGACGAGGATTTGAAATCCCTAAGAAACGAGCTTAATTCAGCCAAGACAAATTTAGCTATGAGAGATGCTCAATTTCATGAGTTGGAAGAAAAATTTCTTCAAAGTTCAGTTCATATGATGGAAGAAGCAATGAGGTAAGGAAAAAAAAACACTCATGCTGATACGTTTGAAATAATTAATAAGACACTCTTTTACCACGAAAAAAATAATAATGATAGTAATTAATTATTTATACTCCAAAAGTCTAAATATATGTGCATACATGGCAGTGCTGTTTTATTTTTTTCAGCTTAAATTTGTTATTTTTATATAATATAGATATGATGATTATACATAGAAAATGTTCGTAATGTTTGTAATCTGATACTTATGATAATTTCAAAGAGCAATTACATATAATCTATATGCAAATTAATATGTACATATGTACAATCATACCTTGTTAACTTTACATTCCATTAATGTTCCTTTCAGATCCCTCAAAAACGAAAATAGTAAATTATCCAGAGAACTCAAAGTAAAGGAATTAGAAGAAGACTCAAAAATCCAACTAAAGGCTAAACAAGAGGAACAATGTGCAAATCTCATTGCGGAAAATGCAGAGCTAGCAGCCATGTTAGCAGAACTTAAATCCAAATTGGAATCAGAAGTTCGTCTTCGAGACTCTCGAGAATCCAAATGCTTATTAGATTCCCAAGAAATGGCTGTTTTGAGGGAAAAGGAGCGTCAGTTGAGGGATCGTGTGGTATCCTTAGGGGATCAACTTCAACGCGAAAAAGAGAGATTTAAATCTGTTAATGACAAAGTATGTAAAGTTATTTCAATAGATAATAAGTATCATTGCATTTCTTATTTGTTCTTAGTTAAATAAGGAGTCACAAGAGAGTACTGGCTTGGAGCTTCGTGTCACAACTCTTAATCATCGAATATCAGAGTTAGAGGGAAGTCTTTCTTTTGCTAATGAGTCCACTAACAAATTTAGGAAACAAAGTCTTCTTGATCAAGATAAAATCAAGTCTCTTCAAAATGAAGTATGTATATCAACAATTTATATCACAATATGTATATTTTATATAAATACATATTCTTCATATTCTTTTGGTAGCTGTTAGCCTCAAGAAATGAAGTCAAGACAGCTTATTCACAGCTTGCAGAAAGTGAATACTTGATTAAGGAAATGGAGGGACGCTGTGAAGCTTTGACAAGTGCACAAAGTAAAAAATGGATGGAATTTTCCAAAATGGCCGACTCAATGAAGGAACTGAGTCATTCCATGTTGATTCAAAGCACAAATAATACAAGGAAAATCCATTCAAATCCAGAAATACACAATAACACAGGAGAGTCTTCCTGAATGGTGGCTTGCATCATATGCCTCCATACTTTTGTATTTATATAATATAATATAATTTTCTCCTTCATTGCATTTACATAAATCTGAATAAAAATAATATAATAGGTTTTCAAGTGTTGATGAAATTATATGACGATAGAGTATCAAGGCAAATGTTACATTGATGTCTACGAGTAGCGATCCATCAACTATGAGGGTCCCACTTTTCATTTTCATTTCGGAAAAATTGAAACTAAATATTAAGTAGACTCATTATTCCTTGACAACAACTGATATTTTGATACGTAAAGGTCCCAAGAGAATACCAAGACAGCAATTTGAGAATTCATATTACTTCTTGTATATATTTATAACATACAATACATAGAGTGTCTCATTTTTGGAATTATGTTTTGCATGCCCATTGTCTTTTCAGCTGGAAAACATTATTTAAACGGTATTTACAAAATTTTAAACTCATCTTAAAAGTTGAAAAATAGAAATTTTGGGATCAAAATTTTCCTTTCTCAGACATCTATATAGTATCGTCCGAATTTTAAAGTCATGGGACAATTGTTGCATATATATTAATCTACCAAAAAAATATATTTCATTTTCTTTTCAAAAAAATGAAGTACCTGAGACGGATTCAAGACTAACAGTTTCTCTCTTTACTGGGATCATGTAAAAAAAGTGCTAATTTGATGAAAAATTTGTATTAAAGTTTATTTTGGTAGATTAAGACCTACAAACTAACATGACAACAATAAGTGGTCCAATGCTTTAAAATTGGGATGGTACATTTCGTCCGAAAATGGTTATTTTTTATCCCAAAATGTCCCTTTTTTTCTTGATGTCCTCCATCAGAAAAAACCATAGTGGAGTAAAAAAAACTTACCCTTAGCTACAATATATGTATGGCATTTTTGTTTGTATATAGATCATGCTCGCTGAAGTTCCATTTTAGTAGTTGGAGCAATACTTTTTTTATTTTAGAAAATTTCCATTTAGACCTCAATTTTTAATGGATTATTAAAAATTTAGATACGTTTTCCATTTTTGGAGAAGGGAGAGGCCCCCCCCCCCCCTGAATAGGCCCCCAACCTATATGCTTATGTAATGTCTGTTCAGCCATTACGAGTTATAATTTGTAATTATTTTTATCTTTAAAATACGTAATATTGCAAAGTCTTAGGTTATGGAAAAGAAATAAAAATCAAGAATAAGTATGTACACATAAATTATAATTATAGGTATACGCCTATATTATAATGTACATACCTATATGTAGGTAGGTAGGTACTCACACATTCGCTAACTATTCCTACCTTTAATATTATGCATTATTTAGGAAGGTAAGTAGGTCGGTTGGCTGGGAAATGTACTCGCAGCCACCACGAGTAGTGAAAATATATTTTCTTTTCTTCTTTCTTTACCTTTTTTGTGTATATACATATAATAATAATGCTGCAACCCGATGATGAGCGATGGTTCTCAAACTATGGAGAAATATACTCTGTGGTTATTATACATTACACAACAATGTAATTATATTTTATTTATACATATAAAAGTCAAACGTGACTCTTTTTGTTTTTATGTTTGAGGGAGGAGCACTTTTGATGGAGCTTTGTTTTGAAAGTGTAAACGCTGCTAGTACATACAATATAAAACCTAGCACCACTCTAGAGAAACTTTTCACATTGTGAATAAAAAATAAACATAAAAATAAAGAATAAAAATACTCGTAATCGTAATTTCAAAATATTGATTCATTGAATAGGAAAATCATTAAAATGTATTCTATTGGGATATTCGAGAAGGGAGTGAAAAATGATTGATGACTTTAATAATTCACTCTTTTTTTCATCAAAAAGTGTGAGGCAGCCTTCAATTTTTTCAAACACAAACACAAAAACTGAATACCAGATTAGGTTCCGGTGTGGTGGGGTTTATCAAGGAGTGAAACAAACAAGAACTGAAATAATCCACATCTGTATTCTTCAATAATTAATTAATTATCAACAATTTATATTCATAAACTATTTTGATTCACCCCTTCTCCAAATTGCAATTTAATATCACAGTTGAATAATAAAAAAAGTGATGGATTCTATTATACATAAATAGCCAATTAAAATTTCTTAAATCAAGAGAAGGCTCTCAACCGGTGATCGATAACTCTTGTGGTCTGTCAGAGATTTTCATTTCACCCTTTAACAAATTAACTTCATTTAAAAAAAATATAAAATAATTGGATTGTTCTCAACTTCCATTACGCCTTCAAGAATAAGGCAGGGTTCTTTTTGACAAAGCCTTTTGAGCTCAAGAAAATGAGTTTATGTTGTATTTAATGACATATTTGAAAATAAATCAAAAAATTGAGCAAAATATGTTTGTAAAACACAGGAGCGTTAATATTAGTGATGTAAATTGGGTTTCTTCTAATACGAAAGCCTCTTTATGGTTAAGATTTTATTTAAAAACAGTTTTGAGTAAACACACACATAAAAAAAATATATTTTCATACTCCTATAGTCTAAATTTTGCGTTATTGGATGGGAAATTTTTTTTTAATTTACAGTTTTTGAGAAAATTAGGATTTTATCTTGATCCATCGTGTTTGTTTGCGAACACTAAGGAAAAGTTCAAGGATGAATTACGGTATTAAATAAAGACTTAATTTATTAATTTTATTGAAACAATATGACAGATATACATCTCAGCAATTTAGTTGTTCAAAATTTTATTGAAAATTAAAAAGCTAACTTAATTTAAACTATAAGGAGTATGAAATTATTTTTGGGACCTCAAATCAAACGTATATCCCAGCTTTTACCACCGTGTATACATACGTTCTTTGAATATGTTTCTTTAATATGAGTGTACCAAATAAACCCCATCCAATATTAGATGAATAAGTTAAATAGTATATATTAAAAAACTTTTTATAATACATATAAATAAATATATTTCTGTCTATAAATGTTTAGATTTTGTACAACTTTAAGTGAGCTTTTTTTGTGTGTGTTTACTCAAAACTGTTTTTATATAAAATCTGAACCATAAAGAGGCTATTTACATAAAAACATAATATCTTATATTTAAGTGCGATCCTAGTGGCAACTGCGCAATTTCTTCATATCACCGTCTAGAGATATGAAAGAGTTGGAATCCAGGTGAGCGTAAATTATAAGCTCTTAGGCACACTTTTTGCTCAGCCGTATTGATATTATTTGTAAATTAAGGAAAATATAAATAGATGGAATTCTTCCAATAAAATCATTATTACATAAAATTTTATTTATTCATGGATTTAAATATTATAATTTGTCGTACGCACATAATGTATTTTTACATTTTCAATAAACTCATGAAACATATAATCTATGCAAGTCTAAATACTAGTAATCAACGTTCTATGAAGTGGCCAATTACACTTCTTCCATACAAAATTCCAATATTATTAAAAAAGAAAAACAAGGAAAAATGATAACATTCATGAGGACTCGTTAGAAGAAAAATTAAGGGAAGACTCTTGTAATTTGGTCAAAGTTCTTTCAGCAGACGTGAATTCTGTATCGTCAGTCAAGTCAAATGGTATACTCATTTCATCAAAGGATTTTTTCTGAGGACCCTCTGGCAAAGAAACATCAAGTTGGCTGTTTTTTCGCATACGCTCTAAAAATTCATGAACTTTGGCATTGAGAGTTTCCTTCACAGAAGCTGCATTATCTCCATACCGAATTTCCGGAATACTCTTCAGAGAAGTGTTAGAAACTGGTGTAGGAGCATCATTTGTAGGGGGGACCCTTGGCAGGGCAATTGATTCTGAAAAGACTCCCTCATCAGACTCAATACTTGTGTTGTTCTGACCAGATGACCCTTTCTTTGAAGAAGTGGAATCAGTAAATAAAGACAACTTAGAAGAATCTGAATTCAATGTGGGCGCCTCTTCCGAAAAGGATATGTGTTTAAATGGTTTTTCTAAAGCTGTCAAATCATTGAATAGTGCCCTCTTAAGATCTCTAGGGAAACAATAATAATTATTATCAATATAAAACAAATCAAAAATAGCAAGTTAAAACACCGAGATATATTTCAAGATCAATCCCAGAACTCTTGAAACTGGTTGTAGGACCATCAATGAGTAAATTTTCTAGATCTGAGATTTTAAAGAATGTCCCATGGTACGTTGTTAAAAAAAACCAAAAAAAAAACCAGAAATGGTCGATCTTCTCAAAATTTATGATCTTAAAACAGGCTTTAGGAGTTTGGGAACCGATTTCGAAACGTATTTTACCGTTTTTACAAGCTTGCATGTATGTATAAACAAGTATATCTTTAAACAATTACTTACTCAATTACTTTTTGAAGACTTTTGACTTCTGATTCTTTAATTTTCAAGGCCTTAAATGTTTCAGTATTTTGAATTTGCAATTTGTCGTATTTTTTCCTCAATTGCTCATTGGTTCCCTCCATTATCCTTAACGCATCTTCTAGTTGTATTTTCTCTTTTAAATGAGTTACCATGTCATCATTTGTTGAACTAAGGCGACCAATCATGGTTTTCATCTCTTTAATTTTTCTGTCTTTTGAGTCAAGTGTATTATGAAGTTCCTCTCTCAATTTCAGAACATGCTCCAAATTTGTTTTAGTAAAAGCCAATTCCCTACGTGAGCAGATATAAAATATTCATTAGAATGATAACAAAATGGTGACATAATAATAATTATTATTATGAAACAAGAGCACAATCACCACCTTTCCAATCTGATCTTGTCCTGCTCCAAAACAATGAATTGTTCTCTGAGGCCTTCATTAGGCTTAGGAGCTGGTACATGTTCCTTTTTGCAAGGCGAAGACTTGATTGTTTTACATTCACTAGGATTCAAATTCAGTGCAATATATTCAACATCTTCCAAGTGTTGTAAAGCTTGCTCAACACACCCTTGAAGCAAAGTTGATTTGATCTCTGAAAGAATGAGTTTGAGCGTTCGATGTTGAAATGTCACTTTTTTCCCACTAGAGTCATTATTGTAATTATTCAATGAATAGGGAAGGGGCTTGGATGAAGTTGAAGAGTCTGGAGCATCGGAGGGACTCACTTTATTCATCATTTTCCTTTTAGCCGACACACTCTTATGATGAGGCTTTTTGTGTGGAGGTAGGGCCGACGACATTTTTGAATACTTTGTGGATGTTACATTATGATGTTTGATTGGACTTTTCGAGGATTTCTTTGTCTTGATATTGACCTCCACGAGGGTATCAGGGGATTTGTAAATTTCCTTGTGAATAATATCGCCATTATTTTTATTGAGAGCATCAAGAGTTGCGTCACACTTATCAAGTCCAGAGTTGATCTCCTTCAATGAATTTTTCCAATAGCGAGAATTCATAATCTATGAATATCGTTTGATACTATATGTCTATGCATGTAAATTACTTCAAAAGGAGGGTAAAGGGAAAGCTAACTACTCATTTGATTAACCTGTAACAACAAAAAATTTATAAACATTACATAGTTTAGCATAAATATAAGGAGGATATATGCACTAGTAAAAAATATCGATAACTTTTATCTAATTTGAAAGCATAATCACGTATAATTTCCTTTAAGCATATGAATGAATGCCTCCACACGTTGAATAAAAGAACTCACCTAATAAGGAACAATACGTATTTTGATACATTCTTAAGCTATATGAATAACTTTATCATAAAAGTCATAATATGACGTAAAATGATACCCCATATTACTCAATACAATCAAGTACTCTGTAATGGAAAACCAACTAGAAAAATAAGAGAAAAAGATTTTAAAATAAAATTCCTTTCAAAAAAGATGGAAATAATTCCCTTCTAACCTGTATACTCCAGGTTCACACCATGCATTATGTCTATAGTAAAAATATAGAGACAGGATAACGCAACCATAATTAACAAGAATTGCTTTTTTCTTATAGAAAAGAGCTTTCAATTCACATACTTTATGAGAGTAAAGAGTTGATAGTCGATAGCTCAGTCCCATATATAAAGTAGAACATACAAGAAAGGTGATGAAGCAGATTTTATGTACCGTAAAATCTTCTTTGGAGGAAATGAAACTAAGGCCTAAAAGTGCAAAGTTCTCAGCAACATTTGTTAGAAAGGAGGTTTGAATGAGCTAAAACATGAGAGTCCTCAAAGGGTTGGAGTCGAGTTTGAATACAAGAATAAAATAAGTAATATGTAGCGGTCCATCAACACAAAAGCAACCTTGAACAACATTTTTGGAAATTAATTAAATTCAATTCATCAATACGTATAAAGGGGATAAATATTTTGGCTTTATAGTCAGATTTTAAGGACGGATTCTCGAAGTATCCAGAAACATTAGGCACAGCCAGAGCAGGAGTCACCAAATTAAGGCCCCCGTACCCGGTTCATCCCGTAATAAATATTCATCCGACAAGGTGTTCGTTAAAATAGGATATATATAATTTAAGCCGAAGACCTTGTTTTTCATTATTTCAATAATCCATTCCTCTGTAAAAAAAAAAAAAAAAGAAAAAAAAGAAGCCTGGTGACCCCTGGTCTAGAGCATTCATTTTGCTACTTAAACTTATATTTCACTCCGATTTAGCCTATCAAATAGAACATAGATATCAAACATGTTAATTTTCTTTAATTTTGACAAGGAACATTTAAGTTTGTGGCCCCTCCAAAGGAGTAATCAGAATAATTAATTTATCAATAAAAATGGGTGAAAATGATTAGTTGAAGAATAAAAAATGTTGCTTGCTTTAATATGGATGGGGGGCCAAATGTACAAATACATTTTGTATCTGAAGTAACTCAATTCCAACCCAGTGAGTTTGAGTCTCTTTTGCTCTATGTAAGAAATGATTGAGATACATAGAGGCAATGAGGAATCGAGGAGCTGCCTGCAAAGAAAGCAAGAGTTTCCATACATATTTCTGCGGTCTAAATACTCCGATGGCAGAGGAGATGGATGGAGCAAAGTTCCAAACCTGTAAAGGATAGCATAAAGAGAACAAGGGTATCCAGCTAAACATTCTTCAAATCCCCATACCTTACAATGAGTATGAGTTGTCCTTTTAAAATCGAAAAAATAAGAGTAAAACACGACAAAAATGAGCGCGAAAAAGGGAAGAGCAACCGTGACAGAAGCAAGGGATCGAAAATAGAAACGGAAAGATGCTGACGACACTGCAAATATAAACATAAGGCAAATCGTAGAAAAATCCAGTCTGGTACATTTGTATTATGTAGATACCTAAAGATGATGCGTTCAATAATTTACTATATCCTGGTGTATCCTGATCCTTGTCACTCATTTTCAATCTAGAACGTTCCCGCATTGTAACCGATGTCCAACTAACTATTAGTATAACACTAAAGTGAAATGCTTTGAATAAAAATGCAGATGAAAATACGTACAACAACTACCAAGAGAATGGTTCATAATAAATGTTACACATATTTCCTTCTTGTTTAAAAATATGAAGAAGCCGTATTTAGTTAGCTTGACATAATAAGAGTTAAAAACTAAGTGTGTGCGTCTTGGCCTTCAACAACATTCCTCGTCACCAAACGTCATTAAAGGAGAGGAAATAACACGGGATCAATAAGAACTGTAATTGTTTTACCGATTTGTATGTACTAAGGAAGGACGGAAGGGCCAACGAGTACCATTGATAGATATTTTGTTAGTACAAGGTACCTAATTGAGCAGTATACTTAGCAATAGCTTCATTTTCTGCACTTGTACTTTTTTTAATCCTCTGAAGATAGAAACAAATAAAGAAAAAAAAAATGCTGAGCCCCCTACTCGTTCATTCATAAATAAATGTATTCATAAAAATACATAGTTATACTGTATTAACACATTACATTACACACATCAATGGGATTAGATAAATATGTTTTATCATTTAGGTAGATTTAAGTAGATAGAGTAAAACAAAAGGCATAGATAGAAACATGATATCTTTATATTATATCTATAAAAATAATAACATAACTACTAGTTATTCTTCAACGGCTTCCCCACAGACGCAAGCAGTAAGATTGATGTCGGAGTTTCGGATAAATATATGTGAAGTATGCATGCCGACACTTAAAGGCTGAAACTGAACAGGAAAACGTAGGTAAGAACGAGGTTTAATGGAGACTCTTTCATAAGGAACATGAAAGGAAGAGGCACGTCCCGCAATGATGTAAATTCTCAGCTCTTCTTCATTGAGTGTCTTATTCTTAATGGTTACTTTTGAAACAGACTCTGACCCAACAGAGATTTTTGGAAAATAAATATGAGGCTCCTCTAATGAGATTTTCTTTTTATTCCCCTCCTCACTACCACCACCTTCCTCCTCATCGGGACGAACCACCAATAACATTCTGGATGAAGATTTCGTAAAATCACTATTCAGAGTTCTACATTGGAACTCCACTTCGTGCGTAATAGAAAGAGCCCCTTGAAAAGTAATCATGAGCTCTGTTGACTCTTGTGGCTTTAAAATCCCAGAAAGTTTAGAGACCTGAACTTCAGAGGAGGACAATGCTCTCCAATTCAATATGTAATTGGAAGGGTTATTTAAAATGAATGACTTTCGAAACTCTCTTGGTGCATGTAAAAGGATAGATCTTGGATGTAAGAGTAAGAGAGGAGATGAATCGGTCCTCCTCCTTGACTCCTCATCACTCGATAAAAAAATAGCTGCTTTGAAGGGAGAATTAATTAGTTTAATGAGTAGCTTACTCTTGTGAGACAATGAGCTTGACTTCTCATCTCTTTTATGGAACAATCTAAAAGTTAGAATTGAATTGGATGGGAATAAAATGCTTTTGTGAGTTAAGTACTCTCCACCTTCTAAAATAAAAAAGGCAGGATGTTCATTCTGGGATTCAAACATAAGTTTCAAAGGTATATCCAAATTAGTCGAGTTTTTAAGGGATAGAGTCTTAGTTGATGAGCCATTTGACCAAATTAAAGATGAGGCATCTGCCTCAATCGGAAAATCTTTAAGTCCCTCATGGTGGATGAGAAAGGGAACTTTATGAACTGGGCCATTAGGTAAAGTTTGAAGCAGTATATTTCCTTCCTCATTCACGTCAGAAAAGTCATTGGATTCAAAATAGGCCCTCAACGAGTAAGCTGCACAATTAGAATTTAAGATCAAATGTTTCTCACTTAGCTCTAGTTTCCCAGATTTTAATAAGGAATCCGTTCCAAGAACACCAAGAGTCAAGGGAACGTTCCCTATAGCCTTAAGAAACAATGTTTCTTCTTTCCTTATTGAAGGAAATATTTCAAGTGCATCCTTCTTGAGAATATTTAATTTTGCATATCCAATCACTGCCGTGAGATAGACTCTTTCACTAACAACTCCATTTGCCACTATTACTATTTCACCCTCTACTTTTTCTTTTTCTTCCTGTGTCTCCGAAGATTGAAATTTGACTTGAATAGTGTATTGATCACAAGGAGATAATATAAGATGAAGAGGCTCACAAGAGAATCTTTCCTCCTTTTGTGAAAATATACTAAAAAGACTCGTAGTCTCTAATTTGAGCATTACATCAGATTCATACATATTAGTCAGAGTGAATGTCCTTGTGTTCCAACATCCGTTCGAGATAATTCCAAAATTAAGCTTTTTTGGATATATTCGAATACTTTCGAGTGTATCCTTTAATTTCAGGGCTACGCCATCTTTGGTGATACAAGGAGATCCTCCTCCTTCTTCCTCACTGAAATGTAAAAATGAAGGTAATTCTGGAGTTTGAATTGAAGATGACGACTCATTAGGAGTATGTAGAATTGCATCAATAATATCATCAGGGCTAGTTTTTTTAATAATAGATGAGAAATTAAGTGCACTGATATTTCCACTCTTGATTAAACTTTTGATGTCAGAAGCTTTTGGACTATTGTTGTAACAAATATTCCCAATGGATGAGAGTGGATTCCTCCTCTTATTCTTCACTGATGATGACTGATGATTATTATTATTCATTTTATCATAGAATTCAACGTAGAGCCATTTATTGATTGTGCTGATGAGAAATCATATGAAAGAAGGGAGATTCATAGATGAACGACTCACTGAAAGTTGGAGCTTTTTGATTAACATTCAGAAAGATGGACCTTTCCTTTCCTAAAAGGTAAAAACTCCCATGAATAAGATGAATTTATAATCGGTAGAGGATGTGAGAGCAATTGAAGAGTGTAAAATTGTAAATATTATAGTCCATAAGTTATACCGACACAATAATTCAATAGTTCCTCTCCAATGCATTACATAATATATGAACATAGAATATATAAGTATGTTAAGGACATTAAGAAAGTAGTATACATATATTTATATGTAGACCATCTTCAAAAAATGAGAGTGCCCTCTCAGAATTAGATGAGATTTTAGTTAACTGCAAACTATGTGTGCAACTTAAAACTTTTTTTTTACAATCGTAATATCAACACTCGAGATATAGAATACCATTTTTGTATTTTTTTGACAAAATTGAAATTCACAAACAGAAAACAACAACTTTCTCTGTTTAAATATACAAATTTTAATCCAATTTAAACATGATAATTTTTGTTCTACGAGACCTATATCAAGGTCATATTATTAAGTCATGGCCTAAAAGCGGATTGTTTGAGAGATACTAATGTTTAAAATTTTCCCGTTTTTACAAACGTTGCACTAAAAGAGCACTCTATACATCAGGAACCGATCATGTTATTAGACAATATTTAGTTGACTAGATAAGAAGTAATTCAAAGTGGAACCCCCCCCCCCTGATCATCGCAAGGCTGCAAAGGGCCACAAGTTGTCTGTCCTTGGCTCAAAGTATATTCTTTGGAATTACAAAACTTTTTATTTCTTGAAAAACAATCAAAATTATTGTATTGACGACACAACACAGACATAGGTACATTAGGACAGTAAGCAAACTGTTCTTGCACTGATATTCACATTTCTCAATGGTTATTATGTTGCGATCCATTTTATTGCCCTTCAGACCAAGGAATTTTTAGGTCTGTCTATCGATATCACCTGATAATAAAATATATTTAGTGTGATTTCAAATATTGAATGTCTTCAGGACCTACTTTTGGGTAGCAACCCGCCTGTTGAGAAATACTCCATTAGTGAGCAGTGGAAACATACATTATTGACCATTTAGCTGCACTTTTCAGACATTATTTATATGGTTGTAACAAACATTTCAGGCCCCCGCAGGTTTATTATTCCGCCACATATCAATCGACTTTTTATCAAATATTATGATTCAATTAGAAAATAGAACTTAAATAAAGTGTCCAAATCTCATGTGCGGATGATTTTGGTGAACTAAAATCCGGCACACGATCTTTTTTCATGAGTAAGAGCTTCAAAATTGTACTACTTCTTAATGCAATTTACAAAAAAATCATAATAAATAAATAAAGGCAATATTGCCAACATGATTTAGTGATACAATGTTTCCAATAAAAATGAACACAAAATGCAACAAATTTGATTATATTACTATAGTAAAATAAATTTTAAATTGTTTCCAATAGCGATCCAACTGCAATCATATTTTTTTAATGAAAAATTATTTAGTGATACCAACACTCATTCATGTTGGATTTTTTTTATTGCAAATAAAAATCTCAATAGATAAGGATGAAACACTGATTTTCTCAAAAATTGGTTACATATGTACATTAAAAAGTGAATCATCCCTTACAATTAGAGAAACATTTAAAATAAAATGGCCCCTCAACATACAAACATTTTTGAGCACAATAACACTGCCATTTTATAAACAAGATAATTATAACCTCAACCCCTTTTAATTAATTAATAATAATAATTCGCTTCCGCTCTACTATTGTTTCATCTGTAGTTTTGAATTAACTCCACAATTTGAGCAATGCCCCCCCCCCCTCCTATAAAAAACATTTTAAAAAGCCTTTAAAGGAAAAGAAAGCATGCTATCATCAATGGACATAAAGTAAGAAATAATGCAGGAGTCTGAAAGTGGACTTTATGTAAATGAATTGCTCAGACGCCAATAATTTACCACATCCAACAAAATTAAAGTACAAAAATAGTATCAAGTCCTCAAAACGTTCTACATAAATTGAAGTTTAACGTTCATGAAGAGACGCTTCTCTTATGACCTATAGGTAGATAAAAGAAAGATTCCAGATTCATCATCTGTGGAAAGGTAATATAAAATGATATAGACATTCAACAAGCTATAGATACCTATGTATAGCTAATGTAAAATTTAGTAATCTATTTCATGATTACAGGAATGAGACACCGGGTAAATTGAGTTTATGCAAATCCCATGTTATGAAAATGTATACCTCGAGATACAGATAGTAACGTGGAACAAGTTGTACTCGTATCTCCAGGAACCACTCTATAAATGGTAATCAAGTACCTGACATATCAAAAGTATACTTTCCAATATACGTTAAATGTTATGCATTTTTTATCACTAAATATAAGTATGTATGAAGATTAAAAACATTTAGATAAAGTTAATCGCTTCTAAACATAATATGTAATAGTCATTCTCAAATTTTAATAATAATAAATTATGATTAATAACTGTAACTAGCAAAGTAACTGAGGAATCCATACCTACTAAGGTTTATCTCCTAAGATACCGTTTTTTCGGCAACTTCTTTTACCGAAAAATCTTGCACTAATTATATTCCATATTGTAAGCTTCCTTTATAAAATTAATTAAGGGAAAAGTTGGATGCATATCGATGATCTACATGAGATAAAGTATATAACCATTTATGCTTTGCTATGTGCATCGACAAAAAATAATGTCAACGAAACACCAAAATGTTACGAATTCTTGTTTACTTTTTTATATATACATATAAATAAATTTAATTATTGCATTTGTAACACTTAATTTATGTTGTTTCTGGAGCAATATAAGATATGTCTACTATTTTCATAAAAGAAGATGTTATACCTGAACAGGTATCACGTACTACCTTGATCAGAGATTTTCAAAGTGTGCAAAAAAATAGTATTATATATAATACAAAATATTGTAATTTAGTATATATCTATTGGTGATTTTTAGTACAAATATATATCCAGAGAAGGTTTTTTTTTTATCTCTTTAACGATTGTATGGGTATGTATTAATGCTTTCTTCTTAAAATATATAATAAATAACACAAATTTCACATTTATTATTATTTAATATATCGTCCTGGAATTTATTGGGATTATGAAATTAAGAGATTGTTTTTCCGGGACATTGCTGAAGGAAAATTTACTGGGAAATGAGAAACCCTAGTACCTACGTTTGTAGTTACCTCTTCAACGGGTACAAAAACTAATAAAAGAAACGTTAATCGGAGTGTGTTTCTATATAAAAAAAGGAAGGGTAAAAAAAAGGAGCACGATCATATAATTAGAATTATATACCAACATATATACTGTACATAAACACGCATCAAGACGCTTCTTCTCATGAATAGTAAGCGCCTTGAAATACCTTTCTTTTAAAAATAGAAGTATTATTCTTAATAATGAATATAAGCCGTGTAGATGTACGACGTTGTCTTATTCTTTTAGTATTTTCATTTATCGTATGGATTTGCTATTTATTGAGTGATAAATTGAGCATCGAAGAAGTCGTTTCTGAGAAGGGAAGGAAGATACGAGAGGAAAATAATTGGTTGTCAGACTGCACTCATGTCTACTTGGACGTTGGCACAAACGTCGGTATACAGATACGAAAATTATTTGAGCCGCATCTCTATCCTCAATCCAAAATGCATCCATACTTTAACAGACACTTTGGAGGCCCTGAGTATCGAAGGAACAGAGTCTGTGCCATAGGCTTCGAGCCCAACCCACGCTTTGAAAAGCGGTTGAAAGAATTAGAGTCCAAATATAATAGATGTGGATATCGAACTAAAATTTTTACAAAGACTGCCGTGTCTACTGTCACCAAGAGAGAAGGAGTGGATTTTTGGAGTGATGGACAAGAGAGCCTGAATGAACTTGGGGGCACAATAGTGAAAATTAATCAAAAGCCATCCCTGAATAGAGGGAGTGTGGATCTTATAAGACTCTCAGATCTTGTACTAAATGAAGTCAATAATAGAAACAAGAGCAAAGACGGAGTTGTTCTCATGAAAATGGACATTGAGGGAAGTGAGCTGGAAGTTCTTACAGACCTTTTACTTACAGGGGCTCTATCAACAATCAAGTTGACATTTGTGGAGTGGCATTTGCAATTTAAAAATAAAACCCCTCGTGGACGGGATATTGATAAAGTCAAATCCTTGATTGAAAACACAAAAACAATTAGTCAAAACTACAAACTCAAAGATGCCTTACACATTATTGACATGGATGATGAGAGCTACTACGACTCCAACTTTCCTCTTCCTCAGTGCTAAATCTTGTGATTTAAATATGTATTACACGTAACTTAAAATGTGATAAAATTTAGTTCTTTCAATCCACATTGTTTTCATATTTTACCAATATAAGTATAATGCTTACGCCTCACTATCTGATTCAAACCTTTTCATGATACTTCGATGAACTTTGTTTTGGATTCACATTTCTTGCAACTTTTACCAAGTAGGTAAAATATTTTTGGACGCAGGCAGCAGTTGCTGATACATATCCTATGTAATTCGTTTTTATGTACACTGCCGAATTTTTGTTAAGTTTATTTAAATTCAACTTTTGCACTTTCAGAAAAAAGTTTGAGACAATTTTGGATAAATTTACCCCACTTTTAAAAAAAATTACAATTCGTAACTTACGGTCAAAAAGTGGTCCTGTAGGTGAAAAAATACGAAGAACAAAGTTTAAATCATTTTTATGAAAATTTAGGTATAGTTCAACGTTTCAAAATTTTACACTATATATATATATATCATCGTTTCTCAAAGTGGGCGATTCTTGGATATCGGTGGGCGGTAACGCAAAAAAAGGGTGATTGGGCATGATAATACAAAATAGACAGTTGGAGTCGATAGTGTAGCTGCACAGAGAAATAACACCGAAATCATTTTTAAAGAAACTCGTGTTAACGGAAAGTTGACTGTATTTGTAGTGGATAAATGTAGAGATGGGACTTTTGGAGAGTACGATGAGAAGGTGTGAGTGAGGGTTTTATATATATATATATATATACAAAATTATTCGATCTTGTTATAGTTGTATCGTTATATATTTATCCAAAACAAAGGATGAAAACCCAACAGCAAGCAAAAAAGAAGTACAGGAAATATAGCGTGGAATATCAGAAATATGGATTTTTATCGACACAACCTATGTGTCTTTTTTGTGAGAAAATGTTTTCAAACATAGTCAGTCATGAAACCTTAGAGACTTTTGAAACATTTGAAAAAATACATTATGATAAAGCAGACAAAAATAAAGCATATTTCAGTCGCTTCGAAAAAAGTTCCAGAAACAAGAACTATTAAAGATATGCTTTCTAGCACTTCACAACAATACAACATATCTTTGCAGATTACTAGACCTGGTAAGCCTCATAAGATTGGGGAGGAGCTTATTCTGCCTGCAGTAAAAGAGGTTCTGCACACAGTTATATATAAGTTATGTTACATAACTTATATCTCAGTTCATAGAAGAGTAGATGAAATGGCTGAAAACATTGAAGAGACATTGTGCAATTTAACTTGCAGTTATATGAGTCCACTCTACCAGGAAATCAATATTTGCTTCTTGCTTATGTTCGTTTTGCCAAAGATGAAAACAATTGGCTCAAGAACTGTTATTTGGAAGACAATTTAAAACAGACACTAAAGAGGAGCCAGTATTTGATGTCGTTGATAATTTTTCCAAGAGAAAAGCATCCCACCGTGTGCAATAGATAAAACACCATTCATAGACCGTCATCGTAGCTTCATCCGTTTCTTGAAAAAAGCCGTACCTCGTGTGCTAACAGTGCACTGTGTAATCCATTAGTTAAATTAAATTGACATCAAAAGTTAAAAAAAAAAATTATATGAGCACTTAGTATTTAATTATTTGTCTAAAAAAACAAGAATTGTATGCCAGTGGAATGTAGCTTTCCACCTATCTGTATGTATCACAGCCAAATGGTTTGACTGACATATACCAAAGTTTGCAAGTACGTATATTTTTTAGTTAATGATCTTTTTTAAAGAAAAAAAAATACTATTTAGCCAATTTTATAAAATAATCCAAAAATATATATAAAATAAGTCTTGCAAAGTATATTTAGTGAGAGCTACTTTTCCAAAAAATCAAATGACCTCCGAAGTCTTTTGAGGCCGAGTGCAATGAAGGGCCTAAGGATAATTAAAATATGTAGAAATCTAAACGTCCTATAATATAAATTGCACTGTGTGCAAAGTCAAGATCAAATAAGACTCTCAAAAGAATTATAATAACGTATTGCGTAGACTCAAGAGTTTACAAGAACTGTAGATGAAGAGTGAGAACTAAATCTTTCATTACATTGCATTATGTTTTTTTAGATATAATAAATATTGAGATCCATAGGGGCATGGCCTCACCGTGAACTCCAACTATCGTGAGGGATTGCTTTAAGTATTAAACAAAAATAGAAAAATATATTTTAAGCTAAGAGTTATGTTGTTACTTCTTACTTTATGGTACTAATGACTGTTGGACAGTCACGTTTTTTCCTGACCACCATTTTGTTCAATTATGCCAATCTCACTTTTTTAATATGTCAATGTTCACAATTATTATGACATAAGTAAAGGTTCTATCATGTCCTAATAAAATTACGATTTATCAATCTATGTCAATAACCTTTTTATGGCATTGGGATTAAAAAAAAATGAAATTGTGGAATACATTAACTCAAAATATATTTGTAAAACAGCATGCGTGTTTTTTAGTTCGTCACACTTTTTTAGTTCCAAAAACTTACAATTGGTGGATCCTAGAGAACTTAAATTTTGCATGAAGGAATATGATTGTCCAAAAATGCTATCAACATATTTTAAATACATTAACAATTGCAAAAAAAAATGATTTGTACAATTTTTATATAGCCAACAGGACAATAATGGTCTCTCTTGGACGATGAAATTGAATTAAAATATTAAATAATTTTCTTCATAGATGTAAAAAAAATCATCATTTCTTGAGTGCAAAGTTATGTCAGTTGGAAACAGACAAGCTTATCATATTTATTATTAATTATTTCTTAATAGATTATAGGTTCAGAGTACATAGATCATGTTCTAGGACAACTATCTCCTAAACATTTTGCCCTCACCTTGACAATTTACCATTATGATTCGTTCTTTGTAGTTAAACTTAAGTAATAATTTAAATATTAATTGAGAAAAATGATTTTTAATTCTAAATCAAAGATATTTAAAATGATTAATTAAATAAACTAATCACTCAGCGTACATATAATAGAAAATTACCAGGGTAAATACTTTGATTTTGAGAAGCGTTTAATTTCAAAGACAATTTTTTCCAGTATTTATCTATACACGAGCAAAGTACAACCTTACTGACTTTAATACTTTGGTCGAGTATAAGTATAATATAAATTCTTCATACATTTTGTATATTCAGAAATCTCATAATGTCGGTTGCAGAAAACATATTTGTACCCATTCAAAATCCACTAGTGGTTGTAGTGAAAACACTCATCCTACACAATGAAGACCTTTGTAAGTAATAGATAATATTTAGGAATTTAGCCCTTATCACAATATTAAAACTGTTCTTGTCAAATTACACAGGTCAACAAATTTGAAATGTCAAAAATCCTAAGTATAATAAAAGTTATTCAATTTTGCACGCTGATTTAAAATCTGTAATCCCCCCCCCCGCTAGAAAAGAGACTCACGGTAGAACTACTAAATAACAAATGCAATAGACTAAAATAGTAGCGCGCAGAAGGATTTAAGCTGATTTCGCAGCTTTAGTAGTACTCTCGTAAGTCATTGATTTCTAGCGAATTTTGCTCGAAATTGGATGAAACTTTACACATTTAGATGGACGACTTCTTCTTGGTTAAGGGTTTTTATCTGGCACTTGTCATCTTTTTTTAAAGCTGAGGGGCTCAGTTCTTTAATACATTCCTTATTAATCCATTTCATATAATATTCAAGGAGTTATTTAACTACAAACGATTTGGCCAACTTTTAGGCCTACTCCAACCGTCTATACCCCCAGGAGTCCTTTTAGGTCAGAATAAAGACTAGAAATAGAATTTGCATTAAGTATACTGGCGAATCATCATCTTTTTAATGCACAAAATGAGTATCCTCGTTGGCTTAAATTGAAGCTGAAGTTGGAAAATGGGCCAAAAAAGCTCAAAAAGTAAGGTCCGATTTCTCAAAAACCGTCGGACTCTTGAAAAAAAGAATTACAGATTTGAAATCAAATTTTTTAATTAGAAGTTATCCGCAGGGTATACCGATCACTAATCCAGGTAAATATAAATGGAGTAATGTAAAGTAAAGTAATATTACTTTTGCTTCTATGTAATATGTAACTTATTACCCTACTAGTAAGTAATATTTCCTAACAACGTTTATGGAATATAAATATTCTGATTTCAAAGATATACTTGACTGTTTGAGACTTTTAGAGCTACAACCTGATATATTATTATAAAAAAAGTCTTAAAATGATACATTCCAATCAAAGACACATTGCAAATGAGTTCTATTTTACTTATGTGAGGGTGTAGATGGAATCATTAGGGATGTATCCTACATTAGAAATCAAGGACAGTGTCGATTTATTTTTACATTTTGACGGCAAATGGACATTTTATCTTAGACCCAGAGCATAAATGTAACTAGGCTTACATTTACAGATCTCTGTATTTGACAAATACACCAAGAACATATACAATACCTTGATTTATAAAATCTATGCTACAAAAATGTAACAAGTATTTAGCTATTAAGATCTTAGTTTTGAAAGTTGGAAGTATCAATACTGCATTGTTACACATTTGCACTGGGTACAATATGTAAATTTAGTTGTAGATAGGTATATTTTTATTTTCAGAAAAAATTAAGTTAGTCTTATAGATGAATGAATATTTCACTCAAAGCATTTGAGGATCTCTTACAAGTCCCATTTATTAGAATTAACTAAATCTTAGTAAATAAGAACAAATTGAGCCCAAAACAGTTGTCTGATTTCATTTCATTTAGGTATATGTCGTGTAAATTTAGCATTTTGTATTACAAAGAGATTGCAATTAGAAAATATGAAGAAATTACAGTACTTGTAATATGTTACACATAATGCAATGATTGGAATTCTATTGAATCCTCGATATATTTAAGGAGTTATATTAAACTTTTTAAAGCAACGATTACTAATTGACCAGTATTCTGAGATACACTAACAGACTCAAGTATCCCTCACTCGTATATACATGTTAAATTTGTAATTTTAACAGATCAAAATGATATGATAACATCAGTAATTAATAGTTCGTAATTAAAATCGATAGTAATACAATAATTAAATAAGATATACAAATGGCAACTTGTATCGTAGATATGGAGCGACAGTGTAGCTAAGTTTTTAAATCTCAATAATCTACAATTACCAGTAATTCTCCTTACATGACTAATACTGTAAGGAAATATAAGAAATATGTAACCTCTCCATTCGCTCGGAGGTTCTGCTGTTATTTCCTTAAATATTTTCTTATATATTTTGGGCACAATTCTACTAAGTAGTACCAGTCCGCCTCCAAGGTGAAATCGCCGTCTTTTCAAAGCAGAATGTAGCGACGACTGAATAATGTGTTCAGCCAACACTCCTCCACCTCCATGAGACGTTATTCAATCGTTGGCGAGGCAGTTACCTCTAATATTTATATGACTCTTTTGTTTGGAACAGACTTTTCAAACGATGTAGTGACTCAATTCTCCGTTGAATGGGCTGCGGCACAGAGGTTGTTGTGGAAGTGGTCCCCAATTTTCGATTGCAACAGCACAATAGACATCATTCGCCAAAATGCAAGGAGAAAGCCGTTCTTCAGAAACTTACAACAACGACCTGAAGAATTAGAAAGAATAGCCCTTCGAGAAGGCATTTTTACTTTTCGTGATTTACGAAGCGACTCCGTTTTCAACACTGGAAGGTTTTTCTATCCTCTACAGAGAGAAGCAAAACAATATATGCCTCTTACTCCTTGGTTCTTGAAATTAACTGACAAAGAAAATCAAGCAAGCGTTGCCTGTTCCACGGCAGAAGAACACTTAAAAAAAATTAAAATTACCACTTGAGTGGAAAAACAAAGTCATGAGATCCATGATGGGCATTAACGACGGACGAAAATTTACGTGCCAATTACAAATATCGGCGAATATTATAACATTCTCCAGGCATTGCAAGGATTGTGGTCACTTATATAATGACATTAAACACGCCTTTTGTGACTGTCCGGCCCTTAATACTGTTAAGGAATATTTAGAAATGAACTCTGCGCACATAAATGAATTTAAAAACGAATATCTTCAAGGATACATTCTGTTTGGTATACTAGCAAATGAAAATAAGTGCAAAGCTGAGAAACGTTCGATCAGTGTTTCATTAAGAAACTGTAAGGCTTATATTGCTAAACTAATTTCGGAAGACAAGTTGATAGAAGAACAAAGGCTGAGAGCCATCATGATTGGAGCTGCAGCCAGGTACTCAGCATTTACTGTTAAGATCCCCAAGTCACAGAGCCAAGGATAGAATCATGCAGCTGAGGTGGTCAAATATGTTCCATCTCTCTCGCCTGTCTTTGCAAAGTCGCTTGAACTAATCATCAAACAATACAAGAAGTACAAGAATAATACAACGGACTGATTTCATTTTTCACCTTTCGATGTTTTTGTTGGGCCTCGTTGTTGTTATGTGTTTTTTTGTGTGGTTTTAAGTCGAATTTTAAAGAGTATTGTCAGTATTTTATTGATTATATGTTTTAATTTTTTGTTTAATGGTTTTAGAGTATTAAGGTCTCAAAAAGGAAATTAATTTTAAACTAAAATGTTTATTTATGTTTTTTTATGAAACGCAAATTTCCTTTTATATACATCATTTAAATTTGTATGTATTATTTTATCAAATAAAGACCTTGCTGTTGGAAAAAAAAAATATATATATATAAGAAATATTCAATACCTATAGTAAAATCTACGTAATGAAAATGTAACATATCTTGACTTTGAAAGCTTTAACCACCGATGTCTCAAAATAATAAAAGTACACTTATATACAATATAGTACGTGACATCTGAAACATTCAATTTTGACCCAAAAATGCCCATTTTTTCATATTTAAAGTATCAATACAATGCCAAAATGACTTGTAATTTTACAAATTGCATTTTCTTTGTGTCGTCCAGTAGAGCAGACCATAGAGGAGCCAAAAAAAAAACTACCCCCAAAATGGGACACTGCAATGTACATCGACATATGCATGTTACATGGCTACAACGTAAGTACATGTTTGTTTATTAAACGATGAATAATACCACTCTATTCTCCTCAAGTCCCTAGAACAGGAGTCTTCGACCTAAACCACGTAAAGGCCACATGACAATCCAATTGCATAGTGGTAGGTTGAGGACTGGAAACTTATATGCGCAGACAAGAGCCACGACTTAGATTTGTGGCTCACCCTTTGTGGAAGTAGCAACAAGTTTATTTAACTGCTGTATGAAGGGAGTAGACCATTGGAATAGATCCATTTTGTATATTTGTGAGGGTGAGTCTGACTATTTCTATACTTCTAGAAACAGGGATTTATAATTAATTAACACTAGAACAAATACATGGGGCATTCAGATATTTGACACCTTCCTAGATCCTCCTTGACCTCCAAGTTCTTCACACTCTGTGAAATGCTAAAAAAGGAACAAAAAGAATTGAGGTTCTACCTCCACCATAACATTAAACATAAGAGTACATAAATCACAGAACAAATTCGTCGCTCTTGCCTCAGCACACTAATCCCTCATATTTGATATAACCACTGAATTCCAAAAACAAATATAACAGACTTTTGTCACACATAAAAAAAACCATAATGATCATTATAGAAATCTTCTTACCTTAATTCAATTAATTATGAACAAGTAGAGAGACTCTCAAAGAACATACGACGCAAAACTACAAGAACTTCGTTATGTTAATATAAAATATTTTTTCCCACTTTTTTTCTTTCTCTTTATTTTCTTCCAGTTTGTTGCTGATACATATATACATATATATATATATCAGTCACTTTAAATTCACCAATCAAAACACAGAACTCCATTCAAAAATCAACATTGTAAAAACTCTCAACCTCTTACAAAATCTTCCGAACAAATTAAAATATGAATAAGTACACATCATTATGATATTTAAAAAATTGTACTAAAATTCTATAGTTATATTTTCAATAACAGTAGCTGTCTGAATTCAATTAGTCCAGTTATTTTTAATATTACAGTCCGTAATTAAAAAGTCTGGTATTAGTTGCAAAAACCAATTATAAGGTTTGTTTGGACTATATGATCATAATAATCTATATATATATTAGGTGTATTAAAAATAAATCCATTATTTTTGCTTGTGATTGAAGGCTTTATTTAGTATAGTTAGAGTAATTTGATTTAGATCAAATATGCACCGTTTTGTTCGAAAAAAAGTAAAATCATTCATTATAGACAGGAACAGATAGTATCAGTCATCAGATCTGGAATATAAGGTGGATGCATAACAACCTCCCAACTAAGTTCTCAGAGCTTCTGGCTAGTCACTATCGATGTACATGGCCTGGCGTTATCCAAATAGAACACAATTCCTCTCTTATTGGCCAAAAAATGGCCACTTTTGGGAGACTGATTTCTTTAAACGGTTCAATTGTTGACAGTGCATGTCCGAATTAATATGTTAGTTGTAGGGAAGTAGCTCATAGTGGATTTTATCGGTGAATAATTCTGCTCAATGGAAGTTTGTGAAAATCGACTGTCCCATTTTTTTGCCAATAGGGAGAAGGGTTTCTATGAAATAGGCATAATGGAATTACCTTCAAAATACCAACATGTTATCTAACAAAACGGTGCATATAGTACCTAAATTGTATCATGCAAACTATACTAAATAAAGCCTTCAATTTCATGCAACAATAATGGATTTATTTTTACCACACTTGTTACATATGATTATTCAGACTACTGCATAATATATTATGTTGTTAACAATTTTAACAAGTACGAAAGAATAGTATATGGTTCTGATTTGTACACAATTATGATGATATTATGTAAATAACGATTGTTAATAAAAAATTGAAGTAAAGAAGTCTTAATTTTTAATTATGCATTTATTTTCTAAATATTATATATTTATCAGTGTTCAAACCCAATCTTAGTCAATTACATAATCTTACTTATACGTCCCAGTCTTATGAAATCGATCGATCCTCCCATTCTTAGTATACATAATATGTAGATACCAAAAACTAGAGTAAATCATCCTATCAATAAACTATATCAACAGTTTAATTTTTAAAGTACATTCCGGGAAAAGTATTTCAAATTGATATTATAGGTATAAATTATACCGTATAATATTGTACTTGTTGTGATGAAACGGTAAAATATATGGGATTGATAAATGAAATGAGTGTGTACGTACGCGTTGCTGGGCAAGAAAGAAGTTTCATTGAGGTTGATTTCTTTATTTCCATTCCATCCCTAGTTGTTGAACAACAAAATATACTATATATAAATAAATACTGGAATTTAATTTATTGTTACTCTGAAGTCACTGGAGCTAGCAGCTGCAACTGAGTAAAAATAATAATAATAAAAGCTTGGACTAATAGAGTGAGCAGCTCCTCGATATTACAATTATATCTGTGACATTTGGAGATTGGTAGGAGTATTCTTCATAAAGGACTCATATTATATATATTTAAAATGGCAGCACCTTTCGTTCGGCAAAAATTATCCGAGGATTCTCCGATTTTTTCAAAATCCAAAGTGAGCTACTCTCCGAATCATCCCATTCTTTTCTTCAAGACTCGGAATCATGTCATTGTACTCTTGCAAGTAAGTATCTTTTTCCATAAATCATTGTATTTAATTTAATAATGTTATCGTTGTTATGTTATGTGTAGGCAGATAAGAACCTGGAAATCATTCATCAGAATACGGGTCTCATGGATCGTATCAATTTGTCGGATATTCTAGGGCCCTTTAAAGTCCACGATCTGTTTTTAGACCCAACTGGTAAAAATATTCTTATAAGTCTGAAACCCGACAAATCCTCAGAGACACCCAAGTGCCTTGCACTCCTTCATGAGTCACTAAAACCGAAAATATTGTCCAAAGCCAAGGTAATGACATAAATGTTTGATAATTGTACATAATATATCCTTATCAAATACTCAATCTTTATTACCCTCCTTTTGCTACGTTATATTTATAAAGCTTATAGTTTTATTTGTGAAAGTTGAGTTTGAATTTTCTATGAAATTTACTCATTTTTTAGGGAGAATTGATCACTGCAGTGGGATGGCCCCAAAAGGGCAATGGTCCAATTTTGTTAGGAACAGCTCCTGGTTCAATTATTGAGACGGAATTGGATTCGAAAGGAAATGAAAGATATTGGAAAAAAATAACTGAGTTAAAAGGGCAACAAAGAATCACGGGCTTAGAGTACCATCGAACTACCCATTCCTCTAAATATTTCATTATTGTCTCTACTTCTTCTCGTATTTATCAATTTGTTGGCTATGTGACGGAAGATGAGGAACGGAGGCCTCCCATATTTGCAAATTTAATCAATAAATATAACAATGAGTTTAAATTTTTTGAGTTCAATTCAAGAAATGCATCAAGAGCCTCGCCATCAGCTTTAGATTTTTACTATTTCCCTGATGCTAGTGAAGATAGGCAGAAGGCCTCCCTTCCTTTAAATCCCAAAACTTTTGGATGGATGTCAGAGTCTGGTGTATATTGTGGTAATGTGAGTCCCTTCCAGGCTACAGACGGGGATGGTGTACTTATGGATACGAAAATGATTTCATTCCCTGATACGTCTTCATTAAGTGGAAATAATGGTTCCCAATTACCTCCACCAAAATGGTTTCTTTTAACAGAATATCATTGTGTTTTAGGATATGAAAAAGTAATGCGAGTTGTTAGCCTTTTAGATGAAAGGGTCATTTATGAAGATGAAATTGATGATGTACATGGTAGAGGAAAATTAAATGGACTGGCTCGTGATCCAGTATCTGGCGTTATATATTCATTTTCGGACTACTCAATTATGAAATACAAAGTTGTTTCTGAAGAGAGGTATGCCTGGAGAATTCATCTTCAATCTGGTAATTTTAATGATGCAAAAGAATCCATATCCATCTCTGACCCTCATCATTCAATTAAAATGAATGAAATTATGAAAGCTGAAGCTGATAGACTTTATGATGAGGGCAAATTTTTAGAAGCTGCCATTACTTACTCTAAGTCCATGGCATCTTTTGAGGAAGTTGCCTTAAAATTCGTTGATATTGAAGATAAATCAGCCCTATTGCACTTCTTAAAAAAGAGAATTGAGAATATGCGCGCATCAGAAACGACCCAATTAACTATGACTACCGTCTGGGTCATTGAAATTTATATGAATCAAATCAATTATATCAAAGATTTGCTCTCACAGGATGAAAAAAAATGTTCTGGGGATGATATAAAGCGACTAAAAACCCTGAATAAAGAGTTTATTGCATTTGTTAGCCAACCCAGAATATTAGAAACGGTGTCTTTGAATCGAAGCACCGTTTACGAACTCCTTTCTAGTCATGGAGATATTGATAATTTGATTTCGTTGTCATTAATGAATAAGGATTACGATGTAGCTGTCAAGTATAAAGTACAAAATGGTGATTTTAAATCTGCCTTGTCTATACTGGAAACCCAAAGGTTAATATCTGCTTTTTATATGTTTGGATCAAGTCTACTTCGAGAAATACCCTCGGATTTTGTAGTTTCACTTAAGAAATTAGGCTCTAAAATCGATCCTAATCAAATCATCCCATGTATAATTGCTGTAACTGAGGAAGGATCTGTTCCTGGAGTTGAAGATGAAGCTATTAGCTATTTGGAATACGTTATAGAAGAATTTAAAAGTAAAGATGAGTCTTTGCATAATTATTTACTTTCTTTATATTCTCAAAATGATCAACTCGATAAAATGGGCACTTATCTCACTGGATATGGTGCTGATATAGAATACATTCCTTATGATGTGAAATATGCCTTGAAGCTCTGTAATAGTAGGAAAGAGTTGACGTCCGAAGTTATATTCTTGTTTTGTGTATTAGGAGAATTGGAATGTGCCGTGGATTTAGCGCTAAGTGAGGCTGATATTGAAGAGGCAAAACAAATATTGAAATTCTCAAAGGAGGAAGATGTGCAGAAAATGATATGGCTCAAAATAGCTCAACATGTAGTTCAAGAGAAGAATGATATCAAAAGTGCAATGGAATTCCTTCAGCAAACCGAACTTGTCAAAATAGAGGATATATTGCCATTTTTTGACGATTTTGTGACCATTGATCATTTTAGAGACGCAATTTGTCAATCTCTTCATGATTACTCACAGCATATATCCACATTGAAATCGGAAATGGAAGAAGCAAACAATGCAGCGGAGACCATCCGCTTGGAAATGAGAGAGTTCAAAAATAAATATGCTTTCGTTCGCGGGAACGACAAGTGTGCTGTTTGTTCGGATTTTTTGTTATGCAGGCCATTTCATTTATTTATTTGCGGTCATAAATTTCATACTGATTGTCTCTGTGAAGGAGTTGTACCACATTTGTCTTCTGCAAAAAAGAAAAAAATCGAGCAGCTCCAATTTGATATATCTAAATTGGAAAACGTGGATAGTCTAAGCGACGATGCTAATAATCTGGGTGAAACTGTGTCTATTGATTCTAAGGGCCCAAATTTATCAAAAAAGGATCAGCTGCTTGCTGAGTTGGACGATTTGATTGCCGCAGAATGCTTGTTTTGTGGTGATATTATGGTCAAAATGATTGATCAACCCTTTTTTGAGGATGAAGACTATGAAAACGTCTTGAATATGTGGTTATGAAGTATTGTATACGTTTAGGATTATGTATTTATTATGAAATATCTGTGATCTTTAATTATATTTTGAAATTTATCTCTTATTCTGTTGCTAAATAGTATTGTTCCATTTAATATCAATCAAGACTTGTGTCGTAATTCTTGTTATTTGGCAATGAGGTTTTCGTTACAGTTTTATTTTGTTTGTCTAATGCCAAAATTTAATTTTCTTCCAACAGTCAAGTTTTTAACTAATTTATACGTTTATGCTCTATTGCTTCATTGGACTTGAAATAAATCATTCCTTAATAATTATTCTTATGGAACATTATGTTGATCATATTATTTATTTTAATTAGATGACGTCTCTGCCAATCAAAAGATATCGAAGGGATGATCTCTCCGATAAGGAAGAGGAGGAAGATGATAATGATTATGTTCCCTATATTAAATTGAAGGATAGGCGAAAAAATAAACTTCAGAAACTTGGAGCTATTGGTATCATAGAGGATGACACTAAGAAATCAGGTGCAAACGAAGGGACATCGTCAAGTATCTGGGGCTCAAATGACTCTGGGGACGAAACTAAAGAGTTGACAAAGGATGATCTAATACGCAAAGAAGAAGAAATCATTGCTAAGAGTAAGGAAACATCACTTCTTCTACAACATAATGAGCTTAAGAAATTGGCTGAAGCTAAACAGGAGTCTGAAATGGATAAACAGCTCAAAGAAGAAGAGAAGATTTTTCAATCTGTAACTGAGCAAACTGCCTTAAAAGGTGTTTCGGAATTAGCTAAAGGTATTGAGTATATTGATCCCTTAAAGACCAGTTGGTGTCCACCTAGGTACGTTCTTGCCAAACCAGAGTCCTATCATAATGAACTTCGACGTAAGAAAAATATTCTAGTGGAGGGTTGGAATCCACCTCCTCTACTCAAATCTTTCCAAGACATGAAATTTCCTCCCCCTATTATTAAAGCGTTGAAGGTTAGTTATCTACTAAAATCAAATTTGTGATAAAATGACTGAGGAATTTATTTCAGGATAAAGGGATTGAACGTCCATCATCTATTCAAATGCAAGGAATACCTGCCGTCCTCAGTGGACGTGATCTCATTGGCATAGCATATACGGGAAGTGGAAAATCATTGGTTTTCATTCTTCCAATCGTGATGTTTTGCCTTGAACAAGAAAAACGTCTTCCATTCACTCGAAATGAAGGGCCCTACGGGCTTATTGTTGTACCATCCAGAGAACTTGCAAAGCAAATTCATGAAAGTATCCAATCATATTCGTCGTATTTGAAAAAAGATTCCTTCCCTCAAATACGGTCTTGTCTTGCAATCGGTGGAACAAGTTCAAGTGAAGCTATGGATGTTGTGAGAAAAGGAGTTCACATTGTTGTTGCTACGCCTGGGAGACTCATGGATCTGTTGAACAAAAAGATGCTTAATCTTGAAATTTGTCGTTATCTTTGTCTTGATGAAGCAGACAGAATGATAGATATGGGTTTTGAAGAGGATGTACGAACGATATTCTCTTATTTTAAGGGACAAAGACAAACTCTTCTATTTAGCGCAACTATGCCTAAAAAGATACAAAATTTTGCTCAATCTGCTCTTGTAAAGCCCATTACTGTCAATGTTGGGCGCGCTGGAGCTGCATCAATGAATATAGTTCAAGAAGTAGAATATGTCAAATCAGAAGCTAAAATAGTGCACATTATCGAAATGTTGAAGAAGACACCACCTCCGGTACTCATATTTGCTGAGCGTAAACAAGACGTAGACGCAATTCACGAATACTTGCTACTAAAAGGAGTAAGCGCAGTATCCGTACATGGTGGCAAAGATCAGGATGATAGATCTAAAGCAGTAACTGATTTTAGAAACCTGAGAAAGGACGTTTTAGTAGCTACTGATGTCGCATCCAAAGGACTTGACTTCCCTCGCATTCAACATGTTATCAACTATGACATGCCAGATGATATTGAGAATTATGTACATCGTATAGGAAGAACAGGCCGTGGCAACTCCAAGGGATATGCCACAACAATGATAAACAAATTGGTTGATGAAAACGTGCTACTGGATCTGAAACATCTTCTAATAGAGGCTAAGCAAAAGGTTCCACCATTCCTGGCCACCTTGGAGAACGAACAGGAAAGATATTTAGACGTAGGCGAGCAACGAGGATGTACTTACTGCGGCGGTCTGGGTCATAGAATCACCAATTGTCCCAAACTGGAATCTATTCAAAACAAAAAAGTAGCAGATATCGGACGCAAGGACTATCTAGCAAATAATGCCGCAGACTATTAAATAAATGTTTTAAAAAATATATATTACTTATGCTTAGAAATACAATCGGCAATTAGTCCTTTAATACTATAGTTCAAATCATAAAATAAAATAATTCCGATCAATCTATTATGTCGGTAGATATACATTGTATAATTATAATAATAATAATATAAAAAAAAGGTTCATTGAGATAGGTAGAGCGGGCATACAACACATTATCGTTATTTATCATCGACTTCTGAAGCCGGTGTGTCAAGTTCTTCATCGTTGTAAATATTCTCAGCCATTTGCCAAACTTGCATGATATTGTCCTCTGACACGGAACAAATTACCCAAGGATCATTAGGATTCCAACTGAAGTCGCTTATTTTAGCTGTGTGACCCCCGTGGATGAACAAAAGCTCCGGTGGACCATCCTCCGCATCTTCAGCGCTTTGTTCTTCACCAATTTTGGATAGATCCCAGACATGAAGGCGTCGGTCTGTACCAGAGGAGGCTAGGATAGTTTCGTTATGAGGAGACCATTGAACCTATGAAATAACAAAATATCACACCCATTCAGTACTGGCTTGCAAGCAATAAAAAAAGGGATGAATATTAATACCTGAAATATTTCGTCCTTGTGTGATTCGAAAGAATGAAGCTTAAGCTTGAGATTTCTCAAATCCCACAGAGCAACAGTCTTATCTGCAGAACCTGAAGCAAGAATAAATTCAGAGTAGGGGTTGAAAGAGAGGCAATTTACTTCAGCGGCATGAGCGTCAACAGTGTGGGAAGGTTTGTTATGAGTTGCAGAGCGTGTGTCCCAAATCATAAGTTTTTGATCATCTGCGACAGAGCCAAATAGGGACTCATGAAGTAAATGCCAGGCAACGTCCTCCACAACTGCAGTGTGTCCTGTAAAAATAGTTTTGGCATCAATCACTTTATTATCCTTGGGCTGAGCGTTAATATCCCAGAGGCAAATAGTGTGATCATCCGAAGCAGATAGAAGATAACCATTCAAATTGGGATTCCAGGATAAACCATATCCTTCCTTTTGATGACCACGAAGTCTTAAATCTGGAGTACATACACCCATGGGATCGGGTTTGGAAGGATGTTTAGTGTAGTCAAACACGAGAACATCCGAGCTGGGTGTTTTGGTGGCGATAACACAGGGGTTTTGAGGCATGAATCGAGCACGATTCACTTCACCTTCGTGGTTGATCTTAATCTCGATTTCGATCTTTCCGGAAACGGACCCAAATCCACCGAATTCCCCCTTTTCGTTATCGTAGTGGGAGGCATCAAACTAAAACAAAAGAAGGTCAAACATGGACCATTGAGATTCCGAACTCCGACTTACTTGCGCATCCTCATTCGGAAGTTGGACGCTTGCAATGAGAAGATGGTTTTGCTCATCCGAAGTATGAGTTCCGAGGATGAGTCTGTGAACGGAATAGTCTTTTCCTTCTGGACGAGTCACATCCGGGAGCCACTGTGCTGTTAAACTTGGCCACTCCAAGGCATGAGTCATAACCAAGTCATAGAGGAACGGAGTGTTCTTCTTCCAGATCTTGTACTCCTCATTGATGACTCTCTCCTCCACGGCTTCATCAAATACACCTTCATTGCTTCCGCCTCCGTTGTTCCCTCCATCCTTCCCGGATCCACTTTCGCTCAATTTACTCATTTCGCCAATAACCCGGTTCTTTCAAAGACGACGCTTCCTTCCCTCTCAGCAGACAACTCTCCTTTTCACTCCTTTTCACTCCTCTCTTCTCTTCTCTTTTCTTCTCTCTTTCTCCTAGCTACAGCTCTACCAGAGTACGACGCGCCAAAATCATTCCAAGGAAAAGATAAACATTCAACTCTAATACAACGGTCCTCTTCCCTCCCGCCATTCCGTCTATGCTACTAAATACTTCCTATTTTTACCGCTTCTTCACTAAAACTCCGAGTTCCTACATTATTCCCGCTATTTACATTAAAGTCCACTACTAGCTTCGCGCTACTATTAATGAAATGGTTTAAAATTATGAAATTGCTGCTCTAAATTATTGATTATCATTTTCATAATTGAGCTAAATGCCACTATATTTAATTTAATTGTTTCCTAACTTTCGTCACGAACCGAGTTAAAAGGGATGTGCAACGGAGACTCGATTCATTTTCAATAATAATATGGATACCAACAACGTGGAGTTTGTGGCAATGTGGAACAATTGCCCACCACTTACGAATGGGTTATGACACCCCTATGTTGTGGTAATCTTGAAGAAGGCACTGATTGAACTCAATGTTATGAAGTCAAGGACTCCAGCCACTGTCATCGTGTTCACAGAGGCGTATTTGGTAACTCTGTAGCCCGTTGGGACATTCTTGCCATTGCTAACGCAATCTCATTTCCACTTCTGGGTATTTAGTATATTAACTAGCCTGGAGAAATAGCATGAGTCCCTTTGCATCCTTGAAAAGGTGCTAAAGGGAGTCAATACTTAATTTTAGCTGAAGTTAATGGGGGTCTATTTGTTATCCCTTGTAAGGAAAGCTGTTAGAAATAATCTGAAGCTGTAGAGTGTTCGATAAGTCACTGAATTTACTAAAACTTAAATGGTTATAACTGTATTTCCAAGCATCCTAGCAGCCCTGGTGAATATTCTATGAAAACAGAGGTACAAACAATATTGCTCTCTTGCCAATAGGTAGGGTCTATCTGATTGTCTCAATGTCCAAGGAGCTTTTCAAGGCATGAGGGTCTTTCAGGCTCAGTATTCAAGTCGTCACCGACAATAAAGACAAGTACCTATATTGAAAGATTTGATTAGATGTGTACGCTGAAATCATTCTATACACCCATAAAAAATCTAAATAAGTATCAAATTTAATGTGCTAAACTTAATAGATATCAACAGCAATACCGATGATAAAGTAATCCATCTCTGAAAATTTACCATGAACTATTTGCTGGATTTTCTATTAAATCCATCGGAAAATAACTACACATTTATATCTATAAAGTTTTGAGCTAAAAAGTGTAGAATTCAAATTTAAAATCCTACATAGTATGTAGTCTGATTAATGTACCTACTTTTAATCATGATAACTTAAAATCTGAATTACCGTATTTTCCCTTGTATAAGAGACTCCGTCAATTTTTAGACAAACATTCTAGAAAAAAGTACATACTGGCGCCAAAAACACTTACTCCCATGTATAAGAGACCCCCTATTTTTAAATTGAAAATTTTGAGCAAAGAAGGATCTTTTATACATAGAAAAATACGGTAGTTGTACTCATATAATATTCTTGTATTAATAGTGGAATAAAAAGACGGTTCACGCAGGGCAAATATTCATATAGTGTTTTTCTACTCTGATCCATCGAAATAAATTACAACAGGACCAATATCTGTGCCCTTAGCTAAATTTCTCCCCATAAAACATTTTGAAGGTGTATAAAATATTTTGTTATAATATCTTAGATTGAAGTTTTTTTGGTTTACGAACCAATTGAGTAGCAAAGTACATTATTTTACCTCCTCCTGCTTACAAGTTCTTCTTATATTGATATAGATGATAGTTCCATGGAAGATGATTTGCCTGCTAATTTGAAATTATTTTTGAGTAACAGCTTCGTTGTATAATGAATTTATTGGTATCTTTCACTATTTCGGAAGGATGTTTCGCCAAGAACAAACACAATTAACTAAACAAGAGCCAAAGATGATGACTCATCATCTTTGGCTCTTGTTTTAAATCCTTATAAATAATATTATGAAAAGAAACATCTAAATTTTTCTCGATTCATATCACTCCTTTAAACATTTTTTATTATTTTTTGTTATAAAGTTTGGAGTTATTAAAGGAATTTAAATTTACAGACTATTTTATAGTATATTATTTATCAATTACATCAGGGATGTGTTACCTTTTTTCCCCCAAACTTGAAACGAGACATACTTCCCTGATAGTTTAACTTTGATTTCTAAAATGGGTTTATACATGTTCTATTTTTGATGATTTTATCAAGACAAAAATCAATAAAAGTACAAAACAGTGTACAGAGTTGTATATACCAAGCCAAAAGTTATATGGACACTTTCATCATTTTAATTATCACTTAATAATCAATATTGCTTACTCAATTCTCTATAGAGGTATACCCTGGCATTAAAAAATAAACAAGAAATAACTGTCGGTATATAAATTTTCATTTTATTATGACCAATATCTAGATACAGTGAGATATACAGGATGAATACTAATAATAAACAAATGAATAAAGATTTAAGAATAACTGCAATTCCAAATATGAAAAAATATAAGTTGAACAATTCTTTGATAGTTGATATAAATATCGTTGTCTTCCATATTTGCAATTAGGAGTAATAAAATTTAAATGAGTTATATAAAAATTAATCCATCAAGAGGTTAGTGTGTAACTATTCAAAAAAAATTATTCACTTTGGCCACATCATATATAAAATACAATAGATATAGGTCTTACAACAATCTATCCCACTTCCAGACTTGGGGAAAGAAACAAAATTTATTTGAAAGCTATTTTATTCCTAGACAATTATAGAATCCTTTAGGTGTACGAATATACTATTTAATTAAACATTTCATGTTTCAATTGTTTGTTGTAGAAACGAGACTGGGATCAATGAAATAAATATACATATAAGCTTTGAAGAATAGCATTGGATTCATAAAGACTAAGAGGTAATTTTATCTTATGTGACTTTCATGTACTGTAGGGAGCAAAAGGATTAATACACAAGGCTTGTGACCTAATTAGTTATCCTAAATTTGCATTGTTATTTTTTGTAAAAAATAAATGTAAAAAAAGAGTAAATGTAATATGTATAAATGTCTAGTTTTTATCTAGAGATGATATCCAATTTAACAAATAGTTTATGGCTAATTTTCATGGACATTAATCATTTTGTCATCGTTATTGTTGTTGATATATCTGTAGTTGTATTTATTAAGTTTAGCACATTAAATTGATCCTTATTTAGATTTTTTATGGATGTATTACTGTTGTAACTCAAGGACAAAAATCATACTCAAAATTTCCATCTAACTTATAGAAGATTTATGTTCCGAACTATCGAACATTGATCAATTCAATTGAAAATGTTTTCAAGAAGAGGTACTCTTGCCAAGTTTTTCATAAAATTATAAAAGTATTTTCAAGAATAAGTCTAAAACTTTTTTGTTGAAATAATGAAATACTTTGTAAGAAATTATGAGTAAAAATAAATAAATTATTGTAAAAACTTAACAAAAAACACATAAATTCACTCCGCTCCGATCCTGAAGGCGATTAACAATATTTACTTTTTGTTATTTTGTACTCAACATAATTTTTAACTATAAGTTAGTGGTATATTTGTAATTTGGTCAACACGTTTAGTTAATTGTGTTTGTTCTTGGCGAAACATCCTTCCGAAATAGTGAAAGATACCAATAAATTCATTATACAACGAAGCTGTTACTCAAAAATAATTTCAAATTAGCAGGCAAATCATCTTCCATGGAACTAATTCAGTGATTCATATCCGTGCTTCCACCTCCGTCTCGAGAAGTAACATAATGTAACTGGTGCCGTGAGATGAAATAATCAATCTCATGGATTTGTTGTACGTTGGTTTTGCTTATATTTAATTTTTGAGCGTCTATTTATAATACATATGTATTTATATTTAGTTACAAGTCTTGATAATCCTGGTTCTCAAATATTGTATTTCAATGCACATGTAAAAATAAGATTATAATGTATAAACTAGAATTGATTTTCAAGCTTGGGATCGCAAAGCTCTTTCTCTAAGAAAACTTTAAAACTACTTATCACAGATTCGCCCAATATCTCTCTGGATTCTAACCCTAGCCAAGGGCTACTGTGAATCCTCTCTGAAGCTCATCATGTCAGAGAATAATCAACTATCGAAAGACGTACAATAATTCTGAAACAAAGGACGCGTCTTTTAATGCGTCAACTGACAAAGAATCATTGTATCCCAGTTTGACAAACTAAATCGGTAAATGTTTGAAAAATTAGAGCTTCAAAGGTTAGTGTTGTATCAGTCCTTAATTTAGGCCATAAAATCAGTCCTTGAAAGCGTCCCAAATTTTGAAGCATCCTCAATATAGCTTAATTTACTGAGATCCCAAACAATTATATTTAAGTGTAATGTCCAATTTTTACTTGATAATTCTTTAAATAATTTTATTTATATGGTACTTTTAGCTATGGAGATCCTTCTGACTGGGACAGTAATATTAATGATTAATTAAACAAAATGCTTTGATAGTATTGAGTTTCAGGAATAACAGATAGCATCACTACCTTTATGTTCAATTTGAATTCAGTCTTCTCTGTATCGTTGAAGCGACAGCAAACAACAATTACAAGTAGATTATTTTTTTATTTTTAAGAAATCATACTGAAGAATATGTGCCCCTTCTCCTAGATTTTTGACGATTCAAATTCACTTCAATACCCTCAGTTTTCAACAGTTATTGGGTATTATTTAATTTTACCAAATAACAATCAGTCGATAAAATACAAAGGCATCGGATAGTAAATGTGGGCACACTCACTCACCTCAATAAAATGGCCATCTCTATTAATAATACATTCTATAAAAATAAACAAATTGTAGTAAATGAAAGAAAAATTATATACCTGAAATAAATATAGAATAACTTCTTTAAAAAATAACTTATTTAAAACAATATTAACGATTTAATATAATTTAGATAAATATTATAATTATATTCAGGTTTTGTGGTATTTATTGAACAAATTCCAAGGATTAGTATATTTATTTATTGAGACCAAATTCTGAAAATAAATGCTTTTAAATATGTAAGTATATTATATTCGTAGAAAATAAATGGTATAAAAATATTTGGAGAATTTTGTTTACATACTTTAGATTTGGATACAAAAGGTTGTATTTCCAATTTTCATTTGTATGTAGTCTCGGTTTTTCTAATCAATCCCCAAATATAATCGCCGATCAAAAGATCATTGTTTCTACCTTGATACTTACTTGTTCTAAAACTAAAAGATGTTTGCTGGAAGCGTTCTCCATGTTCCTATGAAAATACCTCTATATTATCTTTGAAATTGTTAAGATGTGAATCCAATGTGTGTACCTTCAAGCAAATTTTCGACGGCATATTATAGCTTTGAAACATTCAAATTTACTGATAAATTATATTTTATTTATTATAACCTTATTATTTGGTTATTGCATATGTACATATGCGCATTAAAAAAAACATTTATTTTCGGAACTTTGTATCAATAAACACTACAAAACCTCAACATAACTCTAATACCTTACATTTCTCGAAATTATATTAAATCGTTAATACTTATTGAAATAAGAGATTTTTGAAAGAAATTCTTGATTATTTATTTCAGATAATTTTTGTTTGTTTTCATGTATTACAAATTGCTTATTTTTAGAGTCCAGAATGAAAAAGATATTAAGCTCTGAAGAGATTAATCATTTTTTCTTAACTTTTCTGCATTTAATATGAATTTTCTCAAATATGAAAAGAGAAACAGGAGTATTATATTATATTATATAAAATTTCAGGATATTTATTCACAATAAGTTTTAATACTTTTGTAAAATAACTTGCTTTGTTATCTTAAAATTGTAGTCGTTGAATTTCAGACGAAAATGACGATTTAGTAAAAATGATCCTGTGTTAAAAAAAAAAAAAAAAATATTGTGCTCAATTTTCAATTGTTGTGTTTTTGAGCATAAAGGGATCATGATCACAGCATTAAAACCCATAATTAAAAATGCTGTGGATAGTGTAAGTGGTGTTCTGTCATTTCAAAGGACAAGGTGACTTGGTTTTGATACTAGTAGGGATTGTGCTTAAGTTAACCAAATTTATGGAACTTTTTGAATTGAAGTTTAAAAATTCTTTTGGTAGAACAAATTATCTCAACTGGAATATTATTCAACTCTGCTCAAAACTTTGTAAGAATCTTAGTCAATATCTGTACAATTTCCATGATCGCAACGAACATTTCGGGATCTAAGTTACAAGAAAAGTTATAAATTGGAGAGTTTTTGTTCAAAGAGCTTTTTCACTTCACCACGATATCCAATATTTATAGGAACACTGACAATTCCGATTGTTTTGATAGAATGAACACTGTCGGGTTCAACAATGATGTCTTGTAGGTCATTGAGTATTTTTTCTGATTTTCCTGATATTGGAGTGAAATGATCAATATACATACATAGAGGTGCTTTGGTATAAATGTTGTGTACTGTTCTAATGCTCCTTGTTTCTGTGTTATCAAAATCATTGTATCTTTATACCCATCAAACATAATATAGAGGAACTCATTTTGTTCTTGATGTTTTTGGAGTAATTGGGGTTTTTTTCTACCTGGGAGTAGACTTTTGTAATTAATAATAAATTTTCTGGATAGAAAATTTAAAATATCCTAGAAGGACCTTCCCATATGCAATTGGAGATCGTACGGGCACACCATTGCTCACAACTACTTCAATTGAATTCTGAAAGTTTCTTCACTTGTTTCTTTTCGTAACGAGCTGATCATCTTGAATTGAATAATTGTCATCAATTATATTAAAGGCTATATCTATGTCTTTTAAATTTTGAAATTGAAAAATAGTTTATCTCTCTTTCTCGAGTCTTTGTTTTTCCTTCTGAATTTGTTTCCATATTTTTTGGGATGTTTGTTTCAATTCCAAGTCCTATAATAAGCTCTTTTTTGAACAATTGGTTCATCATATGGAGCTCTTATTGAAGAGCCATAAAAAAATATAAAGGATCTAAATCATGTCGTAAATTTACCCCTGATTATTACGGTATCGGCTTGATCTTGAAAAACATCATAATATCAATAAAATACATACAATTTAACGAAAAATTATACGTACATTTTAGACTTAAACTGATTAATAATACCAATAATAAAATCAATAATTTTTTTTTCTTAATTACATTTGATGCTATTTTATAATACCACCAGTTCATACCGGAACATTGAATGGATGGCGGTTATCGGTTTTTGATGGGAAAGAAAAAAAATTCAGGATATTGTTACCAATACAAAAACACGACTGGTGATGCGTAATAATTTTTGGATTTGGTTAACTTTTCTAAGTAGCAAACACTCTCCTGTACACTCTTCGATTATATAAGAACGTACTAAATAATGGAAGTCAATCTCAATATTGTAACAATTTCTATGAAAGTAATCAATTTCTTTTGAATCATTGAGTTAATTAACTAATTTTAGGAGAGATTAGATACACAATATTTACTTCTACTTATATATAATATCTAAAAAGATCTCAAATACATACAAAGGGGAAATTTTTTCAATGAGTTATTCCATTAATTAAATAACAAATTGTCTTCAAAGGATGATTAAATTTAGCAAAACTCTGTTATGTTTTTATTCAATGATTGGCTTTTTTTCTCATTTCACATGAAATGAGTGCCAATGGTAAATGTTGTTTGTATCTACTTATTTAATGTATTTGTATATTGTGTAAATAATATCATACAAAATAGTCATTTATATGCATGTAAATATATGTAGATATAATAAAATAATTGTAAAATAAATTTGCTATTGAGTAATGAAATAATGCTTTCAAATAAAATATATCTATGAACTTATTTATCCATATATACAAAGAGAACCAAGAAGACAGTGATGATACTAAGTATAGTGTCGCTTCTATCTGCTTCGATGTCAGTTAATGTCTTACAACTGACTAATTCGAGGCTTGATAATATTAAAGTCTCATATACTTCCATATTTTAATCTAGATGCCAAATATCTGTCAGGCAAGTCATCCTTGGGTTTGTCAAAAAAAAAAAAAAAAAAAGGATCTCTGACATGTACCTAAAGAAGTCGCTCTCTTGATGATGCCAAAAACAATATGGAAGCAACATGTCTCCTAATGACGTTTAAGTATAAAAGAAATGAGGTAATGAGGAATTTAGAGCTCGCTGTGAGTCCTTCTTTTTCGATAATTTTACTCATCCTATGTCTTCCAACTAGAAGGTTTATCCTTTATGGGACAGCCCAGGCTTGTCTTTATGTGTATTCTTAGTGTTGGTTGACATTTTAGTCATCAGTCTTTCACTTCAACTGACCAAGATAGGCACAACAGAGTGGTATAAGATAATTGATAACAATCAATAAAAATTGTATTTGAGGGTATGCCGAGTTCGAGCATGCTAATACACTTACACTAAACTTACTCTCATTACTGTCGTATTCGTATCAAACGCTTAGCCCTTAAAAAATATTTGTGGTCGAACAATATAATGTTCATATTAATAAAGATACGATTTAGTAATAGGAAATCTTTTTTTTTTTTACGCCAATACCCACAAATAGTCTTGGTAATTGATTCTGCGGATATACCTGATTGTTGACGAATGTCATTTCTACCAATCAAAAAAGCCCCTATTTTCTTTGATACATTTGTAATGGAGTTGCAGTGGAGTCAAAAAGCCCTGGATATTTCTTTGGATTCTCACCAACCTCTTTTTTTCTGATTGCGATCATCTCGTTGGTATTTAGTTAATTGATTATTCAAATTTATGTTACAACGACGCAAGTTAATCCTTAAATTTAATAACTTTTATCATCAAAATCGATTTAAACCAGCCTAATATGATGAACTTAGACATATAAACATGTACAAGGAATTATGGTTTACCCGGTATATATTTAAGAATTTAGAAAAATGAATATAACTTTAAATTGTTGAATAGGTGGAAATGTCAATAGACATGCTACCACCTGGATTTTGCAGTAAAGTCAGTTTCATTTCCCTGAATTTCCTTTATAAACAGGACTTGGAAATACTTGGGTTGTATATTCGCATTTCTAATTCAAATTATAGTACTTTATATTTAAATATCTTAAATGTAGTTTTATTGTATAAGTTGTATCAAATTGCTTTTTTCTATGGGGTTTTAAATACTTATTGAAGTACTGATATTGCTTATAATGATTTTGAATTTGTTTGTTGCATTCTCAAATTCTAAAAAGAAGGAAAAATAAGTAATAAATGACTTATAATGGGAGATGTATTCATTGAATTAACATATACTCTGTTAATGACTTTATGAATAGATTGAGAAGTATACTTAATGATCAAGGATGAGTCCTATCTATAAAGAACGAAAATATTTGTAACTCAATAATTTAGTACCTTTTTCCTTCATTACTGTCTGACTGATAACAAACGGACACGAATGAAGATATGTTAAATGCAAGGATTTCTAATATAATATGTTAATTTCAGTTATATAATTATGTCTCAATCTCCTTTTTCTATTTTATTGTAAATATTTATTTATATTCAAAAAGCAGTTCTAACTCCAGTCACTGTTTTTTTATTTGGTTGATTAAGAGTTGTTTTTTTGTCCTAAGCTTTTAAGTAAAAAATATATGTTGTTGTTAAAGTAGTAGACGAAATAAATGAACAGCTTGATATAGAATAATAATAATACCATACATATTGGTACATATAAGCATATGCATATTATGAAACTATAGTCTTAAGTAGAATTCTAAAGAACTAATAAAACCAACCATATCAACGATAAAAGTAAATATATTTTTTTAAATTAATAAGACTTGATACAAATATTAATTTCTAGGAAACTTACATACGTTTGGCAGAATAAGACAGTAAATATAATAACAAAGTGTCCAAATTTGAAATTTATACAATATATAGAAGACAAGTTAAGAAGAATCAAAATTAATGCGATGGATTTCGTTTTGAAGATGTTTGAATACAGAGATATCTCTGTCAAGATAGTAAATTATTGCAAAATCTTCAAACATGTTATTTTGTCAATATGTTCGCAAAAGCTATAATAATGAATACAGGAGACAATTTTATTCATTCTTGATATACAAATCAAATCCATGTTCCTCTGTTACAACATGAGATACGATATCATTATTTGAACAAGTAAATGAGCCCTTGTATAACATTTCAATCTCATTCCACAATATTCCAAAGGCTAATTATTCAAAAAGTTCGAACAAATTAGTATATCCCATTTCTACTCCGAGAATCCGTATTTGCTTAGGAATCACAAACAGTTGCACTTTTTCTTCTTTATTTCTGTATTATTCAAGAAATTGCGATGCTCATTCTATTTTTTGAAGTCCACGAAAATGAAATAGAAAAGGAAAGTGTGATATATAGACCGTATTGTAAGTCATAGCCTGGCTAATACCAATTATTTATAGTCACAAAGGCAACAAGCATAACTAAAAATCCTGGATCTATACGTAAGATTGAATAGGATCCCATTAGCAAAAAAAATCATTTTTTATTAAAATTGTATAGTTTTTCAACCCCCTATGCTTGGTAGCAGGACCAAATATCGAAATATGAACATACTTTAATATCAAGTAATTACTTTAAAGCATATTTAATTATATGTCATTTATTTGACAGATGTAAATGTGCTCGAAAAAATTGACTAACTTTTTACATTAAACTGTGTAAGTGGAATTATTAGATCATTCCAAAATTTATTAGGAATAAACTGCACTAAACAATGATATTACTGGTTTAAAAAGCAGTTACTTAAGAGGAAAATATTCAAAACTCCAAGAGGAAGAAATAAACTAATATGAGAAAGGTATCATCATGAAAAAAGTAATCGATCTTATTTGATTTCAAATAGAAATCATATATACACGACCCATGCAATTGTAAATGATAATAAAACGCTGCCCCAATATATTGTACTATGGATAACAAAACAGGACAAACATTTAATAATATCTTTATCTTTTTGCAAACAAAGCAATTCACATAATTTTTAGAACGCAATAACATCAGTCAGACAAAGAATACATAATTATCTCAGTTTTAAAGGTAGTATGTAATTATCTACAGATTTGTAGATAGTTAGTTATTCTTCCAGAATCTCCAATACATTTACTATCACTCCTCATGAAATACGATTAATATCAATTCAAATACATTTATCTTCTCTCATTTTCGTCTCTACATGGAGGCCAATAACTAGAGTTGTTGAAAAAAATTGCCCACTTGATGATATCAAAAGCAATATGGTAACAGCTGATACAGTATGAATCTACATAAAATACAGGAGGCAATAGGTCGTCTACAACAAATACATATATAGTGTCAGCATAAAAAGATCCTGGAAATACTTTTTATAAGAACTTATTTTATAAAATTCACTTTTTCTACAAGATATTTTCCTTAAAGTTCTTTTTCAGATATTTTCTGAATAATTAATTAGAAGCCCAACACTTTAGTATTACATTTGAACAATAATAATAAATTATATAAGCAATATTCCTTTAGACACTCCTTCGACTTACTCGATAACTAATATACAGACAATATATGTAGTGACGTACTGCATGGAATTGAGTGGCTGACTCCAATTTTTTATCAAATATTTAATGTTATCATAACTTAAACATCAAATGATGTGGTTTTGCATCGATAAAATTATCAAAAAAAGATAGATCATAAAAAATTTCCAGACTTTTTACACTTAACAATACCACTGGGATAAAAAACAATCTTCGGGCTTAAGGTTTTTTTTATCCTTGGAAATGTTTAAGATTATTTCTTATGCAGTAAAAATAGCTAGATAAGAAAAAAATGAAATTTTCTCCTTGTTTTTCGTTTAAATTCATGGATCTTTTTATGCTGTTACTAGACAAATAGATTGCAGGTCACCAATAAAAAATAAATTGGAGTGCTTGGAGTTTGCCTGGAATCACTCTCCTTCAACAGCTCTTCCACTTACTAATATTTTGAGCCGATATGTATCTGTAATAAAGTTACAGGCTCATACTTTCATGCATATTGACACTTTTCTGTTTTTGGAGCTCACTGGAAATACATATCTTCTTGTTTTGGTATCTACCCACAAATTCCAAACAGTAAAATATCTTCAAATTCATGAGTAGAGATGTGAAAGCTGTTAGAGTCCCTGTGAGCGTAAAAACAATACTTGTGATAAAGTTATAAAATATATAAGGTAACCTGCTGATGACATCTGAATCTTAAAACTAGAAAGGAATTTATAAATAGTAAGTCAATAATATTTATGATTTATTAAAACACAAATATTTTGCAGGTTGACAACTGAGAATTTTACTCTCGCTAGTAAACTTTAGCAATTTTTAAATCTTTATTCATAAGTTTGTTTTGTTTTTCAGGCTCTGTCTCTCTCACCCATGCACTATCTTCAAAATAATATCAAAAGAGTATTTATTAGCAACAAGAGGGAAATTTGATGAGCAAAATCATGGTATTAGGGATTTTTTACATACTCTCATGCATGATTTATAACACGCGAGAAATCCCTCTTTTTCACATCTCTAACAGCATTTTTCGAATTTTTAAATCCATTTTGATGAATAGTAACAATTATACCATTTCCTCGATTTATTTTTTATATTTGTTATGATGATGTTCAGCTACTCTTCACAATATAAATTACATTACTTTTTGTAAATATGTATATTGTACATAGATTGTATATTGAAAGAGAAGGGATTCCCTTATTAGACCAATATAAATATCCAACAAAACATGACTCACGATCATGTGAATAACACCTTAAACTCTCAAGTTACATGATTTTGCTGTAAGTTAGCAAACTCTTCATCAACTCACATCAGTTGTTCTCCTTACTTACATGCAATTCTGACTTGTAAAAAAGTAATTTTTTTTTACAGTGATGTAAATTATTCATTACTCATGTAGAAACGACCTGGGGACATTTCTATGACAGCTGACTAGACCAAATGTTACTAATGAAAACACTACATAGTCATTTGAAATTATTACTGAAGTCTACATAAAGTTACGATTCCATGGAGCAATGATCAACTATGTTGTATGAGCGTATATCTATAAGGAATCTATAAATTAATGAAGCATGTTCCAAAAATTTTATATTACAAGTGCAGAAATACAGATTTTTGAAATGCATCCACTGAGGAGCTTAAAAGTTTTTACAACTTTTAGCCAATTGATTTTCATACCCCTCAACTTCAAAAGCATACAAGAAGGAGTACAAAAATTTTCACTTTGAAAGGAAACATTTCATTTTGTTTAATAAACATTATCGATCTTCAATATATTCACAAGTACCCACTAACATAAACAATTGATTAATTAATTAATTATTTGATGACCAACGATTACATACTATTCTAAAAAAAGTAACAAATACGTATCTGTAATGTGGATCAAGTTTTAGTTGAGAGTGTAGCTCAAATACATACCTATCTAAGTATTTGTATATATGTAATGTATAAAGTTTGATTTTTGTTGTAGACGAAATCATTATAGATGATGAAATAAACAATGTCCCATAGTTTGAAAATATTACAATTACAAATTTGGTTCTTGGAATGGAGGGGAAGAAGGATCATTTGCTTTCTCAATAATTGTTCATTATATGCTCTTTTTCAAAGTCCAAAATTATTTTTTTAAGTTCTATCCTACTCCTTCAGTATTGAAAATTGCACCTACAAAGGCTTAGAATTTGAGACTCTTCTGATATTTAAAATATTTTTTCCTTTTCTAGGATTGCGAAAAATGTTCAGTGTTTCATTGAATGATATTTTCGAGGAATGGGAAATTGCAAAATATTCAGAGTGGAATTATTTATATGTTGTCTCATATTATCTGGGTCAGAGCAAACTACCAAGGAAATATGTAAATATATGTATTGTAATACTTAGGGGAATTAATGAGCAAGTAATTATGTGTGGAGAGACAAACTCGAAAGTAGATATGTTTATACAATCAGTACCCTAGATCAATGGTTCTTGATCTCTTTTTGTGTATAGTCTATATTTATTAACGCGAGTAGGTAAAAAAATAAGCAATGAAAAAGTTTATTATTAAAAACTATATTCATTTATAGTTTATTCTATGCCTACATTTACTCCCTAAAATTGCAAATTTTACCCTACGTGATTTTAGACTCACGAATAAATTTGTGCGACGGAATAAATTTTGCGAAATTCGTCTTGTTATCAGTAGCATAGGTATTAAAAAAATGTTCATCTTAATATTGTCACAAATAGTGACGTAACCTAAGGGGAGGAGGCAGGAGATGCGGTCCGTTCCGGGCAGCAATTTTCATCTTAAAATTATTTTATTATTTTGAATGTGAAAACGATATATTTAAGGAAAAAATTACAAAATTAATATAGCCATAGGGAATCATTTAGAGGAAAATGTTCAAACATAGTTATAATTCGAAAATATTTTTATTATAACTTTGAAAAAAATTGCTTTCTAGTTCCTAAGCAAAATGAACATGGTAACCTTGACAATTTAATGAATGTTTTGAAGGAGTGTATATTTATTGACGGTCTACCTATATTACTGTATAACACCTGGTTATGTATACATGGTCATCCTTCAAGAAAAAATGAATAATGATACAATCTTTGGAAAATAAGAAATCCTTTACAAATTGCCAATCACAAAACATAACACGCGAGTAAACGCTTAAGATTTACAACTCTAACAATGTTGAAAGTGACAAAATACATTTGAAATTTTGCCATTGTGACTTTTAAAAAGAAAGAGTAATGCATGTGAGTTCTGATAGATAGAAACAGAGAGAAATAGAAAAAAGCAGAATAAAACGAAAATAAAAGGGGTGGGAGTAAGCGATCTAAACTATGCTCAAGTATAGCCTCAGAAACTCAGTTCCAAACATAGTCTTGATGCTAATAATTTTCCTCACTATCATGTCGATAGTGTTGCTAACTCTAGGATGAGTCTTTATTTCAAATTAAAACTCATTAGGAGTTATTTAAAGTGAAGCACGAGTAATTTGAGACTAGGAAGGCTTTTTGAAACGTTTCCATAATAAACTTGAAATTAAACAAATTATTTAAAAAGGCTTTACATACCCATGATACTTTTGTATGTTTATTTTATTAGATAGACAGGAGGGGCATTGAAACATTGAGCATTATTTGAGATAAAATGTTATAAAATAATATTTGTATATTTTAATGAGTAAAAACAAATTTATTAGTGATTTTTTTTTAGTTTTACAAAATAATGTTTGGTTTGTATGACATCCAATACATAAAGGTATATAAGCTTGTTTTTCTTCTTTTTTTTTTAATATTTAATTAGAAACATATCCTAATATTATATAATTACCCTAAACTTAGACAGTATTTTTTTAACTACAAATTAATTATTTCAGAGATACTCGTAATTTGCTACTTAAAATAAGTATAAAAACATGTTTTGAAACAATATTAAATTGTCATACTTATTTTTAGGAGTGATTGTGGCAAATGTAAAACTCTCCCAGGCGCTATTTATGTTAACTATTACAAATAGTTACATATAAGTTACGCAACATAGCCTGTTTTTACAAACAGCAATGGTTATAATGCATTATGTCATTTTTTGGTTATTTGTAAATTCTAATTGATATAGGATGATGCTATTAAAGATTGTTTAAAATGATGGATATCCTTGGAAGTATATGTTTTGAAGTTTGGGAAACTAAGAGAAGGATGAACGTTTTGGAATTTGTATGTCAAATATTATGTATACTTGATGCCATATTTGAGTAGAAATGCATATTAATAAAGTAAAAGATGAAAAACTACCCCCAAATTGTGGTTGATCCCACAAAAAATTATGTATAACTGATGTGAGATATCACATAAAAGAATCGACTACATAAAATGATATCTTGTCCGCTGTACAAAACTAAAGAAATCACTGTAATTAGCATCATACTTATACTATAGGGGTACTGATCTCATATATATGAAAATGAACAAAGTAAGAACTGGAAAAACACCATCAAGATATTTTAAATAGCAAAAAACCATTTAAGAAGATGAAGCAAGTAGTAATAGTGTTATTGTTAGGAATGTAAATCATATGCAATTCGGGCGTGTTATAAAAAAAGAAAGAGAAAATCAACCTGGCAACCCTGACAATTTAATGATTGTCGAGGGGGGAAGCAGCTTGAGCTGTCATGACGTTTTACTGAGCTACAAGCTGCTATTTTCCTTTATATATGTATACAAATGAAAACATCAAACCACAAACATTACAATACGTTACTCCAGATTCATTATTATATTCACAAATATCATTAACTCCATTCACCTCAATGAATGATAACCCTTTTTTAATTTTTCCTTTGTTCCTCACCATGATATAATCTTTGCAGACTGTTCTTTACTTGTAAAATATTATGTTGAGGTAAAGTTGATGTTACCTTCTTAAGGGGAAAAAAATAATGATAACAGCTTCGGAAAACAAAAAGACCTGTTTGAAGAGCCAACTCCACTTTTTTATCACACGCCCGAATTGCATATGATTTTCATTCCTAGTTATTGTGGATAAAAGTAAGTAGTGACTTATATATTCATATGCACATCTACATACATAGTAATTACACAACGTAACGTAACATTTTTTTTGAGTCCTGGTTCTAATGGTTATTTCATATTTGTATTAAAGTCAATAGTAAATAAGTGAAAGATATAAGTTAATTAATTTGCTTTTTTGGTCTAACAAAGTGGATTTTTGTAGTGCATGTTGAAGATTCAAACTTATTTTTCAACATAAAAAAAGGAAATAAATGAAAAACAAAACAAAAAAAACATTGAATACGAAATATTACATGTAGTGATGACCAAAATATGTAAATATGAGTGATTGGATTTTTGACCTTAATTCTCATTTTTTTTTTTTTCATTTTGAGGACAAGAAATTTTTTTAGGATGCCCAAGACCTCTGCTTGATCATGACCAACTATAAGATCCTGTAGGAGAGTATTCCTCAGCTCCAAGAAAGACTGCCTCTTACCCAGGACTTGTCCATCATTCAGAAGCTCTGTGAGAACCTGACCATCTCCAAGTTTGCCGACCAGCTGGAGAGATCCTCAAGAAGAACCGAGCTTATAAGAGATGAATAGAATTGGCTCAGTGCTCTCTGGGGAGAATGTACCTGGCTTGAAGGAAGACCCCAACATCATAGCTCCTGGCCTATGACAACCATGGACTACAAGAGAGCCTTCAGCATCTTCAAGGACCTCCTTACCAACAAGAAGAACAGGGAAACAGAGGACCACTTGATGGGCCAGATGATTATTCAGTGAAACAAAGACCAGCATGAATTAAAAATTGTACATTCAATGACATTTTTTTGCTAAATTTATTTGCATTTTTTAGCTTAATTTATATGCATTATTTGGACATCTATAATTATAAGAGTGGATTTTCAATTTTCATAACTGGCTTCGACGTCTCTGTATCTTATTTTAGATTGAGAGAACTACTTACGTTAAATAAAAATGAGAACTTATTATTTCCCCATTTTATATAATGTTTTTGTATGAAAGAAGAAATACAAACATTTCTTCTTTCAAAAAAAAAAAAAAAAAAAAGAAAAAGTATCATCAACGATGCCTCACTTTTAAGTTATTAAAGATTTAATTCATGAATTAAAAGTTTGTGTTATGTTATAAAACTGTTGAGGTTTTGATTGCCAATAAATTAAATAAATCTGAGGATAAAAGGAATAAAACCATGTTTTCAATATAAACATATAATTGGATTAAATGTAGTTTATAAATGGAGGTAATTAACTAAATAAATTAAATTCTACTAATTAATTTTGAAATGCATCATTATTTTATGATTAAAACATATCTCAATCTCTTTTATCCATGGGTTATTTTAAAACTTTGAGTGTACAATACCCTAGTATTCCTAATAATTTAAAATATTTATTTTTCACAAATTAAAATCGTAGATAACATTATACGAAATGAATTCTATTCGTCATTCCATAGAAATGAGAATTCTCATTATTATGATATGGCGATAAGCCACAAAAAAAAGGTTTATTTTCCCATATTTTCATTATTCTGTAACCGTGGATTTTCTCAAGCTCAGAGCCTGATAAAAAACATAACAAAACATTTTTATATTTTTATATATCTTTTTATATAAATAATTTACAATACTTTGGTTTAATTTTCTTCCTTTCTATATATTCAAAAATGATTTGGCCAGACAAGCATTTGCTAATTATCGTATTAATTGTCATAAAGACCATTCAAATCTGGATACAAAAAAAAAAAAATAATACTCGAGTTTTCTAGATAATGTAATTTTAAGAATGTCAATGAAGCAATTTATCAATAGCTGTACTCTGTAAAAGTACATGGCTCTTAGACTTTTATATTAATATATGTAAGTATATAAAATGAAAATATCCAGTTAAGGGCAGTTATATTCTAGACAACAAAAACTGATGATAAAAGTAACTGACGTTCATACATAAATCTATATACAGTTATTGGACTGCCAAAATATTAATTATGAAAATTTCCACGAGTCTCTAGAATTTTGCCCTCAATTATATGAAATTAGGATTCATAATAAAACTTTCTTTTTGTTTGTTTTTTCAAGCGGAAGAATAATATATTAAATTGAAAGATACTGCTGCTTGAAGGATTTATTAATTAAATATAATAAACAGAAACATGTCATTCTCAATTACTCTTTTCCTTATATTTTATATATTTAAGAAACTTTGAAGTAAGAAGTGATTTCTCTTACAAATTATATGTGGATTTCTAATCATATTATTATGCATCTCATCTAGAAATAAATCAGATAGATTATAATTATTTGTAAATATCGTCTTTTCAAATGTTTTTTTTAACTCTCATTATAGGGATATACTATATATTATATTATATATGTATAGAAGTTATTTGTTGCAAACGGGTAGGGGTGGAACTTTTGTAGATAAAAAATAGAGTTTTATGAATACAAAAGGAAAAATAGTTGTTGGCACTACAGGGTGCATGCGGTATTGTGTCGCGATCTTATATTTGTGGTAACCCTGTTTCTAGGCGTTGGATCGATTAACAGCTGACGCCATTTTTTCCGTTGAACCTTCCTCTACAATGTTTACTTAAGAAAGATTCTCGTCAAGATGAATGCCGAAGAGCAAGAATCAAAAAGAGGGGCCATTGTGTGCGGCATCCGCGCCGGCCAGACGAATCGCGACCAAAACCAGGACCAAAAGGTGAACAGAAAGAACAACAGGTGGATCTGCAATGACCCTCAGGATGTCCCTATTGACATGAAGACAAAATTTCAGGCCACTGTAATGGTCTTTGGCGTTGTGAGCAACGAGGATCACGTCATGCCTCCTCACGTCTTTGAGGCCGGACTCAAGGTCAACACCGAGGTGTACCTGGACGTGCTACGCACTGTTGTCAAGCCGTGGATGGATCAGGTGGCCGATGGACGTCCATATGTGTGGCAGCAGGATGGTGCACCTGCTCAAAACTCAAAAACCATGCAGAGCTGGTGCAGGAACAACTTCCCACACTGCTGGGACAAAACTTTGTGGCCGCCTAACTCGCCAGACTGTAATCCGCTCGATTATTTCGTGTGGGACGTGACCGAGAGGGACATCAATCGTACTCCTCACAACATCAAAGCCTCCCTGGTCGCCTCCATTTTGGACGTGTTCGCCAATCTCCGGAGCGATGACGTCGCGCACGCCTGCTCGCGCTTCCGACGGCGCCTCGAGGCCGTCATTGATGCTAAAGGCGATTTTATTCTTTGAATCTTCAAAAAGGAAGTCAATAAAGATATTCTGAAAGTTTCATCTAAATCGATTCATTATTTTTCGAGCTACAGCTATTTAAAGTTTTTTTTTAAAAATGCGACACAATACCGCTAACACCCTGTACTGTTCAAGAATAAGAAAGAAAGAAAAGGGAATTAATTATTCCTCCTAATTTTGTTGTATTATCCATATAATTTTAATTCAAATAATATTCTCCTTCCACTCACATTATTTGAAATGTGCCTACATTGAAGCTTCTCCTTTCTAAAGTATGAATCCAAAAATCATGAAACTAATATATGTACCTAATTGACAGCTAATGTCAACTACGAGTTTTTGTTCAATGGTAGCTTGCATGTATTTTGTATATCTCACATGCTCTTCTTGTGTTCTATAAAATTGAGTGTCTATCATCGTATGTTCTGTAAAAAAACCCATGTACGAACTAATATGTAGTGTGGTTGTTAGGTGTCCAGACATGGAGGGGAGCAATTGCTTATTTAGGTAAACCCTATAAATATTTTGAAGAGTTTTTGAAACCTCAAACTCCCACCCCTAAATTTGCCCAGGCCTTTAATATACATAAATTAACACCTAATAAGTCATGAGTAACAAAGGGACTATGATTTTTTTTTTTTTTTTGAGGTAGTGGTTTTAAAGCCATACTGGCATGATTGAATATTTCTATATTGTATACGTCAGTATACAATATGTATATAAATATTCAATTTAAAAAAATATATATTTCTAAAACACCATAATATAGACATTTCATCACTCTTTAGGTAGAGTAGCTTAATAATTTTGAGGTCTTAAATTAACCTGGTTTGGAATTTAAGCTATCCCCGTGACAAGTTGAACAAATGATTATATTTAGTATTGATGAAATCGTAGTAATATGCCTATATTTAATAAATGAAATTCAACTTAATTTTCAAATTATTATTTTCTCTTTTCAATGATGATTCTACATAATATATAAATATAGGGACCTATCCTCAGCCCTGATTAATATGCATGTAAATAATAATAATTATGAGCTAAGCAGAGGTAGGAGAAAGCTCTTATATTGCAAATATAAATAGAGTTCAAAATCTCTGGAATCAAGTCTTTGCTCCCAAGTTCAGTTAGAGTTCATTGTTAGAAAATAAGATGTTTGTGAATATCTAATTTTAGGTGTATAGCCTAAAAATGCACCTGAGTTTTGTCGAATTTTATTAAATTGCACATTCTATTTATATTTGCAATATTAGAGCTTTCTCCTACCTCTGCTTAGCTCATAATTACCCATTACCACATCTATCTTTTTTTTTACTGAAATAATCCCAATGTGGTTATCATGGTCTTGTTGTTTCAGACTAATAGCAGTTCTTCTCAAACTTATATCAGTTAAAGTCAATAAATACTAAGCTTTGTTGTCAAAATATATAATTATGATCAAGTCTGTACATAGTTTGATAATGGCTATTTATTCTTTGAAAAAAAAAAAAAAAAAAAAAAAAACGAGTATAAGACAAGTAGGGGGAAATACCATAAACAAAAATGTATAGTTAGTAAATAAAATGGATCATGATATCATTCACTACAACAGTAGCTTCAATATGAGAACATGTCAAATAATTTCTTTCTAAGGCATTAAAGTAAACCTTCATGAATAATTTATTCTCACTATACATAACATATGTTACCTTTTAATAAGTCTAAGCGTCACGAATAATCTATTTAAATATTTTAAGAAGTAAATTAAGAAAAAAATAACAAAACCTAGGGAAATAAGTTGATTAAAGAATAATAATATGCTTATTTTATGCTGGGAAGTAACATGTGTTTTGAGTTTTTCAAAATACACGGATTTATTTTACACTCATAAGTTATGCTTCATATATTTTATTTAAATTATCACATAATATGTCTATAGACGATTTACATATTATGTTTATCTGCAAGGATATCTTTACACACATTGACATTATGGGAAGATTTATATAAGTAAGGAGACATATCTATTTTTAAGCTCCTCTTCCTAATAACTGTATATTATTCACCATAAATGCATATACATATAAAGTGTATTTTAATAATATACGGTTATTGCTAATTATAAAAATATCGATTACATGATATCTTATTTTGGTATCATAATCCAAGTATGAAAAAGGTAGAATCAAATAATGAGTAACAAAAAATATACATATATTCTTAAAATAAATTATAGTATACATTTTATAAAAACATTGCATAATAAACATTTGGGTAAATACTAACAATTTGTTTTCTTTCAAATGTTTAATCATATCATAATAACAAAATTAAAAAACATTACGTAGTAGAATCAAACAGAAATTTGTATATAAAAGCATAAAATGATTCAATTTGATTGATCCAATTAACAAAACAAAAAAGTATTTTTTCTTAAAAAAAAGGAGCAGAATATATCATTAAAAAATCCAAAGTTAAACTCATGCAATAATAATGTTGGACATTAATTAATTATTGAAGAAACATCAGATTCCTAGAAAAAGTTTTTCAATATCCTTAATCTCCAGAAAGCACACAACTTGTAGTGCCCTTATAATCCTGAAAGAAGAAGAAAAAATGAAAAAAAAAAAAAAAAAAAAAATAAGCACTGCCAACTAAAAGTCATAAAAACACTAATAAACATAAAAAATGAAAATACTATGAATTAAGTCAAAAAATTTAAGGTTTCATTTTTTAATATTTTCTATAAATGGGCTCAAATGAATAATAACTTTTTATTTTTTGATCGAGTTGTGTCCAATTTGATTTGGTTTTAAAAAATACAAGATTTTATGAATTTGATCTATACATATGGAAGTATTATTAGAATAAAAAACTACTTTCTACTAGAGATAAAAGTATTGACTGTCAGTAAAAGTTCATTTTGATCCGTAGAAATTCTTCTGTGAGTTGAAACCTTGAATTTACTCTGGGAATAAATGTCAATAATTGCACTGTACTCTACTGCTAGGGCAAGACCTAAGGATCATTCATGTTTTCCCGGCCTAATAGGATTGCTTCATAAAGTTTACTGAAGTAACCGCAGCAAAAGCTGCAGTAACCAGCGGAAAGGTTTATTTTTAAAAAGAGTTTAAAATTTTAAGATAGCTCAGTCTTGAGAGGTGTAGTTTAAAGACTGTATAAAAATTTGCTAGTTCATTCTTAAAATTGCTTTCCGAGCCCAATTTCATGATCCCTATTCCTTACACAGATTTATTGTCTAATAATATTAAAACGATACAATCGGTTAAAAAATATATCAAAAACTGTGCATAGGGACATTAAATTATATATAATAAACATTTATAAAAAAATGAAATATAATATAAAATATAAAATAAATATAAAAAACAGAGTTAAAATACAATAAAATGCATACAATAATACATTGATACCCTCATCAAGAGTCATCAAGTGAGTAACACATCAAATCATTGGTTGCATCTTTAAATTCGAATTCAATAGGTTTAGAGCCCTAATCAGGGGAGAGAATGCATAAAATCTCAGCTGACAAAAGAATACATGTGTAGAAGTTGATGATCTTTTGAGAACAGTATTGTGACCAAAAGTTTTTATCCCCATAAAAGCTTACCATTAGCTGATAGCCAGGGAATTCATTAATTCTTCTCAAGTGAGGAAATATGTATTCTTTATGACATACATGTATGTATACTAGGGATGTATGGTTAAGGGAGTAAGCGTCGTGGACTTCTCCTGGACAGTATCTTTCATCACAAAATATAGTAGGAAGTAGTACTTTTTAAAAGTTGTAGACTATATTTGCAAGTTTATTAATACGTTCGATAAAAGAGTTTGGAACGAGTTGCATATTGTACGGAGGTGCTTCCTCAGAAGTCCCTCCTCCGATGCTTTCTTCGATAGTTTGATAGAGATATTCCAAATTCTGGTAGAAATGAAACCTAAACTTCGATTCTAGATAACCCTACACAAAATAAAGCTACTAAAGTAGTAGGGCACAGAAGAATTACCAAATCATCAGAAATATTTCTAGGCGCTAGTACTTCAGTCTATTGCAGTTGTTATGTAGTGGCTCTACTGTAAGTCTTTGATTTATAGCGAGTTTTTGCTCAATATTAGATGAAAATTTACATATTTAGATGGAATGTTTCTTATCGGACACTTGAGATCTATTTTGAAAGCTGTGGGTCTCAGCTCTTGAATGTATTCCTTTTAATCCATTTTATGAAATATTCAAGCTCCTTAGGTCAAAAGAAAGAATGGAAATTGAATTTAAATAAAAAAACACTAGCGGATCAATCTTTTTAATGCACAAAATGAGTATCCTTCTAGGCTTAAATTGAAGTTATAGTTGGAAAATGGGCCAAATTAGAGTAGGGTCCGAGCTCTAGAAAAAAAAAGTTACAGATTTGAAATCATTGTGCAAAACTAAATAACTTTTGTTATACTTATACCCCATAGGATTTTTAAATGTTGACCAGTGTTATGAAACATTTAAAATGAGTTCTCAAAAATTCAAAAGAGTAAAGTCTGGAATATTCATTGTAACTTAACATTTCTCTAAATTGCATTTTAGTCATCATCTTTCAGACATTTTAAAAAACGAAAAATTTGATTTCAGCTGTTAACAAAAGGACACATATCTTAAACACTAATGAATATTTTGAAGTGTAATTTGGCACAAATGTCAGTGACAGTAATGGTAGCTTAAAAAAATAAATATTTATCCCTATCGAAATCCCCCCCCCCCCCCAAAAAAAAAAAAAATCAAATTTCCCGATATTTTTTTTTCATATTAGTACATGGTAGTGTTACTTTGAAGTTGTTAATTGAATTTGATGGTGGACAAAAATATTTTTTAGATAAATGTTACTTCATCCTATTTTTGTACTATCAAAATCAAATTATGGGCATTTGATGTAGGTAATAATTATGGCTAACAGATAATTAATTGATTATAATTCATTCCGCTTTAGGTTTGTATTAATATTGGAAAGTTCTGGACAATAATAACTGTTAATCTGTTGAGAGCATGGGTACTTCATACTCACTTTACCCTTATGAACGATATTTAATGTTATGCGTGTAACTAAGATGAACCTTGAACAGTAAATTGTTTACTATAAGTATTGTACGTATAGATAATGAAAGAAATCCGTAAATACTGAAATGCAATCAACAAAAAGAGGTAAATGGCACCTGTGTTATAGTATAACCGTTATTTTTTTCACGATGAGTGAACAATGGATCTTGATAGAGAGAATAGAGAAATCATTTATCGAAATATCATAAATTGACTATGGACTAATTGATCCTCAAAATATAATTCCACTTAATTTTAAATTGTACAGAATTGTGTTTAAAATCCCTTGTCTCTTTAAAATTTAGGAAAACAGGGAATATCTACCGTCCATTTGGGAACAGCAGATTTAAAAAACTTTAGGGTTAATCAAAAATCTTTATTGATAAAAAAAAAGTTAATACATTTATCCCTATCGAAATCTCAAAAAAATAAAATTCGAATTTCCCCGTATTTTTTACTTGTAGTAGTAAATGGTATTTGAAGGTGTTGAATTGAATTTGATGGTAAACAAATAGATTTATTGATATAAATATCATGTCATTCAATTTTTGTACAATCAAAATCGAATGGTGTGCATTAGATGTAGGTAATAATTCATAAATAACGGATCAATAACTTGACAAATAAAATTCACATTTACGAACATAGTGTAGCCAATAAATTAACTATTATTTTTGCAGGGATTAGATATTTTTCTTCAATTATTCTACTTTTTATTTCTCTTATTCATTCGGAACAAAATTTATTCTTAAAGTCTAGACATTTCATAGGAAATTTCGATACCTATTATTGATTTCATTTTATTCAAATATTGATGTTTCTCTTTAGTATAATTCAATAAAGTTATGGATTTATTTTTTCATTTTTAAAGCTATTAAATAATGTTTATTTAATGTTTTCTTGGAAATTTGTTCATTACATTTAATAAAAAAAAACAACAACTCTATGTCCTCAACATACCGTCACTTCAATTTATTATTCATTTTATTGCATTTGCAACCTTAAATACAAACTAACAACTACGTCATCCTAAATGATGAACACATTTAAACAATACTTTAAAACGAATTAATCAAAAATAAATATTTTTTCCCCTTAACTACTGATCCATACACTAAGACACAAAAGATACTAGAACCTCCATTGAGTATGGGGCTGATGAAATAAGGGGGTATTAAAAATACTAACTGCTTCTTTTGAGGTGAAAACTTAGAATATCATGATTTACATAGTACATGTCCCTTCAAAAATTAATCGGATTTGCCAATTCTCTAACAGTATTCTCCTTGGTGGAGAAGGTGTAGGGGAGACAAACTACTTTTTACACACATAATAAGTAAGTATGTACCAATAAGTTCTATTACATCTAGAGAGGCACCAGCTAAATAACCCAACCCAATGAAAAACATCATTTTTGATCAAAAATTCTTGTTGTCAATCTAATTTGACTTTGGCAAACATATACATCAGTGGTATACTATCGTTTTGGTCATATAAGAACAATACCACGTGGGTATTTCAAACGACCCTTCCCTTTTGATATTATTTCGAAGCAAATAAAAATATACTCAATTCATCTTTTCAGCTTAAAAACCCAATTCAATGAAAATGCTTAAAAAAGTTATTTAATTTATTAAGTAAGTTGATGAATTTCTCCTTACAAATTACTCGTCTATTTCAAACCTTTTATGCACAAGAATATGTGAATAATTAAATACTATATCCCATTGCATATGTGTATATGATCAGTCAATGTAAAACTAAGTGTACAAATGTCGTCAAATTAGATCGGCAACAAAAAAATTTCCCCACAATGGGTTGTGTGATTTAGATGGTGCCTCTCCAGATGTAATGTGCATAAAAGAAGAAGTGAATAATGAAATATTTATTATTTTTGAAAAGATAAAAAGTGTGAAAACAGTCCACAACACCGTCCTTCTCTTTGCACGACTCTATTTTTGTAATAAACAAACACAAAGTGTACTTTTCCTTCTACTGTTTTCCTCGTTTTCAGATTTGCCCAAAGGTATCTTAACATAACGAAACTATGTAATGAACTAAGTAATGACAAATTTTTCATTCTGCATCTTCACATGCAAGATACATATTAAATAGGTCTATACATTTTATTCAATTTTATACTTTGAAAATATTTGACTAGTCATTACTTTTTGTCAATCACGATTATTTGTTTGTATTTTTTTCCACGGTTTATTCCTTTAAAAACTAACACAAAATATTTTCAAAATAAAAAAGATGATAACTCTTATAGTATGTATACAAAGTAGACAAGAAAGTAAAGGGAACACATTACTAGTAGTAAAATAGTAGACAATAAATAAGTATGTTGAATGACTGTTGTATTTTATTCATTAGCGTAGCTACATGCACATGCAACAGGAACATTAGTTGAAAACGTATAACCAGTCCCAAAAAATATGGTGGTTTGGGGCTTTTGACATTAGATAGTTTCTGGAAATCGCTTGTATTTGTCAAACTCCTTGAAGGGCTCCTCGGATTCCATTCCTTGACCAAAATCTTTCAATTTCCTTTTCAGAATATTATAATACAAACCTATAAAATAAACTGATTTTTAAGAATGCGTCTGTTTTTTAAATTCAACAAACTATCCATTGTTTCTTGAAGATCAAAGTCTGAAATCGTTGAAGTGTGCTGTTATCATTTAACGAACTGATTTGAAGGGAGATTCAATATAGGTATAGCTTTATACACTTTATAGTGCCAAAACCACCTTCACAGTCGGCACATGTATGTAGATGGTAAAACAAAAATTAGATCCACCATACGAAAAATATTAGATTAAAAAATCTTTTGCAGTCTAGATCAATTTTCACAGGAAGAAGGGATCATGTGTAACTTTGTCTCTTGGCAGAAGATTTACAAAATGTGCTGTCTCTTTAAAGTCTTTAAAGTTTTGATCTGGTCTTCTCATATTGTATACATAAATAGCTCAATTTTGGTAAATGAACATTTACAATATAGAAATTTATCAATTTTCCACACCTTAAATGTTGTCATCCTTCTGAAATATTCCTTACATGGGGATGTCTACCAGTCTGCACTTAAAACTAAAGAACAAAGATTGATTTATCTTCAGTGATGTCTTGAATTCAGGATTCATAACCTTCAATATAGGTTATAGGTTTTGAGTACTTCTTAATATTTAAGTGGAAGCACCGGGCCCAAAGATTACCTAATCATGGACAGGATATGAAGAAAGTGACCGACTCTAAAAACAGAAAAGAAAACACCAACTCATAATGTTCAGAAAGTTTAATAAATTATTACCATGTTTTTTCTACTTATATGTAGATACTACACATCTATCCTTTGAAGAAATGTTGTGTTTCTAGGAAATAAATTATCTTATCTGTACATGACATATTTAGTATTATATATATATACAATTCATATAGTAACACTCTTTGTCTTTAGAATTTTTGGCTCCAATGATCTACATATTTAGAATATACATAATATTTGTTTAACTATTTGTCACACATTTTGTCAGATAAAAATGCGATTATTTGAGCATGAAGGCATTTAAAGAGATCTATTTTTAGACTCCAGTCCTTTTTTTTTTTATAAATAAGAGAATTCCTAAATAAGATACTTTGTTTAAAGAGGTAAACATAGTTCAAAAACTAAATCTAAGTAGTTAGGTAGAGGGAGATCAACTCATCTTTGTATTTAAAGAATATTTTTTATTCCATATATGTATTTTAGTTCATTATAAATCCTGGTATAAAAAGATATCTAAGGAACGATGGTAATTTTTTTTGAATTAGTCATCAACAGAGATGGAAATAATGACGTTACTTTTGTCCAACACAGGGGAACGTATTTGATCATTTTCCCTTCTGTACTAGCACCGTTATGAAAAGAATTGACTCTGATGCTCCTTTTATATATGATATAATATTTTTTTGGCTAATGATTGAATTAATCTAAATAATTTTCATCATTATTCAATTAATAAATACTAGAATAAAAGCACATTTGTATAACTCAACATGGACGAGCACGATTTTGTCGTTAATATTCCATGTAAGTATACATAGACCTGTAAAAATATTGAATAGAAGTACTAAAAAATTCAGTTGGTAACCTGCAAAAATGTTAACTAGAGTTGTAAATTATATACGCTGACGGTATGTAAAAAGAAAGAAAGAGAAAATTCCCTATATAATCCTGGCAATTTGATGTACATATATTTTGGGAGGGAAACAGCGTCAGCTTCATGATCTTTACTATATCTGCCACAAGCAGCTATTCTCATACCCTTTTATATAAGGGAACACATTGATGTTCTTTGAGAGAGTGTCGGAAGGAAATAAACACAAATCCATATCTATGAGAAAATTATATTATATCCAGGATTTAAAGTTCTCCCGATTTGTCTGTTTACTGATAAATTAATTATTATTTGTAGACGGTGTGTATTACTCTATTACATGTGGGTAGTGTTACATGTTATCCCCTCAATAATTAAGGAATAGTTAAACAGCTTCGGAGAATAAAAATCCTGTACAAATTGCCAACCACTAAAAATATCGCACGCGAGTAAACACTTAGGATTTACAGCTCATATGATAAGCAACAAAACACAATGTTTTTAAATAATTTTTCGTTTATTATGGGTTATAAGTGAAGGAATGATATGACAGGCTGATTAGACAGGAACAGCAAATAATAATAATAATAAATAACATACCTCCAGAATAAGGAGTTTGTTAATGGAAATTTTTATTATCATTTTACGGATACCCATTTAGTATTTTTTTAAGGATCTATATTTCTGTATTTTCTGCTTGAGGCAATTTAACTCTACTAGTAAATTAAAGAAATTTGAAGAAAGTGCCAAGTGAGTTAAAAAAAAGGGAACTAGGGTTTCATAAAAAGAGTCTGCTCGTCTAGCTTTTATACAAATTCAAAACCTATATTTTTATTTGTCTGAAAATTGAAAGGGGTTGTCGAATATGTCTAAAAAAATAACAAACCATAAGAAGAGCCCAAAACAATAAGGGGGGATTCATATTGAACTTCACTGATTAAATTTAATTTTAGTTTTTTTGGGTCAAGGAATGTTATACTTCCCAGGGAAATAAAGGTCGATGACATCAGATATTTTGGAAGGAATCTGTAATTTGCAAGCGGAACAGAAGACAAGTATACTATTTCTGTGAGAAAGGAAAAACTCTTGAGGGATCGGAGGGGAAGAAAGAAGAGAAAATTTAGGGACTTATATAAACTTATATAAAAATAGACATCGTCAACAACATACTGAGAGATTGGCATGAGACAGGAGTTGGATGAATTAACAGGAGAAGAAATCGTAAAATTTGTATCATACCAGATTACTAAGATGATGATTATTAAACTTGGATGAGCAATCAATTAAAATGTAATACATTCCTTTAATCTATACTTACCCCTGGCAATTTAAAGATCCGGAGAGTTATTCAATTTTAAAACAAGTTTCCATTATAAAACAAAAAAGAGCAAAACTATTTTTTCATCACTAAAGGCATAGGAAATGTTGTATGGAGAAATTTACAAATGCATTGTGGAACACTATCTTGCGACAAATTTTCAGGGAAATCACCGTTGGATAAACTGTGCACATTTGGATGTAATAAAATAAAAAAATATGAAGGTGTTAGCTCAGAAAATTTTACTAAAATTAGGTCTGGAGGAAAATACATGGACATTCCTTTTTGGACCAATGGAGAAGGTTAGCAAAGTATCTCTGAGAAGGAACCTTTTATGACTGTTAAAAGATTTTTTTTTGATCTGCAAAAAAAAAAAAAAAAAAAAAAAAAAAAAAAAACTCATTTAACACCATTAAAATTGGTTTTAAGAAATGTCAGATCCAAAGATATTCAATGTCATCCTCTTTGAGGAAGTGTTAACGCCTCAGTTAATATCAATGCTACATACCACTTTTTAAAAAAATGTTTATATTCTTTGTTTGTTTTGCTCATATAAAATTTTTGCTTTTATTATTTTATCATATTAATTGTTTATGACATTGGGATAAAAAAAAAACCCCTGACCATTGCTTTTGTATTTATGTACAATCATTGAAATTGCGTTGTTTGTCAAACTAAAATAGGTTTCTTCTTTATACGGAAATAATTAACTTCTTTTTTTGTGTAATTTGATAAATGATTGACCTCTCCCCCGAATGTATGTGTATATGTACCTATATTAAATTCGTCCTTGAAAAATTTATAGTTTCGAATAAAGCAATTATATGATAATTACATTGTTATTAAATTATAATAAATATATAATTATGTTAATTAGATAAACTTTTGTTCAACTACTATTTGTATTTTAAAGCTTATATATTATATAAAATACTATTTTCTTTTGTTAATGATTGAAACTATTTATTAAAATCTTGACATCTTCATGACTTTGATTTGTAATCCTCAATTACAAAACATCAATATGTTGAGAAAAGGTATGTTGTATTTATAAATATACATACATTTAATTATATGTTCACTTGGGGTTACTAACATTGGCGAGATCAAGAGTCAAGATGTAGTAATGTAATATAAAATAATCAATGATGTACTTCAAAATACCTCATCCATTACAAAATTTTCCTTGTTGTATGAATGCCTTCATACAACCACTGTGTAGCTAATAGTAGTTATCTTCAAACAGACTTTTTAATAGAATAATACTCAATTGGAATGTCATTCTCCATGTACCTGGAGATGAGAGAATTTCATTCACCCTAAAATTTGAAAGAATTTTTTTTATTTTTCAAAACTGTTATCATTATTCCTTAATTATTGAGAAAAGGTCATGGTACACACAAACCACGTGTAATATAGAACGTCTACAACTAATAATATCACATATAATATAATATAATACTCCTGTTTTTCTTTTCATATTTGAGAAAATTCATATTGAATGCTGAAAAGTTAAGAAAATATGATTATTCTCTTCAGAGGTTAATATTTCTTTCATTCTGGATACTAAAAATAAACAATTGTAATACATGAAAACAAAAAAAAATTATCTGAAATAAATAATCAAGAACTTTTTTCAAAAACCTTTTATTTAAAAAAATATTAACGATTTAATATAATTTCGAGAAATGTAAGGTATTTGAGTTATGTGGAGGCTTTGTGGTATTTATTGATGCAAAGTTCCGAAAATACATGCTTTTATTGATGCAAAGTTCCGAAAATAAATGCTTTTATTGATGCAAATATGTACATATGCAATAACCAAATAATAAGGTTATAATAAATAAAATATAATTTATCAGTAAATTTGAATGTTTCAAAGCTATAATATGCCGTCGAAAATTTGCTTGAAGGTGCACACATTGGATTCACAGCTTAACAATTTTAAAGATAATATGGAGGTATATTCATAGGAACATGGAGAACACTTCCATCAAAAAATCATGTAAGTATATTTTATTGTCAGAAAAAGAAATGGACTAAAAATATTTGCAGAACTTTATTTATATTTTAGATACAAAAGGATGTATTTTCGATTTTCGTTTGAATTCAGTGTTGATTTCCCTAATCATCCCCAAATATAATCGCCCATCAAATGATCATTGTTTGTACCTTGATGTTTATGTTTAGTACACATAGATGGAACATAGGTATTAGGACTGCTCATTTCCTGGGAAATTGACTTTCAGCAGGATTCCAGGAAGTCAGTTTTTAAATTTTGGGATCACAGTAGTAAGCAATAGGTACTGTAAAATCTTATTTTTATATTTTAAAAAGAAGTATTAAATTCCTAGAATATACTATTAAAATATCCAAAATTAGTTCATTTTTCCTCAATTAGAAAGTTAAGTAACATTTATATATTTATTCGTCATAGTTTTGACATTTGTCAATTAAGTAATAATTGATATTTGTCAATTAAGATGTAAATTGTTCTGATGGCTACATCCCCTGTCTCTAAATCAGACTCTCTAGACCTCCCTTTTCGGAGAGTTTAGACACATTTCGACAGCAGATGGAATTTCAGAGCGACAAACCTTTGAAAGGCAGTCAGAGGTAATTTATCGATGTTATCAATATCTTCCTCCACAGCATTCTCTATGTGTTATAGTTTAGCCCTAAACGGGATGAGTTTTATTCAAAGATGTTTGTAAAAAGAATACTGTTGGAGGGGAGATACTTCGGTCTTATTGATTAATAGCTTTGACATTGTGTCGACAATGGTATGACGAAACCTTCATATTGATGAAGCCACATTTGTTTAGGTTAGGAGTCAAATCTATTATTTTGCAATCCTCCACAAATGTATCCATGCGCTCCTAGTGGTGTGTAAAGGAAGTGGAGATGACAACGGTATCATATTCAAAAAGTAGGCGGTATAAATTTTTATTTTTAAACTTTAAGCCCAGTACTCCCTATACCCGTTTTTCCGATGCGTGGATCTAATAAAAAGTTGAATAGATACAAAGGACAGCCCTACAAGAATGCCATAATTTATCTTGGCCAGACCAGTACCACCCACATAAGTATTTTCTTTAATATAAAGGTTATCGAAGGAGGGGGGGGGGGCACCCAATCTACTACTCGCAAGTAAAATTGACTTAGGGGAAATTGAGTCGAAAGATCTTTGATAGATCAATGAAGGGCGCTGCTAGGTGATGCTTCTTGGTGCGGGTGATGTACAATGCCTCAAGTAGCACGAAATTATTTTCGCTGCAATCATTAACTTGTCTCTCTGGCAAATGTCAATTTTGCCTTTTGTATAAAATGCCATGTAGAACTTGTGGAGTAGGGGTGATATGGTGATGAGTCGTAAATCTCTCATTTTTACCGGCTCACACCCTTTATTTATTAGGGTAAATTTCCCGGCTTAGAGGGACCGAACAGGTTTCAAGTCCCATATTAAGGACCGATACAACTCTACATAATAATAAGATACAATATGTATACATATGTTACAACTAATTAAATGAAAGCCCAGATGACTTTAATTAAAAAACAAACACTTTGAATATTTTTAAGATTATTAAATACTTTAATTAAGTCTTAATTAAGAACCATGACAATCGATTTTTGTGCATTTCCCTTTTCAAATCAGTATATCACTGAAGAATAATCATAGATTGAATGACAAATAGTGATGGGATTTTTGGAATCGATCTTGGTCTCGCCTTTCTCTTGATTCCTTTAAAGTCTTGAATTTTAGTATCCTCTTGCTTTGAACGGTCGTACTTCAACACTACTAACCAATTTAATTGGTAAGTTATATCACTTTACTGTACATACATAATCAGTGGAAATAAAGAGGGTGCATTAATGTTTCAAGGACCCAAAACAGACACAAAACAGGAAGGATCAATCTTAAATATATACCAACATATATGATTTTAGAGGGGGGATACCTCATTATCTAAACAATATTATTTTAGGAAAAACATCATAATTATATTTATATAACAACTTATGGTGTATTTTTAATAAACTACAACTAATGTTGAGGAAAATCCATGCTTCTAGTTATTCTAACTAATAATTGAGTATAATTGATAATGGTTTTTATTCAAAGTTATATATATTATTTCCTCACGATATTTTATGTGAGCATACCTAGGTATAAAATATGCCCATATCTTTGATCTAAAGAAACTCCTCTTTGATAAGTATTAATCATTATTAAAATGGATATCATTTTTGACTATCTAATATTTAAAAGAAAGCCTTTTAAAAGGTATATATGTATACTGATAAGTCTGCTCAACAAAGACAATTTGAACAAGTACATATATTGAGTAAGAACAAAAGGATTGATGCTATCAAATATATGATATATGTATATACATCAAGTTTATACCTAGAATTTAACACTAATGGGAAATGTGTGTTATATATATTGTTATATGGTCTTATTATGAGGCATGAATAAAATGTTAAGATAGTGCAGTTGAGTGTTGAGATAGGAAAATAAAGATAAATCTTAGTACATGCTTACTCACTTCAATCAAACCACTTATTATAGACCGACATTGGAAAAGAGGGATTCTCAACCAGTCCGCAAGGTTTGTATCTACGTAGAAGATTTAAAAAAATAAAGTTTGTTGATTCAATATTACACTGAAGGTATTGAGATTTAAAATGCTTGTTCTATACAGATTACTTAACAATGATGTTTTAAGGGAGTAGTTTGTATAAAACAATTGTTTGGGTTGTTTTATTTTTATTCTATAAAGTACATATTATATGGCCTCTTGATTTTCAGTTTATACACAAGTCTAATCGGAAAGGATTGACCTCTTTTTAAATCTAAATCAAATATATGAATATTTGTTGTTCGAGAATCAAGAAAGCATCCTCTTACTTTTTTTCTTTGAATTTAAAATTTTAAGATAAAATCAGGGATTTCAGAACAACAAGTTACATAACTTTTTGACAGTTAATTAGACTAACAAAATTATTTTCTCTTCTTTCATTTGTAATGAATGAAAAAAATGAAACCAAGAATAATGATTATTGAAAAAGTTTTGTGGGAGAAATACAAAAAAATTCAAGAACCTCATTATTTCTATTAACAGGAAAATTCGTTCAATCAATCAAATCTAAATAAGGAAATTTGACATGGAATAGCTAAAGTAGTCAAATATACCTCTTTGATATGTGAAATGATCTGAATAGTAATAATAGAATTTCTATTGTGTAGCATGATGATCTTACTTTATAATGTACCATGACCTTTAGGTTGTCCCATTTTCGAGTCAATCCGTTATTTTGTCTACGCCTAAGAATTTTTACTACCTATTGATGAAAAAAAAAAAATTGGAGAGTGTTAGACTTCAAAGACTTTTTTTGATACCTCTCAAGTCATTTGAACTATGAGACATAGCCTTTTTTGAAGGAAAATCAGTGTTTTTAAAAGGCTTGAAAGGACTAAAATTAAAAGCAATAAGGTCCAAAAATTTCTGAACCTCTATTGAAATCTCATTTTTCAAAAAAAAATTTGGTGTAAGCTGGCAAATGACATCTTCTTATAGTTTTGGGCCTACAAGCTGGCCTATGAGGTGCAAAAATTAGTTACTACAGTTTTTCTTAAAAAACTCAAATTTTGAGTAAACTTTTTACTATTTAATAGTTATTTATTTATTTTTAGTACATCTATTCTGTTGGTAAATTTCAAGTCAAAGTTTGTATTTATATAGGGATTTAAAAGTCAAATAATAATGGACTAAAGGATGCGATCTTTATTGCATCTTTTAACTTTTTCTCCCTAAGGAAGTATAAAAAATACCAAAATCAAACTACATAATAGTAAGCAAACTGTTGTTCCATTCTTTATTTAATAGTAGGACTGTACTCAATCTTTAACAAAATTTATTCGAATATAAAAAATCAACATTCTGGATTCTAATAAGGAGCCCCAGCAATAATTAATTAAATATGTTATAATCCTGGAAAGCGTAAATTTCTCATAAAGGTCGTTATTTATATTCCAAATGTGTTTCTCAGCAGGCTCAGAAGATAAAGTGCCTCTCAATGTTACCATATCTTTTATGACATCCTCTTAGGCGTGGTTATTAAGCTCACCGGGATTCTATCAATTTTTGCATCTCTGTAGTACAACTAAGAGAGAATAACATACAATGAGTAAATAAAATATGTACCTGAAACATTTTTGAAAGAAACAGGAAGTCCAAATTTAGGGATTTATATCCGAGACACTTTAGATTTTTTTAAACTTTTTTTTCGCTGATAAAATCCTATGTAACTTTAAGACTACATTATTTTGTGCATAACTTCAAAATTGGACCATGTCAAAATAAAATTTCAGATTTCTCCTCTCCTTTTTGAAACTTTAAAGATGAAGAAACGGGTATTTTTTTTTTTTGGCTATTTTCAGTTATTTTGTACTGTCTTAATTGAAGCTATTATATAAATATTGTAGAATTTTTAATGAATAGGATTTAATTTATCAAAAAAGGATTTTTCTCGAACCCTTTCATTCAATTTTCGTAAGAGCTCTGAATTTTCAGTTACACCATTAGTATTATGATATTTTTCTCGGCTGAAATTTGTTAATATTAGAATCTACTTACTTTAAACCTATAAAAACAAACAAGATTCAGTTTTTCATTTTTTACTAAGAAAAAAAAAAGATCCAACTTTAAAATTTATTTTATCGTGATATCCGATTGAATTATTTATGCCAATCAACTGTCAGTTTGAAAAATAGATACATCAATACTTTGAACTACTTTGAAAGTTCAAAATTACATCAATCAAAGGAATTAAATAATTGATGATTATTTTTGTTGGGAAAAATGATCAATAGATATATTTTCATTCATTTTAATGAGCAATTTTTCAATTTTTATGGTGTTGTTCGAGAATCGAGTGTGTTTCAAATGCAATAGTCAATGGGGTGAAGTGTTTTAGAATAATTCGCTGATAATATATTTGATTCTCCAAAAATATGTTATTAAAATGTCAAACATGATAATGCGACTTTTGATCAATATATTGTATACATATGGGATTTTGGATCTGAATGTAAGGACAACTGTATTTTGATCAGGATTGCAGTTTATGTACTATAGCCTAAGGAGTACATAAGACAATAATGAAGGCTGGTAACCCCTAGCCAATAACAATTTTTCTTCTTATACCTACTCACATAAAGTTACTTAAGTAGCAACGTGATTCAAATTACATGCTACTGAGTTATAATAATGAATAAATTACTAATTAATTTACCTATATGAAAAGAAAAATTTTATATTGCTCTTTAATTAATAAAACGGAAAGACTAAGAACAACATTTATATGCATCACTATATCAGATTAAATTCTATAAAAATATAGATATACCTCTATATAGTATTTTCAGTGAGTTGTCCACCCACGGAGGTAAATGGTCCAATATACCATCTTAGTACATGAATTTACTTTTAATTGGATCTGTGAGACTGTTTTGATTAGGTGTTATTCCAATACTTCTAAATTTCTTCTCAGAGGTTGACCCATCTAACTTATTGACTTCATTTAGACTTCTAACCTAATCATTGTAGTTTAATGGCCCTTTTGGACCTTTGAGATATATGATTAAAGGCAAGATTTTGAATTCCAATTATCCAATTAATTAATTATTTCACAATTGTTCGTTCATACCTTGAAAAAACTTACAGAGTTCGAAGGGAACTATGAAGATTCAATATATTAACTCCCTTAGATCCTTTGAAAGACTACCCAAGATATATGTCTAAATGAATTTTCGATGTTGACATTTTGACATAAATCAATTCGTTATTAAAGTTCATTTATTGATTTATTCTTGTTTTTCGATTACCAACTTAAATTTGAATTTGCTCTTGTACAGGACTTTTAAAAGATGAGTAGAGTCCTATGGTCATTCTATTATAGAAATCATTGAAATATTTTCATTATTTTCCCCACAGGTTAAGGTGGTGTAAAGGAAAGAGATATTTTATTAGGCTATCAACTCCTCTGGAGTATATGTCCCTACATATATTGACAGACACAATAAATAAAAATACATGTTTACTTATTCATCTGCTAACCACAAAAGCAAAGTATTTCATTCTTTTAAAATATAATTGGTAATTATAATCAGATGATAAACTCCTTTATAGGAAGTTATTACATATTATTATCATGTTGACTGAATCAAAGTATTTAACATACATACACCAATGACAACCATTTGAAATACAATTGCAAATCCTATAATGATGAGTCTATCATACCAACATATTATGTATATATATATATATATATATAATCTAATATAAACTGTCGTCTGTGTATAAATACATTTGTACGCACATTGAGTGTTTGGATTTTTTATTATTATTTTTATTAGATTTAAGCAAATATTGATGTATTTACTTTCATTTTATGTACATACATTCTAAATAGACAAACCGTAGCTAAACATATGTCCCTGATCTCAAAAAAATATTTAACATAAAATAAAATTGTTTTTTATTTATATACTTATATTATGCCAAGTAATTTGTGATACTTGGCTATGTTTTTAGTTTTACAAACCACTAAGCTACACTTTTCTTGGCATGAGTCAAATTTACTGAATGACTACAAACCAGGAACGGAATACATCTCATTTAAACATGTTTATCATCAAAAGAGTACCTTAATTTTTATTTTTTATTTTCCATCCGCTGTATCTTTCGGAACCAGTTTAAAGTTGATACTAAATGAGGGCATTGGTTCAAGGAAAAATACCTTCATGAACCAAAAATGTGGGGAATTTGTGCAAAAATTACTTTGGATACATTTTTTCAGAGTATTGTTCTCATTTTGATGCCTTGAGCTCCTTCAACAATAATTCAGAGAGGAAGAAAGATGACAGTTGTAAGAATATCTAAAATCTGGGTGAGTGTAAACACCATTCCTGATATGATATGATAACTCTAAAAGATATTATATCTGATAGTGGTGGTATTTTAATTTTTTAATATAGGAAGGAAGGGAAACGCAAATATGTATTTTGGAGGTTACTTTTAAAGGAATTTACACTTGTCGACAATTTTCACAACTCTGAAAATACTGTTACTGTTAGAGTCATGATGAAATTTTATGACGGCACTCTACAATTTAGAGTTTGTGGAAGTCAATGTCGTACGATATTTTCTAAGTTTTTCTCAAGAAGTTGACCTAAAAACCCAGGTGCGTCTTATCCATGGATACTTTTATTATAAGTTTTTCCATCATTTTTAGTGTCAAATATATGATATCGTCCTGTACGCGGGTATTTACGGTAGGTAATTTCTTTACACTCTAGGAATACATCTTTTTTTTTAAATGCGTAAATTTGTACCTTCGATGCAAAGAGACTCTGTTTAAAAAACTTGAAACTTTAATTATTTAGTACACCCAGTATATCTCAAATAAACAAGTTTATTTCAATAAAATATTGAAGAAAGGAATATTATACTATTGTTTTATGGATGATTGCATAAAAATTGGGAATATTGTGATTACTCTTTATCACAAAATAGATTTAGCTGGTTTGAACACATAAATATGTGCATTGTTTAATATGTTTTGGCTCTTCATCAAGTTTTTCCAGGGAGGAAGAAGCCCTTTAGCTTTTTGAGACAATCTAAACATTAAGCATACATCTTAATGGAAAAGGATAATTTTCTTCTATTTGTACCTTTTATTCTTGAACTTGGATTTTCTTTTTCTTTTCATACGTTATAGAAGAGGAAAAATTCAATATCGTGTGGTTCTCGTTGAATTCTGTGGCCATTGGATATAAAAAAAGTCCATAAAAATGGTAAAATCTAAAAGGAGGAAGATAATTGAAGAGAGTTGCATTTGGTGACAATGTATGAGCCCACTTATGGCAGTACAAAATGCAGAGCCTCATTTCAGACTTTGATATTTCTCCATTTCTTCAAAGACTCTGTATTTAAAGATGAGAAAAATACAATGACATTTGAGGAGATTAAGAAATATTATATCCTCATTGAGATTGACCTTTTAACGCTCTGTTGATGATAGGTAAATAAATTAATATTGGTACATGTACATAAATATTTATATAATCTCTATGTTGGAATAACAATGATAATTAATTGGAGTTAGAAAGAATTGGGTAATCATCACATGACTTTACAATTTTTCTTTTTGAGGAGGAAAATTGCTTTGTGTGTGGAGGTATGGATGGACAGAGCATTTAATGATTAATTATAAATACTTCTATATAGAACTTTGAGACCTTGATAAGTTCCCAAAATTAAGTGCAACCCATTTTTTTTTTTGAATGTCTTTAAATAAAAATAAATATACAATCCAAGTTTTTATTCATTTGTAGCTAATATTAAAAATCTTTTATATCTATAGTACATAAATCTAAATATGTACATTTAAGGTACGGTGTACATCTACCTCAAATATACCTTTATACTAAATATAAATACATATAAATGTATACCTCCATATTTATAAATAAACATATTAAATATCTAAAAATATTTACAGATAAAGGTATAACTAACTAAATAAGTCAATGTACGTTTGATTGATGGATCAAAAGCTAAAAACACGGTCACAATGAAGAACATAAATAAAAGGTGTGTGAATGCATACTTAGGCCTTGATATGAGCTCAATAATATGATCTTCATAGATATTTTACTTCCACTATGTTACTAACTCGTTAGCTTCAAAAAGGAGCTTGACACACTGAATAAACCTCAAATAGTTTAACCATTAAATTTTATATGATTCGATTAGTTTAGTTTAAAAGTTCTTTATAAAGTAAAAACCTGAAGTTTTGACATGAAGAACAAAATCTCAAAATTTACTCCTTGTAAATATCCTAAAAAGATATGAATTTGTAAATGCTCACATTTAAAAAGTATACAATCCATTCTATAGACACCATTATGCCAAAAGAAAAGTTGAAAGTTTTACCTATGCATTTCATTGCACTAGGAATAAGTTAGAACATTCTCAAATTAAATATTATTTTTGAATTAAAAGTAAAGTTACTTACTTTAAGACTTCCTTTTTGAGACAGTTTTACATGAATAACTCAAATTTTTATTTGAAAAACCTCCATAAAGTATATCATGATACTATTTTTAAAATTGATGGATAAATAAAATAGATATTAAAAGAAATGAATTAAATAAATATTCATAGGTAAACAATTTTTTAACCATTGGCGAATAAGATGAACGATGGCTCCAGTGAAAAAAAGTAGTTAAATTTTAGCTGTTAAAGTAAACTTTATTTCTTTTCTAAATAAATGGTTCATTAAATTACTTCATTCCTAAATCCTTTTGTACGAATAAAACATTTCTCAAATTTGAAGAAAAAATTTGACAAAAATCAAATGCACTATAACATATCTAAAATTGTATATTATGTTTGAGTAGCCATGAGGAAAATTATTGACCACTCATCATAATATTTTTTTTTATTTTTAGTTTGATATCTAAATATAGGGTACCATATTTTTTATGTCATCATCTCGGGTGTGTTTTTGGAATCGGCTCTTTTAATCAAAAGTGTGAAAAAAGAGCCCACCCAGCAAACTTTTTTTTTACTTCAAAATTGCCTCACTTAGCAAGCTGTATTCTGTATTTTTTAAAAGCTGTCCTCACTTTTTCTCTTATCGTGTGTGGGACATCTATTAAATAAATATGTTTATCCTCCCAAATCATATTTATCATACATACTACATATAATTTTTTCTTATTTTGGTGGGTTAAATCGAGTTTATAATATGGCCATGACGTCAGGGGCATTGTCTAGCGTTCAGAAATGTGAGAAAATAAGCACTAACGTAAAAGAATAATAATGGATTCATATAAACTTTTTTTTTTTATTTAATAAAAAAGGAATGATGAAATACAAAATTCAGATTATCTAGATCAAATTTCAGTAAAAAAACACTGTCTTATATCGATCCCTATATTAATAAAAAGCATCTTCATTTCGTTTTTTAAAGTAAAGAAGCAACCTGATAAGCCTGAAATTTGGTTAGTAAATACTAAACGAATTGATTGATTATTTAATATATGTTGAACTTGCCAATTTTTTTTTTTTTTTTTGCCATCAAGGCTTAAAATAGCAATGTAAGTTTTATTTTTCTTCCTTTATATTTTTCTTTTTTTTTTTTTGCTAATGAACCAAAATTTGTATGAAATTGGGAATGAAAGACTGTATAATTATAAATTTAATGAAACCCTCCATGTAGATCCATCCAAATAGTCTGAAGGAGGCTGTTAGAGACCACAACATCTTATATTAAAAAAGTCATTCATTTATTATATGAAAAAAACCTGGAAATATTTCAAAAAAAATTTGTTTCAGCCAGTATTTGATTTGTGACTTTTATTTCTTCAAAATGGACACACGTATACATAGATAGATTACAGTTTTACAAAACCATTTTTAAATAAATTGCAAGATTATGTATAGAGGTGTGAAAAAAGAGCCCTCCCTGTCTGCGTCAAAACCACACCTGCGATCATCTCAAAAAACAAATATGTAGTAATATTAAGTGAGCTGATATGTTGTTCAGTTTAAGCAAAGGAGTGAATAAAAAAGCTCATATTATTTTGATTTTCTATCCTAAGGCAACTTTTGTTTAATTCATTTGAAGAAATCGCGATGAAAACGGAGAAATTAGTCATTATTCTCCATAAAATGTGTATTTTTGTGACACATTTTAATTGCTAAGAGTATGATTTAGGGATTTTTAACTCATTTGTGGTGTCAAAACTTATCTATTTAACAGATCTACGATAATAAGGAAAGAATAATGACAGCCTTTAAAAAATAATACATCTTACCAAAACAGACGGTTTTGGAATAAAAAACGCTCGCTGAGTGAGCTTGTTATTCATACCTCTATTTATAACATAAAGTGGCGCAAAAACTGTATCGACAGACGCCATCTTTTTGTTGTTCAAGGTAAACTGGATGACAGATAAGTCAGAAATTTGGCAAATGAATACTTGACTGCGTGCTTTTACATACATATGGTGTATGAAAATTTACCAATTTTTTGCAATGAAGCCTTAAAATGGTAATTTCCTTATAAGCATAAAAAACGACTCCCACCACTCGTATTATTATTATTATTTCTCCCTTCATTCATTAATGTATTAATTATTCATAATATCGTGGTTTTTTTTTGTCAAAGTTACTAATGAAAAATTATTATGAATGAAAATATAATATGAGTTAATAATTTATTTTTATTAAACTGTAAAAGTTCGAATAAATTCGAGATTCTCTGCTAATTATTATTAATAAAAGTCTGTACTTTATTTTTAATTTGATGTACTGCCAAGGATTCAATTAGATTTTAAATGTGAGGATGGATCCATTTCTTAATTCATATTTACACATTGGAACACTTTTGTGATTAATAAGACAACTTATCAAAGTCCAAACTATGTTGGCTATTAATCCAAAAATATCTCGAATAGAAATTCAAAGTGTATTAGTTGAAGAAGAGAAAGGAAACCGTGGGGCACTTATTTCATTAGAAAGTTATAATTTATTTGACTCTTGTTCCTTATAAATGCAGTCTTACGTATTTTCATATAGTCAACTCATCCACGAGTGTCGTCATTAAAATAATTACTCTTGAACACTGCATTTGCATAGTTCTTTAACATATACGTATGCATGTATGTATGCATATCATTGTATACATAATATGTAAATAGCTAAATCAATTGTTTGTTTTCTATTCAAAAAACATTTGAGTTCGTTTACTAAACTATCAATTTTTGACAGTTGTACACAGATTCTGTCTTTTTTCAACAGTCTAAGTAGAATCAATATTGAGTTTATTTGATTTGAACATAAAGAGTTATTAAACCACAAGGATAAATTTTTATAGCTGACCTCTGATGATGTTTCGTGTGCCAAGGGAAGAGGAAACATCAAAAGAAAACTGGTTTCTTTACGACCTACTTCATCAAGTAAATTCAATTTCCAAGGTCAAGTAGATCCTGTATACATATATGCAGTCATTTCTACAAGGCCAGTTCATGTAGATAATGTTTTATCAGTGCCATCTAACAAATATATATCCCTGCCCCTCACTTGGATCAGAGATTATTACAACCAGGAATTTATTCAGAAATTTAGGAACTGTGTTCATCATGCTAGAATAACCCAAATCCCATAGAAAGTGATGTGTAATGTAATTGATTAGGGATTCAACATAGACTTGATTAAAATAAAAGTGAATTTACACATAAATACATTTATACATTGAGTCTTTCACTAAATAAATTCAACTGATTAGTATATGAAAATGCATAAAATAAATAGGTGTATTCTATAAAAAAAAGTTGATTAATACACCAATAACGATAAATATCAAGTCAAAATATCATCACAATATGTATGGAGAGGAAGTTTGTTTGACATCATCAAATCTCCCATTTGAAATGCATGAAAATGAAGGAATGAATGAATGATATTCGAACACTTTTTCACAGCATTTCATTTAAAAACCTTTAACTGTACCAGTGTCTGACGCTTGAGAGCTAACCCCAGGTATCAGTGAGTCACAGCGTATATACGTCAGTAACCATCCGCGAACCATCACCTCCTCCTGCCAGTGACACCATTTTCAACAAATCAGTAATCAGAGCCAGCACGAGAAAGCAGCATAGTGACAGTCTTTCTCCACAAAGTCCTATGTTTGACTTCAAGACATAACCATTTAGTGAAAAAGGGCAAATCCTATTTATGCCATGCCGAGAGAATGGTCAAGTACTCTCGTATAGACATAAAGGTAGATGAATTTTGGCGACAATTTTGCTGTTCCTATGGTTGACAGAGGGAGAAGCAACTCAATAATCAATATTTGAGTCATAAATAACCGAGATAAAAAGTTCTAAAGTATTCCAGAAATCAATTCGACCTTTGCCCTCGGTAACTAATAAATAACTTTAAAGTTAAAGAAGACTATTCGCCAAGAACTAAGATTTACAACATCAATTTAAAAAAAAAAAACAATATTGAAATTATGCAAATAAGTAGCAAGTTGAGTCAGAATCAATCTATAAATTTAAGATAATTGGATTTGAAAACATTTCAGCAAAAAAATTAATGATTAATACTCAAAAGTTTTGTTGGCGTTTTATTGAGCAATCCCTCTTGATTGCAAATAATTTTCGCCAAGTTCTACAATTGAACGCAGATCACAGTTATATGGGATGGTCGCAGATTTGTACTTAACGTAATACTTCCACCTAGCATCATTGTTTTGAAATAAGTCATTTTAAGGATTTAAAAAATAACTTACACCTTTTGGTGGTCAAGGATTTTTCCCACTCTAACTCCAGCAGCGGCAAGAAACAGTGCTAAACAAACAAAATATATAAGTTTTTTAATTTATGAGAATTTGTAACAGCATGTTACATTGGAGTCTTACTTCTCCAAATAAAAACTAGATTTTTATTTAATAACTGTGGTAAACTACTTTAACTGTTTTATTATTTTAGTAATTTTATATTTAAGCTTTTTGTAGTGGTCATTTGGTTTATAAATATATAAAGATGATGATTTTTCATTAAAAATTTATTTGTAATCTTTATATTTTGTTTTATTTAGCTAGGTATTATAATTATCACAAATTTCACATGAAAAAACTCAACCATCATTTTTTTAGCTTCATGAAATTTCTGGATAATTTAGTGATCTTGTGAAATTAATAAGAGTAGCAGTAATTTAATTATCAGATATATCATGAAATCCCTAGTTTTACTATATATATATATATATATATATATATATATATATATATATATATTCCTATATTATATACAAATATCATATACTGTTTGGGTTCAATGACCCGTATATTCATAAGTATTCAGCCGATTTGACAAGTCTCAACTGCTAGATTTGGTCAATAGTTCTTACAAAGGTATTTGAGATTTGATCACTTTTCAACAAGACTTAATTTGAGTTCAATAAATCAATTATCAGTGATATGTCGACAAATAGACAGCTAATAGCTAATAGAATGTTGTGTGTATTTTCATATATGTTAAAAGACTAACTTCGTTGAGGTTGTCAAAAAAATGGTAAGCTACTATAAAAAAATAAAGTCTATTTATATGTATGTACGTCACAGTATTATAAAATCAAAAATAATACTTTTACGTTCTTTCAAAACTCGTATCAAATTTTAAATGTAATATATTATACATTAAGTTCTTTTTAATTTTTCACTTTTGACCTTTTCTATTGTTCCTTTTCACACCATCTTCTTCACTTTTCTCAAATTCTTCTCACTCCCACGTCCACGATATACCTTCTCAGCTTCCTGACCAGTACATCATCATGACAATGGATCCAATAATAGTGGGTAGGCCTTAAAAAAATTATGGATCCCGAACTTCAAAAACTTATCTAACTTCAAGACTTCACTAACTGAAAATATGTTATTGAGCTAAGTATTAAAACCACGAATCGTTCTAAAAAAAAAAAGGCAGTTTTTCAACCAATCTTATTAGAATTTGATAAACACCAAATTTTGAGTATGTAGTCATATCTTCTGAACTTGTGATTCAATTTCTAAAAATTAAAAAAAATTATATTAAAGTTGTCTTTTTAGATCATTTTTGGGTTTATGACCTTTAATGTGATTCAATTTAGCTCTAAATATAACTTATTAGACGTGTAAATATGGAAAGGATGTTTTTGGTATTGGTTTTTGAAATATTTCGATGCAAATGAGAAATAAAATAAAAATTCATTATATTCTACAATAATTAATAATATTTGGATGGAGTATTGTTCTAGAACTTCTAAATTTATAAAAAATTACCTGAATTTTGGCCACTATACAATTAATTTCGTTTTCCATTGGGCCAGTATATATATAGCAAAAATCCTTGGGTCTTAAAAAGATTTTGAATCTTTGGTATAGTAACCTCGTTAAGTGATTCCATACCTGTATCATAGTCTCACATTCAAACAAAAAATGAGCCGAGTTCTCTAGAGAGTTTTTGTAATAAAAACACATTCTGTCTTCCACCGTTCTACCAAAAATGGAGCCCAAAGGAAGAGTATTTGTAATTATTCTATACTTTATCCAGACCATAGAAATTTATTTGGTCAAAATAAATTTAATAAATTTCTATTCTCCAAACATCTCAGAATCCCCTTCGCTGAACTATTTAAGCCGGCCTTTTCCCCTATCCGCTCAATCTGCTCCAGAAAGGCTCTTCTCCTAACCGATACCAGAAAAACTCCAAGCTTAAAACTTTCCATTCCTCTCAAGTAATTATAAAAATAGTCCCGTTGCCCGAATTTCCTGTTTCTGGTTGTATTCTTCCTATAAATTTCCTCTCTTTCGAGGATCTTGCTCTTCGTAAAAAAATCGTCTTTGTTAAAATTTTTTCCCAAGTAGCTGATTTTCCTTCTGATAGAAGTAAAGGATAGGAAATCCATACGCTTGTTGTCGCATGTTGGCTCTTGCCATCCCATTGTGGCAAGAACCTTATACGACATTTATAAATTGATTGGAGTGTTTACACTCCAAAATTCGCTAATACCCTTTGAAGCTTCAATAAGTCTCTCAGGTCCTTTACTTCTCATATCATCAATAGTGGTTCCGTACTTCTTTGCTATTTTTTCTTCCAAAATATTTGACCAGGTCGTCTCAACGTCAGTTAATCTCTCAAGCCATCGAAAGAGTAAAACCTTCCACAAAACTTTTAAAAGAAATCATTCCCAGCCCTCCCAATTTCTTGGGATACATAATTCTTTTTTTTGTGACTATTTTGGGCCGACCATACGGAAACAGAAACCCATTACACACTTTTTCAATCCTCTCAGCAAATTCTTCCGAATATATGGTGTCAATCTGAGTAGATGCACTATTTTAGAAACTATTATGCTGTTCCATACATATATTCTTGCAGGTAGACATTTCCCAACTGAAATTAAGTAGCAGGATACACCTTTCTTTACCTTTTGTTCTATATATCTACGATTCTCGTACCAGTCGTCTTCATTCAATGTAATATAGGTGCTAAGTATTTTTAACATCGATACTTCATCTACTATATTTGAGCTTAATTTCCTCGAACAGCTTGAAATATATTTAGATTTGTCAAAATTTACTTGAAGACCAGACATATTCTCATATTCAGATTAAACATCAAAGGTATAACCCATGGAACTATTTATGCCCTCCCATCTTCCAGAATAGAGTGTCGTGATATCGTCTGCAAAAGCTTCAACTTTAATATTTTTTCACCCACTTTTATACCGATAATTTTCTCGTGTGAATTTATCATTTCTAAAAGAGGAGTTAAAGCTAGAATGAATTGGTTCGGAGATAAGGGGTCTCCTTATCGACAACCTCTACCAATGTAGAACTGAGTCCTTCTTCTCCGAAAAAATGTGTGTTGATTACTCAAGCATACACCAAACATGCGCACGAAAATATTTCCAAAGCTGTGAGAATTTAAGCAGTATACAAGCCATTCATGCGAGATTGTATCAAAGGCTTTTCTAAAATCAATTCCTAAGACTACAACCTCTTGATCTCTTTCCTTAGCAGCTGACATCGCATCTTTGATCCCTCTTACTACGTTTTCCATTTGTTGGTCTCTGAGAAAAACTTTCTGCGATGAATCAAGAAAGATTTATTCACCCTAGGAGCAAGTATACCACTATAAATTTTGTAAGATGTGTCTAACATGGTGAGAGGTCTCAAATTTTCAATCCGTCGTGGATTTTTTCCTTCTTTAGGAATTAAAACCAATTTTCCTTCCATGATATGTTTTGCCAAATTGCCTCTCAGAATCGCCTCTTTATATATTGTAACTTCCCGATGTTTTCAATTCTATGATACATGTGTTTAAAACATTTACCAGTGGTATATTTACTGCAATCCAAACATTTGTACATATTTTGAAAAAACGCAACAACTAGAGTAGAAATTTTATTTTGATCGTCAATGGTATTACCACGGGGATCAAATAGTGTTCCAATTTCTTTTTTTGCCATGTTATGGTCTTCCCACTTCCGTGCTCTATCGAGAACTACATTCTCTTTGGGTAGATTCTTAATACCAGCTCTTATTAAACTTCCTTGAGTATAAAATTCCCTAATTTCTTGTAGATCTTCTCCAACTCCTACATCTTTACCATGTTCCTCTTCCTTTTCCCTTAGTTGCTTTTCTTTTACTTTTCTTTCCCCACTCAGTTTAACTCCAAGTTTAATGTACTTACGTCTAGAACTATCCAGAATCAGTTTTAAACCATGTTCCGAAGTTTTAATTTTATTTTCACGTAGCCAACCAAGAATATTGTCTATGTTTTCCTTAATCTTTGACCTGGTCATATCGTCTGATAATAGTGTAGTATTCAATTTCCAATGGCCTCTATATCTATTCATTGGTTTTTTTATCTCCACCATAATAGGATAATGGTCTGATTGTAATGCTTTTAAAGTTACAAAATCCTTTATTAAAGGAAATAGTCCGGTTGAGACAAAAATATAATCCAGTCTTGAGCTTTTATCAACTTTGTTACCTCTTTTAATTACGAATGTGTGTTTTGGAGTCTTACTAATTTTTATAGCAGCATCTTCAAGACAGTGTTTTCCGATAACTTCCATCCATTTTTTTTTGTAGAGCTTGGATTATTCTTGTCGACGTAATATCTTGTGTCTCTTTTTTGATCAAGTACTAAATTGAAGTCTCCCATAACTATCATCCTACTATTTTCCTGATCATAAGAATCTAACAAAGTGGAATTAAAAATATTCATAAAAGTTTGGGTCATCTCTCTTAGGACAATAGATGGATAAAATCTTGACTAGTCTACTTCCCCACACAATGGTTACAACACAATAGTTACCTTCGACATCTCCGGCAATAAATTTTGATTTAAGAAACGATTTAATAGCTATAATAATTTCCGTCGAGGGATGTCTATGTTTTTTACTGCTGACACAACAAAAACTTCATATTCTGGAGGAAACCACGATATCACACCAGTTTTATAGATTCTTGTATCACACAGAGATAAAACATCAGAATCATGTGATAAAAGGTTTTCTATCATTTGTTTGCGTTTTGAGGGGTTTGATATTGAACTAACATTTGCTGATACTATCTTGAATTTCATGAATAGATATAATCTTACTATATGTGTCACCCCATGTAATAATTCCAGCAACATAGTTACCCTCTGTATATTTTAATATTAACTTCGGTTTAAGTGACTTCTTGATCAATGCAAGATTCCCCTCGAAGGGTGATTGCCATTTCTGTTAACTGATTCTGCTTGAAAATAGTCATAATCCTTAAAATTACCTAAGCTAATATATCGGGATCTAAACTCAGAATATATTCCATTACCAAATTAAACTTTGCTTTATCAGCTATTGAATTTATATTTGAGGATATAATATTAAGATTCATAAGAAGAAAAAAAACCCCAGAAAATGCGTTAAAAAAATATATGCCCTGAAAATATCAATTAAAAAGAAAAATCGGGTTGGTGGATGGGGCAGAAGTATAAATACTATAATGTAATAAAATCTTCGTATATAATATTCGAATAGGAAAATAATTTAACACTATAAGCTAGTATCTATGCTGAGTTATGCTCTCGAATCTATTTCTTCGAGTCTTTCACAGGACTGTTCAAAAGTGTTTTTTCTAGTCTTTTTTGCAGAATTTTGTTGTCCGTAAGTGTTTGGCCTCCTTCTTAGGACTAACTTCCCATATTCTCTCATGGAATGCTTTTTTCCCCTCAGATTTATCAGTCAACAGATCAAAGGGAGCTTCATTCTCAGTCCCTTCCTTTTTTTGAAGAGTATTGTTCATCGTTTTGTCTTCATCACCCAGACATTTACTTTCCACACACATATCATCAGATGTAACGTTTTCCCTGTCAGTTTGTTTCTCTTCAACCTCCTCCAAGCCTATTTCGTCGTCGATCTTCTTCGTCTCTTGCCAACCCCTTATACGAATCGCCAATCCTAACTTCTCCCGAAATCTATTTTCAAATTCCCAGTAAGACGTCCTTTCTTTTGTTGTGCATTTTGCCTTGAAATGTCCAAAACTGAGACATTTGGAACATTAAGTATGCTGTACTGATGATATCAGTTCAACTTCTTTGCCGTCAACAGGCACAATTGAAGGTAATAGTTTGTTCGGTTTTATTTTAAACTTAAATTTTCCTGACTTTACGTTGCAAAATTTTCTTGCAAATTCTCTGTGCTCTTCTTCTTCTGTTATTATGTTGTGAGGTACATCCTCTATATTAACGACTAGCTCTCCATATTGTTCCATAAACTCCTTAAGGACTTTTAGGTTTGTTTCAGAACTGTTTTTTTTATGACTTCTATTGGTTCCTGAAGTTTTTTGAAGTTTTTCAGGCCACTAATAGAAAAAAAAAATATCTTCCACATTAGTACAGTCATTTAAATGCTTGAAGTTGTCCATAACATTGATGGGGACTTTGAAGGAGATAGCAATAGACCCCACTTGACTGTTACAATTATTAAGGCGTGTAATGTCTTCTGCATTTATTGTAAATGTTTTCAATATACTCTTGTACTGCTTTAAGGATGGGCAATGTCCTCTTAAGGGGGCTCCTTGCATATCCTTCCAATCAAGATAGATTTTACTCTACATGACGTTTCTATTTATTTCTTTGAAGTTATTTTTCTTACGTATCTTTGTCATACTAGAATATGATTTCTAGGAATGTAAATAATATGCAGATGGGGTGTGTAAAATAAAAAGAAAGAGAAAATCAACCTGGTAACTCTGACAATTTGATGAATGTTGAGAGGTAAGCAGCTTGAGCTGTCATGACGTTTTATTGAGCTACAAGCTGCTATTCTCCTCTATATATACAAATGAAGACATCAATAATAAATAATAACAGTATGGTTACCATAGATGAGAGGCAGAAAATTAACTGAAATTAATGTCAGGAAATTATATATTTTTAACTATTAATTACACGAGGACTTGAGCCCTTTTTTGTTTACATTTTATTTGCTTTATTAACCTTAATGCATGTATTCCTTCATGCGAGATCTTAACTATCAAGTTGTTGTTCTGCCTTCAGTAATAAGGGAAAAATGATAACAGCTTTGGAAAACAAAAAGTACTGTTCGAAGTGCCAACTCCACAAAATCTCGCACGCGGCATTTTGCATATTTTTTACATTTCTAATTATTCCTCCTCTCTTCCTTCTTCTTCACACACGCCTTCACCTTTATTTACATAGGTAATGTGACCTACCTTTCTTCCTCTATCTACTATATTGTTTGGATCATTCATTTCATTCCGTTCAAAAACTTCAGCAGAGGATACGTCACGATCATCCTGACAGGTCTTATTTTTATTGATTAAATCCTCAGTTTGGGATTCCTGAGAGTTCACCACGTGGGCTCCACTTCCATGGAATTCGAGTTCGTCTTCTTCCGGAGGGGATTCCATTCCCTCGGACAAGGGTTTGGATAAATCACTGATTATCACTTTTAACAAAAAGGTCACTCAAAACTCTTTAAAATAATAATCAAGGAGCAGAAAAAAAAGTTACTTCCCTTCTTCCTTGATCTATATCATATGTTACACAGATATTGACAACCAGATTTGGTTATTAGGAACTTTTAAAAGTACTTCAACTTCAAGTGTTTTTGGATCGTGTTGATATTAAGGTTCTTACTTTATTCTTAACAAAAAAAGAAGTTCATATCTTTGATAGCTAAGATCCATTCTTTTGGAGACACATGCTGTCAGATGAAGGTACTCCATTAAATATCAAAAAAATAAAAATAAAAGGATTAACGCAAGTACAAATCCTGACATTGATCCGAACTTATTTTAAGCCATGATTCATAGTCTTTGTGTCTTACTAATCAGTCATAAAATGTATCAAATTATAAGTGGTGTGTAATATCTATCTTATCTCCAATGATTAACTGAATATTTAAGCATAATCATCCCAGATCTATTTACTTACAGTTCTTTATTTGAACTATCCTTTGATGTCTAAGTACATTTTGTCGAAGTTTTGAATATCCTTATGATCGATTTAGAAATAGTTTCGAATTAAAAGTAATAATGAATACTAGGTTACTTACTATAGAGACTTTAAAAAATAGTTTAACGTACATATAAACTATATATAACTATGATTAACGTGTATTGATCTTAAACAAACTCTTTATTAATTTGATCTTTGATCTTGCAATAATTGGCAAGCCAATTCTGATTATTCAGAAACAGCAAATAATTGATTGGTCAAGCATTAATCAATGCAGTGCTTTTTAATCATTTTTAAGGGATGACCTATATTTTCACTAAAGAAATTCTGTGAAACACCAGATAATAATTTTTTTTTCCCCATAAGTTTTTGATTCTTGTTTCTCCATTTTTTCATACGTATTCCCTTACTTTTCTCTCGTACTATCCACGGTACACCCGGTAAGAGTCTACCAAGGGAAAATATTATTGCTCTGCAAAACACCGGTTGAAAAACACTGTTCTAATGTAAGCATACCTTCGTAACAAATCAAAACAGCACCGGATTTTTTTCATAGAAAGCAGAGAAAGGTATCAGGGACGACCTAGAAATTTGGAACCTTATTTCTCTAAAAATCTGATTAATGTTCCAACTTTTCCTTTGTGGAAAAAAGAGAAGTGTGTGTTAGAGAGAAAGAGAGAGAGAGAAGAAAACTAACAAATTCCGAGTACTTTCATTGGATACACTTGCTCCTAAGTTCCTTCTTCTTTCTTTTCTTTTTTGAATACCAAGTTCAGAAAAATGACATCAGAAAGGGGCAATGCCCTGCCTGCTTTTAGTTACGTACGTAATGTATTCATTTATATGTATGTTATAGAGACTGTTGCCAAGATCCCTTGAATCAACAGCTTTTCCTCGTATTATTGTGTTTACAATACTAGAGAGGGATAGACACTTCTATTTATACATTTTCTATCTCTCTTTTGCGTTCACACCTACTGACGTATGTTATAATAATTATGAATATTATGTTAGTTTTACAATACCTGGATAGTTTCGATACCTGTTAGGAATAAGGACCACGGGATCCGTGTATGTACAAATTTTGTTGCTACGCGAGAACTTTCTTCATGACTCGAGGTGCTGGGAGTACTCTGAATTACTCTATACCCAACATTGTAATTAATTTCATGAATTTACCTTGTTAATTCAATAGGGCATAGGCAAACTCAATAAACATTTATAGTCCTAAAATGGTTCAGTGATACAAGGTATCTGTAAAGTAACAACTATGTCAACAACACCCATGACGTTATATCCTAATAGGTAGAGCATGAGTAAACTTATAAAACATTCATAGTTGCAAAATGACCCAGACACCGTGAGTCTTAGTAAATAAACTACATACAAAGTAAGCAAGGACTTGCTTTTTGTGATAAACAAATTTATGTATGTATTGTACATTGTATTCTCCCTACAGCTATTTCCATCTGTTGACTCTTCTCAGATTTTGAGCAGCTGACTCAATGTATTAAATATAAATACAAAAGAAGCATATTCCAGGAGAAGGGAGTTAAGTGCTGTATCCAAGTTGATGATCCTCCCTAGCAAACTGCTTCGTTTCATCACTGCTTTTCCTTGCTTTGCACATGTCTTCAGATAAATAGGCTGGAATCTCGCTCTTCAACAAACTTTTTGTATTTCTTTTCAGGAAACATATACACGGACTTAAGTGATAAAAAATATGTTAAAATGTACATTTTTTAATGTATGTGTCCCAATTTATTGAAATTAATATTATAATTGAATAAAAAAGGAAAAGGATGGAAGTTCAGTGAACAGAAGTAAAGATTAATGTCTGATGAATCATCATTCATTTCATAAGTTTCTAGTAAAGCTTTTTTTTTAAACCAATTTTACCATATTGATGCTCTATGTAGACTACTTGCTTTCTATACATACTTATAAACTTACCTTATTGTCTCACTAACGAAACTTGATATGACGTAGTGAGCAATATGAAAAATACTTTATGTTATATTAAGTACTGTTTTTTTAGAGCATAAATGTACCTACATCGTTTGTGAGAGAGCAGAGAAACAAGTTCAGCGAGGAAAACGAGGAAATGTTTTTAAGGGAGTACAAAAGCTTGCCCCCTTCCCCCCCAATAAATTTGTGTACACTTTTAGCAAAAAATTTCCGAGGAGAAAGATAAGAAATAAGAAAGATAAATGGGTTAAGATCATTATCCATCAATGTACTCTAGATGTTATTCACATCATATTCATTTGAGTAGCATTGTTTTTTCATCTCCCTTTAAAAGAAGAATTACTGCTGGTTTTAGTAAAAATTCATAATTAAATTATAATATATCTATAATTATAATATTCTTACTGTAATCTAATGCTATTTTCTATTATAGAAAGACTTAGAGCATTAAATCTTTAGCCTTACCTCGCATGCGTTATTTTTAGTGGTTGGCAATTTGTACAAAACTTTTTATTTTCCAAGGATCTTATCAGTATTACTTAATTATTTGAGGGGAGAACATGACCACGTGTAAAAAAGTAATATAAGTACACCATCTACAATACTTATTAATGAATGAAATCGAGTGAACTTGATATAATATAACTTATAGCGTGGCCAAAAGGATCAAGGAGAGAAGAATGGGGGAGCACAACGAGCTTTTTGAGATGAACAAAAATACCATGTATTCTTCTTTCAGCTGTTTTCCATCAGTTGACTCTTCTAATTTAAAGCAGCTGACTCTACGTGTTATGAACTCGAAAAGGGTGTTATTATTGTTTATGATATTGATATATTATATATAAAATTAAAGATTGCACAGCCTTTTTTTGATTTTTTGAATATTATACAAGTATTAATGATTGATTTGTATATTGATAAATACAGAAAAAACAGAAGTGTAGCTACTTTAAGTTTTTTTAAATTTTCCCTTGCTCTTTTGAGAGTCGAGGTTGCGAGTGCATAAAAAACCTCGTCGTCGAAAGGAGTTTAAGGCAAAGTAAAGAGAAGAAAATTTATGCAACCAAGTTGTTTTTGATGATTTCAGATTTCATTTTGTTGGGAGTCTCTCGCTAGGGTTTGTCTCTGATGATATCTGCAAAAGGAATTACACAAAGACAATTGATATGAAACAGGGATCACTAATAAGAACGTCATAAATTTTCTGATACATACGAATTTGTGTTTATTTCCTTCCATCCCCTCTTAAAGAATGTAAACAGACAGCTGATGTTAAGAGTTAACACTTCAATAGTACCATGTATCAGGCTCCTTCCTTTCCCTCGTACAAAAAAATCCTGCTATTGACAAATGAGTGTGGTATTTAATAGTTATTATCTATGCAGATTGTTGTATGTTGCATTATTACAAAACCATATTTTTATGTCCTCGTTTCTAAAATCTTTTTCTTTTTTCTTCTTTAATTTGAAAAAAAAGTAATGAAGTTTATTTTTTCATAAGAGATGTTTCAACACTCAATCTCTCGTAGTTTCCAAGCTTCATGGCTCCATTCTCAAAGTTTGGTACAATACAACTTTAAGTATAGATTAATACACATTGAAATTCAATACCTCGTTCGAATCAGATATGTTTCATATCATTATAGTAATGTTCTCATGTACCAAAATCTAGCTGAAGATGGAATTAGTATCCTAACACCATCACAATTTGGTATCTGGCTTCGAATAATTAATTAGAGAAACAGAACAAGTCAAGATCTGGGTCAAATAACTACTCTCTGAAAAAAATTTTTGGTTTGTATTTTGATGGTAAAAAGCTTGATCATAAGGAATACTATGTCGTGTGTTTTAAAAAAATTGACTTGGCATTTTGGCTTGAGGCAGTGGAGACTCTGCAGTGATGTATGAAAAACCACAGGACCTGCTTGATGAGTACATGAATGAAACAATAGTCAAAAGATCACCACTGACACAGAATCAGTCCAAACTGGTCACAAAAACTGTGTTCTAGTCAGGTTTCAGGGAACATTCAAGAAAAGAGATTTAATAAACTTGACTACATCGGTTGTCAACACCACATTCTTGATCGTGTTCTATGATACGTGATGGATTTTTCTTTTCTTTTTTTTTAAAGTGGTTGCATTCACCTAACATCAAAAACAAGTTTATTGAGGATATTTTCCGAGAGTACATATAACGATATTCAATATACAGGTATGAGAATCTATGTTAGAGAGACGATTGCAGATTTCTTATTAGAATTTGTGAAGCATAAAAATTTTACAAAAGGAATAAAATTGGACTCATATCAAATAAAAGAAGCCGCAACAACTTCAAAGTGTCAGGTGGAACTTGCAAAGAATATTTACGCTTACTAATTTTTTTCTTCTTCCAAATTGGCAAGAACAGTTTAGGGTAACATGTGATTTCATTGCAATATGTTTTATACCCAATCCTATTCAAATACAGTTTATGAACCCTTTTTAATCGGTCCAAGCTGTGAAATACTTCTTTACTCACAGGAACAAGGAAAAATTAGTGCTAGATATAAATACAGCTGAGTGAGTTGTAAAATTGATGGAAGAGATTCGTTCCATTTACAAAACTGGCGAATTTATTAATAATAATTTATATATCTGATTACCAATTAGATAAATACACTACAAATGCTACATTTAATCATTTTAATGAATTTCCCTTGGGTACTTAATGTATAACTAGGATATTATAAAGTGTTTGAGTCGCTAGGTGTTTTAATGTGATATATGAAATTACCTTAGGTACATGATGTTTTTACAGTATCTCAGAAAACCAAAGCCCTTTTTGTGTGCTTCAAGTAAAAATTATTCATTTATAAAACCTGGCTAAACAAAAATAGGAAAATTAATTTTTGTTCCAAGAATGATTTAGTATATACATATGTATATTAATACTTTCTATGTACAAAAAAATCATCAGGTTGGCTTTTTATTCAATCCACTTAATTATATTTATGTTAGGGTGGTTCAAAATAAATGACATTGATATTTTTGAAAGATTGTATAATAGCTTGAATTTTTAACCGCATCTAACTTCAAATACGTCACTTAAAGTTCCAGTATTCATCCATACACCAGCAAAATATGTATAAAACAAAGTTTGTATAAGTAGAATCTAACTAAACCAAGTAGGTACATATTTTGCTGGTAGATGTAAATCTAAATACTCGAAATAATCGATTTTGAAGTGAAGTATTTGAGATAAAATACTGCTCAGACATTAAGTAGTTACCCCTAATTTAATCATATTAAAATAGTTATAAAATCAAATCAATAATATTTCATTGAACCTAGAAAATAATTGAAGAAGAAGACGAAAAGTTTTACAGAATTGTTCAAACTTTGCTAATCATCTATTTATTTATTTTCTTTTTTTTTTTTACTAAAATGCACATATAATTTTTGGCCACTCTGATCTTTTTACATGTACTTACATCTATTTGACTGTATTCTAAGAAGTAAATTATAACTTCTTGCGACAAGGGGGAGCTGATTATATAATTTTTTATAAGCCTATCTTGATTACTCATTTTTTTTTTCCTTTTGACTAACTACCAAGAAGAAAAACAATAATTTCATATAATTTAACACTTCCGGATATTTATTATAGTTAAGTGATGAAAGAGAGAGAAAACCATTCATAAATGGTCATATCCAAGAAAATCAACCACATAAGTAGGTAGTCACATACATGATTTATTTGTGAAATAAGAGTTTACCAAATAATATAGCATGAAAATGCATCGAAGAGTCGATACGTTTTATCAAATAAACTTAGATACATTCTTGATTTATGTATGTAGGGGGAACTCATATGTACCTCTTATATGAATTTCGCCAATATGATGTGTGGAAATTAAATCCAATGAAATGTGCCATCTTTTGTTGAATTAATGAATTAGCGAGTTTCAAATAGCAAATTTCAATTCAAAAATATTTTTGGATTGAGTCAAAAATAGGACTTTGAGTTGTTATAAAAATATTTTATGAGTATGTACTCGGCTATTATGGACATACAGATTGTATACTCACTTCTGATTTGCAATCTAACTTTAATTTTGTTTTGCATTACGTTTTCATCAAGCCTTCATCTTGGTTTATAGTGTTTAAATATACATAAGTAGATCAAAGTTTGCATTGTAAGGAAAATCTAAATGGAGACCTCAAAAGTATATATATATATATATTAATTCAATTTGAACCTCAAAATTTTGTTGTGATATCCTATAAAATAAGTAAATATTATGGAGGAATAACTTTTTCACAACAAGCTTTTTTGTCTACTCGCAACCTCGATAAATTCTTTATAATATTAAAAAGTTGGCAACAAGGAAATAAAGAGGAATTGTCCTGATGGAGTAATATTACTCTAGATCACTGAAGAAAAAAACCAAAACGAAACAAAACTCCCATTTAACAAAGATATGGCCCAAGACTATAAAAAAATAATATTATACTCAATATATTTAATGCACCACTGTGCTAAGGCCCCCATCGTCCTCTTTATTAAATGTAACTAAATAAGAAATATATTCAGCCTCTAGTTAACACCTTAAGCATGCTTTTGACGCTCAAATAATATTAAACTGATATTTTTCATTCTTTCCTTAACATCAACACTATTTCAACATTTGTCCCATGTCTAGGCACATTATATCATTCAGACTTTATGATATATCATATAACATTATCTACAGATGTTTTAACTTTTTTTTAGTATTAACGTTATGTAATCTTGGAAAGTTGCATCAATTTTGTGAACGCGTTTGATGTGCATTTGTTTCTTGTTTTTTAATTGAATCAATCCCTAACATTTACATGACCAATCTTTCCGTTCACTCCTTTACTTGAGAACTTGTCAAATAGAAGGAGAGCCTTAAAGATAACAAATTATAATATATGTACATACATTTACTAGAGAAAAACCTGTTTTAAAACACCATGTAAAATATTAATGATTAAATTCCTCTTCACGAAATAACCTTTCAATGTAATATGCAGCGCAATTATATTATTCAGCATTTGATTGTGTCTATATTTTATTTTGAAACGAGTTGAAATCCTTTCTGTCTGATTTATAGCTATATGTGCACATTAAAAATACATTTAAAAAGACACATGATGGAAAAACATAGGGAGATGGATCCAAGGAAATTGACCTTAATCACCTTTCTTCTAAAGCAAAATTATTGCTACAGTAGTTCTTGAATTATAAAACCCCTCTTTCATTCCTATTGTAAAAATGTAGAGTCCGTGAGTGTAACTAGAAATAACTAAAACTTTGCATTAAACGTTAAATCGAATTTATTTCAATTCCATATAGAGGAAAGAAAAACCATACAAAAAACTTTCTTTAAGAGAGGATAAAGATTTAAACAAACAATATGTCAAGTCAGCTATTATAAATCAGGGGCACAGATAGGACATTTAAATTGGAGGAATACATAAATTTAAAAAATAAATATTATTGAGAGGGAGGATTACAGACAATCTTGGGTCAGATATGTTCAACCCCCTTCCACATCCCAAATGTACCCATGATACAGATATTTGTCTATTTATTAGATATAGAATATGATGATAAAATGTACTAACATTTCAAAATAACTTCATTTATAACATAGTAACAAAAATACAACTTCGAGACAGAAACAATCATTACTTTGTATTATTATTATTATTTTCAAAGACATAGAATCACACATTTAGAAATTTGCATCAATACAAATGAAGGAAATAAAAAAGGTGTCACTGATTTAAGTATTTCTTTAGTACATTTAAAAGTAATTTTCTAATTGTTTAGTTTTTCATTAGTGAGGGAGATATTCATCAAGGGGGATTTTTTAAAATTAAACTATGTAGACAAAAAATAACTTCTAGAAATAAAAATAAAGTTTTAAGTGTATCACATTGTAGTCGTTAAGTTGAATATTCGGGAATTTTTATATATGCCCTGACTTCATTTTGGTCTTTTGTGTACTCATTAACCTATTATTATATAACTTCACATAACTTTCTTGAATGAAACGTAAATAATATTTCGAACTAAGTAAATTTATATACAACAATGAAACAGATATATTTGAAAATACAACAACAAAATATAAATCTTTGTAGTATTGACTTTGACTTGCAAATAAATGTATACAAAATGTATAAACGAACAATTATAAAAACGTAATTTCATAGATAAATGTTTATTTTTCAAAAAGACAATGAATGATTAGATAGATAAGGCAGATTGATAAAAATAAAATATGCACTCCGATAATTGTTTTACATCCATAGGTAATCAATCGATGAATTGAAGAAACTAACTAGGAATACGATGTAATCATACAGATAAAAAAACTATTTCTCTCCAATTAACACTCAATTAAATAAAATAATTGAACTAACGTATCACACTTATTTAAATATTAATAGGTCCTACAATCATAATAATTGGAGGTAACCCATGTCCTTAGATATTAAGTCGTTTACTAACCATAATTTGAGCCATTTCTTCTAAATGTGATATTATAAATATGCATTTGGGTAGGAGGTAGCATGCCGCATCCTTACCCATATGCTGTGTAATATACCTCTTCATAAGATTTGTAAAGAACTCTTGTGTTTTGTTTGCACGGAGTTCATCATGAAGCTTTGCATTGGAAGAGGAAAAGAGGGACATCATGGATATGAGGACAGTTGAGACTTCGTCTAGCTGTAGATCAAAAATCTTTTTCATTAATTCATTGTACCGCTTCTCATGCTCGTAACTACAGGCCCAAGGGGATTGAAATATTTGTAGATATTCAATTCTTCCAGACTTTGAATCGTCTTTGGTATTGCTATTTCCTAATGCAAAGGAGACTTGCTTTTTAAGATGAACCCCGGGTTGGAAAAATCTGGCAGTTCTAATATTAACAATCATGTCCGTATTGGCGAGAAGAAGAGCCTTTTGATCTTCCATGCTAAAGCAAGTAAAGAAGTCCAACTTTGATGCAAGTCGAATGATTCGTCTCATGCATACAAGATATCCCTCCAGACAAACCTCCTGTGGAAAAGGTTTATTTGAGTAGGAACAATTGATCATAGTAGCCATTGTCTCAGAACTGAGAGGAATTAGCCTTGAGGTCTCTGATTCAGTATTCATAATGTTACTTATGAGATTGCACTCGTAATCCGAAAAACCAGCGTTTTTAAGGTCTGAGATGACCATGTCCTTTTTTGGTAAAACTGCCTCATTGTTAGAGGTTGATATCTTACTAAGTACCTCCGAGGGGTTAACTCCATAATTACAAATGTCAGAGTTACTTTTTTGACTGAGATCAATTGGGAAATTAGAATTAATGAGTAACTCTCTGAGAGTTACATTATGCACATGCTTCCTGTCTTCCTTCTCTTCATCAAGAACCTTTAAAAATGTTTTGTTCGCGTTAGCTGGTTGTAGAGGTTCACCACTACATGAAGAAGAGGAAGAATTGGATTGCGATTCTGATTGTGAAGATAGGGTAGGATCCAATTGATACAGGGGATATTTCTGTCTATGAGTGGAAAAGAAGTCATAGAATGATTTATTCGAATGCGACTGAGAAGGAGGAACTTTGTTACTATTACTCATATTTGTTTCCATATCAGATGCATAGCCACTGGTTGTTTTGGATTGCGTGGAGGGAGGAGGGTCACCACCACTACAAAATGGATCATGCAACGATGTTGAGGATGCAGTATTTAAGTTAGTATAAGTAGAAGAAATAGATGGATCATAGGATGGTGCAGTATCAACAGGAGCTATAGGCGAATGACGAGTAGAAGAGAATCCATCTGTATTAGATATAGCAATCGGAGAACACGATAAACTGCTATTAATGCTCGAATATGACGAAGATGCAGTGGAAACAATGGGACATTGTTGTGTTGGATTTTCATGAGATGACAATGGGGACTTTGAAAGACAACTAGAATCTTGTTGTGGAGGATAAATATGCTGCGAAAGGGTAGGAACTCGAAGGGATGAGGTAGTGGTCCCATTGTTTTCCTTCTTTTGTTTATATAAATATTGTGCTTTTTTGGATTTTGTTGATACACGATGGAGTTGAATAGTCTTTAGTTTAATTTTCTTGAGAAGTGCTTTTTCCTTCTTTTCTTGTTTGTCCTCTTCAGTCATAACCCAAGAACTTTTCATCCCGACAGAGATACATTTCTGAAACCGACAGTACTGACAATGTTTCCTCGTATGCTTTTTGATGGAACAGTTTTTATCCTGTGAACAGTAGTAGTTGGCATTGCTATTGACTCCCCTTCGGAAAAAAGCACGGCAGGAATAGCAGGCAATAGCCCCATAGTGAATATGATCATTTGCTATATCATCACAGACTTGGCATTTGACCTTTCGAATAAATTTAGCCCTTTTTCTCTTGACAGCAGGTTTATCCAGCGACAAATCCAAGTTGTTGTAAAGGGATTTGGCAACACGGTAATTTTTCAGGATTTCATCCTTTTCTGATAAATCAATATTCTTAGTCGCAACACCAAAACTTTTAGAATCTCCTGACTGTAAAGATGCCCGTAGTACCTGATCCGAGTGCTCTCTGGTCAACATTATCAGAAAAGTACATTATTTAGCACAGGCGCGGATAAGAAAAAAAAATAAACACATACAAAACAAACTTTGTTTAAGTGTCACTTACAACTTTCCCATTGTACATATATGTATAGAGTGGAATCTAATTCAACCACTCTTTAATTGAGATCCAATGGTTCAAATTTCAGAAGAAAAGTCGTCTTGCTCCTTATATGGCAAGCGTAAAACAACACTCTGTACACCTAGGAAATACAGAAGTAACATGATTTACTCTTAATTCTCTTCCCCTCCTGTTCAGTCAGTTCACCGTAACTCCTCTCTCTCGTTCGTATTGAGTGACTGCAAAAAGTTGAAGAGAGTACGTGAAAAAAAAAATTAGGCATTTCATTAGAGCATTAATTTAAGCAAATGTGTGTGCTGATTGCTATATTTTTGCGTTGCGTAGTAACTCCTTGCTAGTTACTCGTTTTCCTTCATTGGCCAACGCTCTTATTTTCTAAAAAAATATATTCGTTCAAGAACTCCTAACTACCTGCTCTCGCAACCTATTAAATGAATGTATACAGTCCGAATCCCACTCTTAACTATTTTAAAGAAACTTAGCTATCCAGACAAAAAAATATATATTTCCATGAGTTATATACTTAATATAATATATGTGTACAAATTGATAAAATCCACATCACTGTCAGTTCTTCATATATATATATATATATATATATATTGTATGCGAACAAATGAATAATATGTAATTGACATTTACTTTGAAAATACGAGGTTGAATAATTTTTGCACAGTGTATCCATATGATTTTACTATTAGAGGCACGCGCTTGCAGAGGAAGAGAAAAAAAAATAGAAGAGGAGAAAAGGAGTGATCCTTTTCTTTTCTTCTCTTTCAGAGTATGTACACAAAAAAAGCAAGCCTGAAATGATTGATAATGAGGCCTACTTTATAAATGTATGTACTCTTTATCACATTACCTCTGCAAAACTTATTTTGCCTGCGACTAATGCCCCCGGATGAAATATGATGAGTTCATAGAGTAAACATTTTCATACACACACTTAAAATACAATACATATATACACTGATGAGGTGGAAGAGGAGTAGAAGTAGGAATGAACTGTAACAAATGCAACAAATCTATCAATGAATTTGGAATGAAAAAGATTATATAAAGATATTTTTTAAGGTCTGATGGGAGATAACATAGTTTTTTCCCTATTTTTGTTACGAAAAGGAGTAAAAAGAAGCAGTCCCCTCATTGAATTAACCTTAAGAATTTTATCTTCTATCTATTGATTATATGCATACATCTATTCCAATTTAATTTTCCTTCTATATCCCTTAAAAACCGAATAATTCACTATAGACTCAATATCATCCAAGTTCAATCAATCTATTTAATTGACTAAAGGGGATATCATATTATATAAAGTTATCATCGTAGACAGTATCCGAAATTAAAAGTAAATTGTAACTTTTAGCCACCATGCAAATTTAATATTTGTATTGCATACAAAAAAAATTTAAATGTATGTCTACTAATTTTTATTGAAAGAGCTTACGAGAACTAAGCCATTGAAAAAATATATTCACATACAGTACATCAGTAGAGTATATATTTGTCTACGATTTGCTCGACCGCACTGTAGATTGTCTTCTCTTAGCTTGGACCCTTCCAGCCCCACCGTAGGTCTTTTACACCTCAGTTGATGTGGATTTGATAAAAATCAATGAATGGACAAAGGCTCACATTATTGGAACGTTGTGTTCATATGTTGTATTTTACAGATTTTAGCTTATCTTTAAAATATGGTTTTAAAGTTAAATTTTGGCTTAGATATTTGAACTTTTTATATACTAGTGTATAACATCTTGATCAACCTAGTATCAAAAATTTGGTAATTATGATCAGTAACTCCATATATATATATATATATATATATATATATATATATATATATATATATATATATATTTAGTCTATTTCAAGTACATAAAAAAATATTTTCTTGCATCAAATATAGGCAGTCATAATTGATTAAGTGGGTAGATAAATTATAGAATTACAAAATAAGAAAAAAAATTCTTTGGGTTATTCTGTAATTAAAATTTCAAATCTTCAAAGGACATAAAAGTCTTGCCTTGTTTAGAACCATAGGAAAAACAGAGTCACAAAAACTTTTTTCAGAACCCATTGATATTTTAAAGGTTAAAAGAGGCACCTTCATTTTCATGTTAAAGAGCTTTAGAGCATACATGGGCAACCTACGGCCCGCGGAGACCTATGAAATCTATAATTTCATATAATTAAAAAAAATATATAATTAAATTTGTATAACTATGTATGCAGACATAATTTGCAAATATATAATTAAGACTCTTGGCCCGCAGTCAGTCCTGGAAAACATAATAGGGCCCACAAGTGAACAAAGGTTGCCTATCTATGCTTTAGAGCAGTGGTTCCCAACCGATTTTAAGCAATGCCCCACCTAGGCGTTTCTAAAATCCTGATGCCCCCCCCTGTGATATTTAATTTTCGTTATTGAAAATTTTACTGTTATACACGTGAAGGAAGCTTAAAAGGCCATTAACTTGGTCTCTCAACAAGCTTTTAAAGAAAACAATTCAGTGTTAATAACTCATTCTCGAATTGCCCCGTAGTCTTTGGTATAGTAAGCCGAAGGGTGCACGTCCTGGCCATGCCCAACCAAAATATTGCCATGCCCCACCGGTGGGGTCTGCGCCCCACGTTGGGAACCACTGCTTTAGAGTAACAATTGCAAATACTATTCACATTTTTTCCCCACTGCTTTCATCGTCAAGAACAATAGTTAGGAATGTAAATAATACGCAAAATGCTGCATGCGAGATTTGAATTAATTTTCTGCCTCTCATCAATGTAAAATAAAAAGAAAGAGAAAATCAACCTAGTAACTTTGACAATTTGATGAATGTTGAGAGGACAGTTGCTTGAGCTGTCATGATGTTTTACTGACGTAGCTGCTATTCTCCTTTATGCATAAAAATGAAGACATCAATAATAAATAATAACATTATGTATACCATAGATGAGAGGCAGAAAATTAATTCAAATTAATATCAGGAAATTATATATTAATAACTAATAATTAATTATAATTATACGAGGACTTGAGCCCTTTTTGTTTACATTTTATTTGCTTTATTAACCTTAATGCATGTATTCCTTCATATGAGATCTTTACTATCAGGTAGATGTTCTTCCCTCAGTAATAAAGTAAATATGATAACAGCTTTGGAAAACAAAAAGGACTGTTCGAAGAGCCAACTCCACAAAATCTTGCACGCGGCATTTTGCATATTATTTACATTCCTAGTCAATATTATGAACAGTGATGTATAAACAGGGTCCAGCTGACATGCACAAATAGGACGGTTATTGGCCACATTTGTCTTTTTAAACTTTTTTTTCTTTTTTCTTCTTTTATGACTCAGTTCTATTCAATTCAAAAACAAGTGTCATTTTTAAATTAAGTTAAAAAATGCCTGAGGATTGGATTCAGGAACTTGGGTCGCCGACAATGGAGGTAGCAACGCTTAAAAGTTTGTCCAGGATACGAGTGTGATGGCATTCCGGCCATGCTATTTCTCGACTTCTTCTTGAAGAAATTTCCGATCATGAGACTTTCAAATCTCTGATGTCACAAGAGAAATCCAGATCCATTCAATAAACATGGTATTAGTAAAGATTCAGGTACATTTGATTTCACATCTGACCTATCGTAATTCATTGCTTCATGTATTATCCCACTTTCAGTCGGAGGACATCAAAATTTCATCCAATTTATGGAAAAATACGCCGGTAAAATCCGTCTCTTCTTGTTTTCTCGTAACCCAATCATTGGAGCTCTTAAGTTGAGTCAGAATTTCCAAAATAAAACGGGAAATTTACGAAAAGTATAGATTTATAACAAAGTGTGACAATAGTCGAAAAGATATTCCACTTGAAACATTCAAAAGTGGATGGTTTAAAGAATGCCTGATACATCCAGTTGAAGAATATTGTTGCCGTAATAAGCATTGACTTGAAGAATTTTTGCATGTACTAAAATGATTCTGAGAGGGGTTTTGGCATGATGAGGGAATGTACTTTTCTCTAATGTCATAATTGAAGTTTGGCTCATCTCGTGTATATTGATTTTCAAAAACTTGATTATTCCATTTTTATGTAATATTTATTTATTTATTTCTTTTTGATGTTTCTATTTTTTGAGAACATATTCAATTGATTCAGTGACTTGTTATATTAGTCACTGTATTGATTTCAATGTAATTAATTGCCTGATAATTATTACTTTGTTAAATTTAAATTGTATCTGAAATATTTAAAATTGTAATTATAACGTACATTTTCATCGTATTCTCAATTTAATTTATTTTTTTGTGTTTATTTATGAAAATTTAAATTGGAGTTACATCGGTTTTCCGAATCAATGTTCAGTTTTTCTTATATAACTATATATATTTTTTTGAGATAATCATTATGAAATTTCATCCTATTTTATTTTTTTATGGAAAAATTTAAGTGATTACAAAATGTGTTACTTTTGACTGTTAGAAGTTTTTATAATAGTTTTAAATGATAATTGTTGAATAAAAAAAGTTGCTACTAGATCAGACATGTGCAAACTAAGGCCCGTGGGCCTTATACGGCCCGTTCGACAATTTAACCCGGCCCGCCGAGCTTGCACACTACAAGCAACGTTTTATTATATTTGGCCCACAGGTCAATGTACTGCTGTGGCCCCTTTTTCAAATTTTATTACCCATAGTGGCCCGCAAGTCAAAAAGTTTGCCCATCCCTGCACTAGATGGTAAAATAAAATCATTTCATTTAATTGTAAGTGTTTCTCAAATATGTAATATGAATTATAGGATTCACTTAAGTGTAAAAGTATAATAATTTTGAGGTGCAATGCCGACAAAGACGTATTGAGGTTAATACTATATTAGTATTGATTAAATTATAATTAATTTTCGAGTCAAGTCCGAGTCTATTCCAAATTGACTTAAGTCTCATGCTATGGCATTATTTGCTACAAATTTAGTGTTCTATCCTTTACAAATTTTTAATGCCACTCAAAAATAATAATAGTCTATTCCTAAGTAAAACATCAAAATAATAAGTTACATTCCGCCCCTTCAAATTTAATCGGCTGCAATTCTGCCTTACTTCAAGGGTACCATATTTATTTATGACATCATCTAGGGCGTGCGTATACAGCTATATTTGAAATAAAGCAAGTTAATAGGTTCTGAAAATCCCAATGAATGACTAGACGATTAGAATTAATTTTGTTTTGGAACATCAATTAGGGACCAAAAAAGGTGGATAATTTGATAGAGACATTCAACCCTTTAAATATTTAATTTATTAATTACTCAATGTGAATGTAAACGATGCATTAACATTTTTAATACATTCTAGGACCTGATATATAATAAAAAGACATAGATTTTTGATTGATTGTAAATGTTTAAGTCCTTTTATTTGTCTGATCCTTTGTGACGTGAAAATACATGGTAATAATTCAATGTTAATGAGTTATAATGAAAACGCTCTATTGTTTGAAGAAATCCTTTACTTAATCCTTTGATTTCCCTTCTGGAAAGATGAATCAAAAAGGGAACACAAAAAACCTGATAAATAATTCAATCCTAGGACTGTCCCTAAGCTATTTAATAGTAGTGCGCTGCTTAACAAGGTTTTATTAGATATTTTAGATGGATGGGCATTTTATTGAGGTCAAAGAGCGTGCCCACAATTACTATCTTATACCTTTGCATTTTATAGGGTGATTGTTATTTGACAATAATTAATAATATTAACTAACTGTTAGAAACTGAAAGGATTGAAGTAAATTTGAATAGTCAGAAATCCAGGAGAATGGGCACACTTCCTTTATCATGACTTCTTAATAATCAGAAATTGAACTTATACTCTAATTGTAGCAAGTTCTTGCCTCAACGATACAGAGAAGAATGAATTCATACTGACTACTAAGGTAGTGGTACCAACTGATATTTTTCTTTCCTTTCTTAAACTTAACTCTATTTCAACATTTTGCACACACTTGTGTAGAGCCATGAAAAGTACTGTAATCCCGGCGAGTGAAAATTTATCGAAAAGTATGTCATTTAATAACTAGCATTCTTAAATTTTTATTATTATTTCCTACTTTGAAGATTGCAAAGTCCTTAGCAGATAACCTCTCAGACGTGGCTTTTACATATACTGGGATTCCAGCCCTTTTTACATAGAAGTTATTGTGTTTTGTTCTGAACATTGATGTATTCAACTCGAATAAAATTTTAGTATTAAAGCCTTGAATATCCCTACTATGAAATATTAATAGCTGTGAGATGTAATGTGAATTCGCTTGCAGGTATCTCAATTTTCACGTATTTGAGATAAAACTCACACTCTCACGTCAACCATTGTATTTTTTACGCATTTTTGTATACATAACATAAAGTTAACTCCTTCAACTCCCTTTATAAAGCCCGCTAAACAAACCACAAGGTCTTTTTATAATTTCTTTTTTGGATTCTTCTCTTCATTAGTCCTTTCAATCTATTTAATACTAACTTGAGAGCTCGATGAAATGATATTATAAATCTCACACCAAATTTATTTCAATACTTAAGAGCCCTTCATATGTTATGAACGTTTTACCTAAATTAATGATTCCTAGTAGTTAATTTTATATTCTTCTTCTCAAAAAAAAAGAGGTCTATGAATGGAATATTGTGTTTTATGATCAAGAGTATACATAGTAGGTGCAAATGACGATGAAACAATAGGAATTGGATTCAAGACACAGTTAAAAAAAGGGTGATCCTTTTATTATTTAAAACTTGGTCATATTTTTGTAACAAGTTTTGCAGGAAATTACTCGTCCGTTCTTTATCTCTTTTGTATTCCCCTTTAGATATTATATAATGTATGCCTATTTATAAACTTCTCAAATATTAATCCAACTTTAAAATAAACCATACATATTTCATATCCATCAAATGCGACATAGTTCTATTTATAGGTAGATCAAGGTAAATAAATAATCAACATTAAAAATAACTTTCTATTCGAAGTCCAAATTTAAAAACCCTTCGAGTAGAAGATAATGAAATGAAATTTGTCTGCTTCAATTTATAAAATGTAATATAAGAAATAATTTAATTAATTATTAGCGTCTATTAAAAGTATTTAATACACACCAAAAATGAAATAACCTGCTCAATACTTACATAAATGGAATTTATATTATATTTAGTTGCGTAGCATTTTGGTAGTAAAATAAAATAAATGGTTCCTTCAATTATTATTTATTTAGTTGGCCATCATGGGGAATTTCAAGGTCATTCAGAAATGAAATCCATACTAAGATTGTATCCTTTTAAATATCTTCTTTTCTATTTTTAAATCAGTTATTCTTAATTGTAACCGAACCTTTATAAGAAAGTAATGGAACGTGGGAGTTACCGAAGATGTTCATAATAGTATCCTTAAAACATGGACAACTTAAGTGTATTTTTATATCAGCTATCGTTTATCAATATGTCCACTCTCGCTCCTAATTAATGTTCTAAAAAAACACGTTAGAACATTCCTCATCAAAAATATGATCCTGTGAAGTGAAGACAAATCTATATTAATACATATACATATTTCAAAAAGATATCTTGCAGGTGAAAAGCTAACGGACGCGTTTTGCCACTTTATGTAGTTAAAGGCTATGTTCAATCTCAATTTTTTTAATCCTGGAGTTATAAATTATGAACTTTTGTTAGAAACTCAGTTTTGTTAGATATTGTAAAAATCTCCAATTTCATGTTTCACATTAAATTTCCTAGTGGCTCAAATACACATTTCTAGAATATGAATTTAATAGAAAATAATCAGATCTGTAAATTGGTATCGTAAAGTTTGCAATTAAGATATTTATCAGTTTTGCAATTGGAACGTATCTCTTCCAAAAAACTAACAATTATCTCAGCTTTTACATACGTCGAAGCAAGGTCTGTCTAGGTGACTAATTGATCCTCTTCCTCTTGTGAATAGAGAAACATTTTATACATTATATTATCTAGGTACAACTGGTGTCAATTGTAATATTATTTACTTATTTTTAGAATATGAGTTATAAATCTTAAACGTTGTCTAATTAATATAAGATAAACTTAACTCTATTTTTTTAATATTTTAAATTACAAGCATAGGTCATAGAATATATCGTGAACCAATTGGGATTTATAGATCCTTTACTTTCTACAAGCTGATTGCATCTAGGTAGAAGTCATAATTTATGCGTCCATTTTAATGACCAACTATTAATGAGCACTATCACTTTAATATTTATACATATATTTACGAATTATGAAACTACAGAATATTCAATCCATTTTAAGATACTTATCAATGAGTAACTCTCACACGAAAAGTCCAAAAGTTACTCGATTAACTTAGTAACTATCCAATAAAATTTCAATAATATAATTATACTAATCAAAAGTAGTGTATGTAAATTCTTCATTTGATATGTTTGGGTTGCAACTTGTTCAATCAGCTTGTGAAGTTTTAATTCGAACATTTACACAACATATATGTACATACATGTAAATACATACATTTACAGTTAAGTACAAGTCTATTATTTTATATTATTCAAAACATTCATGAATTAAATCCAAATATATTTATTCATGTATATTTAAATAATGTACTGCACCTTTATAATTATTCCATCAACTTAAATCATTCCCAGTCGTTAACAAGGAATCATCTTTTCAAAGCATTTGTTTGGAAGGCTCTTCCGTCAAAACTTAGATGTCTTTATAGGTTTATTATAACTTACCACATTCCTACGTGCTCTGGTCTGTAGTTTCAAACATTTGCTTACAGAAGAAGTAGAGTCTTTTTTTTGTTTCTGTAGAACTTATTTGCAACCTCAAGTGTGTCGGTGACCAGTGTTCATAAGAAGTCAAAATTAATTTTTTTATTGCTTTATTCAATCTTGAGGGCTTCTATTAATACATCTTCTCTCTAAATTCCCTAATATAGAAATTAAATTAGAGCTCATGGAACAATTTATTATAAAGAATAAAAGTGGCTGTTGCAAATTTGTTTGCTTGCCAAAGTTATTTTGTTCAGCAAGGAGGTTGACAACAAGGTATTGCCCATAATATCTGAACCTAAAATTTGAATTCATAACTCGTTTAACACTCTTACCTTTTTAAAAGCCTGTACCTCTATAAAACTTACTTTTTATACTTTGATAATACTTTGATTGGACATTCTGTATTTTTAAGGGACCACAATATGGTCTGCCATAATAAACTATATTTTGGAAAGATATTACATACTTATTTTAGATCAACCTGTCAAAATTGGTTACTGTAGTGTACCATAACTTATAAATCCACAAAACTATTTAACTTTCCCCCCTCCCCTCCCCACCCACACAAATCTATCACTTCATTATTCTGAGATCACTAAGTCTCAGATGATAATTTATTCTCTTGAATGATATGTTTCTTCTTTTCCTTTTTTTAAAAAATTCAAAGAAAGAATTTCGGACTCTAGACATGTTTAATGAAGTAACTTTATGCAATTGGATGACACAGAACATACAATAACACTTGGGACTATATATACAAGATTCAAATTTATCATTTTGTAACCAAGCCATGATATCTTCTAGATTTAAACCAACATTATCAGTTTCAATCCCATGCTCTCACAACTAATCTGTACGAGGACTAACGAGGTCTCTGTTTTCAGCATTTATTAGTAGGTTACATTTTTTTTCTTTTTTTGAAAACATTATTAATATCATGTTTCTGAGTAAACTATTGAAAGGTTATTTGAATAACACAAACATTTAAACCTGCTCCAAGGAAATTGCCTACTTGTGAAAATCTTGTATTGATGAAGGATTCTAGGGCCAAATATTTCGAAGTCATTTTAAGACCTATTCCGCACAGTTTTTGCTAAAAGATCACTTTTAATCAATAAAGCAAGGATTGTAGTCTATCCCATAGAGCAATCAGATAAATGTTACGATTGCACATGGAGCCAATATGGACCCTGAAAGGACGTCCATGTTTTTCATAACCTCAAAGATTTATTTAGTTGCAGTTGGCTAAAACCAGTTCATCTGTTTAAGAACTATTAAGAATCAACTACATCCGCTATCATGCTCATCATGAATTATAGTAATAGTTAGGAATGTAAACAATATGTAAAATGCCGCATGCGAGATTTTGTGGAGTTGGCTCTTCAAACAGGTCTTTTTGTTTTCCGAAGCTGTTATCATTTTTCCAACATTACTGAGGGGAGAACATCTACCTGATAGAAAAGATGTCGCATGAAGGAATACATGCCTTAAGGTTAATAAAGCAAATAAAATGTAAACAAAAAGGGCTCAAGTCCTCGTATTATTATTATTAGTTAAAAATATATAATTTCCTGACATAAATTTGAGTTAATTTCCTGCCCCTCATCTATGGTATACATAATGTTATTATTTATTATTGATGTCTTCATTTGTATATATAAAGGAGAATAGCAGCTTGTAGCTCAGTAATTGTGATGAAGTGATACACTTACCTATTTTTTTGATTTAGGAAGAATGCACCTATAAGTCTCATTTTATTTAGATTGACAAAGCTATCCAAACATTTTCTCATAAACTCAACTTTCTTTTCTAGAGATGTATTGTTAAACGAGTGAATTGAAATGGTTCAGTGAGTACCGTAATTCATTTATCGAATATGTATTCGAGTTCTTACTCAAAAAGTTCTTTGATGATGCTCGACAACATTTTATTAAGAATACGATTAGTTTTAGTTTCCAATTGGTGGAATCCCTATTATGATAATAATAATAATTAGGAAAAGTAATGAATTATATTTAATAAGTATTCAGGATATGATACTAGTCACAAGGAAGATTACCCTGGATTAGGAAATTTTGTACATTAAAAGTTTACTTACACACATATATATGTATGTGTGTATATTCATTGCTTTAGGCCTGCATGTACAATGTACATAAATGTATAAATTTCACATTTTGAGATTACAAAAGAGGTAGGAGGAGGTAATTATCTAAGTAGTGATTGTCCTGTTATGTAATTCCACTATGAAGATAATAATAAGTAAGGTGACTTTACCAAAAAAATTCCTTTACGGAGAAAATGTACATACATCTTGATTGCCATACTGCTAAAATTCTCGTTCTAGACAATGTCACTCTAACCAATCGGATTTCATTGTCTCCAAATCTTTTCAAAAAAAAAAAAAAACTTTCTGATTGTATACTCGGTCGACAATGTGTCAAATTCTTTAGTAACGACAACAGCTATATATGATACATTGATATTGGATTTAAATAGAGTCTGTCGAGTAAAAGGGAATGTCATCATAAATTTGTTCTTCAAAAACCTTAATGAAAGTCATGTAAATTTTTTTAGATTCCGAGAAAATTTTAAAGTCACCACATATTGTCCTATAGGAAAAAAATAGAATACAGCTTGTTATTAAAAAATATTGGATTCATGGGTATTAAGCCGACATATATATATAAACTTACACACTATCGTCCACCTTGATAATATTTCCATTGAAGTATGTATTCATATTCAAGCCTACAGTCTACATTATGTATGGACAAAGGATGGCACACTGTCACATATATCAGCCAAATGCAACAATTTCTGTACCACCAATATGGCCGGATTTCGGTACAAGGATATGTATCTTCATCCTCACCAGATTTGAATCCACTGGACTTTACTGTGTGGGGCACTTTGGAGATGGAGATTAACAGAATTCTCACTCAAGTGTGGACTCACTGAAGGCCTCCATCGTGGCTACGTGTAACAACATGTCCAATAAGTTTGTCATCAACTCATGCAAGGCTTTACGGCGCCTTCTGGAGGCTGTGATTGCTGCTGATGGTGGCCTTATTGAGTAACTAAGTTTGCATAGGCTTTGTTAACAAGCTTTGTAATAAAAAATATATTTTTTTAATACTTATGCAAAGTTACCTCTTGAGTTAACGTTTTGCTTACGAACTCTGTAGAGTTTTTCTTAATCAATATGGTAATACTATGTTTTGGAATTCAAAGTGCTTTGTATTATGTAGCTTATCTGGTATGGCATTCAGGGAAGGATAAATTATTTTCCACATCACATCTTGACTTACACAATATTAGGGAGAGATATTTAAGTCTTGTATATTCTTTACAAACTTTGTAAAGTGTTCATATTTAGGCCTATTAAATCAGTTATTGAATTAATTACTCTTTAAGATGACCATCGTAGAATTTCTGCTAGAGATGTTATAACTGCTTATGTAACTTCAGGGGCTAAGAGACACGATTATTTTGGATAATAGCCTTATTTAAATTTAAAGGACAAAATTTCCTCAATAGAAATATCTCTTACAGATTTCTTTTTATCCAAAGGTCTTCTTCAGTGTTCCGTCTGTTTGATAGAATGCTACCACTATTAATTCGATTTGAACATTTTTCAATTGTTCGTCAGGTATCCTTATACTGAACCTTTCAATTCTCGTTGAAAACAAGTGTTTTTGTCAACTATCATTCCGATTGCAGATTTCAAATGTTTGCATTCACAAAAAAAAGAAAAATTGATCTGGTAACCCAGATAATTAATTTGATGAATGTTCGGGAGAAGAGCAACGTCAGCTATTATAAAGTTTTACTATATCAGTTATTATCTTACCCTTTTACGGGAAAGACATTGACGTTTTTTGAGAGAAGAAATTAAGCACAAATTCATATCTATAAGAAAATAATATAAAATCAAGGATTCCAAGTTAACATGATAAGACATTTTATTCATTATTTGTAGCCGGTGTGTATTGCTCCATTACACGTGGTTAGTGCAACATGTTCTCCCCTCAAGAATTAAGGAATAATTAGGAATGTAAATAATATGCAAATGGGGTGTGTAAAACAAAAATAAAGAGAAAATCAACCTGGTAACTCTGACAATGAATATATGAATGGAATTAATCAAACCTCTATCAACTTCTTATTTTTATTTTCAAATACTAATAATACAATCGGTATATTGTATAACTTCAAGGTATAGTCGTACTGAATACAAGATCCAAATTTAAGATATGTTATAGGTATAGGGGAAGGAAGGGGGAGAGTTGATACACCCCCTCTCTAGCTCTTAATAATGAATATTTTCATGAGTGGATTCACCCCTTGATAGATGATTATATATTCCTCCATCCTGCATCACATTGAGAAAGATAAAATAAAAAAGGGTCATATTTTTTTGAAAAAAACTGATTTTGTACTCTAAAAGTGAATAATCAAAACAAGGTAAGAATTTAAACATAATTTTTTGTAAATACGCATTGAAATAACTAAAATTCTATATAAATACTTTAAATACTGAAATAACTCATATCTTTGAAAGCAATGCAAATAAAAAAAAAGCCAAAGAAGGGAGAAATGATACAGGTGTACTCTCACTTGTATACAATAAAAACAATTTCTGAAGTTGATTAGAATAATTATATTATTTTTTATGTTTAAAGTAGTAGTATGTTGCTTGTGTATCAATGCAATGAACTTGCAGCAGAAAAGGAGCAGAGAAGAAAAAAAAAACAGAAGCAAAATCCAAAAACGAAAAATGCCCCTTTTATGTGGAAAAGTAAAATAATAGCTATTATTAGAAATGTATTAATATTGTACATGTATGTTATAAGTATATACAATTATGTAACCACTTCAATTTGATTTTGAAATGATGCATATTGGAATGTATTAATTCTCCCACTCTTCCATATACGAGTTTAATTCGGCTTTTAACAAAGTCCAAAATAAAACTCATTTTAATTTTTCAGTTAAAAAAATTACAGAGGACACTTAAAGTCAAATTTTCTGATGACTATAAAATGTTCATAATTGGTTTAAAAAACTTCATGGAAAATCTATTTAAATTTGTGTCATCAAGGATTTTCTCTTTAAAAAATCACAAGTAAACATTGACGTCAACAATAATGCATCTATAATTTAAAATATGTAGAAAATGCACAAAAAATGGGTAAATTAATTAATACTTCTAAAAATTCAAATTAAATAGTGTTTTTAGCTTCAAACTTTAATCTCATTTAATGAGATTACTTTTCAAATTTAGGGAGATTTATGAAGTCGGATTTACATAATTTTTAAGTGGAGGAGTCGTAAAATAATATTTATTATTAAACATATTATTATACATAAATACTGTTTATTTTATTATATGAATAATGAAGAGTCTGCACAAAAAAAATGTCAAACAGACAAAGATTTAAGTTTAGATAAAGTAAAAAATAATACGAGAATACATTTGAATAATAATTTCAATGTTTGAAAACTTAAATTGTACTCTTTGAGTTAAAATCAGAATCAGAGTAGCAAAATATCTAATATTTCGACTCCAATGCCAAAATATGATGTTTTTTAAGTAGTGATGAGTCCTTTAGTTTCAAATGCTTTTCCAGAGTTCTTTTGTTACATTTGTTGGCATGCAAATTTATTATTTAACAAGTGTGAACTCATAAGACACATAGAATTTGCACTTGTTAAAAATTACTACCATGTTAAACAACTTTTTCTCGGATGATTAAGAGTGCAAATATAATAGTAATTACTACATACAATAGAAGCCATCAATGTTTGAAAACATTTATCGAAAATCTACTTACTACTTAGTTTTTATTACATTTAATCGTAGTACATATATAAGATTCTTTGGTTGAGTGTATCTACATACATATAAATAATGATAAAATGTTTCTCAATACACTCAATCTTCAATCTGTCTATAACATATTTTTTGTGAAGCGGTCAATAACCTTTTCTGCCAAAAGAGAGAGAAAAAGAGAGAAAGTTAAATATTGAAACATGTTTGTTTATTCGCTTTAGAGCCATATGATGTTTCTTTAAATACTTAATACAACTAAATTTGTCAAATTTTTTTTGTGTATACAACTAAATATTTAGAATACATGACATAAATATTATCTCATATTTATATTTCTATTAGAACTAATATTATATGTACTACGCATTATATCTGTTTACGTACACGTATTTTGAAACTCTTTATCCGTCACAGTTTAGTTTGTAATTAGGGATGGGCATTTTGTTGCGATAAAAAACATGCCCGCAAAACTATCTGGTGCGTCTACACTTTATCTATAGGAATGTAAATAATATGCAAAACGCCGCGTGCGAAATTTTGTGGAGTTGGCTCTTCGAACAGTAATTTTTGTTTTCCGAAGCTGTTATCATTTTTCCCTTATTACTGAGGGGAGAACAACTACTTGATAGTTAAGATCTCTCATGAAGGAATACATGATGCATTAAGGTTAATAAAGCAAATAAAATGTAAACAAAAAAGGGCTCAAGTCCTCGTATAATTATTAGTTAAAAATATATAATTTCCTGACATAAATTTGAGTTAATTTCCTGCCCCTCATCTATGGTATACATAATGTTATTATTTATTATTGATGTCTTCATTTGTATATATAGAGGAGAATAGCAGCTTGTAGCTCAGTAAAACGTCATGACAGCTCAAGCTGCTTACCTCTCAACATTCATCAAATTGTCAGAGTTACCAGGTTGATTTTCTCTTTTTTTTTATTTTACACACCCCATTTGCATATTTTTTACATTCCTATTTATCTGCTGATTGTTATTCGACAATATTAAATAAAATCATACACAATAGTTTTATGTTAGTGAATTCATGTCTAATTTATGTAATTTTATTAATTCATGTAAAAATTTAAAAAAATTGGAATCACACATTGATTTTAGTTCCTGCAGTTCATTATTGACAGTTCCAATCATTGTCTCGGATGTCCTTTTTTCACTAATCATCTCAATTAATTTATCTTGAAATATAACTTTGCTTTAATGAATTTCTTCTTTTTCACTTACGGCATCGTCCTCAATTGATTCTTTCTTTTTTTGTCAAATCCTTGATAATACCATCCTGAATGCTAAATTTTGTCAAAATATTTACTTATGGTATTAATTGAAATGAAATTCTATGCTGTATGAGCGCTTATAAAGGGTTATAATTCCCTTATCCAGGGGTTAAAGTTTCGACGTTGTATATTTAAAAAAAAAAGAAGTAATTTTGATGTTGTTTTCAATAAATTGAAACAGGATTTGGATGAGAACAGTTGTCTACAACACATTTTGACTTTGTTTCCTTAAATACTAATCAAATTTTTGAAGGAAATTCAAAAAATATCTGATGTCCTTCACGCCTTTGTACTACTAATGAGTTGAAGGATAATTTTTTTTTTGAACCATCTGAGTTTCTTTGAATTTCCTAAAACGAGATACTTTAATTTGTGTGGCCTCGTCTTATTCGCACAGAATAGAATAGAAATTCGATTTTTGAACATTTCCCTTCTCTAAAATGAAGAGCTTTGTTAGGAATTAATTCATGAAAGAAGCCCATTTATTCACAATTGTTGACATCTTCATAATTATAGACGCTTGAAGTGTGGAAAGAATTTCAGAAATCAACATATGCTATTTAGATGCCTCTCTCATCTCCTCTGTTGTCTCAAAATTCGATACAAAGTTGTTTTGTAAATCAGTACATCCATACCTCCAAAATTATTCAGATATAACAGCATTTGATCTAAATATTTATAGAATTATATTTTGAATACTCCTGATATTGGAATATTTTGTAACCACTTACATTAAAGCCACTTTAAAAGTGGTGCTTTCTAGATACTTGAACCTTATGGATTATAGGTTATTATTCAATAAACAAGATATGTCTTTAATTTTATTTGAGTCTTCTATAAACAGTGACTTTTAGAGTTTAAAATATATTTTAAAAAATGCCACGCAGTTCCTGATAAGAGTTCCACAGTTCCATGAGGTATTCATTCTCTAGAGTATGAGTTCACTAGGTAGTCATATCACGATAAAAAGTTATTTTATTGAAAAAAAATATTTATGGTCCTGTTATGTTTATTTGACATTGACATATTACAAAATAATATGTAACACACGGCCTTAGGAATAAGAAAATTTGTGAGTTTCATTCCAGTTTCTGGTGCAACTCTGTAGATTGTCATCATCAAGAGCATTCTATGAGGAGTAGTGCTGGATGATATCATGAATATGCGATAGCCACTCCATGAGTATATGTCAGCAACTCCAATTCCATGTATGTATTCAATCAATATAAGAGATAATACTTAACTATGACAATAACTAATTAAAGAATATTAACTAATATGTATAACGGATGAATTCAAGGCCCAATTAGGGTTATTGAAGCCAAAACTGAGGGATCCACCATATCCACAAAAATATGGATCTTGTTGTCCCTTAGAGATGAAATCTATCATCACTATAATACATCTTTGAAATATCAACAGCTCCTTTGTATTTTTATTTTTTTTTGCCAGCTATCGATTGTCTACTTCTTTTCATCCTTAAAAGTGTTTTAAACGTTGATTGGCTTAACTCGAATGAAGAAGGATTCACAGTAGGAAAATTATTTCAGAACTTTTTTCTTTTTCTTTTTGAAGGGAAGATTGAGATATAAAAAGAAAGTTGCTATGAGTCTTTTTGAGTTGTTTTTTATATTTATATGTCTTCTATAAAAAGGTACATTTTGACCTTATTCATAACTTGATATTGTTTCTATATTATCTATACTTATATATATATATATATATATATCTATTTATTTTTAACCTTGAATAGGTGCAAAGTAAACATGTACATACATATATATGAATACTGAGCTAGTTTACTTTACAACTGACACTTATCTTTCAATATGAGGACATCTTATCAAAAATTCAAAACAAAGTGATTATATTGTTTAATAAAATACGTTAGATAAGTGTAGGTAGATCATTTTACCCTAAGTTGGTAATATATATGTATACCATATAATGTTTAAATGACAAAATAATGAAATGTTCATCCCATTTTCTGGGAGTCTGTATTTATAATAATAACAAATCACAATAATAATAATAATAATAAAGGAGCAGAAAAGCACCAAAAAACTGCCAGCTTTAATTAAAGAGTTATCCACACATCAAAATCTCTGTTTTTTCAATAATTCAGAGACCTTAAAATGAAGGAAATAATAAGTTGGAAAACAAAAACCTATTAGCATTTCATAGGGATTTTAATTTTGTACAAATGATAGTATTTTGTATGTTTTCTTTAGTATCAACTCAGTTTCTATACAACTGTTTAGTTCTTCCATTTTTTGTTTAATAACTACAGGTATCAAAAAGAGTCATGTAGGTATGCCTCCAACATGACGTCACTTTCCATCTAAATAATATGTGAATGAAAAATTCAATTATGTTTAAGGAAACAACCTTTCTGCTCAGGTTCAGTAGGCACAAGGCTTCTTTTCTAAAATCAAATACCTCGTGAAATTACATCAAACTCAACAAAGTTGTACTCCTTCCAAAAGAAAAAAAAATTGCAGATACTTTCACATTTACTATTTTCATGCGGATATCTGATTTTTATATCTTGCTTAAAAATTGATTCAAACTTATAGGAAAAAGTGCAAAAATACACTAAAACTTCAAATCAAAAATCCTATGTGTACATATAACCCAATTCCATGCGAAAAAACCTAATTAGAGACACGTGATTAAACTGTAAAATATTACTACATTGGATTAGATATGGAACCTAAACGATTTTTGTGTTATTGACCTGAGTTATGATCAATGACTGACTATAATTATGTATATTTTTATCTTTGTATACTATATGTATATATGTACACACATACATCTAAAGTTTATTGAAGTCAGGCATGATGCAAACGAGTAGTCATGTGAATTTATAAATCGAATTACATAGTTTTAATTTCCTGGATTTTATATAACTTTGTATACATACATGAGTTATTCAATGTTTTTATGAATAAGAAAGAAAAAGCAAAAACAAACTCAATTTAACTCATGATTCTTAGTCTTAATTAATTAAGGTAATAATATAACATGGACAATTTTAGCTGAGTAATTTCACCAATTCAAACTTGCATGTGACTAGAATAATTTCAAATCCATTTTTTTAGGTACCTAGATTCAAATAATTTTAACCTTCAGTCGGAGTGTTTACAATTGAGTTTGAACTTGATGTGTTCTTTATTGCATTGTACATTCTTTTCTTTTTTTTTTTACAAAAAAGAGGAGACACAAGTCCCAAAATCAGTTAAATACTAGTTGGCCCCAATTTATTTTTTTTATATAATTGTTGTTGACGTTGTTCAAAGCTTTACAAGATTGATTACCTATATATAGTTCAACCAATCAAAATTCAGAACACTTTGAAGGGGTAAGAGAAGTAGAAAATCCATATCTGACAAAAAACAAATACAACAACTCAGTGCTATAACGGCGTGTGCAGCATCAAATCAAGATTTGGAGTATGTTGCTTTCAACAACGAATAAATATAGCGCAGCACTATTACCCTAACATGAAAATTTATACAGTATTTTTTTAACAGCTGTCGATTTTTTCTACTTCTCTTTCGCTTCTTAGTATTAATCTGAGCATTTGATTTTTGTGCTTTTAATACTTAAAAAAATTAATTAATTAAACTGTGACTATAGAGTAGGCATAAAGATACAGAATAGTTCAACAGTTGAGGAGAGGGACGACATCGGCTAACTACATTCTATACATGTAATTATTCAAACCTTTTTGTCCTACATTTTTTAAGCAAAGATTGATAAATGCAACAAAGGTTGTAAAATGTGTCATTTTTGTGATTTGATCATTGAATAACTGAACTCGAATTACCTAAATCTTGTTGAACTGTGAACAAATCCAAACTATTATGTAAATAAGGAAAAGTACAACATTTGAGAATAATATTGACAAAGCAAATCAAAGTTGGGGATTCCATCTCGCATTTTTTTTTTTTACTTGAACTCGTACTTCAAAGACTTTTATACTCAAAATACTTCAAACTCGACAAGGACTCGTGATGAAAGAAAACAGTTGAACAATACTTAATAATAACCCATCAGAATTGAATGTTGGATTAATAACTATTCTGTATTTTGTTAAAAAAAAAAGAATTTTAGGGATATAATTCGAGTTGATATTAATATAATACATAAATTGACCCTTTGATAAGAAACATCAGATATGTCATGGACTCATTCCTTGAGGTTATATCGTTAAAGCTTGTATAAATGAGTATGGAAACTGACTTGAAGATCGACTCGAGAATTTTACTTAGGATTGAAACTTGACTCGGACTTGTAATAAATGACTTGTAAACACTTCTGGAAACTACTCGGTCAATTCAGGCCCATTTTTTCTATCTTCTTTGTGACAAGGTTAAGATACAACAAATAGATCATAGATTGTGTATTCTTTAATGTGATATTAAATATGAATTTTACTATAGTTTATACTGATAAAATGAAATATTATTAAATAGCAAACAACAATTTCCATACGTATTTTCTTACTTTCACTATAACTCGTTGAGTGATACTCGATGCATAATTAATCAATGGGTTAATTTGCGTGGCTACATGCATGATGTACATGTATCATAAAGAGTTTCAACTCACTGATTACTTACAAATAATTTATTTAAGTTGTACTAATTTGAAATGGATGGATGTAATTAGGGAGCTTAATTTATCAAGTAGTTACAAGAGGATAATGATACTATTAAGTACATTGCTATACCTGTTTGTCTACAAATAAGTAAGTACACTTTTCCTTAACTCTTTTTAAACATCTTTAAATGAATATTTATTATCACGTTAAAAGTATTATTTACTTTCTTTTAGATTTAATAATTAAATTATTACAATATATGAAACATTGTTAATAAATGTATATACAACATATTAAAATCTAACATATTTTTCATTTTTTTAAAGAAAATACTGACTTACTGCTTCCTAAAACTAACTTGTATCTTCCTTTTCGGATATTATTCATTTACAAGTAGAATTGGGCCTAATTTACCAACCTTGGCATTGTGCTGGTTCAAATAATTATAATAACACTGGTCAACAGTCAAAAACCCTTCGGGGTATAAGTATAATAAAAGTTATTCAGTTTTGCACACTGATTTCAAATCTATAACCTTTTTTTTTTCGAGAGTCTGACGGTTTTGAGAAATTGAACCCTACTTTTTGAGCTAATTTGGCCCATCAATTGAGGCCTAGAAGGATATTCATTTTCTACATTAAAAAAATAATGATCCGTACAAATCCTTGGTACTTAAATAACTCCTTGAATATTACATGAAATGGATCAATAAGGAATATATTAATGAGCTGAGACCCACAGCTTTCAAAATAGATGTCAAGTGCCCTATAAAAATCCTTAACTAAGAAGAAATCGTCCTTCTAAATATGTAAGTTTTCATCTAATTTCGAGCAAAAATTCGCAAGAAATCAGACTCACAGTAGAACTACTAAAAAACAATTGCAATAGACTGAAATAGTAATTTACAGAAGGATTTCAGCTGATTTCACAATTCTTCAGGGCGCTACTACTTTAGTAGCTCTACGTGAGTTGCAGATTTATAGTGGATTTTTCATCAAAATTAAATGAAAATTTACATATTTAGATGGACAATTTTCTTTTTTTATTGTTAAAAACGGATGATATTAAAACAAAAAAAATATATAATAATAAGTCTTTTTGAATGGTCTTACAGCTACAGAGGCATAGGCAGATTCTTAACTTTATTTACGCTAAAATCACTTGAGGTTTAATGATAATTTTTTTCCAATTTCGTGATAATAAATGATATTATTGTATTAAAGAAGAAATTCAATAAATTGGAAAACATGGAATTTTTATACAACCTCGTGTGATTTTTGTCTCAATAAAGTCAAAAAAAAAAAAGAAAAAAAAAGAAGAAAGTAATATGACTGCTGAACTAGACATTTAACAAGTAAATATTTTTTTTAAAGTTAAAAAGTAATTATTTACGCTTCAAATAAAGTCCTTTTGTTCTAAAAATAATGAAAAATTGAGGCGTTATTCGATCAAGAACAAAATTTTTAAAATAGAAAGACACTGTAGACTATATTTTTTCAAGATTGAATGATCGTAAATGAAAAATAAATTTTTCACCTTGTAAGTAATATTAATAAATTGCATGAGAGATTTTAATTTGTGAAGATTGTGTTTCCCTGGAGTAAAAAATACCCTCAAATCGGTTCACTCTACACCAGTGTTTTTCAACTAGTGAGCCGTAAACTAAAATTCTGTTGAGGACTTCCTCTTGGCTGGCCGAGGAGGGGTTTTTATCATTTCCTGTACAATAGTGAAGAATGATCTGAACCTCAATTAGAGAGGAAGAATGGAAAAAAATTGAAGGTATTCAAATAAATTCAGCAAAATAGGGTGTATTTTGGTAAAAAAAAGTGCATTTAGGGCCTTGTTCCAATGAATAATCATTTGGAACCTTAGGTGGCCCTCCATTTGCTTTTTCTTCTTGTTGGTGAAGAATTCTTTGAAAATGCTGAAGGCTCTTTTGCAGTCCACAGATATCAAGGATGTGCAGCTGGAGCTCGCTATGATACTGGGATTCTCCTTCATACCCCCAGAGAGCACTGAGCCAACATTATTCACTTTCTCATAGGCTCGATTCTTTTGAGGATATTCTCTAGCTTGTCAGCAATCTTAGGGATGGTCAGGATCTCATGGACCTTTTGAATGATGGACAAGGCCTGGACAAAAACCAGTCTTTCTTCAAGCTTAGTGTTGCTTTCCTTCAGAATCTTGAAGTTGATCTTGGGCCATAAGTCAAAAATGCAAATAATGCAATTAAGGCCTCTAAATGCAAAAAAAAATCTTATCAACATAGTTTTAACACCACTAGTTATTACCTATGCCTACTCAGAGTTGGGGGATGAAGACTTTCATGAAGATTTATTAGTTTTCTGTTTAGAAACTAATTCAGAATTATGTTGCTTGCTCCTTGCTCTTTGTGAAATCAAATGTGGATATTTTCACGGCTAAATGATACAACTACTGCACCGACACGGAGATCATGGTGGTTTAAAAACATTTTGGTACGTTTTTGACAAGGAGTACATATTTTGTGGTCATTTCTTTAAATTTTATTTACTTGTATCTAAAATGAATTTCCAATTTTATTAGTCCTTTTATATAATATGTAAAAAGAATTTATTCAAATATATTTATATCTAAATGTTTGATTTTAAATAAATTAAATGTCAAAACTAGTAATTTTTGTGTGCCACTACTTTGTAAAAGACTGCACTAGGAAATTGAATTGACAGTTCACTAAGAAATTTGGGACAATTTTAAAGAATAAAGATATTTGTCACACTATAATTATGTAGTTATGAATGAATTCAAAAGAGTAAAACATCTAAGGGTATAAAACCACACATTTAAGACCTAATCAAACTAAGATCTTTTTCAAATGGCCCGTCCTTGAGGGAATCTTTGTCTTACAACCCATAGAAAATTTGACAATGTTCAAATATGTACATAGTTATTGTAACGTAAGTAGGTTATTGAAAATATCATTTCCACTATAAATGAATTGATGTGAATAGAGGAAATTATCTATGAAGGTGACATTGCGACTACCAGACTGTATGTAATAATTAGGAATGTAAATTATATGCAATTCGGGCGTGTGATAAAAAAGTGGAGTTGGCTCTTCAAACAGGTCTTTTTGTTTTCCGAAGCTGTTATCATTTTTCCTTTATTACTACTGAGGGGAGAACATCTACCTGATAGTAAAGATCTCCCATGAAGGAACACATGCATTAAGTTTATTAAAGCAAATAAAATGTAAACAAAAAGGGCTCAAGTCCTCGTATAATTATTATTAGTTAAAAGTATATAATTTCCTGACATAAATTTGAGTTAATTTTCTGCCTCCCATCTATGTTATTATTTATTGTTGTATATATAATGGAGAATAGCAGCTTGTAGCTCAGTTAAACGTCATGACAGCTCAAGCTGCTTCACTCTCAGCATTCATCAAATTGTCAGGGTTGCCAGGTTGATTTTCTCTTTCTTTTTTTATTACAAGCCCGAATTGCATATGATTTACATTCCTACTGAAATACTTAACCATATGCTATTGAATATAGATCTACTATGTAAATACATGCATTAGTATGTATATTAGAATGAGTTCAGTACACTAAAGTGGTCCTTACTCTCTGAAATTAGTCAATATATGTATAAATAGTAAGTCAAAGAAAGAACATTTCAAAAATCTAAAATACTACATTAGATAAATGTATAGTCAATAAAAAATGAAGATTTATCCCTTAGTACATCGATGAAAGAGAAGGAAAAATAAAATATGTTTTTATCGCCTATAGCATGATCTGTTTTTATCCCTTATACATGCATCATCTATATAGGATCAAGACATTTTTTCAAAATCCTTTTTGAAAGTAAAAAGTGCATGTGCGTGTGAGTGGATGATTGATATGACTAGATAAACTCCTGGGGATGGCTCCAAAGGCCAATAATCTAGGCAGTATATGGCTCAGTCTAATTAAATACCTGCAAAAGTTTTAGAACAAAGAAGTATTAGTGTGTCAGGGACGATCTTCATGATAAAATTTGTCTGAAGGAAGTGAGTTCGTGCAGTCACAGGAACATCGGAAAAATCGAGATCCAGGAGAGTCATTTTTGGCCAGAATCTGTCGACAAAACTTGTGGCTCTACGTAACTCGAATGGGCAATATAGAGTTGTTTCTTTAGAAGATAATCGATCCTTACCCTCAAATGTTTATAAATTATCAACGAACAAAAGTCCTCACTGATAACTATCCTTGATATCCATGAATTAATCAAAGATTTATAGAATGATTCAGTATGAAAACATCATAATTCCTAGTCCTTAATGGAATCTTTCACTCGAATTCGCGAAATGCAGGGTATCTTTTTATTACAGAAGAAACCATCTCGGATACTGTCCATCTTCTGACATGTTCCTCAACATGACAAAGGAAGTAATATGCAGTACCTTTAGTATGTAGTTACAGGCCTTAATCTTATCAATGAGGCTTTGACGAAGAGATGAGTAGACTTGTTTAAACTTTTCCAATTTTGAAATTGAAAAAGTGGAAGAGAGGGAATCACTCTGTTGGCATCCTCTTATACTCCTAAATCTAAAAATTTGATCTACTATATGAATTTCACAAAGAGCATCCCTGAGAATGGTTACAATAATTCAGACAAAATCTGGTTAAAAAGAGCGTCCTTTTATTCTTTTCTTTTTGTCTAATCATGTCTTCGACATTTCGAGAAATATATTCGCCTGATCTGTTCTTCATCCCTTCTGTTCTTGAGGGATGATGTCTGGGAGGACCGTTGAACATTTCCTGTTTATAATTCCAGTCATAATTTTGTAAAACGCAATGAAGAGTATCATTGGTGTAATGTTTTTAATATCACATATGATCCCTTATTTGTGAAATCAGAAAAAGGGCTCCCCTGCTCATAAATTTAAGTGACAAACTTGACTCAAAATTTCTCTTAAGATACTCTCAAGGATGGGAGCGAGGGCAGTCGAGTACTGATTTAATTGAGATCCCGAAAATACTTGCAACAATTTTCTCTTTATTATTGGCATCTCCATCTATAATTAAGTGTTGGAATAAACACGATGGTGAAACATAAAGGAAAAATTGTGAAGCTTGCAAAAATGTGTTCAACCAAAGATAGAATCTGAATTCAAATTGTCTGATTTGGTAATTCTACGGGTACCAGGATTCGATTATAATATGAAAATAATAAATACTGTCATGTTCCAGTTTCAGAATCAAATGGACAACAGGAAGCAAGACTGGTTTTCATTTGTCAACCCACCCATTTATTTTAAATCAAATCAGTTAAAAAACCAACAAGACCCTAGACTTTAATTCGTTTTAAAATATACTCATCTGTCAAAATTTAAATCTTTCTGCATCCCTATTTTGATTGTAATTAATTATATGATCTTAATCTAAAACTATGGTAAGTGTGATAATTGAAATAAGAAATGAATCATATGTCATTTATTGTACAGATTACTTTTAAGTATTAAAATCATAAACGAAATTCTGGAAGGCATCAAATCTATTCAAGTGGTTTCAAGCTAATTCAAAAATAAGTCAGGCTTTAATGTCAACAATCATAAATCCAAGATTTGAAGCCCTACAAGTAAAAAACTTGTACAATATTAATGTACATTTAATAAGGATGACTTTCAACCAAGGTTCACATTACATTAATGCTATAATATTACTTCTTCCCCTACCACGTGTTATTAACGTTGATTGGTAGAAAACAAATTTTATGTTGTTAAGATGATAACAACTCCATGAGTTATTAAATGAGAAATTGTCCCTTAGTTTGGGAGAAATTTCCCTAGTTACCATTTTGTAATATTTTTTTGATATTAATTTCATGCATAATATGTCAACAGAATCTTTTAAATCTAATTTTTGAAGATGCACATTGCACAGTGTATATAAAATTATAATCTAAAAATATACCAAATTATTTATTTTTCTCTCTCTCTTAATTAATTAGATTAAATGCAATTATGTGATTACGATTTTCACAGAGATATTTAAAAATGTTTTTTTTTTTTTTGACAGATATGTACATACAATATCAAAAAACATGCTTATTCATGACTATATAGCTACTACTATGAGCAAAAAATATTGGGAATCAAAAAAACTTTATATAATCATCAAAATTCATTTCATCCCCCTCAAAGTAGTCAATGCACACGTTCCAACGTTCTTCTAACTTTTAAAACAGTTAGAAAAATTTTAAGTAAATAAATAATTACAAAACAAAAACTGCTGAGTTTAGATATGCAGTTAAAATTAAAAATTGAAAAGGTCAGTTTCTTGAGTAATAGATTATGTATCTCAAGAAATAAAACCCGGATTCTCAAAATTTTAAAAGAATACAGTCATGAAAACTCATTTGAACTTTCTTGGTTTCAACAACATTTCTCTAAATACAATTCTAGTTATCATCGTTCAGACATTGTGAAAAAGGAAAAATTAAATTTTAGCTGTACACAAAATAATAAATTTACATATAGCTATTACACTCCATTTTCAAATTGTTTATTCATGAAAACAGTTTTAATAGACTGACATGATTTGCATTTTCAGTAAAATCTTTCTAAACTTCAATGCTCAAAGAATGAACTAATTCAATTTCAAATTTTCAAAATAGTGATTTCCGCTTTGTTCATTGTTTCATTATGGCATCACTCATAAGCTGATAAATGATGCATATGTACTGCGTAGTACAGCTAAACAAAACTAAACAAAATTAGCTCTATTTCAATCATCTCCCTATATGTGGGCTGAACTATACATAATGAATGTATTCTTATTAAAATAGACTTGGGGAGAGTGGACCATTCTATAATTAAAAATAGATATGTGAAAGACGAAATAAGAAAGGACGTAGCGTCGAACGGACAAGATGTCAAATAGACAAGGCATCTAAACATACATGAAATAGTACTGAGAGTATAAAATTTATTTGTGAATTAGGAATATCTATAATAAGCTCCATTAATTATTCTAAATAATCTGACCAGATTTTTAAACTTCCTTTAATTCTAAACTATTACCATTTTGTTACATAGTTGTAAGTCTAAGTCATTGCAGAGTGAGAAACTTTTTCTGAGGAAATCTTGAAGGTATAAATCATACAACATACTACTCTGAAACTGCAGATTTACAAAATCTGCCACCACTTAAAACATTTTCGACTATATAAATTGATGTTGTTTGTGACCCTTTAACATTTTATATAATATTGATGTCCGAATGAAACACTACTAGACTCCATGTTCTTTAAAGTACATTATTTGATGTCCTATACGCGTAATTAAAAACTAAAGAGTGAAGAATGAGGGATATTTGGCGTCATGAGGGTGTCAGGCAACTGCGTTTCAAAGTAATTATGCCTTACTATTTTGTATAAAGTTATGCAATTAATAAAATATTAATGTAAAATTTATGTTAAAGAAATGACGAATCTCATCCATTCTTCTGTTATTTTACTCTGCAGCTAATCCTGCGTTGAGGCTTTTTCAAATCATACAAAAAATCAGTTATATGCATGTTCTTCTAAGGATAATTTCACTTGATTAGTAAATAATATTTACACATTCCGTTGATACAATGAACAATTTTATAATAGGTTAGTAATTAAAAAGTGCAACAGAAATGAAGCCTATGGGATTTATAGAATTTGAAATGGCAGAAACTTGGGATTGCATTATCAAGTTGATTTATAAATTTGGGCAAAATTACAAGTAGTACCACCTTGTTATGTATATACATACATATGTATACTACATAAACAATAAAAATCATTATGAGTAAAAAAAAATGGAAAAATCTCTGACATGAGACAACAGTCCTTGAGACATATTTAGAAGAATAAGGACGAAGTACTTTTTGTAATAAAATAATAGAATATATTTTAATTTTTTACACTTGTGTCCTAGGAACATTTGGGCCTAAGTAGGCCAAATCCAAGTCTTTTTCTAAAAAAACCTTCCAATCAAATTGCAAAAATAAATATGATACTGACATGTTAAATTCCTTTTATTTTTTCAAAACATGTTTTCAATTTCATGGGAGTGATAGTTTTTGATTTACAAACTTCCTTTTACTCATTTTTATAATAACACTGGACAACAATCAAAAATCCTGAGGAGTTATGAGGGATCAAACTAAAGATTCCAAAGAAACACTATTTAATTTTTTCAAAGTAATACATTTTATCTTCCTTGATTGGAATTTAGTATACCCTTTAAACTGTAATTATCTTCTTTTATAGATAGGTCTTTTAGTTTGAATTAATTTCCCATGTATTGAAAATCAATATATACATATAGTTATGTACCTAGAATCACCAAATATATACGCGTTAAAATAATATTCTATTTATAGATGAAAAAAATAACAACTGTAGAGTGAACTATCTACAACACATTTAAAGTGACTTATCTACATACACTATCTAGCTAATACAAAAATAGCATCCATTAACTTTTTTTAAAAAAAAAACTCTTTAGATGACGCTAAAATTATCCTATTTATTTATGTTTCCTTGAAAAATTCCGTGCTTAGTTTACGGGTCTACAAAATAATAAATAAACAAGTGTTTTTTTTATATATAAGCAAAAAACCTACAATTAAAGCCCTCAAAAGAGATTAAAATAAAAATTTTGTGGACAATATATTTTGTCTTAATGGTGATAACATTATAGCCCACTTTATATTATAAATCACTTTGAAAAAAATATTTTTAATTTTGCATTTACGAGCATTTGTTCACGATTTGTTTTATTGTTATATTTCACTGTAGAAGAACCTTTTCTGGTAGGGACAATCAAGAAACTAACTTTTTCATTTAATTATTTATTTTAAATGGGATTTTGGTACGGAATGGGCAATTTTAAGCCTCTTGTTCCGCTCCATGTGTGATGCAATGAGTCAAAAATTGTACTTTTTATATTTTGTAGGATTTGGTCAATCAGTAAAAATATTTTGCTCCTTATTTTCAAAAATCTAAGGTGTTTGAGAATCTTTCAAAAAATATATTGTTTCAAATAATAATATATAAATACTATATTTTTAATGATTTTCCCTCCTTTTCATTGAGTTAGCGGGTTTTTTTACTTAAGTCAATAAAAAGAGGGAGCCTCTTTACTATGAACCCATTTCAAACATTTTAAACTTTTAAAAACAAAGTGTGCAATATTTTTTACTGATTAACCAAATCCTAAAAATTATGTATAAATATAATTTTTAACTGATTGTATCAGAGTTGTAACGGTACAAGAGGCTTAAAAATGTGCAAAATATGGAGTGAGAGGTCTCAAATTTTGGCAAAGTCAGCTATTTTTATTGTCTAAAAGAATAAGTATTTGTTCAGTGAAAAAATAAAAAAATAGTTCAAAAATGGGACAGTCTTGTGTACATATTGTATTAGTAATAAGATTCCTGGTTTGTTTTTTACTACCAAAAAAGGAGCATGAAATGTAAAAAAAAAAATTAGTGTTGATAAATATGCAGATATGCAAATAGAAATGAATATTTGCAGGTCTTTTAAGTGCACCATAAATTATCTGTTCAGATAAGATTAAGAAATGATTAAAACTTTGATTTTGTACATAATTTGGACAAAAAAATTGTTTCCTTGTAATTACTTGGGAAATCGAGTTTGTTTTATACTATCAGGATATTTACTTTGAATTGTCTTGAAAATTTACATAGATGATAACCTCTATTGACCATCGAAGTTGAGAACAAAAGACTACTACTATTAACATTTACATACTTGAGTAAAATAGTTTAATCATCATACGGTCTTTACTTTTATACCCTGTTGAAGCTCCTTTGGGTCAAATTGACCCATGGGTATATTTCTCGTACAAAATATAAATTAGAACCAATTTTTGCGCAAATTTAATTGATTTATTTTCTTTTTTAGTCTCTAATGATTAAGATAATATATATATATATATATACATATAAAGAATCCTTACAAGGTCCACAAACCCGGCAACGTTTCCTTTTAGTCTCCTGAAATATCAATATATTTACTGGTCGTTTTTTAGAATGGCAAAAGGTTATTTAGTTTAGAGTTTTGACGTTGGTACTGTGTAAGACTAGGACTTGGAAGTGGAGAGACGTACAGCATTCTCTGCAAACATTTTTGCAAAACCTCGACTCTGGGAGCATTTTGTCAACTCTGGATTTATTTCCATCTAAATTTTGAAAGCATTGTAAGCTGAGTAGCACACTAGTAGCTTATCTAATTTATCAACACCAACTTTGTTCGAATTATAGTCAAAAATGATTTTAGGCTTACGATCTTCTCTACTAGCGATAACTTTGTCCCACGGATACACGGATATCTTTTACTTTTTGTCTGTACTGTCATTTTGACTTGACTTTTCATCTTCAGAATCTGTTTCTAATCTAGTGGATTATGACTGTGTCCCTAGTTCAAAGAGTCTGAGGGTTTTTTGCAGACTCATTCGTGATCCTGTAACTAGATTTCAATTACAAGATCAAGATGAGGATGACATCACTAGAATCTAAAAGAGAATCCAGGCTACAGGTGCAAGAGCTTCAAATCCACCACGTTAATGGATTAATAATTCCTTGTTCTCAAACATTTTACCGTTCACCTGAAATTATTGATGTGTAGCCTGCTTTTTCAATGATCTGCTGGACTATGTTTCCCATTCTGTTGAACTCTTCATTCAAGAAATGAGAAGATAGCACATGTCTTAGGGACATTGAAAAATATGCTCCAATACATGTATATATACCAGGTTGATAGGATCAGGGGTGTGGTAGTTGCATATATGTCTAAACACTACTAATTTTCTTGCTTCTGGCTATTTATATCCATTGAATCAACGTATTTTCTCATATTTGAAGGACCAGCAACAGACAAGAGAGTATTGTAATCTGAGGCATGATCGAATGAAATGGAAATATTCTTTATTTTTAGAGATTTAGGACATTATATCAAATACAGCTGGGTATTTATAGCATTCTCAACATTGTATCATGTTTTTGAACAATGTTTACCCATAAACAATGACTAACAGATAATGTTTCAGACCTTCTTCTTTTATGGCATTTGCAAAAATCTTAAATAAATATCAACTCATGAAGCTGTTAAATATACTTGTATCCAACAAGGAGCGTATTATCAAATTCAACAAATAATAAAAATAAGGAAGTAGTTTTATCTGGAATCTGGATTGACCAAATTATTTGCCAAGGTGACTTCTATTTATAGAACATGAGGAAAAAGAATACATTGATAAATTACCAGCCTTATAATTGAAAAAGTTATTTATACATTGCGTATATATTAGTCAATATATATATATATATTCGTCATGGGCAGGGATGTGTAAATGGGCATTATTTGAATAGAATGTTGATGTGTTTTTTTTTTAAAACCACAACAAAGTTTTTAAAATTGAATCTTCATTTTTTTTAATTCAATTGTTATTCATGATAACAATTGCGAAGGTAACTTTAGTCTGGGAATTTACAAAATATATCTGAGTTTAAGGCAAAAAAGAATTTATGTCATTAATTCGTGACGTTATTGTTCTAAAGATGTCTCCATCTCCACTTAAGAATAGGATCTAAAGTTGATTACTTTCTAGTTTGTTTATTAAGTCTCTATATTTCTGCGTAATATTACGACTATGTTTATGAATGTTCTCTGAGTTTGCTCATGAGTCATGAGTGACTCATGACATTGTCTCTACATGTCACAAAAGGATGTGATGAAAAAAAGGTGACTTCGATCGTTGGAACATGAGAGGGGGGAGGGAGAATACATTTATGAATAATTAATCATTAACTGAAAAAGTTCTTTAGCTAGTATATTTATGCCAAATACACTGTTTAATTATTTATGTATTGATTAATTATTTATTTATAATGAGCGAGTAGGAATGAGAAAAACCGTTGTTTGAGCAGTACGCTGTTAATTTCAAAAATAAAAAGAAACGATTTGCAGAATTTGTAAGTTACGAATATTTCCATAAATTACCCTAATTTTGCAATACTAATCAGGACCAATCCTCATTGGACATATCAATGATAAAAATAAAAAGGATTTCATTCGTAATAAACTGTTTGCTACCTAGTTTCCAAGCACTTACTGCTTCTAACGATAAAAACAAATAAATAATGACACAATTGTAAGAGTTTCTTGTTTTTATACATATGTATACAACTGTATGTATGTACATATTTTAAGTATTTACAAAGTTTTGCTAGCAATGTTCACAAAAACAATAATCTCTCATAACGTGGAGTATAAAAATGAAGTGTTTTTTTTAGGATTTGAGTGAAAATAATTTTGAATATATGTTTTTAATAAAATGGCATAGAGTTTTTCAAATTGGTAAATGGGCTCAGTAATTCCGGTTTGTCTTTAATTTGCTTTTTACTTTTAGAAATTGTGTTTACTTGCAACGCATGATAACACAACTAGATTAATTAATTATTATTTGAGGTAGCAATCGTTATTAGTAAATCATTTTCTACTTAATTCCAATTTAACAAAACTACTTAGTACATAACAACAAGTCAACTCCTTGTTGTAAAGAAAAGCAAAGAATACACAATTAATTAATGAAAAATGTCATAAAAAGTCAATACAAGGAATAGGCTATGAAGAGGAACCGTTTAATCATACTGATAATTGTAGTATGTATATTATGTACCTAAAATTTATTTTAGGTTCTTTTTGTGACTTTTAAACAGTTTTTAGAGCTTTAATTATTTGTAGAGTACATACGTTAGTGTGTACCATTTTATTAATTAAAAAAATATTTTTTTGACTGCACTATGACCCTTTGAGGTCATTAAGAAAACACTATTAGTAAAATTTCAGGTCCCTAATCAATGTCATTTTCAGACGTTTTCCCCCTCCTAATTTTAAAACTCTGAACCAACTAATTAATTACACTGGTCATCAAATTTGAACTTACAAAAATCCTTAGGGGTATAAGTATAATAAAAGTTCTCCCGTTTTGCACAATAATTTCAAATATGTAATTTTTTTTTTTTGAGAGTCAGACGGTTTTTGAGAAATCGATCCCTACTTTTTGAGCTTTTTTGGCCCATTTTCCAACTTCAACTTCAATTTAAACTTAGATTTTGTACTTTAAAAAAATAATTATTTGCTAGTGCATTTAATGCAAATTCCATTTCCAGTCTGTGTTTTGATCTAAAGGGCTCCAGGGGGGGGGGGCGTAGGGGACGGAGTAGGCTCAAAAGTGGACCAAATTTTTTGTACTTAAATAACTCTTTGAATATTACATAAAATTGATCAATAAGCAATAAATTAAAGACCTGAGACCCACAACTTCTAAATGAGATTTCAAGTACCCGATAAAAATCCTTAACTAAGAAGAAATTGTCCATCGAAATGTGTAAATTTTCATTCAATTTCGAGCAAAAATTCGATAAAAATGAAAGATTCTCGGTAGAACTACTTATGTAGTAGCGTGCAGAAGTCCCTAAGAGTCCCTTTAGTTTAAAACAAAGACTGGAAATGGAATTTGCATTAAAAATTCCAGCAAATAATTTACAAAATGAGTATCCTTCTAAGTTTAAATTGAAGTTGAAGTTGAAAAATGGGCCAAATTAGCTCAAAAAGTAGGGATCGATTTCTCGAAAACCGTTGGATTCTCGAAAAAAAAATACAGATTGGAAATCAGTGTGCAAAGTTGAATAACTTTTATTATACTTATACCCCATAGGATTTTTGACTGTTGGCCAGTGTTCTTATTACTCTAATGTTAGTCGATATCACTTCTCCCAGTGCCTTAAAGTTGGTGAGTCTCGCCAACAGGAGCACTGTCTAGCAAGAAAGGGATTAATTATGGGTTTTACGACACAACTACTTGAATATAAATTCACTTACAATAACGGGATGGAGATTATAGATTGAATTATATTATTTAAAAAAAACAACTCTCATTCCTATACTTTTAGACTTTCCACTTGTTTTCTTACATGATCATCAACTCTCCTTTTAATCAGTCTCTCCTACTCTACGGTACTGACCTCATCCAAAACGTATCAAATCTGCCAATTACACTTTGGTGCTCCACACTCACCGATATAACATACATAATACATAGAAGAAGACAACAAATCAAATTTTTCGAGCACTAAAAATGCTCATAATTAATTATCTAACATTTGTTAGGGTCTCAAAAAAATTGAAAAAATCTTTTTAAATTTGTGCCCTCCAGGATTTTGTCTGAAAAAATGACAATATATATACAGTAACCCTATGTTACTAAGAAACAAGTAAATTCAGGGGGAGTGAAAGAGAGTAATTAAATAAATATTTTTTTCCATATTCCAGACTTAATAGAAAAATATCCATATCCTTATTGTAAAATACATATTTTAGAGTGGTTTAAGCTTTACCCTTTCATATTCTGCGTGAATTTTTCCCCGAACCGACAATAAATTCATTTAATGTTGTTGTACCATTAAATATGAACCTTGATATGATTTCGAGCGTGCTGAGTCTCGATGTTCTATTTTAGGCAGTACATTTATTTATTTATAAACATAATAATTTGGAACAGGATTAATGTTCATATTTACACGCATGATCAATAATGCACAACATCTTGTACAAATCTATGAATATATGTATGTCTTGGATAGACTCTAAAACTCTGGGTTGGTTCAAAATTAAGAATAAAATAAAAAATAGGTTGTTGGCTATATAATATTAAATTTGGTGGTCAAATGTGATCGAAAACTTGTTTCTCGATAACCATAAGAGTATTCAAAAATATTGATAATAGTGAAAATAACATTTGAAAAATGCTTATAGTGCCTGCTTCATTAACAAGGAGCTCACAGGATATGCATAAATATCGACAAAGATGCATTAGCATAAGTAGAGTCGTGGATATTGAGAATCAGATTTAGTTATTTACTTGTACAAACAGTCCAACTTGGAGTGAAAGTAGTAATAATTGATAATAATGTATCATGTTTATAATTAATGATAAAAAAGGATTAACCCATCTACAGGTCCTGACATTGATCCGAACTAATTTGAAGTCATGATTCATAGTCTTTGTGGCTTACTAATTAAACGTATAATATGTTAATGGTTAATATCTATCTACCACTAAAATTTAACTGAGTATTATTGCAAATTCATCTCAAATCAAGTGTCTTCATTGTTTTTCCCTTGAAATCTAACTACATTTTGTAGGGTTTTGAATATCCTTACTGTAAATTCATGGAGGGTTAGGCTACAAATACTTTTAAAGAAAAGTTTTGATCGAGGTGTTTATGTATATAGCTTACATTTTTTCCATGCTAAACGAAAGTTCTATTAATTTGATCTTTGAATGTATGTAGGCTGCAGAGTGCTCAGGGTGTTCCTAGTTAAATGTAAATATATAATATTATCATTCAAATACAAATCTTGCACAAAATACAAAAATGATAATGGCATCATCTTTCCATGGAACGGTGGGGTCCAAAAGTGTCCTTTGTACTGATGGATCGATTCAACAAATCCCAAGTGGTTAGTGTTACTTGTTCTCTCCTCAAGAACTAAGAAATAGTTATAATAGCTTTGGAAAATAAAAATTTATGACCCTCCATATAAAATTTTCACACGCAAGTAAAAGCTTAAGATTTACAACTCTTCCCATGCCTACTTAATACATATAACTTTGAATGTGATTTTTGTAGAGTGGGAGAAAGAAATGTATTGATGAAATACCATTTGGAACAACATCAGCTGCCTGTTATTATTTATGTAGTAAGAATAAAAATGTATAAGTATCACTGCTATAGGGAAAATATTAATGATAGAAACAGATGTATTTTTTCCTCAGAACTTCAATGATACCCATACCCCTTAGGTACATATCTTGAAAACAAACAAAGTATCGTATTTTCCCATGTTTAAGATATCCTTTATATCACTTATCAAAATATCACTGAAAACAATTGATAGAAGAAAATACATGTGGTTTACATTGGAGAAATATTTGTGGAAATCTATTTTTTATACTCTTCCTTCAAAACTAAAACAGTGGGGAAAAATTGTTTCCAGAAAAACATTTTAAAGCATCCTCTATGTTTACAATATGCCTAATAAAACTATAATTTTTTTGTCTATGGAAGTTGCATCCCTACTCTAATCTAATAAGTATTATACATATATTAGAGCATCAAGTACATATTTTCAATATTTTAACTCATCCTGGGATTGGTTTTTTTTTTTGATGAAGAGGGTATTTTTGTACAGATAATTACATTGCTATTGGTTATTCAATTTCTCCAGAACAAAACGAATATTTTTTATTTTCTTAATGCATCGTTAGTTGATGTACAGACAATAGACTTCAACTACAAAGTGCTAATATTGTTTGTTCTATTTTTTCATTTAAATTGCTTATTATAGGATTATTCTTCCAACTAATAGTAGTGATTAATTGAAGTTTGGTCTTTGTTTTGTATTTTCGTTTACAACTGAGCCTATTTGGTTGGTATGGTGATTTTAATCTTTTAACTGTGTTAGTCTGGCGGAAGGAATTTCTAACTAAGTCAAAATGTTATATGTACACTTGAATGGACAAAAAACGGGATTTTATTCCTCTTTACAACAAATATCAATCCAAAATAGAAAACATGAAAAACTAATAAATAAAAGACTTCATGATATGATAGTTCATCATTTGGTACTCTTATTCTGTTTCAAAGTGGTATATAATAAGTACATATATCGAACTTTCAATTATATGTGCAGTTGGTACCCTTGGGGTACTGTCTCATTACAGACCCAATGTGTATTGAAACTAGCACATGCAACGCCATTGTGTCATAAAAATATTTTGCGCACCGATGATCTAACAAGAAATAAAAATTATTTATAAATAAGAGTCATCAATAGGGATGTGAGTTTTGTAGAGCGCGAAGAAAATGCAGGAGCAAGTCTTATGGTACTATTGACATAACACCCTTGTTTGCATCAACTACCTGCTATATGATTTTGTGAGGGAGAAATTTATTATTATTAGTAGTAGTAATACTGCCCCAGGTAGGAGGATCTTCCAAAATAAAAAAAAACCATCAAATATATCAAAATATATGTACATATTATGGATAATTTAAAATTTGAATTGGTTAAAGAAAAGCTACTCTACGGTAAGGTAGTAAAATAATAGCGGTATTTTTAATCCCCCCCCCCTTATTATTAAAGACTCAATCAGTCTCAGCTCATACACAATTTCAAACGGTTATACAATATATTTTCACATTTTTATCTATTAGTATGCAAGTTCAAAAGACCTTGAATTATCTTCAATATAAACTAAATTGATTGTTATTCAGAAATTAAATTTTTAATTTTCTTAGAAAATATGCAAAGAATTGGATGCCCTTGAGAAAAATATTAAATATTGTTTATCAGTGAGTATTAAAGTAAACACATTTGTTGAATGATAATAGCAGTTATGTAAGTAAGTCTTTTTTCAAATCTTTGGTTAAAATAAATTTCATTCATGAATCATATCTTCATACAACGTATATTCAGCTTGTACTATGTAAAACTTATGGGACTTCCTCAATCCTACATGAATTAGAACCCCTCTATATGAGGGCCTGGGTGCAATATCAAATATGACACCCTTCCTTTCCCTATCTAAGTTACTCCTCATAAAATGATGTAGTAATTGATAATTTTCCATCGTTTCCACTAACAATACATTGTTTCCCTATGTAATTTTTTGTTAATAGTTGCACCTACAAAAAATATTCAACAGTTTGGAATGAGGTGGGAGGAGATTTCCTACTTTTGTTGTTGTAATTCGTTATAAAAATTGCGTGTCATAAGGTGCAACTAAGAAATAAGTGTGGAGTAGTTTAATAGTTTATTTTGTTATTTTATTAAGTAAAGAAAAAAAGATAGAACTATCGTTTGACTGGGACACATAGATTATTATACCAGTCAATAGTGGTTCCACAAATTCCAACATAGAACTGTCCCCGACTATACTTTAAAAATTCGAATTTAAGTTAAGAATATTTTTGAGTAATAAGTAACTAGACCTTTCAAGGCGTTGAATGATAAATTTTAATTGTATTTATTATATCATCTTATTATTGTAGACTACTGATCTAACATGATCCATACTTTCAGTATATAAATGAAATACGAATACAAAATATAAAATAATAATAAACAATTCAAGCAAAATTGCTATACTTGTTAATTTAATTTGTTTTTCAATAAGTAAGCTTTGAATTTTGATGAATTATATCCACTGATAGCAAAAAAATCAATTATTCAAATCATACAAGCTACAGAAAAAATAATACAAAACTGGCAACATTAATATTACAAAAAATTTGTTTCCTTAAAAATTACTCTTATCCCTGAAAATCAAGTTTTAATATCTCAAAGAAAAAGTGACAAAATTCCTTATTTTCTAGTCAATAATTATCATATTATACTTACAATTGTAATGTTAGTTAATTATCGAGGGTTTTTTGAATGTGTTCTTGGGGATGAAAGGCCGTAGAGCTTTAAAATACTATTAATACAATCTTATAAATATTTCCTATGTGCTATGCACATTTTGGAGCATTTGACACAATCAAGTGAAAGCAATGTGGGAGATAGACTTTCATTAATATTTTGGAAGAATGGTTTATTAAATAAATTTTTAAAAGGGCACTTCAATATCAAAGAAAGTCATTTGTTCTTTATAAAAGGATTAGCAGTATTTTAATGGTATTTTCAATGGATGAAATGATTAATTTTGACATAAAATAATTTCAATTTTTGTAAAAGGACGCTAAAGATTAAGTGTATCCTTTCATAGTATGAATACTTATCCCAGCCAACATGAAGAAAGATAAAAATACGATATAATTTACTAAAATTTCAATGCAAAAAGTTATATTTTTTTACCTACATATAAAGAGAGACAAAGTTTTTAATCTGTGGTGATTGATTTAATCAATAAATATGTACTTCAAGAGCTGCATGTTTATTTGGATCAGTAAATCTGCCTTCTTCATTGCAAAGAAAATATCTATATTTGCGACAGGTTACATAAATTGCTCACTTTGATAAAATTTGACTCATTACATATCCGCCGCTTCATCAACCAAGGTAAGTAGCAGAGCAGCAAGATTGATTTAATGTCATCTTTTTTAGCCCAAAATAACTCAAGGTTAATATATGTATTATAATAATATATACAAGTTCCAAAAAATATTTTAAGAGCCTTAATCTTTTTCAGCATTTTTTGATCTGCTCCCTGATTAAAATATCTTGATATTTCCATATTTAGGATCTGAGGGAATTATTTTATATTGGGATATCATTAGTAAACAATTTTTTACATCCTGGTTGTTGCATAATACTTTGTAGAAAATTAACCATCTCGAAAATACAATTTAGAAAGAGTTTTTATACAACTGGGATAGAAAATAAATGCTAGTGTGATAACAATATTCCTCTACTTAGACTAAAATGTGCTACCACTGTTATCCTGATAAGAAAAAAATACCCTCAAATTATAATAAAAATTCTGCATTCTATCTATGTAAATATTTAGTTTTATTTTATTATACTCTTGTGTGTATAAAATTAAATTATGTTTCTTCTCTTTCTAACTTTTTTTTTTTCTCTCCTTTCCCTTTCACAAAGAGGAGTAAAACTATAACGAATTGGTTGTGTACCCCATAACTTCAAAATGCTAAAAGAGTTAATTCAATTATAAATCTACAAAATATAAATAAATTAATGATACATAATATTTGAATAGTTAGCCAGTCAACATGGAGAGGGCGAGAAATTACTTTCTAATATACTTTCGATGAATTAAATGCATTTAATTGAAAAAATAAAATAATGATAAGGAGTGAATTAACGAGTTTACATTTATAATTTATACAAACATACATACATACATACTCAAAAAAGTTAATCAAATATTTCATTAATTAGCTATGTTTGTGTACAAACAACATATCTACGTAAATCATATCGATGGTTGATCGCCGTTATTTTTATTTTAAAAATGGACGCAAGAGATCAATATTGTACATACCTAATGAAGTATATGTTTACCTAATCTAACATAGATACGTTGTTAAGTTCCACTCTAACACATTTTAAGAAGGTAATGTACAAGTTGATTTAGTAATATTTAACTCATCCAAATGACGTAGGTCTGTACTGTATTTTAATCTAAGTCTTAGTTACAGATGTAAGACTTAATTTAATAACTTCTAAATAAAATTGCTCAAGGAAGTATTTATTTATTGGATATAAGTATAGGCATTCGGAAAAAATCATTCAAGTGCAATGGAATCGGGACATTCAGGGCCGGGGTCAGAAGGGAGAGAGAGAGAGAGAGAGAAATTGGCGTCACCCTCTTAATTGAGAGGCAGATTTATGTTGTTGAAAAGCTATCTAACTCGTTGCTCATTGAATGCTGACCTCTGCCCTAGAGTCATTGTTCTCCCTCACTTTTTTATAATTTTTTTTAATAGTTATAGTAAGTGCCCCTTTGACTAGAACCTCTGCCCTTATTTTTGACAGTGCTGTTAAACATACCCCTTTTTTGCTCTGTGTACTCACACAATCTTTTATAAATGTTTCCTTGTGCCTAATTAACTGAAACCAAAATATGTGTAACTTCTGCTCATATGACATGAAACATGACAAGAAAAAAGTTTTTATTTGAAGAAAATGAGAGTCAATACTATAATGTTCATAAGTACAAAGTAAATACTCAAAATTGAACACAATGAAAGGGTTAATATGGTCATTGATTGACCCTGGAAACGTTTATGTTAATTGATCATACTTTATCAAAGACCCAATATGTATTTATATGTTTTTTTTATATTAAAACATACATAAAATTACTTTAAATTCACAGTATTTATATGCTATATACTGTGTCTAAAGGCCTCCATTACTGAGTGGAAAGAAAGGGAAAAGAAATGATTTCATCAATTTTCAGTATTTCAATACTTAAAATACTGACTGCAGTTTTTAATGAAAAATGATGTAATTGAACCATACTTTTTTGTTAATGATAATAATTGCCACATTACTGTGAATGTAAATTGATATCAAGCCATGATAACGGATTATTTTTGACCCCAATTTGTTGGTATGGATTTAAATAGTATGTTGTTTAAATGACAAGACGGTGTTACTTGCCACACAGCAAACAATTTATTGAAAAATACGTCACTCTTATTGAAAAACCCTGTAGTACATTTGATCTATTTATATGGCTATTTAAAAATTAATTGACGTAAAAGTGTTTGCTTATGCACATTTAATAAGTATTCACATATTATCATATGAGAGGAATAAACATAAACGAAAATATAAAAAAAATTAAGAAACATGGATTTTTATATTTCTATCTTTTTTACCTCATAAAAAAAAGGAGTATTTAAATACAAAACTTAACTCTATTACATACTATTCCAAGCAAAAAGCACCAGACATATAATAAATAAAAGTATGCACTTCATTTTTATCCTTTATTTACTAATTTGATGCGCTGCCTTCTGCACAATTAGACTTTAAATTTAACACTAAATCAATTACTAATCTAATCGTGTTTTTGGGTTACTTGCATGATTAATACCCCAAATCTTACACTAAGCTCAGAGCATTTTAATCAAAAAATGTCTGTAATGAAAATTTAAGAGTTTGGATATGTAGGGCACACCATTTTGAGGGGGGGGGGGAATATAGTTACATACTATATATTTATACATAAATAAGAAAGCATAAATATGTGATATTGAGAGAGGAAGAGAGTCAAGAAAGGCTCATAATGCTTTCTTTATACTTTATTCGATTATTGGTGCATTCCATATAATTTTTTCATGTTAACTGAAAAAATTGAAAATAGTATGGGATTTTGTAGTTTACTTTTTCAAGAAGCAAATAAATAAACTATTAATATAAAAAAATGTCTTGATGTAGAGAACGATGTACTCCATAATACATTTACTTTTAAAATTTGATAGAACTCATACCATAAGAAATGCATTCTCTAGGTAAAATAATAATTTTTTTATAACTCGTGAAAGAAATATAAAACTTAATATTCAAAACTTTAAACGTTCATGATTAGTTTATGAGTAATTCTACTTATATATACTATATACGGCAAAAAATATCAGGAAATTTGAACTTAATTTTTTTAGAATTCCAATCAGGGTAAATGTTTTTGTTTTTAAGTTTGTCACTACAGACAATGACATCGATGTCAAAATATTCGTGTGTTTTTGAGATACGTGTCCTTTTGTGAATAGCTAAAATCGAATTTTCTGTTTTTTTAAATGTCTGAAAGATGATGATGACTTAAATGCAATGTAGAAAGATGTTGTTGAAACCTAAAAAGTTCAAATGAGTTTCATGACTGTATTCTTTTAAAATTTAGGAGAATCCCTGGTTTATTTCTCGAGATACATAACCTATTACTCAAGAAACTGACCTTTTCGATTTTTAATTTTAATTACATATCTAAACTCAGCTGTTATTGTTCTATAATTATTGACTTACATTTGAGGGGGATGAAATAAAGTGAATATCATTGTTTTCGTAGTCTATAATTGCGTTATAATGATTCTGCATTTCTCTAAGACATTATTTTAAGACTCAACTACATATTTTTATTCTTAGTACCCTTTAAAAATCCTTCTACCCTCCCCCACATAGATGGGTCAATATCCGTGCAAAAACGTTGACAACTTTCAACCATTAGGTTTTGTGATTTGTAGAACAAATATATTCCCAATAAATTGATTTTTTTTATCATTCACGAATATATGGATAAGACTAGCTTAAAATTTATGTTTTTTTTCTTAAAATCTATAAAAAATTCCTTAAATTTCATAGTATTTATTATGTACTATCTCGTCCTGGAATTTCCTGAAATTTTATTAAAGGACATTTATTATTTCCTAGAAAATGAAATACCCATATCCACACATTTTTTATATTTTCGCCCCAGCTTCCGTGAAAAAAATTTGTTTAATTTTTCGGTGAAAATAATAAAGTGTTTGTATTGAAAAAAAACAAAAAAAAACAAGGTGTTAGATAATCGATACAAGGTACTCATCTTATCATTAAAGTATGTATATTTACATTGATGCATATTTCCTTGATATGAAAATTATAGATAATTATTATTATATGTATGCATCCTTACTCATTTATTTTTTATACAAAAATTATTACCTTAATCATTATTTAAAAAAAAACCTCCAATATTGTAAAACCAACTCAGGAATATTTTGTAGTTTTATACAATTTGTGTTTATAATATAAATTGAATATTAAACTCAAAAGTAAAAAAAAATTTTACCAACTATCAATAAGTAGAAACAATTATCTTAAATAGTTAATCTTACAAAATACTTTTTGATCAAAGTAGTGCTTAATGATATAAGCTGAAATATAATCTATGTATAAAATATATGTATATATGTAGGTGAGAGTCCAGGGATACAGATAAGATATTTAAAATGGAGGGGACCCTTCTAGAAATAGAATTATAGTTTAGCTCTATCTATAAAAATGTTGGTTGTGTCCAAAGGACACACATTTCCAAAGTATTATGTTTCCTTAGTAAGTCAACAATTTGGCCTACTCCCGTCCCCTACGCCCTAAGGAGATCCTTCAGGCCAAAACAAAGCCTAAAATTGAAATTTGCATTAAGTACACTGGGGGATCATCATTTTTTAATGCACAAAATGAGTATAATTCTAGGCTTAAATTGAAGTTGAAGTTGGAAAATGGGCCAAAAATGTTTAAAAAAACGGTCCGATTTCTCAAAAACCGTCAAGAATCTCGAAAAAAATAATTACAGATTGGAAATTAGCGTACAAAGCTAAATAACTTTTATTATACTTATATCACTTAAGATTTTTGAACTTTGACAAATGTTATTTCAAGTTTCCTTGATTTCTTTCATTTTGTACATCTTAGTAATTAAATTTGTATATATTTTTTAGCTATAAAAAACAATTTCTGACTCATATGCTTTTCAACAAAAATGACTAAATAGTTTTAGCAACCGACATTGACGAGAGTTATGGAATAGAAACTAATATGGTTAATGCTTCTACGGAACAATATCAATGTATTTTTTCAGGCCTTAAAAAAAAGTAATTTCCTATAATCATGTTTATTAAATCTTCAACACGATAAAGAATTTATGTCAAAAATTTATAGTAAGCATCTATTTATAGTTTAAAAATAATTTACTTATATGCACATATGTTGTATTATAATAATGAGCCTTAAAAACACAGAAGCATCATATAAATGTACTCGTAATGGAGGCACTCAATCATGAGGAGCAGGTTTTAACTTGTATTAGTGGCAAATAAGAGGGCTTACTGTATATGTTCAGATTACAAACAAAAATTAAATAGTGTATTTTAAATTAAAAATTTAATGTTCCTGTAATGAGGATAACGCAAAAGTTAATGGAAGTATGTAAAAGGAGGAGTAGTTTTGATTTTTCTTAGGACAATTATTGATTGATAGGCTTTCTAACTATAGCACATTTGAAAATTCAACGGTCCACAGCTTTATCTCTTGTTGTTTACAACTTCTACCAAAATTCCAACTTGCAGACAATATATATATTTATATCCATAAGGTATGTTACAAAAATTTAAAAAAATTTGATTCAAAGGCTGAAATAACATTTCAGATTTGATGATAATTTTATGAGCTAAAGAATCAAAAACTTTTTCGAAATCTATCATAAGTGCAGCATGTTTATCATCATGGGGCATGTAATAAACAATTGTACCTTGCATTAAACGTGGTAAATTCTTCTTATAATGCCCCACCATGTTCCAATATGATAAAATAACAATTCATTGGTGCAGATTTCAAGGTAATGCGAGAGTTCTTAGTAAGTTCGTTCCTCATCACAGAGAACCACAATCAGGTAGAAACGTTATGGGTTGGCATAACGGGGTTCACTCTTGAGTAAATCGTCGAAGGGTGCACAGATTTGATGCTAGTATTTCTTTAAGAAGGGGAATCCTTATAAATAGAAGAATTAAAATCACGACAGCTAAGCTGCTCTCTTCATCAAATTTTCAGGGTTATCATATCACTTTTCACTTCTTTTTTTTTACGTACTGGCAGTGAATATTCTTCACAGCTCTATACTGGAGTGTCACAATTAATCAAAATAAGAAATTAATATAATTAAAACATTCATTCAGATTACCCCCGAAATTATGATAATTTATCTCTTGGAATATTGATAATAACAATTATTATTTTAAATATAAAAAGCTGATGGTTGTAAATTGTATGGGATATAGATGCACATAAAACTTGAGAGGGAAAAGATGAAAATATCAAAATGTAATATACTTATATGAAAATCAACTAATATTTGTATTTGATCAACAATAAGGAAAAATCACACGTTGAATTGTCAATAACACGTAGATTTCAAGCTCATGTTTTATTACATATATCCTTTTGATCATACATTTTTAATGAATAATACTTAAATAACTCGATGCAATCTATTTATATATAAATACTTGCATACTTATGGCCGTATTTATGTATAGACTGAGTAGGTAAAATATTTATCAATTTGTGCTTAAGGAGTATATTTTAATCATGGTTTTGTAATTTAATTAATTTATTTATAATATGGATCTCAACTATCAAAATTCATTTTTATATTATTCAAGAAAAGATATTTGAAGAGGGAGGCATAAAACAAGAGTGGGAGTGACATACGCTCAAGTCTTTAACGATGACACGACGAGCTTTTTTGCTCACTCGCAACCATAATTCTCAAAAGGGAAAGGAAAAATTAGGAAAAACAACTGGTAGCTACCCTTCTGTATTTTCCTTGTTGTCAACTTTTTAATATTGGACACAATTATTATTTAGATATACTAAACATTTATAAATTCTACCAATATACAAATCAATAGTTAATACTTGTATAATATTCAAAAAAAGGGCGTGCAATCCTTGATTTAATATATTTGTTATACATCAAAATCATAAATAATGATAATAATACCTTTTTTGAGTTCATAACACGTAACCTCAACTGCTTTAAATCAGAAGAGTATACATAGAAAATACATAGGTATTTTTGTTTATCCCAAAAAGCTCGTTGTTTGATCAGGTGTTATTATTACAGTGACAAATCTATTCAAACTAAATGCAGGAAAGTTCTAGAAACATTTTGTTCTTAGTTGACGGTAATATGATAGCTAGCAGTAATTGAGTTAATACCCTAAGTGATAGCTGATAACTATACGAGGACAACTGCAATACTTATAGCAACTGACCCAATTGTTTTCAAGTTTATAATTAGGAATGGGGTTTTTGTAAAGAAGGCGGAAGGGTAACTTAAGGTACTATTGATTAAAAAGCCTTTGTTAATACACATTTAATCGTCTCCAATAGTAATATATTATTATTATTAGAGATGTGAATATTGGCCAATCCAGTGAGCGTATTTTACTACAAAATTGTCTCATTTGGTAAGCTGTATATTGAACTTGTTTTTGTTTTTTTAAAGCTATCATTGTTCTTTCTTAATTCTCGTAAAGAACAGATCTATTAATAAATATATAAGTTATGACATAAAAAATGTGATAAAAATACCTAGATCGTACCCTTTGCAATGATCAAAGGTGTCATAAAATATGCATTTTAAGGGAAATAATAACTTCTTTATCTGTTTTCGCCGTGTTGTGATCAAATGCTTCTTTGGGATGGAAGAGTAAAATAATAGCAACTTCCCACATTTTATTATTTCATAATATAGGCTTCATTTAATTATAGTTCATTAAATTAAGGTCAAACATATATTGGAGAATCCATCGGCTTAAAGTTTTTACGATTTAGGCTTTGCAAATTATGCGGCAGTATATACATTGATATTGAAGCATCAAAATATTCCGATTATAACTTTACAACAAAAAAATACGTGTTCCTTTTCCCTTTTTTCTTTTTATAGGCACACGATAGGTTTATATCCTACACGCACATCATACATGTATGTAATAAATTGATACTTAGAAAAATAAGTTAGTGACTAAGAACCCACTTAAAAATCTTACACATGATTGATGTGTCAAATAAATGATTTCTAAACTGTTTCATATCGACACAAATGTTCAGCATTTGGGATTCAATACTCATGTGTTTCTTTGACATTTTAAATGTTATATACTTTTAATATGAAGAGTTACATAGATTCCAGGGATGCACAAGTTGACTTTTAGCTTGTAAGTTGGTTCAAGTTATATATTATACAAATATAAAAGCTCCAACAAAAATCAGGTCATTATCTTCTATTTAAGTTTTTTTTTAAATGTCAATTAGTCTGAGAGCTTTGGAAATTACACCACTCACTTCAATTGAGTTTGAAAAAGCCCTTTCAACAGTGGTCTATTTTTAACCAAATTGAAAAAACGTTTAAGCTATCACCAAGTATATCAAAAAGTATTGATTATTTTTATTTTTTAAATCTTATTACCAAAATTTAAGATAAGAAAATTATTTTTGTTTTTGTTATTATTAGTTTAATTATTTATAATGATCAAGTTTGTATATTTATAACTACAACCCATTTTTATTTTTGTACGTATATAATGTATTTCATTCCTTTCTTTATTAATAAATACAAGTTCCAAATACTCCTTGTTTGAGTCTTAATTTACAAATATTAAAACTATTATGAATATAGTTTATACATTTAATTGTTACCTAACTTTCAAATGGAGGAAACATGAACTTATTTCAGATCTTTCAATAATGTGTGTTTATGAGTAATTTATTATTTCTTTTTAAAATATAAAAATAAATATTTAGGTTTTATAGAATTTATTACTTACCACTGAGATACCAAAGTTTCTGGGATAGTGGAATTTAAAAAATGACTTCCCGGGATTCTGCTAAAAGTCAATTTACATTGTTGATCCGAAAATTAGGATAATTGGATTATGATTAAGATTGCAGTCCACTAAAGTCTAAGGAGTAAATAACAAAGTCAAGGCTAATAGCCCCTGGCCAATAACAATTTTAATGTATATTCCCACAAAGATACTTAATTAGCAATGCGATTCGAACTACTTGCTACTGTTTTATAATAAAGACTATAATTAAAATATTTGCCTAAATATATGACAAGAAAAATATTATTTCGCTTTTTAATAAAAATGTAAAGCTAAAAGTGAATGAATTATTTATATATACCACAATACCATTTTAAATTGCAATAAAGATACATTTAGTACTTGCAGTTGGATTTTTATTGATGAGGAAATTAAAAGTTTCAAAAGAAAAAGATTATTTTTTCCTCATTTTTCTTTACATGTATGGAATTTTCTTCATTTGAGAACAAAATACAGAAGTATTATTTTCTTTATTTTCATTCTTCATATAGAAAAATAAACTCGAATATTTAATATACACATAAAAATATTTGTTGATCACACTAGCAAAAATTTTTATTTGTGCCTTTCATTTTCGTGTTATTCAACAATATAACCAATATAAAATAACCATTAAACCCAGGTACAAAAAAAAAGTCAAAACTTTGAGGTATAGTGTTATTAAAATTTTATTGGTTATAGCAAAAACATTTAAAAACTGACTTTATTTTTAGCAAAATATTGTTCTTTCAAAAAATTACTTTCACACTTCAAAATCAGTTTTTATCCGACAATTCAAAGAAAATGGACTAAAATGATTGATTTTTTTTTGCTACAATCGAAATCATTTTCTACAATTTTAATTTTGTGGCTATGGTTTCTTAGATGTTTGAGAAAAAATGACAGATGCAACTACATAAAAAAACCACTCGAACTTGGACTATTCCTATATTAAATTAAAAGTTACCAAATAAACACAAAGTATAGAGGAAGAAAAATTGATTTTCTTCATAAGGAAATAGTCTATTACTTGTTATTGTCGGGCTAAAGGAGACTTTACTTGTTGAGGCCAAGAAAAGAACAAGATGTTGGGCATAGAGACCTCTGTAGACTTTGAGGCGTCGAGACAAAGACGGATCTTGAGTACTTTTTCTAACAAAAGCGAAGGGGTTTCTCGTTAGAAACTAATTTTGTAAGAGCCAGCATTACGTTGACTTCTAAGACTCAATTTTCAAAAAAATAAAATAGTACTTCTCTAATGAAAATGAGATAAAAACATTCAGAGTACATTGATTGGTCATAATCTTAACAAGAATTATTATTATTCTGATTTTCTCTTTACTCTTTCTACCCTAAATCTAGTAAAAGTCAACAGAAACATGTCGTGGAAACGTGCTTTTTACTCCCAAGAAGCCTTTCTCTTCAGCTCTTTAGTTGCAAGCACACAAATGTGTACCATATTAGGTAGATATGAGACTATAATGAATAAAAAAAGTTTATAATAAGACGTAAGGAGAGGCAAAGCACTTGTTTTTTAGTAGTTCTACTATAAGTCTTTGAATTTTAGTGGATTTTTGATCAAAATTGAATGAAAATTTAGTTAGTTACTATAACATAAATAATCATTTTGAATTCAGTCTTCACAGTATTGTTGAGGCAAGAACTTCTTAGAATTATAAGTAGTTCAATTTCCAACTATTAAGAAATCATGGCAAAAAAAGTTAACCCCTTCTCCTGGATTTCTGACAATTCAAATTCCCTTCATTCCTCTACACTTCTATCAGTTATTGAGTATTATTTAATATTGTCAAATCCTTAACAACAACTTATGACCTTGGTAACAAGAAACTTTGATATCGACATATATTATAATCTTTCGGTTTTAATAACCTAGACAAATGTGCCGGATTATTAATATAAAACTTTTCTTATGGCATGATATAAATAGCTAACACGATATTTACTTTTTTCCTTATCATTTCCTAATATTGTACTTGATTTTTAAAATGAAATTAATACTTGACGTCATTGAAAGCTCTAAATATAAGTCAATAGAATCCAATTTGATACACGTGCTTATATATCCATATTTCTCTTAAAATAATTTTTTTCGCACAAGAAATCAGCTCTTATTTTAATACATACATAACAAGTTAATATTAAATTGCTTCGCAATTGATAAATTAATTCAGTTTACTAAATAAGGGATTCTATTGCGTCGAATAAGATATTTATTTATATCAAATATGTACTAGTATTTTCTAAAGCAAACTTTTGTGATTAATTACTAGATATTAGAGGCTTATAATAATTACGTCCGCACTTGTCTAATTAATAATTCTTGATTCATATTTGTATTTATACTACGAGAGAAGTAGTTCTCGATTTATTTCATGGACCAGAGGCTATGAAATCAAACAGTTATTATGATTTATGTATCTTCAGACTTAAGGGCATTCAAAAGGAAAGAATTGAAGTGATTGTAGCCTCCCCATCCAAAATAAATATATAATATATGCTATGGTGTCTATGCACGAGCTTTTTTGCTCACTCGCAACCACAATTCTCAAAAGGGAAAGGAAAAATTAGGAAAAACAACTGGTAGCTACCCTTCTGTATTTTCCTTGTAGCCAACTTTTTAATATTGAACAGAGTTATTATTTAGATATACTATACATTTATAAATTCAACCAATATACAAATCAATAGTTATATAATATTCAAAAATTCAAAAAAAGGGTGTGCAATCTTTAATTTTATAGATAATATATCAATATCATAAACAATAATAACACCCTTTTCGGGTTCATAACACGTAGAGTCAGCTGTTTTAATTCTGAAGAGTCAACTGATGAACAACAGCTAAAGAGAGAATACATAATATTTTTGTTTATCCCAAAAAGCTTGTTGTGATGTGTTATTGATAATAGCGCTGATACTGGGTGGCCATGGGGTCATTTTCCGATCTCGACTTTTTTAAAAAGAATAACAAATAAATGTAGCGTGATTATGATGTCATCAATATGTGATGAAAAAAATTAATAAATATTTATTTTTTCAATACTTTAATTTATATTTCAGTGACTCTTAAATAATTTTTCCCATGGGTGCATTTAGATTCCTAAAAAGAAGACAAAAATTTAGGAGAGTGTTTTGAGAATCCTTGAACACAGTTGGTATCCCTAAAATATCAACAATTCCTTTGTATTTTTATATCAGCTATTAATTATCTACTTCATTTGCTCCTTGTTTGTATAGTGAGCGTTGGTTGAACCCAAATTTGCTGCTCATAAACTATTAATACTAGTAGATAAAGAATAGTTGGAAAAATTTGACTTTCAACTGATTTTGGACATTATTATTATTATTATTTGAGGAAAGGTTAACCGATGTTATCAAAATTACTATGTGCGTATAATGTTCAATAGTGTTTTCACGAAAAAAATTAATGAATTTATTAAATAAAGTGGACAAATATCATAAAAGAGCTTTAAAAGGAAAAAGAAAAGATTAAATAGCTGTATTGAATACATTTTGACGCAAAAGAAAAACAATGATATGTGAATTTGATCAAACTAATAGGTGATGAATATTCCCGACAAATGCCTTGACTTTTACCATTAAGTTTGTTCTGGATGAGGCAGGGACCAGAAAAATAGGATAACAGGAGGAAGATATTCGATTTTTCTAATAGTCATAGTCAATTTATAAATGTGAATACATAATTAGGTAATAATTTATTTTTAATTCATATAAGGGTCTAAATATAATAAAAAGATGTATATTTTTGATAGACGGAGAAGGTTGAAGTCATTTTATTTGATAGTCCCATTGTGGCATTCAAATTCAAAGTTATTAAACATTTTCCTTATTCTTCCTTAAAATTTAGTTTTTTATGCCCCCAAAATAGCCGACTTGCACAATAATGACGTCACATGAAAACGTTCTATGGGACTGAACAGCCCTTAAAGTCCTTTAATCAAGCTCATTAATAGTTGCTGACTAGTTCAATGTTATTAATGACTGGGAGAGGTTGATGAACATTTTTACCAAAAAACTTCCGAAAAAGTGAATAATTGCTATTAATATATGTACATATAATTTTATACATTCATCACTAACAGAATTTTGACTAATTTTAAACGATAATATCCTTATGTAAACAAAAAAAAAAAGGCTTCGAAGATTATTCCTAGTCGAAATATGATTTTTTTTTAAATAGATCAAAACTAAAGCGGATTTATATTCAAATAAGTCATTTTTTAACATCGAATAATTTTGGAGTAAGGTATTTCTATAAACGGTGAGAGTTGAATTTTGTGTAGAAAATTAGGACAGAATTTCACAAGGTCATAACTCTTTTTCAGAAGCAAATTAAGTCCAAAAAATTAGATTATGTATGCATATAACAGCTAGTTAGATAAATATTTAGTTGTTTTAGTTTCATTCAAATCCCTGACCATGGGTAAGAAAATTTTAAATTTTTCTTTACAGTTTATATGGAATTACCCATAATCAAATCAATATTATGAACTCTAATAACGCCAAATCAATTGGAAAAACAAAAAACATTTACTCACAAGTAAATAATGTTTTAAATTTACTTTTAATGCTGATTTTTCAATAATTTGTTGGAACTTTCTTCTGTTTACTGCTCTTCTAAGTTTGTGCTCCATCTTGAGTTACATTTTTTCATAATTTCAAGCAAATTAAAGCACTTAATTTCAATAGTCAAAATGTTTACTATAATTGACACCCTAATTCTCCTTTTCTATTTATTTACTGTCAATTTAAATATACCTTTTTTTAACTTTAGTTTTTAGTCTTTCCATTGATAAATTTCAATAAAATATGATGAACCACAAAAAAATTTAGCGGTGTTGGAAATTTCATATCAAAATGATTTGTTGTTATGAAATTGAATGAACCAAAACGAAGTAAAGTTGAATTAATAACATGTCATATTACTCGTCTTACATTGAGGACCACATTTCCCCATACCCATTTCGGTGCAACCCAATTTTATTACCCTTCAAGCCAAGTAAAAGTAAGGTGTTTCATTTACCGATTTGTCGACTCTAACATTTGAAATTCTTGAGTCAATTGGTATTACCCTGCAACAAAATGTACTAAGTTTAATTTTAAATAGTGATTGCTTTCAATTATTTTCATTTATGATCAGCTCTTGGCGACCCACCAGTGTTGAAACACCGAAACGAATAAAATATTGTATATAAATTTGTGTAACAATAAATAATAAAAAATATTTAAATTCAATATATATTTAGAAATTTAATACATCAAACACTTGAATGGGCGATGAATAAATAGTTTCACTCAGTTGATAATCAATTGAATGTTGAAAAAAGACTAAAAGCGCCATATCGGATGAGCAATATCATAGAGTGAAGACATATTATTATATTAATAACTAAGTTTTAATTTGTTGCTAAGAAGGTGGAATTTTTGCTCTGTGATTATAATATCCAACTGATAAAAGTGATTATGATGATATAGTAATTGTATAGTTCAGTACTATTCATTATTATAGTCCTTGATAGTGATGTGGTTCTCTAGATCGGTCTTGGTTTGAGGATAACACAAGTTCTTAATTTTTTTTTAGTTACATACATACTTACCTAGAATTAGAGTGTGAACGTGTAGCATACCAACTCAATCTACTCAACACTCTCACAGTACTCTCACTGATAACTGATGTGATAATTTATATAATATTCATATCTATATAAAGTTATGTATAAAATTAATTTTGGTTTAAATTCGACAGAGGACCCAGGGTGCAAAGACTTGGGGAGGGATCAAAGACAACTTTGACTAAGATGTTAAATATGAATAAGTGAGCAACGAATCGTTCTTCACTTAGACAATGTACGTCAATTTTCTCTCTATACAATATATAAGTATATATATTGTATGGCTAGTACTGGTACTAAGTAGCAAGACTGAGAGTAAAGAGTGGACGTAATACAACTAATACATGTAAGCGAGCAAGCTGTATTCCATGCCCATTTCTATCTGCCACTGCAGATGTAAAAAAGAAGCGATCCAGGTGCTAACAGCCAATATGTCAAGTTTTTCTTTTAATGTTATTATTTGTAAAACATAGCTATATAAATATGAATGTGCTATGCTGAAACCTTTCTCAGTTGTCGAATTGTTGGACTATCAGAAGCAGGGGTTCCAGTGAATTTTATTTAGTTTACTTCTGGGTCAGTACATTCACTTATTTTATTGTAATCATTCCCATATTATCCAAAAGTCCTGTATATTATTCTTTCGTTATTGTGCCGGTAATTTAAGTATTGTATTCCTCTGACATTTCTAGTCTCAGAGGGATATTTGATATAAAGTATCATTTCTTAACATCTTCCTTTTGATTAAAAGTGGCTATGGTAGGACTTTATATTTTAATGACTCCTCCAGATAGTTTGGTATCAGCAAGTACATAATTGATAGTATTAAACTACGTATTTATTATTAATTTAATAATACGTAAGTGATGTTTGTTGCTACGCAACTAAAACATGCTTTGTACATTCATCCCACTTATTCCAACTGTACTGTTTTATTTTACTTTTGTTTGCATTCTTGTCAATAAGTTATATTTTCAATTCTAAAATGTATAGATGTATTATATGGCAGACAGTCTCAAACTCATGGCCGGCAATATTGCCATGTGACAATTTTTACGACTGATACTTTGATAGGTTCTGCAGATTCAAAATGAACGTTGTTTTTACATGCATATACCTAAGATTATATATGAAATTCATTGGAGATATATACTTTTTTTAGTCAAGATTCGAGCATTTCGGGTTTCGATATTGTTTGGGTTTTTGATTTCAAGATCCTTTTAATATTAAAATTCGCCATTTACATACATGCGAAAAGAAATAGATATTAGTTTGTAAAACTGACCAGTATATCCACGGAACCAATTACCATGTAGTAATAAATGAAAGATATTGACGTTTAAGTGCAGTTTTTACCACACTACATAAGTACTATGTACGTATTTTAAAGTTGCTATGTTATTCCTTCCCCTCTTTGCTTTTATATTTAACTTCCTTTGCATTAATAATAGAGTGCAAGGCTTTCTACTGCATACAAAAAGAAACAGAAAACTACGGCGTGGATTGGTACTTTGAATTTACTTTAGTCTTTCATATCACCTTAATATAGATTGAAAATGGCACCGACGACTCATGACGTGGAAACTAAATTTCCTCCAGTCGCTCCAATCCCTCCTTGTAGGAGAAAATTGAGTGAAACTATTTGTACCAATGGTGCAGATGTAAACGAGAAAACCAACGGCCACGTGGATTTGGTTCGTCCCGATTTGCCAAGTCGCTGTACATGGAGCCTCAATTCTAAGGAAAATACTCCTCATACCGTGGATAAGCCGTAACTTTTAACTCTTTTTGTAGTTCAATACATTAATATTAAGTTAACTTATTATATTTTAGGAAAGAGAAGATTGGGATCATGCCTACTGTCTTGTACAATATTGGTAATACTCCTTTGGTCCGGCTCAACAAAATTGGAAAGGCTGAGGGGCTTCAGTGTGAACTTTGTATGACCTGACTTACTATACATGTATTTCTCATATAATAATTATTAAATTTCAGTGGCTAAATGCGAATTTTTCAATGCGGGTGGAAGTGTAAAGGATAGAATTGGACTAAGAATGATAGAAGATGCTGAGAAAAAAGGAATTATTAAGCCTGGGGATATAATTATTGAGCCAACATCAGGAAACACTGGTAAGATGTCTAATGTATCAATTGTTTGGTTTTTCAAAGTGAATTTACCTCTTTGAAATTTACATTTTTTTATCAATAGGGAAAAGATAAATAACTTAAATATTTGCTATTTGTGTCAAGTTCATCGAATAATGGAGTTGATCAAGTAATTTTTCCTACTTCTACATAGTATAAGAAATTGGTTTGAATGTTATTCTTTTTGTCAAATTCTAAAGATCAATTTTTATTATTCAGATATACTGTTTTAATTTATTCCCATATGGAGAGGCCATACTAGACAGTTTATTTTTCTTAATAATATTCTATTAATTACCAGCAACTTATTGATTTATAATCACAATTTGACACTTCCTTGCCTCATGTTCAGTTATTTTTCTTATGTCTTCGCATTTTTTTATAATGTATTTTATAATCAGATTATTGTAGAATAAGTTGTTATTCTTTAATATCTACCGTTTTATGGTTTTAGTCATTTTGATTCAATTATAATTATATATACATTGTTCTTCCTCTCGATTTGAAATTAGATTGTTATACTTCATTGTACTTGAAGAAAATGTTACATATTCGGTCACAGATAAATCCTGTATTATAAATTGACTCAGTATTTTCCCAAGTATTAAATACCTAAATTATATTCGTATAATGATGATGTAACTTAATTTACACTTGAGATATATTAATTTAAGGTTTATCTATTTTTAAATTTCAGGAATCGGATTAGCTCTTGGAGCTGCAGTTAAGGGCTATAGATGCATTATTGTCTTGCCTGAGAAAATGAGCAATGAAAAAGTGGATGTTCTCCGTGCTTTGGGCGCTGAAATTGTTCGTACACCAACATCTGCAGTTTTTGATGCTCCCGAAAGCCATATCTCTGTTGCTCAAAGACTAAATAATCAACTTCCAAATTCTGTTATTTTGGATCAGTACAGAAACCCAGGTAATCCATTGGCACACTATGACACAACTGCTGAAGAAATTCTTGAACAATGTGACGGGAAAGTTGATATGATAGTTGCTGGAGCTGGAACTGGAGGTACTATTAGTGGTATTGGGCGTAAAATAAAAGAGAAGAATCCTGATTGTATCATTGTGGGTGTTGATCCTGCGGGCTCTATATTAGCAGAACCAGCATCTCTCAATGAAACTGATGTCACATATTATGAGGTTGAAGGAACTGGCTACGATTTTATTCCTACTGTTTTGGATAGGTCTGTAGTCGATAAGTGGGTTAAATCGAGGGACAAAGATGCCTTTACTATGGCTAGAAGACTTATCCGGGAAGAAGGCTTATTGTGTGGTACGTAATATCCGTTGCCTCTTAATAAATATCACATTTGAATTTTACGTATATTAGGAGGAAGTAGCGGTGCCTCAATGGCAGCCGCTATGGAAGCAGCAGCTGAGTTGGGTCCTGGAAAGAGATGTGTAGTTCTGTTGCCTGATTCAATTCGAAATTATATGACAAAATTTTTAAGTGATCAATGGCTCATTGATAGAGATATTTTGCAAGTCAAGGAGAGTGATCAGCTATGGTGAGTTGAGGCATTTGATCTTGTATTTATTGTAGATGTTTTTTCTATTATCTGCTCCAATAAATCAGGTGGCATAATGAGAAAGTATCCAGCTTGGAACTCACAACTCCCTTGAGCGTTCTACCATCATTGAGTGTTGAACAAACACTTAGTATTATGATTCGAGAAGGTTTTGATCAACTTCCCGTGATTGATGAAGTTGGAGTTATATCAGGAGTGGCTACATTAGGAAGTTTGAAGTCAAAGTTACTCAAAGGAAAAGCAAACTTGTCGGATCCCGTTGAGAAAGTAATTTACACTACCTTTAAAAAAGTGACATTGGATACTACCTTAGGGAAACTTGATCGAATCTTAGACAATGAGCACTTTGCACTTGTTGTTCACTCTCAACGTTTATGTAAGTCTAATTCAGGTAGTAGAACATTTTTATATATTTTATTTTTGAAGCATTAGTCCTTTATGAAGTGCAAAATCATATCAATTTTTGAGTGAAATTTGTTTCCCTTTGTTGTGAATTTTTTAGCTTCCCTCTCAAATTAAATTTTTTAATAAAACTTACAAATAATTTCATACTGCGCAACTCTTTGTAGATACGTAGTTAATACACGTTTTAAAATTAAACTCGTATTTCAAATATTTTAACATTTATTTTTTTTTCTTATTAGTTATTTCTGAAAATGATGTCAAGGAAAAGGAGATTATCGTAGGAATCGTAACAGATATTGATTTGATCAAGCATGTTTCTAGAGTAGAGCTTATGGATGAGCAAGCCGATAAATAAATAAATGATTTTTTGATTTTTTTGTCTTTATTATTATAATTATAATCTGCATTTTACCCTGTATTCATTTTGAAAAGATTCTTCATGGTTTTTAATTGTAATAAATTTTAAATCAAAGGTTTTAAATTCTGTTTGTTCGCTTTGGATCCACTGTTAGGGTGACATAGTACTTTGTGGATTTTTCGAGACTGTCGGTTGGTAGTTTAACACATTGTTTTTGTGTTCCATGGGTTAATTCTATTGTGAGAGGTTCGTTGGGGTCATATTTTCTTATTCGAGTTGAAGCTAATAGACTATGGGTGTGTCCATCGTCTATTTTTGGAAGAATGATTTTTTTTTGTTTAGATTTTCCTGGAAAAACATTCTACAATCAACATTGGAATTTAAATTTATGTATTTTCTTTACGCGATATAACATTTGATAGTGAAATATGAGTAGATATTTATCATTACATGGACGTGGCAGACAAATTAAATTAAACAAATAGGAAGTTAATCGTTCACATGCAATATAATTTGTCCAGTTTGGTTTTGATAATTAATTATAATTACGAAGGGTAAACTATTTATTAACATTTGGGGGATGTTTTCGAAATATAACATGATCTTGATACTCATCGTGATCTCCAAAAATTGATCAATACTTTAGAGAAACTTACTGAAACAGGGTATACCCGAATAAGCGTGAGCTGCATGATGACATCTATGAGACAGGTGTGTGCAATCAGCAGGGTGAACATTTTGTGATCCCAAACTACAACTTTCGAAGGTATGTCGAAGAGAGGAGGAATCGATACCATGTGCACGTAAGGTTCGGTATAAACGTTCAATATCATCTCGAGTCTTGCAAACTTTTGGGATTAATTTAGCGTGTGACTCTTGCAATCGACGTAAATGATCTAAATTTAAAAATTCGGGGTCACAGGGATTTTTAATATACTTTGTTGAAAGCAAATGATAGATTTATTTACATATTTTTACATTTGGTGGTTTGATCATGAATATTAGATAAATATTATTAATATAGGTATAAGCATTTAAATGGAAGAGTGTAGGAATTAGGTCAGTTAATCCCTAAACAGATGCTAATTTAGAAGTACTGTAGCTACTTTAAAATATACATACATTATGTAAGATTAAGAATCAAGTATGGATCCTTCAATTAACATAACATAACTTATAATATGGTTTTTAGTCTACATCTAAGTAGGTACATACATATTTTATACACCATAATTCGGAGGTATACTTTTATATTGAGGTAAAATGGTTAATTAAAAAGAAAGATTTCTATACTCCATTTCTATTTCTCTAACTGTATTCATATAAAAAAATTATTGAAAATCATTTTATTAGTTTTACTTACAGAGAAAATTTGAGCTTCAGTCATACCTAAATTTACTGTTTAATTGAGAGGTAATTTTGATTTGAAACTTCAATAATTTTTCATTTATATCACGAAGTATAAAAAAGTAAAACGTTTAGAATAGAAGGACTATCCAGTGCATACAATACAACCTTAAACTCGTAATTTGTTGCAAAAACAGCATAATTACGAATTGTATTAACTGCTATGAAATACATGCAAAGGTTACACAAAAAGAATTCCAATGCATTCATTAAAATATTATGATGAATATTTATATCATTAAATGGATACTTATGTCAAGAAACTCATATGTTGGACAACTCGTAATTCGAGGTTCCACTGTATATGTATAATAAACGCATATATGTACATGAATACAACCTGTCTACACATCGTTCTGGCATGTGCCTATACATATTTATATATTGAGAGAGCAAGAAAATAAATAAATAAGCTATTAAATTAGCGTGCGATAGAATTAATCTTTTTAGGAGGTCCCATTTTGTCTCTAGGATATTGATGACATATGCATATACTTGAATAAAAAAACATACGATTAGGTCTCGGGTTCTGAATACTTCTCCCAGCTTGGTTATCAATATCACCAAATTTAGTGTATAAAAATGGCAGCGAACTTGGACGACCATACTGAGTTGACCTTAATTGACCTGATCCATACGTATAGCAGTAAAATTTAGGTTATTGGAAATATCAAATATGTATGAATAAGAATAATAATTTTGAGTTGTTCAGGTATAAGTTCTATATGTATATGTTATCTATAAAATTAAGGACATATAATTTACCATATAAGTATTTTTCAAATTCCTTAAATGTAAAAGGCCCATCATGCTTTTTCAGCCCAGCCAAATCCTGAATACTTTTATTATAACTATCTGAAAGCCTCTTTACAAGAACATGCTCGTTTGCTCTACCAGCCCGTATTTGAAGACGCTTTAACTCCAGGAGATCCTGAAATATTTTACGTTCCATTTTATACCTTTTAAAATAGAGAAAGACATGTTAATGAATATTTCCATTGTTGACCGCATAGAGGGTGAACTTATACTTTCGAAGACTCATTTGTACAGCTTGGGTGATAGATATTGCTGATCCTCTACGAGGTTTTATTTGATATCGCAATTTATTTTGATAACGATAACTTTCTCTTGCAGGACGTCTATGTAAGTGAAAAGCTCCCCTATTTCGAGCCTCACTATCCGAATGAACATCACTTCTCCCATGCACTGTACTAGGGCGAAGTTCTCCACCATGAATTGATGAAGATGAGCTATAATTAAAACAAAATGTCTGATTAAATCTTAAAGATTCGCCTGATATGACAAGAGATGTGGAAGCTGAAAGAACCCTGCCAGGGAACATTATTATTTAAAAAATAATGTCAGTTAGTGATCTGCTTGATATTTGTGTTTTTTAATAATTGCATTTTATTATGAAGGCTCAAATAAGTCATGTGTAATCGAACTTCTTAAAATGGGTAAATAAGTATCAATCAGGGGTACCGGAACCAGTTCATAAGTGGGGAGAGGGCAGTCATATCATATAAAATGATATCCCTAAAACATCAACATTTTTGTCAACTGTCAATTTTCTACTTATTTTGCCCTATATTATTGTTCTGAACATTGATTGGTTGAATATGACAAAGCTACTATAAGCTACCATTAAATGAAGAATAGTCCACAGTAGGAAAAAAATGGTTAGCTACCAACTGATTTTAGACCTTTTATTCTTTATCTTTTCGTAAAATAAGTTGAAAAATGCTATGAAGATTGATGTGTCACATATTGATGATGCACTCTTTTTGTAGTTATTTTTTTTTCAATAAATGGTAGCCAATGGCCCCTTGGTCCCCCTGCTCTGTCACTTATAATATAAACTTTTAGAAATATCAGATACAAATATCAAATAAACACACTCCTGCAGATGAGGATATATAGATATACTGTTTGGCTGCTTGCTAAACACAATGGAGGAGGAGTTTGTGTTCAAGTGGTTTCAGCGGTTGAGGACCATTAGTAGATATGGGACAATAGGGTTGTTCTTTCTCCCTCTAACACCCCTCTCTCTATATCGCCTTCAGATCATTCCTTATTTCAAAGTGAAATCAGATACGGGGAAAAATATTATCTGCCATTTGTAAATACATATTTACAGATGTGAATGCAGGCATTTCTTATAATGCCAATACGGATGAAAATATTCATAAAAGACGAATAAATGTGAATATAAACGTTTGATACTAAATTAACCAAAAGATCAACATGGATATAACTTATTAGTTATTACCATTTTGTACCATCATTTTCCAATTAAAATTGCTCAATGAATAAAAGAAAAGTTATTTACCTTTGGCCGATGAGTGGGTCCTCCACTTTTTCATCCTCACTATAATATTCTGAATGATTTGTGTCCCCATCATAGTCTTCGAGCATGGTCATTAGGAGTTTTCCTGTTGGCTTTAAGTGTCGAGGAGTCCTATGTACGGGATTTCTTCTAAATTCTTCTATGGATAAAAGTGATTGCACACAACTTGAGTAACAATAATAAAAAGAAGAAGACCCTTACTTTTTTTTAACAATTTGTTACTATCTAAATGCGAGTCCTCATCTTGTGACCTTTCTCCACCAATACCAGAATCATCCATTGTAGGCTGATTAATTCTGGTGGAGTCATCTGATATATCATCGGTTATACTAGATACCCTCTCTCCATCTCGCAGAGATACAGATTTATCTTCTTCCTCACCTTGTTCGTCATCTCCTTTACTTTCTCTACTTACCGAGATTTTCCTTAATGCTTCTTCTTCCTCCTCTTTTGAAGGATCATGTTCATCAGCAACAATGCTGTCTTTGGTCCCATTATTTTCTTTTGAAGTTTCATTGCCATTATTATCTTCTTCCTTAGTAGTAAAAAGTAATTCCTTGTCTTCTTTTTCAGGCGTGTCAAGTCTTTGACCTTCTCCTCCAAAATTTTCATCATCCTGGCCAGAATCTGTTTTAGAGGTATTTTCTTCGTCATTATGATTGTCTTCAAAAAACGTTGTCTGAAATAACAGACAAACTATGTGATTACATACGTATAGACCAATATGATTTTTTTTGGAACCGATACCGATTTATTGGGGATTAAAAAAGCAATAACCGATACATCAGTCGATATTTTTTTTTAAATTAACCTTTGAAATCCCAGTAAAGAATAATCACACAGAAGCCCATAAATGTCCATCTCATTAACTATATAATTTCCTCATCATCATAGTAAAGCATACGATCAACTCTCAAGAAAATTTTTCTCCTCAGAATTTTAGTTTTATTTTATTCATCGCTGTTGTGGTCACATATAGAATTTCATGCTAGTTTTTAGTTTTTTAATAATAAATGGCAGTTAGCGGTGATGTCAGATGCCTTAAATAATATTGACTGCCATGGTAAAAAATATTAATTTTCAGAACTTTCAGAAATTATTGATCACTGGCCACATTTGAGTTTTCAATAGTAAAATCTTGTCTAATCTCATTTATTTGGAAAAAAAATTGATCTTTTTTAGGAAAGTAAATTATAAGCAATATAATCGGTCACTTTGCCCATAACCAATTAATCTAAAACGGCTTAAAATCGGCTGATTTAATTGGTTCTCCAATACTTCGATCAAACCTTTGTATGGACATTAAATTCACCTTTCATAAGAATAAATTTTCATAATGATTATTTTATTTATTTTTTGAATTTTCACCCCTAAATAATATGGGGTGCTACATAGTGTCGTAGCTAGGGTGTGAGGACAATTCCTGTCCCCTGACCAAAATGTGAACACTCCCATTAATTCAACCAATAAGATGTGTCAATTCCCTCCCACTCCCTCCAATTGATCTGTAAAATAACTATTCTACTGGTACTAAAACTTATAACTGAACTGTTCGGGGGGGGGGGGGATGAAGAAAGATAAAGGATAATTTTTATAAATAATCATAGCATATTTTTGACCTAAAATATATTATACAAGAATAAAAAAATTTCATTTATCAATTAATATGGCTTTTTCATAGCAATGAAATTCATCTTTCTTTCTTTTTAAATGAATTTTCACAATTATTTCTTGACTCATTCTTATGAATTTTTGCCCTTAAGTTGAAATTATTTGTTGTTTATATGATTTTAGTATTTGTTGCTTTTAGTCTATGTTCTAGCTTTAGAAATCAATGGCAATATTCATATTTTTGGTTACTTTTAAAAAATATATATTTATTGCATAATGTTAAACAATTCATATTTTTTTTCACTTGTTGAAAAATGTTCATTTAAAAAAATATTATATCAAATACTTTAGATAGGTACTTCTATAGTCAGAACTTATAAATGTTGGACTGAAGTTTAAAGGCTTGTTCTTGAGCAAATTGAGTTCAATTAATTTAAATTTATCCTAATTGATTGTTTTTTGGTAAGTTTTATTCAAATCCATGAAATTGTGTCAAAAAATATAATTGAATGATCCATAATATTCAACGTATAAATAGTGAGAAAAACACAAGCATACCTGAGTTTCTTTTGTAACATTTTCATACAAATTCTCAGTCTGAGTATGAATTGGATTCATTTCTGGTAAAGTAATTGATGATTTATTACTGGATATGGGCAATTGGAGTACGGTAATAGGGGATTCGGATCCTGATTCTTTGACGTACAAAGTTACAGAATCCACTCTTTGCAATGTAGCCTTTTCATTGGGGCTAGAATTATCCACTTGTACATGGTCCTCGTCAACATGCGTTAATAAACTTTCTATTACTGATGGAGAGGAGAGTTCATCGTGGTCATCATCATATTCAGAATAAACGAGGTGTTCAGGTAGGTCGTCGTCCTTGGAAAACTCATAAATTTGATCTTGATCATTATCGATAAGTGTCTGATCATGTCCTTTTGGTTGTTTATAAATGGGTTGAAGATAGTCATCTGCAGTGCATTCTAAAGTCGTGCTCTCTGGACGATGAAGTTCATGATCTAAATCCTGTCAAAAAAAATAGTTTACATTTTCACGCATGTACCTAAAAATAGAGTACCTCTTCAGGCAAAGTGTATTTCTTCTCTTTATCGTTAGCTAGGCCCAACGTCAAGGCTTTATGAAGAGTGGCTTTATTTGCAAGTTTTGTTGAAGGTAATCCTCCGTGGAGTTTTATGTATTTGGCACATCCTCTATTTCCTTTATTATAGGCGGCATCCAAAGGAGTTAGAAGATCCCCCTTCGAATTGCGCATTATGATATTAATTTCTGCATAATTGTCGATTAAGATCTATGACATTGTAAAAACACATATGCATAAATTATGAATAGTTTTAGACCAGCTTTCAGGAATACCTTGCAAACTTCAACATTGTTATTCATGGCAGCTATATGTAGTGCACTTTTCCCTTCATTGTTGGAGCAGTCAATGGCTTCGGGTTTTTGACTTAATAACCAACGAATTAAGTCCTTCCTTCCAGATCCAATAGCATCATGAAATGGATAATCTCCCCGTATATTTTTTAACCATAAATTACCCTTATAGCTATTCAATAGTTTCAATGTTTCTAACTGTCCCTTGGCAGCACCACAATGGGCCGATCTATAAATGGCTCATATCAGAACTCTAATCTTATTCTGAATTATGAAAATGTACTTACGTTCTTCCTTTTTTGTCTTGAACGTTTGGATCTGATCCATAATCCAATAAGAGTTGTGTACAATCTAAATGTCCAAGTGTAACAGAATAAAACAAAGGAGTGCAACCGTTATAGTCTTGAATAGACACATCTGCACCACAAAGACCGACAAGTGTCTCCACACAATCACGATGGCCTCTTGAAGCTGTGCAGTGTAAAGGAGTTAGTCCATCTTTGTCTGTTTCATGAACATTTGCACCTGCATTGACGAGGCAAAGAATAGCATCAGAGCTCCCTAATGATGAATAAATCGGTAATATTATTATAATTTAACTGTTTTTTAATTACCAGAGCTGGCAGCCCACATTAAAGGCTGTCTTCCATCCCTATCTTTTACATTGACATCAACTCCAAACTTGATCAGTCTTTTAAGAACTGAGTAATTTAAATAATTAAAAATGTATTAATTTGAACACCTATATAAGTAAAATTCAAGTATACCAATGAGTCCTCTCCATACATCTGCTCCTGCATCCGAAGCTTTCCCACAAATTTGGGCTGAATAATGAACTGGGTAGGCTCCATGGATATCTGGAGTTGCTGTCTTAGCTCCTTCCTGAATTAAAATCTCCAAGCAGTCAACTTCGCCACAAACTATGTATTTAAAATAAAGGATGATGGATATATTTTCTGAAAAATATTATTTATCGATTATAATTTATCATGATGTAAATACCTGTGGCCCAATGAACGGAGGAGTGTAATTCGTCGTCTACTGCATCAACGTTTGCACCTTTTGATATTAAGTACTTAACAATAGCCTTATTTCCAGAAATAACAGCGAGATGAAGAGGTGTGTAGCCCTCATCGTCTTTTTGGCTGATAAGACTTGGATCAGCCGAAAGTATTTGATCAATACTATTAATATTTTGATTTTCGGCACAGTAGTGAAGAGCGCTTTTCCCTGACTTGTCCTTTTCAATCAGGATTTGTGGCTATAATTAAAAGTATAGTGGATTTTCAATTAGATCATAAATCGAAAAAAAAAAAGAATGTACATAATAATAATTATACGATAATACGATGGAAAGCTGAATTTTAATTAATCCCAGAGTCAAAAAGCATCCAATACATGAAGCAGTTTATGAAGTTTGTACTTATAAGCATATAAGTACAGGTGAAAGAACAACTTAGAACATAATGTACATATTGTTGGCTAGATATTCTACTTACCAAGCTCCCCTTCTAAAGATCGAAACATAATTAAGATCACAACAATGTGGCATTGACAAATGATAACTGATAATGTGACAAACGACTATATTCAAGGACACACAATAGTACATGTACTTGTAACCATTTGTAACTATGTACTATTTAGATATTGTAACTATATAAAGTCCAAGGGGGAGAATAATAAAGTCAGAAGTAAACCAACCTTACTCTCATTTACTGTCGTATCCGTATCCAACACATATAATGCCATTTTTTTATTATTTGACGATTAATTATTATGATCAATGCTTTTTAAACCCATGTTTTATATATACTCACAAAGAGCAAACAACTTAAAGATCCCTTGTTAGTACATGTATGTACATTGAATACATATTTACTAGAGCTTGTCATTTCATACATTTTTGCTAATTTTGGGAAAAGATTTAAATTTAATCGGACTTCTCTTGAAATATAGTTCGACCACATCAAAAATATTTGGTATTGAGGGAATAAAAAAAGATATTAGCCAATAGGGCTTGAGCAAACTTAGAAAACATTCATGGTCACAAGATGGTGGTTAAATTGTTAGTCTTAATATGCAAATTACATAGTAAGAAATCATATCCTATTGGTAAAGAACCATATTAATCGAAATCAAAGTTAATAACAATTGATAAAAACATAGCAGAATTTGAGAAATAAATTATTTATTCTTTATCTTGATTATAATTCCTAAAAAATGTGTCCAACCAAAAAAAATCAATTAAAGTAAAGGATTGTATCTTTTTTTCTTCTTCAAGTAATTTATATCACAGATTAAATTAAAGAATAAAACCTAAAATTAAAAAAAGTGGACCTTTGAAAAAAGGTCGATTTTAATTTATGTTCTCAATTCAGTTTTCAATTTTCATAAAAAAAAAACTGAAAGAAATATAGTGTACAAAGTTGCGTTATATAAAGTTACAATAATATTCCGAAACGAGATGAATTGTGTTAATTATATATGTCGTATAGAATGTAAATAATTATAAAATGTTGATATTCTATGTAGATAATTATAAAATTTATACATTCTATGGACAAATCATAGAATATATCCATTACATGGGCCAAATCATAGAATCTCAACATTTGAAATTTGATCCTATAGAATATGAAAAAGTATTAAATAAGAAAATGATTCCAAAAATCAAATCTTTTGATACTCCAGGGTCAGGCGGATCAATTTTAATATAAACATTATTTAAGTATAATGTACCCTTATATTTAACTGGATTTTTAAATAAACGACTCCAATTTTCTTTAAAAACAAGGGTAATCCACAACAATTTTTAGTTTTTTTTTTAAATAAAGATTTTTTATTCCTTTTTCTTGCTTAATACTTTTCCATATTCTATAAGATCAAATTTTGAATGTACACATTCTATAATTTGTCTGTAGAATGTAAAAATATACTAAATAAGTAATTAATAGCTTATCCAGGGAGAATCTCTTTTCTCCCTGTATAACTATAAGTAATTTGTGAGATATTAAAAGTATTTGGTTTTTTCTGACACGGAGCATGAAGGAACAAAACTCAATAACATTTAATTCCAGAATATAAATGTAAATTTGTTAAAGACTTTAATGACCATTTTGTGTTCTACGATTAAAATAAGAATCATTAATGTGGGTTTGAGAAAAATGCTGTTACATAGAGTAATTCATTCATAATAATTGTCAAAAAATTATAGGAAAAAAAAAAAGTAGATATATATTATTTCTCTGATGATTGATGTTCTACCACAATGAATCAAATTATGTAAGTACCTAGAAAATGGGGAATTGATATGGAATAAAAAATTCATTGTCTTTCTTTTTTATTTGTTGCTAATACATTTTGTGTCATTAATTACAGTGGAAGTACCCCCAATTTAACATTGACCATTGTCAATTCCTATGTATTTTTTGTCAGCTGTTGGTATCTTAGCTCTTATTAGGATCGTTGATGAACTGAGTTCGAATTATATTTATTAATTGGTGAACATATCCCTACCTTCTACTACTTAAGTGTAGTTCCGCGTTTATGAAGAATAGCGTAGGTGATTGGTCAACTTATCCACAATTACTGCACCTTTTTTTCCAGGCTCTCTTTGAAAGAAAGGTTGAGAGATGCAATATGTTACTCAATCTTCATTTTTATAAATAAACATCATCTACCCACATAATTCAATTACAGTTTTGTATAATTAACGGTGCCAATTTATTACAATAGTATAGCAGAAATTGATTGCATAGGAGGTTTTTTGTTGTTTTAATTTGATGCATATTAACATAAGTGTTATGTTACTCAAAAAGTTATTCATTTAAAAAAAAAAAAATCACTAGGATGTGAGCGTTGTTTACTTTGTAGTTTATTTTCTGGGGCTCAATATCTCTGTGCAATCTTTCAACAATTAATGTTTTGTTAGTTTGAAAAAATAGTCATTCGCAGAGAGATGATGCCATAAAAAATATGGTAACACTGAGAAACATCATATCAGTTGATCTATTCTCGAGTTTTAAATAAGGGAGGGAGTAAAGAAGCTCTTATTATTCTGCTGCTTTATCCTTAAGTAGCTTTTATTGAATTCATTTAAGTATGTTCATCGCTATGAGAAAAGAAAAAAGAAGTCATTATTTTCCACTGTCTATTATGTGGCATCTTTTTGGTGCAGAGGATATAATGTAGACATTTTTAATCTATTTGGTATGTCAAAACTTATCATTTGATATTTTATGTGTTCTTAACTATAATTTAGAAATAATGATGACAGTTTATAAAAAACATATATATACCTAATACAGCTTGGCAATTCACATAATTTTGGAGTAATTGAGGCTCCCCGGGAAAGGCCCTTTTCAAATCTTTAGCAATTAGAGTTTGACGATTTGAGCGTTATTTGTTTAATAAGGTTCAGTATGTCTACGCCATCTTGTGACAGTGAATGTTTTCTTCAGTTTGCTTATGCCCATGTATTTTCTTTTTGTTTTAAATCTCCCTTTACAATTTCTGCAAAATCTGTCTAAATTTTAGTTAGTTTAACTTAGAAGAAAAAGGTCTTGTATCTTTTTCTTGGTCTAAGCCTCGCATATTCTAAAATCAGGCCTATCTATTTAGTGATACAACTTCTAATTTAGTTACATATACATACGTCGATGATTCATGCAATTAATACTCTATGCAAAACTTTGGTGTCTAAATAATAGCGATATACCTATGTACAGTACAATGTTCATTTGTAGTGTCATCAAATATGTAAGTCAGTAAATACTTAAATTGTTTTTTTACTTTACGTATTGCACGTGCGTATTATATATCACACACACTAATTTAATACATTCTTTACAAATGTATGAGTTATTGATGTACTCATTTGATAAGACGAAAGGCTAAGTGAAAGTCCCCTAGATTGAATCTATAAGAGTTTATAATACGTACGTAATAAATAAAAAAAAAGCTTCTTAAATAAATAACTCAGTTCTATTTGGTTCAAGGACACTGAGTAACAGTTTTAAGTGAAGTTACCTACATACATATAATTTCTAACGCTTTGTTCCTACGAATTTCATGATAAAAAGGCATAAATTTTGAGTAAATAAAAATGTGCTTGCAGTAGTTTCATTATTTTTTTGAGTAGAATTAGGTGTTTTACTACATAGGCGTTACATATTATGGATTACATGTACATGTAGATACTTTTGTTTGCTTGCATGACATTTTCAAAATGAGTTCAATACTTTTTAAAACGTTGCTTGGTTGGTTCGAAGTGATATATTGTAAAATAAATGACATTTTGGTACAAGAGATTCATAATGCTCATTCATCCCTTCAACCAAAATGGCCATGACTACATTATTATAAATAATTATAAAAAGTGAGCAAGCGATACAAGCAAGAGCAATGAATTTTTTTAAGCAGCCCCATGGCGATTTCTCTTAAATATGTAAATCAATTATATATAAACTTTAAAGTTCGAACATACTTGGCATCGACATTTTCCTTGTCTACTACTACAATGCTCCCGGAGGAGAGACTTGGCAGAGCTCCTTTGGCTGTTTCTTCTATCAAATTCAGCTTCTATTTGCTCCTCTTTAGGCATTAAATCCTTTTGAATAGATGAGATAGAGTCAGGAGTATTGACATCCTTGTGCGAGGGTGAATGAACCTCTTCCTCTTTAGTTGAGTCTGATAGTTTAAGGATTTCATCTAAAATGGAAATGTCGCTATCCTGTGAAGGAGTTGATTTGAAAATAGGAGCCTTCCCAATATTTCGAAATATGAGTTCTTGGAAAATAGCACGGTTCTCTTCCTCTGTTTTTTCTTTGTTGTCATCCTCGATGTGATATTGGTTTGAACTGACTTCGAACATGTTTGAGAAGAGGGTTTATTTGAGGGTTAATGGGATCCAGTTGTTAAGTTAGAGAAACATAACTAAAATGTATGGTATTCGACTGTTTGTATGTATGGTCTTTGTTTCTGTTTTAGAATGGACTTATACTGTAAATAGTATGTAGTAAGTAATCAGATTGAAGGTCGTCCTTATCGTTTTTTTCTCTCTTTATTAGCACTAAAGAACTTTCTACCACTGCAAAAAAATGAAGAAGAAAAAACAAATATATACAGTAAGTAGAGTGTATCCTGTATGGATTGTCGAAACCTCAAATCCCCGATTTCATGGTATTTTTCTTCTTCCATTAAAAGTTCCCTAAACTCTATAAGGTATAATTTTATACTGACAGTAGGGAGTGGGTTGTATGAAGGTGAATTAGACAAACAACAACAACAACAAATAAAAAAAAGTTGTGGATAAGGTATCAATACTGAGGACGACAGCAAGAACACCAAATGTAATTTTCATGTAAAAAAGCGTGAAGAAGGGATTTTTTTATTTATTCGTGATTTGCTTCTCCCCCCCCCCTCCCCTTTCTATGTAAGTTCATATGACTATGCACACACATACAGAGTAGTAAAGTCCCTCTGAGAGAAATTGAAAGCATATTTTGGCTTTCATTGTGTGCTTATATTTAAAACTAAAGAAGTCCTTATTTATGAATGTATACCTTAAGGTCCTACCATGATATATTCTCTCTCTACCCAATCCCTCTTTCTAAACATAAGTACTTAGGTATACACTCATGTACATATGTTGGCCACTTCGGCTGAAAGACAGCATAATATTCCCAAAAATATTGGGAAATTTAAACTAAAGTTTGGAACGTTGTATTCTATATCTCTCAACCTTTCCTCGTCCAAGGAGAGAAGGGTAAAAAAGACCCAAAACAGATTGATAGCAGTCAGTTAGTCAATTCTTCCTACAATTGGTCTATTTTTCCCTGAATAAAAGCTTATTCGACTTCATAACATTTGTTGTATATTATACATATGTATAAAGGGACAAGAGTAATCGACGGATCACAAATAAATATATAATGTACACTCCCTTGTTAGCGGTATAAACACCGAGTTGAGGAACTCATTTTGTATGTATGAAAAAAATAAAAATAATAAAACCTTTACTAATCAATCAATAATTCCGAACATCTAATTTAAGATATGACGTGTACATAGGCATACAAATCAATATTTCTGTAATTATGAACCATTCAAGATGACATGAACATATTGTATGTATAAATTAGCAAATATAAAAATCTATGTGGCCTTAGCCATTTTTTATTAACAGAGTCATTATTATTATTATTGACAGAACTTGGAAAATCTCTACTCTAAAATTGCTTAAACTCTAGATGTATAAAATATACAACGCTTAGTTACATATGTATATATATATAAGTACAATAAAAATGGCCAATGGGAGTATGTTTGTTAAAAAACCAAAAAAACAAGCTGAGAATCCCTCTATTTTACATCTCTATTCATGCTAAAGTACAGAGATAAACACCCAAAGATAATACCGAATTGTTCGACAACATAGGAGTTGCACGTTTAACGAAGTACCACTCATATGATGTTCATATATATTTATTATCACCAGTTTATTGAATAAAGATCAAGGAATTAAATCATTTAAATACTTTCATTAATTAGGAAAGAAAGTTTGCTTAAATTTGAAAAATAAAGAAAAAACTTTAAAATAAAATATAATACTAATGTTTGAATGATTTATGAATAATTTGCTTGTATTATTTTATTGAGTCATGAATAAAAAAGAATATCATATTAGAAAGCAACTTCAAATTTAAGCCTCTGCCATGAGGAGAATAAAGCAATTTATTTTCTTACAAATAGTATTCACATCATTATAAAGGGAAAGGATATGTGTAATATGAAAAAGCTGATTTGAATATATTGAAATGTCAGTATTGAAAGTATTCAGATTCGCTACTTTATTTTAAAGATCCACTATATGTATATTCTGATATCTATGGATTTGTACTCAGGTATATCTCTATAATATGTTCTTTCTTTTTATAGTAGAGAGGTGTAATAACTTATTATATGTTGTTTTTTTTGTCTCACTAGTGGTGTGTGTATGTATGTATGTATGTACGCACATTGTACATAACTTGAATCCCTTCTTCTTGTTTATAAATTGCATGTTTGAAAGGAGGTAGACTTCTGCCTTTTCCCTTCTTTTCTTTTCTTTTCTTTTCGTTTTTCCACAACCTAGTTTCCTATATTTTTTATTTTTTTTCCACATAAATTTAACGTTTCCACAGAGATTAGTTTTATTGAAGCTTTTTTATATATAGTATTTAAAGTCATTCAAGAGCAATAAATAAACTATTTTCCATGAAGTAGCATCATTAAAAAAAATGCAAAGAATGACCCTTAACTTTTATTTTTGCTTTGAAAAATTAGCCAAATTCAGGAATGCCGTTGACAATGGAAACATATTTTTGCAGATTTTATGTAGCCTGAATTTCATATATTTATCCATAATTAAATTACATGAGAATAAATATATAAAAAAGACTCCAAATTCAGTTTAAAAAAAGAAAGAGAGAAAGATCAATTGTAGCTTATGGTTCTAGGACAATTCATCAAAGAACTTTATTACAAGTTATCGTTGCCCTGAGGCCCATCTCCTATCTACACTCCTGGCTAAATCATATATATATGAATAAATATTGTAACTTAAGTTCTACATATTTATCAATTGGCTTATTGGAGTTAAAAAATAGTTGCATCTAAATTTTAATTTACTAAAAGTTTATATAGTGTATTTTAACTTCTAAAATCTAGAGTATCTGAGAAATATTCAACTTAAATAGTTTCAAGGTTTCATTGATTAAATTAAAAAAACCTACTAAATTCATAAAATAAAAAATAGAGAAAACAGACGAAAAGATCATATTTAACGTCATTAGAAGCAATATACATTTTGAACGCTTCTCAGACTCTAGATTTTTAAAGACAACAGTTTTTTTTTACTCGTTAACCAAATTCTTAAAAATATAAAATGTACTATTTTCGGCTTTTTGCATCATGATTGGGATGGTACAAGAGCCTTGTCAAAATCCCTCGATGGACCAAAAAAAATTGTCGACCATTCTTCTCCCCCTGAGGACAAAACTCAAGGGACAAGGCTGTTTTGCAATAGTTCAAGAACATACAAGATACTGTGATAGCTGAGGGGTTGATAAAACATTTACTTTACCATCACTAACCCTTTAGCATCCATGTGAAGAAAAAAAACTCACTTCAATTGCTCTAAAGGAATTTTCTAACATTACTCATGACACTCCCTACACACGATACCAGGGAGTCCTTGGAGAGTAAAAAAGCGAAGTGCTATTCCATGGGTGATATTAGATGATCATTTTAGAGCTATTAAAATGTTTTTGGGACTTTTAGTCTCTAGGGTCGCACGGGTACAAGTGTATAGGGTGATTTGAAATTTTTATTGTTTTCTATGAATTTTGCAACGCAAATATTTGTTTCTTATCTATATCAAAATCTCAGCAAAAATTGCAATTGAGATGTCTCATTTTTGCTAATGATAGAAATTACAGTAATGTGATTAATGTGTAAAATGATTCTGCACAAGATTTTGATTAATTGAATAAAATAAAACAATAATCTAAATGGAAAATGAAAAGAAACACTTTTTTATAAATAACACCCATTTTTCATTTTACATCAATCTAATTTGGAACACTTCACATCAAAATCCATTTTTTCCAGTATTTACCTATACAGTATTAGACTGCATTTACTCCAATAGGACTTAAAACCTTGCTAGTATATTAATAAATACCGAAAATAATCGATTTTGAGGTAACATAAAGTGGTTAAAATGAAATACTATTTGGGATTCCCTTTTTTATAAATTTATCTATATAAACATTGGCAGCATTAGGACTTAGCAAACACAAACCAATGAAGTCAACATAAAATTCGAAATAAAAATGCTCTTAGTATTATCATAGTTTTGTTTAATTCAATTTTGAGTTGTGCAAGAGTTAGTAATAATAATTAATTATATTATTTTATTATTTTTATTTTTTGGAAAGGGGGCTAAAGATATTCGGGCTCCTACACTTTTAATATGTAGGGGGGGGGGGGAGGGGACAATTTTCCTTGATTTTTACGCCACTGCAAATACAATAAGACCTTGTTTACTTCTTTTTTTTCTTTTTTTTACTAAGATTTTGTATCTCTACTTTACTTATTTGACTCATTTCCTACTAACTATTGGAATATGAATGTATGAACATTGTTTCCTTAGTATTTATGCGCCATCTTGCGGCTATAAATGTTTTGTTAATTTCCTCGTGTCCTATTAGCTACTATAAATCAATTAAACATAATTTTCTGACAAAGAATCATATAAAACAACGTCTGAATGTTCATATTATACGTCAATAAAGTGGCATATTTATTCAAACGTGATACTGTTTGATCAACGTCTGGATTCGTGCTCATTTATTTGTGTACATAGATTATGATGGGAATATTGTTTTTTGTGTTGTATTTGTGACATAAATGTAAAGAATGTATATATATGTGAAGTTATGTACTGTAGATTGTATGTATGTACCTACATATGCGTTATTGAAGTTTCATTAAAAAATAATAATAAAACTTTTATGAAACGTAATTACAAATATAATTATGTAAATTAACCATGCCAATGTTTTTCTTGTAACATGGTCTAAAAGCGCTTTTCTACATGTACTTATTTATTTCCTTTCAAAGTAATTACATTAATCCATGATATATGGACATTATTTAGTATGACATTTCATATAATATGGCTATTACAAATGTTGTTATGTGTATGTCCAGACAAAAACAGGATCTATAATCACTTGAAACAATTTGGAATATTGGCATATTATTATAACTATTCATGAGCCAAGGAAATGGTAAAAAAAAAAGAAGAAAATTAAGAAAATGAATTTTAAGAACAAATATTAATATCTTTTATTAAAATTATTATTTAAATAAGTATTTTGGAATCATTTAGATAGTCTGATATAATTAGTTACAACAAAATATTAGCTTTTATACAAAGTACCTGTTTATGACTATAACAGTAAATCCAAAGCTCTGTCGGTAAGTCAAATAAGAAGAAAGCGAAAATTGACCTGGTAACCCTGACAATTTGGTGAATGTTTGGGAAGAGAACAACTACAGCTGTCATATGTATGACATATATTAGCTATTCTCTTACCCTTTCACAAGGCAAGACATTGACGTTCTTTGAGAGGGGGAAGAATGAAATAAATACAAATTCATACCAATCAGAAGATTGGATTTTAATCAAGGATTCTAATTTCACTCGATTAGGTATTCTATTGATTGATTACACTGGTCAACAGTTAAATATTCTAAGGGGTATAGGGAATAATAAAAGATGTTCAATTTTGCACATTAATTTCGAATCTGTAACTTTTTTTTTTTCAAGAGTCCGACGGTTTTTGAAAAATCGAAGCCTACTTTTTGAGATTTTTTAGCCCATTTTCGAACTTCAATCCACAGCTTCCTAATGAGATGTCAAGCTATCTATAAGAATCCTTAATTAAGAAGAATTTCTCCATCTAAATGTGTAAATTTTCGTTCAATTTCGAGCAAAAATTCGCTAGAAATCTAAAACTCACGGTAGAGCTACTTTAGTAGTAGCGCTCAGAAGGATTTCAGCTGTTTTCTTAATCCTTCTGCACGCTACTACTTAAGTAGTGAGGAGAGCTCTTCATTCCGGGTGCTTGACATCTCGTTTGAAATAAAATTAAAAAAAAGAACAAAGTTGCAAGTGTATTTTATTTCTAATCACAATACTCTATTTTTTCTAACAAAAGACCCGTCCCTATGCATTAAACATAGTAGAATGGTCGACTCAGTGAGAGTCCTAACGAGTGCCGATTGCTCCAAAATCATTTTGACATTACTAAGATGACAATTTCCTTTTACACTGGTAATTCCTCTTTTTCGACAACTCCTATTTAACATTGATATATATATATATATATATATATATGTGTGTGTGTACTTGTGGGTGTAAGTAGACTGGTTTTCAAAACTGAGAGTACAATTTCCTACTTAGTAGGAAATTAGTTATAATTATTGCTCAATGCAACAGTATAGCCAATGCTATGTATAAATATTTATTGCAGATTAACCGTTTTATAAATTGTAAGCCTGATGAAGTTTATCTTGATGAAGTTTCGTGACACAACGTTGTATTATAAACCCACTTTTAGGCTTGTGCCATTTTCTTCTGTTCAAATTTCACATATTGCATTAATTAGGTATTTAAATAGATAGTAAAACTTACAATGATTTACGACATACGTTTTGTATGTTGTGATCCCTCAAAGCTGGTTCTGATAGTAGGCAATCTCCTACTATTAATACTTATAAAGTGTCTTACTAATTTTACTGGTCGCATGATAAATTAAAGTGGCATAATGTTAGTTGATATATTTACGTAAAATGGATTTTTTTTTCAAAAGATCCAATGGCTTGAAAAATGATAAAAGACTAAACTCTATACTGAATACTATTTGATGCCAAAGAGAAATAGTGATTAGATAGTTAAAATCCCTATGAAATGGCTAGAGTTTTATAATTAATTTTGTTTCAAATCGGTTAGGAGCCACAAAAAAAATAGCTATTGGAGAAAAATATCTGATCCTTGCAAAAGTAATAATTAATATATTGACTACACTATGTGTAATGATGTAATAATATGTATATTTTAAATACATATTATTAGTGTCTAAAATATAATAAAAGGGTGAAGTTCATTTATTTATCTGTCCCATTGTGACATCCAAATTCACGGCAGTAACTCACCATTTCCCTAAATCTTAGAAAAACAAAGGTTATTATTCTTATAAAATTTGGTTTTTTATGTCCCCAAGATGACTGACTTCAACCATGATGACAACGCATAAAAACGTTCTATATGAAGGATCTATGTGCATTGTTCTCATAGAATAAATCATGCCCCATAAATATTTATCTGGTTCCACGCTACACTAACTTTTAACCTCATTCAATTAAAATAATTCGATTTAAATAACAAAAAATGACCGACTCTGCATAGAATAAAAATGAAGAACAATAATACACTATACAGTCCGAATTGGATCCGTCTGGAATTCGATATAGTAAGTTTTTTTTTTCTTTTTCTCTGGACCCTTTTAACAAAGTCCACAATTTACATAGGATATGAAAAGTTACTTGATGTTATTTAATAACTATTAATTTAGGTTACTTCCTTTTTAGTACAATATTTTCACGGAATAATTATAACTATAAGACTCTTTTGAGGTGGAAAGATCAAATAACTCCACTTCAAACCATATATACGTATATGTAGCCATAGCTATACATATTGATATTACATTTTTAAATTTAGAAAAATCAACAAAATTTTACTCTTTTAGAAAAATACAATCAAAAGACGCTTTCTGAATCTTGTTCCCAGTACTTGATTTGTTAATTCCAAATCCCTGATTAATTTTTTGCATCACATCCAATTTTCATTAATTTTTATTTTACCTACATAATTTTTTCGTTATTTCTATATTTTTTTGTAAGCTTGAAGTACTTTTTGAGAATGACAAAGTGCAGGAATATGCTCAATTACAAAACTATATTCTATAAAATTAAATTTTAACATCAAATATCGATTTATATTTCATGTGGGATCATCATTCAATCCTAAGCAATGTAAAGGCTAATAAATCATTTTTCTAATGAATGCTTGGGATTGAATGACAATGATTTTTCATTTGTTTATGGACAAAAAACCATTTGAAGCAGGATTATTTGATCTTTCTACCTCAAAAATTATAAATTACTCCGTGAAAATATTGTACTAAAAAAGGAAGTACATACATTAATACTTATTAAACAACATTGAATAAATTTTTGCTAAAGAATGTGCAACTTAAAGTTCAAATGACTGTCAAGCATTTTGAAGCATGGCAAATTTATTTCAAAAATAAATAATTAATCATATTCACAAATTAAATAAGTTTATTTTGTTCTTAAATAAATGAAAAACCGAGGTGTTAAGTTTTGTTTCTGTACTTCTGAACTTTTCATACATAAAATTTGTTTCAAATTAAACAAAATATTGAAAGTGATCAATAACAAGACGTGGTACGAAAAAAAATGCTCAAAGATTTATATCCAGTTAAACAAATACTACCAAAAAATGGAATCAAATTCTATAAACACTGACTTAATAACATAACTTATTAATAAGGCAAAATAATTCATTTTTTATGTGTGTGTGGTTTTTAAAAAAATTAAAAGGGATAGTGTAGTTCAAAGAGATTTTAATATTTTAACAGACAAATTTGTAATGAAACTTCAATTTCTATGTATTACCTAGTCAAGATAAAATGGATATTTGATTTTTTGAAATTCTCAATTGTATATAGTATATGTATACATATGTTATAAAAATTACTATAAATTCCTATGAAAAATTATACAAGAGCGTTCAAAACATTCTCCCTTTTAAAATCACAATATATGTAGATTTTCTTTTCAAAAGAAAAAGATAATATGAGAAAATATTCTTGATAAACTGCCTTAAACAAACTAGGTGAGAAATGACTACAAGTTGTTAAATTCAATTCTACGTTTTTACTGGGACTTTTGTATCTGTACTTGTAAGAGATGGATATGATGGAGAAGGAACTGAAAGACAGTAAGCATCCAACAAGGAGAAGATCCACAAATCATGACTGGAATATGCTTCGGAATAATATTGGGCAGGAAAACGGAATGGAAGACGACTTCAAATCCCACATACGGGACGATAAAAATATCCAAACGTATCATGACATGTTGGATGTTCAAAAATCTAACGTACTTGATACACCCTCAATTCATTATTCATGTCCAAATACATATCCTCATAATTCTGAAAGGAAGGATCGAACCAATTGCTTAGGAACTTTTCCAAATGAAATAAAGACCAAGTCTTCATCATCGCTTCAGCCTCAATTTACTGACTCTGTCACTTCGGAAATGACATATTTAAGATCGAACAGTCTCAGAGATTTTACCAAATTAAATGGACCTCCATCAGGGGCAATAAATTCAGATCCCTATGAAAAGGATGAGAACGGAGAGACTCAGGAAGAATATGTGGAAAGGATGAAATCCATAGTGACTTCGCAGAATGTACAAATGTTTGATAGGCTTATACAAAGATGTAGAGGCTATATTTATTTCATGTGTCCCTGTATTTTGTCTCATCAACGACAAAAGCAACGGAAGGGATTGAAAGGAAGGTGAATAAAGAAACGATTCGATAGAAGTTGTAACACTACTTTTGTAATGGATTCAATACCTAGTTTAAGTACATAATAATTATCATACCTTTTTACAAAGTATTCTTTGAACGCTATGTTCCAAGTTTTGTTGGCATGCTGACATAAGGGACGTAGTTCGACGATGACAAGGTTTCAACATCACCAATAATACATATTCATAAGTAAAGTCAATTATAATTCATGGACATAAATAAAATCAGATTTTCACCTACTGATCATTGAAGAAATCCTTTATAAATGTATTGAATATAACTTTTTTTTTTGTATTAATACCTTATTAACATTTATTGGGAAGTAAATCTCAAGTATATTTTCTATTATCTGAAAACGAACAAATAATAAAAGTGTATCCAAGGTAATTACAAGTGGTTTTAGTTACATAAATTTCAATTTACCAACAATGAATGGAAAGGATCGATATAGTTAGAAAGTCGGTTCAATCAAGTAGTTAGTAAGGCAAGGAGATAATAATTATATATACATATGTAAGTATGTATATCTAATTATTCGAAATTTATGTACATAATTCCCTTAATGTAAGCTATTTAAGTGATCCCATTTCAAATATATACATATATTTATAAATCTAATAAAACTTCTAAGATAAATTGAAAGTTACATCTACTACTTAGGGGGGAATCTGATTTAATTACTATCACTGAGCATAATCTATTGTTTAATTAGGTATTCAGAAAGGATATGATTTCTTTCTTATCTCATTTATTAATATATTTTGTCAAAAAAATATCATTCTAAATAATATATTAAATCCGCAGAGGTATGTATTAATTAATCATTAAAAAAAGGATGTATCTTTTCAGGCATCTTAGTAATTGTAGATTTGGGGTTGAAATCTTCCTGTACCAGGTTGAGTTCGATGAGATGAGTGATCAGAAGATGATGGAGAGGAAGGTGAAGATCCTCCTTCCATTCCTGATCCAGATGATGAAGAAGACATGCAGTTAGAAGCTTCCTCAATCATTCTGTTGTATGTGGTTGGGTACTTGGTGAGTTCAGGGATTTCTTCATTAACAATTACTCTTTCTTTAAGATGTTTAGCGATATGACTGTAGGATTGAAGACAAGTAAATGGAGTTGAGGTCATGTGACCAATAACTGGAACGGAGCGACCTCCACAAATGTTGATAACTAGTTGAGAGAAGCAAATTTCATTTCCATTAGCACGGTATTCAATCAAGTGTTTGGAGATGATGCCCAAGGGTCCTGATCTGACCTTGATTAGTCTAGTAATCAAATTTTCCAAAGGAGTTACGCCAACGTTTTTTAATACGCATTCATGAGATTCTTTTTCGAATTTAGTTTTTTCTTCAGGTGTAGGGATTCCTTGACAAGATTCCTTAATCATGTAAGAATAAGCAGCCATTCTTGGTTTTTCGAAGATACACATCTTTGGTGAAGCTAAATCAGCAGTAGATTCGCCATTCATATCCCCGCAAATACCACAAGCTCTGGTGGAGATGAATGCTGGAGGGTTAACTTCAATTCTTTCTCCATCAAAGATAACAGTTAATCCGGTTTCAATGTGTTTGGCAACAACGGTTCCATCAAGGTAGCTCCAGAACTTAATGACGGTTCTTCCTTCAGTAGAAATATGTCTAAAAGATCCCATAAGTGATCCAGAAGAGGAGGAACCAGAAGAACCTGTTGATCCAGTAATTGACTCTGTATATCTGTAGATTCCACCTTCGACCAATGGAATATGTCTTCCATTAACGGTGACATTATTGATGACAGAACTTTGAAGAGGAGACATGATGATTACATGTTTTCCAACGATCATCTTGACTTCCATTTGTGATCCAGCCTTACGTGCAGTAACAGCCATTGGCCATAATCCAGAACAATCTTTTACAATAAGGTGTTCACAGTCATTAAGAGTGTATGGATAAGTCTTGTTGTCAAATGTTGTGACAAAGTTGGGCTCAACTGTACAAGAAGCAGGAGATTGTTGAGATGTGAATTTTTGGATCCATCTTGAACCAGTAGTTAATTGAGAGTTGCGGAAACTGAATGGGAGAATGTGTTGCGTAAGAGTTTTTGGAAGACGGATGTTAGAGATATCCCATTCGAATCCATGTTCTTTATATTTAATTTGAGCCAAGTCACCTTCACGTGATACAAATGTCTCCAAAAGAGTTTCATCTTTCTTGATTCCTTCAACTGCAGATGTTGCATCAAAGTAACGCTCAGTAAGATAAGGATAAAAAACTGTTTCCAAAATATTACGGATATAGGATTTAGTGTAAGTAGAAGAAGTTTGTCTCATTGGGAACTTTGTACGAATCTTGAATGTATCAACAGATGTAGAGAGGTGACGTAATTTTTCACAGACTGGAGCCAATGTACGTCCTTCTCCAATTTCTTTATTGCAAAGATTGTACTCAGGTGATTCGACAATCGACTTTTTAAGTCCATTGGACTTTGTGGCATAAGCTTCCAAAATGATCTTACGCATTCCATCACGAGGAGAAGAGCGCTTTCCATAATAGATAACCATATCATGTTCCATAGTAATTTCATCATTGATCATTTGTTCCAAGTTCCATCTTGAACTGATTGAAGGAAGACGAGTCATGGAGTCAGCAATCAATACATGAGCAGGTAATTCATGAGATTTAATTTCAGCATTGATATAACCTCTAGCTTCATGATGTTTACTTGTTGAAGCTCCTAATGCGAGAAGAGTGGAGTATGTTCTCATCTCATAAGGAGAATTCAAAGAAGCATCAACAGTTACAGACACACCAGTTCCAGTTTGAAGATTATGTAAAACTGTATTTAATTTGATCAAATTGATTTGACGGTAGATACAGCTTCTTTCCTTTTCTTCACATGTATTTGGATTAATTGTGTTTGAGGAAGATTGAGAGCAAACAAATCTAACTGATTCACAGAGCTTGATTGATTTGATACAATTTTTCATCTCTTGATCAAACATAGATTGAGATTTGATTGGGAACATATTGATTCTGACATGTTCGGAACAAAGAGTTCTAGCTTCATTTGACACTTCAGAAACAGCACTCAATGACTTGGTTTGAGTTTGCATGCATCTATTAATGTCATTTGGACGATGTTCTCTGCACATTTTCATGATTTCCTTTTCGTGAGTATATCCTCTTGGAAGCATGTAACGAATGAACTCAGATGGAGCAGGCTTGTATCCAGAAGCTTAAAAAAGATTTAAAAACACAATAATTACATTTCTAATAAATTTTCAATGATATTTACCTAAGGAAAATCTAGTTCTGAGTTCCTTTGTTGTAGATGTGGTAGGATTGAATTTTAAGTTAAAGGAGACGTATCTGAGGGTTGATGGAATAGTCATTGCTTTAAGAATAGCCATTGGGTTGGGAGCGTTACTAAACTTCTTATAAGCTGCTGCCATGTCCATAACTGGGTAGTCAGTAGAAATTCTGAGAGGAGCATCAATTCCAATAGTTGACTTGGTAGGATTGAAAGTGAACTTCTTCAAGTTATTTCCAGAAAGAATCATCTTGCTTCCGGGTGATCGGCTTGCTGGGATGATAGTTTCATAGGATTTCTTGAATGTAAATGGTTTGGTATAGACATGAGCTAACTCAACTTCATTTTGAACTTCTTTAGGGGATTTTACGGTTAATTTAAGTTGTCCCAATGAGTTAACAGACACCTTAGCATCTAATGGAGTAGATGAATGGAGCCCCATTTCGAATCCAGAACCAATGAATTGTTTGGTGAAGGGGGAAATGACTCCCATAGTTGTTTCTACCTTGGCATGAAGGATTGGTGTGATCTTGACACGAGCAGAGTGATTGAATGCTACTTCATATGGAAGTGAAGGAACATTAGAGCTGAAATTTCCAGAAGTGTAACCCTTCACGGAATAAACCATTGGAGCAACACTTTGAATACGAAGAGGGAAGCCACTGGCAGTTGGTGCAATAGATTGAACATCAACGAAGTTTCTGGTTTTAGTGTATTTAAATGGAAGGCCATGGGACAAAATTTCAGGGCTACTACGGAGCTTTTCAGTAACTGTTCGAACTGTTTCCATGTAGAATTTTGAATCTAATGAGAAAATACGTTCAAGGCCCATGAATTTAACCTTGAAGCTGAGTTCGGGTTCTGGCAAATCTCTAGGTTTAATTTGAAGTTTCTGTTGAATTTTTTGCAATTCAGAGGCAACAATTGGGGAAGGAGATTCTTTAAGTCCCAAATTGGTCATAATTTTTTCAAAAACATAATCCATACCTTGAGTATATAAACTGAAGGATAATCCCTTGACTCTCATGGATCTATTGATCCAGTCTTCAGAGAAAGATATTTTAGCGGGTATCATAGATTCGGGAGTATTGACAATTTCCAATTTGTTATTAGCTACAATCTTTAAGTAATCTAAGAATGTTGACAAATGAATATTGTGAGAAAATTGGATTCCAGAATGAGTTCTGCGAATCATTGGAATGATATTCTTGACTTTATTACGGAATTGTATAAGTTCAGGAACTTGAGTGGTTCTTAAGCTTCTCAAAGTGGAGTAAATGAAAGAAGTTACTTGCTTAGAAGGTTCAAACCATGTTCTCAAAGCGATCTTTTGAAGCTCAGTGGTTGAAGGAGAACTAAATGGCAATACGGAAACAGCAGCGATGCGGACTTCTGGGTGTTCTCCAGGGTTGTTGATAATGCTCATAAGAATAGGTTTAACCTTAGATGGATATTGCATAGCAGCACGTTTCAAAGCATAAACTGCCAAGGATCTGATCATAGGCTCTCTAGTAACTTTACCTTCAATAACCTTAACAAGGGTGGTAACAGCTTTATAATGACCAAGTTTGCCCAAAGCATTAATGACGACAATTTTTTCTGATTTGGCTCCTTGTCCACCTCCTTGAATTTGACTTTCCAAGAATGTAATATATTGATCTTTAATGAATGGAGTTTCAGGGTTACAGAAGTTTCCATAGACGTGGACTGGGAATTGGGCAACCATGGAGGAGGGGTTGATACAGGCACGATGCAAAAGATCGGAAAATGAAACTGTGGAGACAGAGTACAATTGAGGACTCTTGGTCTTGAGCGTCTTCACCATAGTAAAAACTAAATTGAAAAGTTCTGGTGTTGGAGTCTTGATGTTTCTGAGAGCAGATTCAAGAACATCAGGAGCATATTGAATTGGGATTTTGTTAGAATCAATGAGTTGCTTGATATAAGAGATTGAGGGATTGGTTCCAACCATAGCGAGGATATCGTAGAAAAGATATTGAGAAGTTAAAATGGCTTCTTTGTTACGGACCTCCATGAATCTGTGAACTTCAATATCAAGCTCTTTTAATTCAGTCAAACTGAGAGGGCGAATAGCTTCTGCAATAGAAACGATATAACCAGCAAGATCAGATGATGATGAACAGCTCTCAGGAACTTCATAGGTTTCACGGACAATTTTACCCATCATTTCTTGAATGTCTCTAATGAGTTCAGGCTTTGAGAGAGAAATAGGATAAAGAAGAGTTGGAGCAGTTTCCATAGTAGGCATTGGGTGGATAGGATAAAAACCACTCAAGCTCTTGAATCCAGTGAATCCTGATATATTTGTGGGAGAAATAATAGATCCCTTTGTCCATTGTTCAGTGATACTTTCAGAATTAAAAGATTCATGTTCAGGATATTCCATGAAGAGGTTGCTGACAGTCTTGGGAGTTTTTGGCTTGGGAATTTGGTGAGAAACGGAGTTGAGAACTGTTCTCAATTCCAAAGTGACTGTAGAGAAAGATTTTAATTTTTCTGGTGTGTTAAATCCAGTGGGAGATAAAGCAATAATATTTTCTGTTGTTGCCTTTCTGATGGTAAAAAGTTCAGTTGTACCACAGACAATATAGCGAGTTGAGACAATTGAGTTGAAAGCATCGTCACAGCCAGATCTGGTTACATCACATTTGTTTTTTATTCCTGACCATGCAGAGAAAACGGGTCTTTCACGGCAGTTATCAAAGTTGTGGGTCTTTGTAACTTGGAAGTATTGCTTTCCTGTGCAGGCACGTTCGCTTTCACGCATCATTCCATCAATTTCTTTTTCAGTTCTGATAGACTGGAAGTATTCAGGAAGTTCTTTAAATACCTTGACTTTGTGAATTCTCCATTGTTCTTCCAGTTCATAAGCTTGGTAAAGAGGAAGAGGATGTAAGGTGTAGGTAGTCTCACAGTCTCCGTGAAGAGTTCTTTCCATAGTGTGGAAATATGAAACATTTCTCATTTCTTGTGAATCTTTTGCTACAGGAGGGAACACTTCATGATTCAATTTTTGCACATGTCCTTCTCTGGAGCCTGAGAGGTCAGTTTGAATTTGAGACAAGAGTGCTTTTTTCCAATTTGTAACAACAACAGGCTCATCTTTTTCTACAAAAAGAGACTCAATGACTCCTCTCTTGAAGTGGACCTCAAAAGGAGTGACCAAAGGTGCATAAATAGCCTTTGGAAGATCTTCTGAGTTTGTACTGGGAACATAGAGACGACCATCGATGGATGGGATCTCTTGATTAACAGTCACAAATTTAGGTTCCACGAATTGAACTCTTAAGCTATAATCAGGGAAGGATTGGATTCTAACTTTGGAGCTTAATTTCAAACCCGAATATTGTGAACGAATCTCGGGAATACCCGTGAGCATTTGAGTTTCAAATTCATATATATATTCTTTTGAAGGAGCCCATCCATAGTATGAAGGGGTATATCCTAGAGCAACACCAGCTAAAAAAAGTATAAAAATCAAATTTGTACTTATAGTATATTTTGCTTTCTTTGTCATGTGCCCTACTTACCAAAAAGAAGAAGGGATAGCACTAACTTCATTTTGAACAATTTAGATCTTTCTAAAAAGTAAGTAATGGACGAGTCAAATCAAGACTGGTGATGAGAGAGTGAAATGAATGAACTTTTATACTTCCAAAAATATATTCGAACTCAGCAATTTATTAATACACATAAGCACGGAGAGTACTGGATGTCTTTAGCATTTTCTTTTTCTTGCTGAAGTGGCTAGTGATGATGATGTGTGCTTGCATGTAGATTTTTTTTTATTTGTGTATTTCATCGAACAAAAGCTTTATCAATCTATGATTTTATTTTATTTTAAATACTTTTTTCTTAAATCTCTAGTGACTCTAAATGGATACTTAAGTTTTATTGTAACTATTATAATCATTCAAACATTTCTTTGGTCCTAAGCGAGTTAAAAATTGGCTAAAATTGGTATTATTGGTTATTAATCAATAATTAATTAATATTCAACATTTAAATTTTATATAATCAAGTTTGTCGGACATTATTATATTTAATCCTCTACATGTACGTATGTATTCTTATTTTCATAAAACGCTCAATGAGGCATGCAGGAGGTCAAACCAAACAATAAGAATAGTTATTAACTAATAATAACATTATGTACATACATTCGTTCAGCGAATTTATTTTTACTATTTTTTAAGCAATGACAAATACACAAATCTTTGTTTATTCATTTCATTCCTATACTTATGTACATAATAACTATTCAAAGCTAAGTATTAATTATATAAATATTTGATGGCTAAATACCTAAGCCTGATTAATTTCAAAGCTATTTATGTCCATTGACAATTCTTTTTGACTTTATCTTCATAAAACCAGTGACGTATCTGAAAATCTGGCGGCCAAACTTGAGAAAATCAAGGGGTTCCCTGAAATATATATATATAATTTTTAAATGATTAATAGTTTGGTTTTTTTTTTAGAATATGCAGAGTTCAATTGAAGAAAGTTGTGTAGGGACTTTTTAAGCAATATATGTATTGAGAAATTATATTGAAAGGGAACGGACCCTTAATTTTCACACGTCAGCACAGGGCCCAGGCATTAATAATGTATGTCATGATGATGCTTCTTACGCTACTTGATATAACCCTTTCTTTAAAGAGAAATCGAACTAATAAAAAAAATTGAAATTGCTTTCTTTCATGTAGAAATTCATTGGAAATCTAGACTTTACTTTGAAGACATATTTACTTTGTATACATAATAGCTATTTGTGTATATTAAAATGATAGCTAATTACTCAACGACAATTAATTGATGATAGACAAAAAAACAACAACTCGTGTGATCCATTATATTTAGAAACTATTATTTTATAATAATGTAGACTCAAGTGATATATTAACTCAAAAGATGTGTACATTGCTTTTATTTCATTTACCAAATTATTTTATACTTGAATTGTTCAAAACAATTGTGAATTAGTTTAAAATTTCGCTAAAGTATTTCATTTCAATACCTTTTAAATAAAATCCTCAATTTACGTAATGCACAAGGAATAAAATGTTAGTTTGTAGCATTGACAGTCTCAAAGAGTATGGTATATCTATGGAACCAATTACCTGGAGTTTTCTAAGTATTGCTGTAATATAATGAAACAGACATCTATGCAGAAATCTGAATAAGACAACATCCCAAACACATTCCTTTCTAATAATCTGTTTAAATCTCACATTTTGGTTCGTTTTACCTATTATAATAGAATCCAATTTGATACAAATATGATATCGAATAATGAGTTATTTAGCTAACCAAATTTATTAAGGTGAAAACAAATTTGAATAGTCATATGGATACTTATAAATAAAACATTTACATAGACAAACATAATTCTAATTCGTATAAATACTAACGTCTCTATTTCTTCCTGTGTCATAAATGAACTCAAAATAGATTTTTGTTGACCTTTTTCAGCTGTATGAGAGCTTCAAATTTTTGAAGAAATCCCCGTTATTTCCATGTATTTGCCTAACTATTTTAAACACCTACTCCTAAATTTTATAATATCTTTTTATAAATACGGCACTCACTATATTTAACTCTACCCGTACCTTTTTGCATCAATGATTCATTTGGGTTTTTTTGTATGTATATTACAATCCATATTTAATGAACCGTTATTTTCAATAAATATTATTTAAAATGGGCGGTTTAACTTTTTGAACCCTGTTTTACCTATATACTACGAGTCTGCTTAGTGAGATGAACTTTATTATGTACCTATGTATGTACATACATACAGTATTTGACCCCAAGCCCAAATAACAAATTTCTTCACCTATGCATGATGAAATAACCCGGTATTACATGCATACCTACGTCATCATCCCATTATAATGCATGTACTTGCTCTTCTAGCTAACAACCAATGAAATACCATTTACTTCGTCTTCCCCTTCTTGTCATCTGTCTTCTTCTCATACCATATTGTATTATTATGTGAGTAGGTTACTACCATGTACAATCAACCACTACTAGAGGTGCGTCACTTATTTCTGAACAACGCATAATGTGACGCAAACGCCGTTATTGAAGGTCGGGAAGTCCATTTTAGCCAGTAGTATATAAATACCTACCTACGCACTGTAATTGATTGAAGGAATTTAATTTATGTACACTGTACATAATTAAAATAATATGTATTTATAGTATAAAATAAAGATTTTGCTTTCCAGAAGGGAAATCGTATGGAAGGTAATGAATGTAGAGGGGTAGGTAGTACCAGTAGCCAGGAAAAACAATATGTGTTCCCATTAATTTGATTGACACGGAAGGGAGATTGTTGTTCATAGTGCATATGTACCACTATCTAAGTATGTATATGTATGTACATATTTATCTACTTGCGTATTTTTTATTATTTTTTTACAGTGTGTGTGTCGGTTGATTACTACATACGAATATAGATTTTTTTTTGTTCTCTAATACAAATACTATAAATATAAGAGTTGCTTGATCTGATGATGGTCTTATTCTTAATTAAGGAACGGATAAACATACAGAGTGTGTCTTTTGTAAAGTGAGATAAGTCAATCAATCCATTTATAAAGGATGAAATCCCTGTTTTATGCTCTCATTTTCTTCTATTTTTCCGGCTTGGTCTTCATTAGAGGTAAGTTACTACATACATACATTAATTTGTATACTTTTTGTGGTCCAGTAAGATCCACAGATCCCTATATTTAGCTACATTTTTAGGATACAAATATTTTTGAAATCATTCATATCGCATTCACATTGAGCTCTACTGCTTTAATTCACATTTATTTTGAATGTATTATAAACATATTATTGTCTTTGTAATATTAACTGCAAAAAAGCTCAAAGAAGCACTCAGAATTTCCTCTGACAAGGATTTATCTTTCTTAAAACCATATAATATATATTCTAAAATAAATTGAAGAATCATTAAGAACAAATTTTGAAATATCCGAACATTTTCTTATTTATTTTTTTGGCAATTTTTTTTCTCAAACCTCAAAAAAGACATATAACGGATTTTCATTCCTAAAAAGTATCTTTTAACGAGTAATTTTATAGGGGAAAAAGGGTTTCATGTGTATAAATAACTAATACAAAAATTAAATTCTACATACATAAACCTAAACAAGTTGTATTTTTATTGAAAATATGAAGTGCAAGGTGTTTGAAAGACATTCATACTCTGATTAGTGATAAATAACATACATAGAATGTCTGACTTTATTCCATTGTTGTTTTCATTCATAGATTGAGTAATTAAACAGATATACTATGCATGTAAGTATGAAAATATCAAAAAAAACTTGTTATGGTAGGAGTGAGAAATTAGAGTGTGTTTCAAATAGTATATATGTTAGTTATTAAATTTGTTATTTGTAGATAATTATAAATAAGTATTTTTACTGAAGAGTTCGAAACGTATGCTTACAGGATTATTTTTTTGAAACAAACTCTACGTATACATTGACTGTCTACCCGTATTTTGCACAAACTGCATTCACTTACTTAAATACAAACATATATTATGTTCTTACAAAGAAAAAAAGTTTAATTTCTAAATTTTATTTGAATATTATTCATTATCCGAACAAGGATGATATATAATTATAATTATTATCAAGGGCATTTATTGATGGATCATTTTAATACTTTATTCAAAGTTATAGTCATGGAAAGGGTCTCATGTCATGAAATACTTACCTGTCTATAGATTCTTTTGCTTAACTTAATACAATTAATGTACTACACATTTGTTTGTCTATCCATTTATATTAACTATTCAAATAAGAAGGCCATAAAAATTTCAATACCTATATACATTTATCAGGTGCATATTTTATGTGGTTACAAGGAAGAGGAAACATCAAATGTACCGGTTATGTTTTTCGTTTAAATAATTTCTTATAAATTATATTTAACTACGTGCATTCTTATTATTTATTTTGCAGGAGACGATGAGAAGGATGCTATTATCGTTGAAGATGACTCCGATTCGGATTCACCTGGCAAAGTTCAAACTCGTCTATTTACGGGTAATCAGCAATTAGATGCTGGGCTAGCTGGCTTGGCTTTGGGTGTGGGTGGTGCTTTAATTGTAGGACAACTTTTAAATGAAAAGGATAAGAATCAACAAAAGTGTCTTCGTTACAAAAGAGACACAGATGAACCAAGTTTGAGATTTTTGAATTTTGGTGGTGGCAGTAACGCAAATAACCAACATAATAATTATTGCCCACCAGGAACGTATCCTGCTTCTAATCATCATCAAAACTATCCTTATAAACAAAATAACTATCCAGGACCTAGCCCTTACGCCGGTCCTAATCAATCTCCTTATTATCCACCAACCCAAAATCCGTATAGACCTTCTCATCAACCCTATCGTCCACCCACTAGTGTACCTTACACCCAAGGACCATACAACAAGCCAATAAATAGCCCATATAATCAAGGATCATTCAACACCCCTTATAACAAACCCATAAACGGACATTTTAATCAAGGATCGTTCAACTCTCCTTATAACAAACCCATAAATGGGCACTTTAATCAAGGATCGTTCAGTTCACCTTATAACGGCCCCACTCAAGGACCTTATAGACCCTATGCTCCAACTCAAGGATATAATTCAGGTCCTTTTAATAATAATAATTATCACACAACAAATTTACGCGGACTAGCTACAAAAACATCTGGAAATGGCTATAAAGTTCCTTCAAACACTGTGAAGACTCCAACTGTCGACCCACATCAAGTGTTTTTTGAACCTAGGTCCAATTTGAAAAGCAGTAAAAGTATTAAAGATGATCCAAGTACTGCTGAAAAGTTAAATGGTAAGGGAAACACAGACGGTGTTAGATTTATCGATTAATTAGTTACCTCTCATCTCATCATCCCCTATGTCTAAATCTATAAATGTATTATTTATTTCTTTTCCTATAATGTTATATATTTATTTATGAATTGATACTCTAATAAAACTAATGTTCCTGATGAAGTTCATATCATTGATCAACTAAACGTACAACTTTGTTCATTTATTCACATTGATACTGTCCAAAATATACACCTAAAGGCAGCCTGTCAACATTTATTTTATGAACCTTTAGTACTGAGGTATTATCAGGAAGTAGGTCTAGTTTGATACAATTAAACATTTGTGTAGGACATTTAAGTATTCCAATGTATTTCGATTCTAGTAGGAGATCATATCGTTAATTTGTTTGAGAAATGAAAATACCTACATGCAAGGAAAGTCTCTTTTTCACATCTTTATCTCTGATTAAGGGCAATATTTAGCCCTTTAATTATACTGAATTTAAACAATTTGAATTCGAATTCTTTGAGAGAAAACTGAATTCTTCGACTTGTAAGTCGTACGAGAACCAAAGTATCGTTTACTGTCCTTGCAAAAAAGAATAGTACAGTATTTGAATTTCCATTAGATACTCGATAATACTAAAAACATATTAGTGGTGTCATTTTCGACTTTTTTATTGAAAATATCATTTATTTATTTTTTGAACAATCCATGTAATGATCGCCAAAAAGTGGATCTTGTATATTATATACAATCATAGAGTGCATGGAACCAAATATATTTTGCAAGAAAATAAATTATTTTCATTAACTACGTTTCGTGTAATACCTTGCTAATTTGAAACAATTTTTCCCTGCTAAAAATTATTATCTTTTATATGAATACATTTTCGTTGTATAAATATATATTATTATTATTTTTTTTTTTTTTGGGGGGGGGGGGGATTATGCATAAATGATTCATTAATAAAACAAATATATTTATTAAAATAAGTCAAATATATTTACAGTAAGGTAAACTATCTATCTAGCTAGCCCCTCAAAATTATTAGCCTCCCACTGAACGAAGAGAATTAAGAACTCACAAAAATACCTATTTTTGAGGGGTTAGGAAGAGGGTGTTTCTATGCTACATGAATGTACAATTGTAGAATCCACAATGTGGATAAATGAGTATTATAAAAAATAGAGTTTCTTCACTCAATGGCACCTTCGAATGGGTCAGTTTGAATGTATGTTAACTGAGCTGAAGGATAGACTGAAATAGACAACCAAGAGAGAGATACTACGGATGGTTCTTGTCTTCTTGTATGTAGTGTAGATACATCTACTAGCTGCACACAGCATGGTGTGCACCTCGTTCTTTTCTCAGTCCCATTGTCGTGTTGTGGCGCCCTCTAGCTGTAGATAAAAATAAGGGGAAAAAACAAATTTTTCTTTTGGAGCGAGATGTGGGTTTTCATTCGTATGAAGCGCTAAAAAGGACTGATCTTGGTGAATGAAATAAAGAGGCGATCTGTTGGAGTGTATCATCATCATGTCAAATAGTGAGACGGACAAGGCCTCTACGGATGGAGGGGATAGCCTTTCCTCGGGGTGGAAAACCACACTTTGCCAATTCTACATCCAAGGAAATTGTAACAAATCCACGGATTTGTGTAACTTCGCTCACGGTACATCCGATTTGAGGACTCCCGAGGGAAATCCCATTGGCTTCGAGCCCACCGTGGATAAATATAAATCCACTCTCTGCGCCAAATTTCTTTCTATTGGATCCTGCCCTTTTGGTGTTGCATGTCGATTTGCCCACGGAGTGCGTGAGCTTCGAAAGCCCAAAAACAAGGTATGTAAACTCCCTTTGCTCTCCAGCCTTTGATCCCCCTTTCTCTCTCTCTCTCTCTCTCTTCTTTTAGAACAATCCCTTGTTCAAAACAACTCTGTGTAAGCTTTTTTCTGAGTCGGGATTTTGTCCCAATGCCGTGAATTGCCAGTTTGCTCATGGTACGGCAGAGTTGAGATCCAAACCCAATGACTCTTTCGAGCTGGAAAGTTTGTCATCGGAAGAGCGACAAAGGAGATTGGAAAAGGCAAAGAATACTCCTGGATATAAAACCAAGATATGTAGCAAATATAGGGAGCACAATTATTGTGAATTTGGAGAACTTTGTCACTTCATACATGGAAATGGTTCGTAGTAGTTTTAATTAACTATGCTTATGACTGGGAATTTTTGTTTTTTGTTTTTTTTATTGCATCCTTTTTCTTTTTAGAAGTGATACCTGGTATAGATTTGATGCATAAAAATGACAACTCGAATAAATTTGATGCTACGTACAAAACAACCATGTGTCGTAAGATTATGTCAAAAGAAATGTGTGAATATGGATCTAAATGTCGCTTTGCACACTCTGAGAGTGAGCTTAGAAAACCCTTGAATGCAGGCATGAATGCTCCCCATAACACCAATTACCACAATTCTCTTGCATTTAAAACTGTTCTCTGTTCCAACTACACGGAAACTGGGCAATGCAAATATGGAGACAATTGTCAATTTGCTCATGGATCCGAGCAATTACGCTTACCTCAGCCTTTACAAGCTAATATTCAGCAACAGTCGATTCCTCCTATATCAAAATTTTCTGGCAATTCTCCATCCGTTCTCTACAAAACAACCATGTGCGCCAATATAAGAAACAAAATACCCTGCCCCCATGGGCCCTCATGTCTATTTGCCCACAGTAATGCTGAACTACGCTCTCCAATGCAAAATATATCGGTCAACACTTATTCTACTGGAAACAAACCTCCCATGTGTCAATCTTTACGGGTCTATGGTGGTGGATATAGTTGCTATTCTATCGAAAATAGCTCAATGCCACTGGGTGGCAGTGCTCCTCGAACCTATGGTATACAATTAGCATCTCACATGAATAACTCAGCCAAAAAAACTGCCATGTGTCGTCATATTCAATTTAATGGAATTTGCCCAAGAGGAACTCAATGCACATTTGCCCATTCTCCCGATGAGCTTCAAGGAAAGCAGGATGCTATTGACGACAAGGAAGACAATGTCTATTTAAAACGTAAATCAGAAACGACTCTTCCTCAAAATTCCACTTTTTTTTCATGGAAGTCATGAAACATCCATCATGAAAGCTAATAGAAAATATAATATGTTATTTAGCACTTTTTAAAGAAATCATATGCTTTAATTATGTACTTTTATAAGTCTATCCATGAGTTGCTAAGTATGAATGAGTTTCGTCTTTGTTTTGAAAAGAACCTTTGGCTCATTTAAACTAATTTAATTAATTTTTTTCTTTATATCTCTTTGAAAGAACAAAAAAAAGAAAAGTTTAGTTCCTTAATAATTATCATATAATAGACATATTTTATTGTGAGGTTCATATGTAGATTTTTATTTACTAAAAAATACTCACAATCTCGATATAATGGTCAATCTCATGAATTTTTAGAATATATACATATTGATTTTTCTTTTTTTGAATCATAATTATCTTTTTTTCTCAATAGGTCCAGGATACATCCAAACATAAGTTTGACGTGAAAGTACATCTTAACTACTCAATATATATTTACAGCCTTGGAGGTCTTATGTGTAAGTTGCAGTCACAAATTATTTGTGGATAATAATAATAAAAAGTTCTTTTACACTTCCTATAATAGCATAATAATCACACCAGTTTAAGGATTGCGGCCTCCCGAAAAATAACATCGATATCAATGATTAATTTTCAATCTATTATGTATATGATATTTATGAATTTAAAATATTTATGTTGTAAGCTTAATTATCAACGCTGAAACTAGTGATAAAGTATTAAAAATAAAACCTATATAATATTATCAGATCCTTTAATTTGTTAAGACAGTTTCCCCCTTTCTCCGGCGAGATAAGTGGACCTCAACGACTTTTGAAAAATGATCTCTATTAAGAAGATTATAGGCGCCGCATAGAAGGTGCTTGATCGCCGGGTGAAAATCATCGCATCCATTTTCGAAGGAAAATAGATTCAGACCAAGTTCAAGGCCCATACCGGGATCCCCCTCATCATTAGCAAACTGGACGCACGTTATGAGTTCTTGAATGGCGTCCATTCGATCATCATCCTCTGAGGAATCGGCTGCCTTTTTGAATATTTTTTTCAAAGCTCCTGTACTCTCAGGAATCTCACGATATCCGAGACAAGTCTTTTTGTTGAAGGGAACTACAAGGCCAACACCATGAAATGGACGAGCCACTACTTTCTTATCTCGCAACTTTAATGCTCTAAAAAATGTAACTTTCGTATTAAATGAAATTATTAATAAAATAAGGGTTTGTCATCATACTCAGATTGTAGCTCTAGGGAAAAATTCTTTGAGGTAGCATAGGCACGCAAAGACTCTTGAACCTTTCTAAGTTTAGTCTTTTTAAAAGGATCTGAGTGAGTTGATAGTTCTTGTATCCAGTTAAATACGGCAGCAAATAAGTTATCTCCCATTTTTTTGATTTTACTGGAATTGTTCTTTATCCGACCAACAAAAGCAGGGTACTCTTTGGGATCATCCCAAAAATATCCAAAATGTTCTCCTTTTTCTGTACATATCTAAAAATAAATAATTGAAAACTGATGATACAGTATAATATCACAAGGAAATACTTTTTTTGTATATAACCTCAGAATTATCCACTTGAACGAGAAGAGTCAAAAATTCTGGAGGATCATAATAAAATCTCCACTTCATTTCATTATTCATGTTATGGAAATCCGTGCTGAGTATAGCTCCAGTCGCATCATAAAGGGCTTTGCAAGGATTTTCATAGTTGATTGTTTTACACCAATCGTAAAAAGTTAAGAAATCGGCTGGAAACAGTCTATTCACACTCAAAAAGACTGGACCTTTCTCCATCACTTCCTTTGGTTTCTTTGAAGGCGGCTCTTCATCCTTGGGTGGATGTTTGAAACGGGCATGATGCGCTTGATTTTTTTGGTAACATTTATTTCCGTATTTGCAATCTTCTCGGAGATCATCCGATTTCTTATTCATAATTGATGTGAGGAAGTCTCTTCTTGTTTCCCGCCGAACACACTCTTTCCTTTTACAACAGAGTAAATAAAGTCACTTCTTTTCTTTTGACAGCGCCATGGCCAATTTCAATGTGCTGATGATTGCAAACAAAACTAATCGTTTGAACTTTTATCCAATGGGCGGATATGGTTCTATAATTGCACAAATTTATAATAATTTGCACACATACATATATGTGAACACATGTATATGTCTCAAGTTAGGTGACATATTGACATATCTCAGTTGTCTCTTGGTTTTGTCAGGAAATATTGTAATAGGTTATTCAGGCTTGATGAAACGATTTTTGCCATTGCTAAAAATTAATACTTTGAAGCTTAGAATTATTAATATATATTAAATAATTTTATTTTTGTATATACAAATAAGAATGTAACAAAAAAAGCATAGTAATATATGGATAATTTCTGTTATATCTATTTTAAAGACACGTCATATACTATAACCCACCGTTCCTCCTTAACTATGTATTTATTTAATTGCCTTGTACATAATTTATAATTGAACACCTATAACATTTTATGTAACATGATAGTACTCTTTGTTGTTTTTCATAATTGATTTCTAGTTTATAAATGTAAATCAATAGATAAGAGGTGAACTAAATCACAATTGAGCACCCAAAAAGTGTTATGTGGAGAAATAAAACTCAATAATATATATGGATTGGCTTAATTTGATCTATTTTGTCATTTTATTGTACCTTTAAAACCGAGTTACAATTATACTATTCGCAGTTATGAATAATATGATCGATTAGACATATTGTTTCTATCAGTTGGTGAGGAAACTAAGAAAACTTTTAGAAACACACTTCTACATTTAGCCCATATTAACAATAAGAATAAAGAGAATGAATTTTGCAGTTGACTTTAATAGTATAAGTTAAAATAACATGTATGTGGCATTTGGGATCAAATGCGTCAAAAGTTTTGCTCTATATGACTACAAGCACAACGATGGTAAAATATCTCAAATCTAATCTTAACATATATTAAACTGATGATGCTGCGGCTTTAGAACGATGATATTCTTCAAATCTTGCTTCTAACTCTGGTCTAAAGTGTCGAATCAATCCTTGAACTGGCCATGCAGCTCCATCGGCAAGGGCACAGATGGTATGTCCTTCAATTTGCTTTGTCAATTCCCATAACATATCGATCTCTCCGGGTTGAGCATTGCCTTCAACTAAAAGTATAATTAAAAATAACTAATAATTTAATGGAAAAAAAAATGCTCCCTTACCAAATCTCCACATCATGGTATCCATCCAATTGCATCCTTCTCTACAAGGAGTACATTGACCACATGATTCATGTTTGTAGAAAGTAGCTAATCGTGCAATTGCCTTAACGACATCACATTGTTTGTTCATTACAATGACTGCAGCGGTTCCTAAACCTGTTTGTGCAGCAATGAGTGCATCAAAATCCATCATGACATCGGAACAAACACTTAAAAGTAAATAAGAGTTATATATGTTTCAAAATGAGTCATTTTATAATATCCTGACTTACTCCTTAGGGATCAAAGGAGTAGAAGATCCTCCAGGAATGACAGCTAAAAGATTATCCCAGCCTCCAATCACCCCACCAGCATGCCTTTCAATCAATTCCTTCAGTGGAATAGACATTTCCTCTTCAACTGTGCAAGGATTGTTGACGTGTCCAGATATGTTAAATAATTTTGTTCCTGAATTACGAGGTCTTCCAAAGCTAGCAAACCATGAACCTCCTCTTCGACAAATTGCAGGTGCAACAGCTACAGTTTCAACATTGGTAACCGTTGTCGGACAACCAAAAACCCCTACATCAGCAGGAAATGGAGGTTTAAGGCGGGGTTTTCCTTGTTTGCCTTCAAGTGATTCGATGAGAGCTGTCTCTTCCCCGCAAATATAAGCTCCAGCTCCTCTATGAACAAATACGTCAAAGTCATAGCCACTACCACAAGAATTTTTTCCAAGGAAGCCTTTAGCGTATGCCTAAAAAGAGAATGAAAAGTATGTGAAAAGTGGGTGAAGCCACTGGAACTCATGTTTCTTTTTACTTCTTTGATGGCCACTTGCAAATTCGTGGTTTCATTGTAGAACTCTCCTCTCACATAGATATAGGCAGCACGTGCCCCCATGGCTCTTCCCGCAATCAAACATCCTTCTATCAATTTATGAGGGTCGTGTCTCATGATTTCACGATCTTTGCATGTTCCTGGCTCGCCTTCGTCAGCATTGATCACCAAATACTTGGGCCTCCCATCGTCAGGTTTTTGCATAAAGCTCCATTTCATTCCAGATGGAAAGCCAGCTCCTCCACGCCCACGCAATCCTGAGGCTTTCACCTCATTAATGATCCAATCCGATCCTTTCAAAACGATCTCTTTGGTTTTGTACCAATCTCCTCGGCTCATAGCACCCTTGAGACGCCAGTCATGTCGTCCATACAGGTTAGTAAATATTCTGTCGGAGTCTTGCAAGGGGCCAAACTTGGTCTTAGTCGACTCCAACCGGGCACCACAAACATAACTCGCTATAAGCAACAACAAGAATCAATGGCCACAGCTCCCTTCGCAAAGAACTAAGTACCTTGAAATTGACGGAGCAGCGGAGTGTACTTTGTCAATGATGTCATCCTCCTTTTCTTCTACTCACTAATCCGAAACTTGGGAAACTTAAAGGTTCAAATGACCTTTCTCTCGTCGTGTTGAGTTACGTTCTTCAATATTATATCAGAGAGTGAAGTCTTGAATTTATATAAGATCAGCCGTTACTTCATCATTGATTCAAAGACAGAGCTATGCGCATGACGCAATCACTCCAGTCTTTTCCTTCTCTCATTGCAGACACCTCTAAATTATCGGCTATTTTAATAGCTCATTAAATAATCATCTAGCTACATACTTCTTTATCTTGAGCAGATAACACAACTCACTACAAAGAAAGTAAATTTGCGCATATTTCATCAAAATAGTAAATTATATATATATATATATTATAATTTATTCAATATGTATGATTCTACTCTAATACTCTAAACGTCAAGTTATCTATTTAGCCTATTTAAACAATTTCTAAATAAAAATCTGCCCATTTTTTTTTTAGATATTTAGAGAGTCACATTACTTTAGAGTAAGCATAATATTGTCAATATGACATTCATATCTAGCTTATTTGTATTCGACTATTTCGTTTCCTAATTGTATCATCTAACTACAAGTAATAATTAAGCAAATAGATGAAGTAAATAACATGAATATTCGAATTTCCTACTCAGGATGTGTATTAGTGCTGTACCCAAAACTCACATCACTAATTAGCATCAGGGGACCATTTGCGTCCAAAAATGTCGAAATTTGGATATTTGCATATGAATAGTCTTATATTTATATAGTGGATGCATCACTAATGAGTAATGTATTATTACCATCAGCTGGAATTGTTAGATCAAAAAATACTTTTTTGTAGCCCTAAATGTTTGGACTCATTTAGCTATTTTTAGTGATGGAATGAATAAGCTAGCTATAACTAAGAGATCAACAATTTTTAAATAATATATCAAGTTCAAAATGAAATACTAAAACTGTGGGAGCTGACCTTTGAGCTGAAATGGATTTTTACTGATATTATATTAATAAATGGTTAATATAAATATTTACTGCATTGAAATCTATTTGAACTTGAGAGACTGAGAGTCCCAATGGAGGTGGGGGGTGATACCCTTGTGGTAAGGCGTAGTGATGATTTAGTTGAAGAGGTTATAATTAAACGTACGGAAGTGGCTCCTGAGACGCAAAGGTCGAAGCCCAAGAGGTTAGGTGGAAGTTATTGTGTGGCCAAATCCTGTCATCACAATCAGTTAAGGGATAAGGATTTCAAATTCTTCAAATTTCCTAAAAAGAACCTGATACAAAGAGACTTGTGGGTCAAGTCAGTGGATCGAACCAATCGAGACGGAACTCTTTGGATTCCTACTTCCTCAAGCCTTTTATGTTCTGCGCATTTTGTATCTGGTCAATGGTCCCGTAGTAAATTTGATGTTGACTATGTACCAACCATTTTTACTGCTAGTGGGAAGGAATTTGCGAAGAAGCGTAAAAGAGAGAGCGGCCTTAAAACTCGATCCGTTATTACACAAACGGAACTGGCAATTGTATCCCCAGAGTCATTTATCTTTTCCTGCTCTTTGAACCCTATTGAACTTTCCGCACAAACACAGATTTCTTCCAAGATATTACAAAGTACTTCTGTCAAAACGGAGACGTATCACAATCCTGTTGTCCATGCTTCTACAATGACTGGAGATCTGATCGGTATTGCAGTCGATTCATTTTCGGATTCTAAATTTAGAGCTTTTACAGGAATTACTTCCAAGTTCTTTTATTCCCTTGTCTATAATCTCTCTGACTCTTTGAAACCTTCTCTTCGTCTTAGTAAAAAGAACAAAGTTCTTATTTTTCTAATAAAATTGAGACTTGGACTTACATTCACCGTGATATCCGGCTTCTTTGGAGTGACGTTAAAAATGCTAAAATACTGTTTCATGGAGGTGTTGGGGGTATTTTATAACTTTGCTGTTGAAGCTCTATCTTGGCCTTCAAATGATTATATTAGAGATAAAATGCCGATGGATTTGAAAATATCTTTGCCTCATTGTAGAGCTATTCTACACTCTTTTGAGTGTGATACAGAAAGACCTAGGGATGCAGTTGAGCAAGCTCAGTTCTATTCAGGGAATAATAATCACTATTCAATAAAATTCATATTTGGAATTGCTCCTCATGGTGACATAACATTCGTGTCAGAAATTTATGGAGGCAGCATTCAAGATTCAGATGCTCTTAAAACCTGTGGTATACTCAGCGTTCTGGATCCTGGTGACCAGGTTTTGAGTGTCAATAAATTTAAGGGAACTGAGGAAAATTTTGAAGCACATCAAGTGAAATTAATTGTTTTACCACAAAAGCATAAACGTAAATTTATGTCCGATTCGTCTGAAGATTTTTCCTTAGTCAATTTGTCAAAAACTACGCCTTCCATATATACGACCATTGAAAAAACTGTGAAGAAGCTTAAGGCATTCAAGTATCTGAGCTTTGTTCCTCATCATATGACTCCCCACATGAACAAGTTACTGGTTATCACTGCATTTCTTTCCAATGGGACACCAAGTATTATAGTTAGTTAAGTCTTTCGGGGTAAAAACTCATCTTGGAAGTTTTCCTTCATAATCAGTAACACTATTCCATGTTCCGAGTCGGAAAGCTAGCTTCAAACACATTCAACTCTCTTCGTGTATCTTTAATACCTTTTGATTTTTTAATTGCAGTAAATATTTATTGAAAAGGAAATAAGTATTCTCTTGATTCAAACAATTTGGTTTCTTTATTTAATGTAAGAATGTATTTCAAAGAACAAAAAAATCAGTATGAATCATATACATATACAAGATTGACAACATATAAGCTTTGAATAATGTAGCTTCATTATTTCGCAACTTCAGATTATTAGCTTACCTTCAGGAGCACACACACATAAATGGACAAAAATCATAACAAAGAGAATATAATAAATTTGTTTCCAAAATAGATAAAATACACAAGTAGCAATTTCCATAAGAAGTTATTCTTGACACATACATAGTCGCAAGCTGAATAACTGAGGAACTGTTTAATTATAATTATAAAATAGTACATAAATAGGAACCATTAAGATTTGATAATTTGAGATAATTTTTGGAAAAATAGTTGATACAAAAATTTGAACAAGAGATTCATAAACTTTGTACAAAAAATAAATCGACATTTCTTCTGAGTCTTTTGTTTTTGAAGGATAAAAGTGTACTTTTTAATTCCTAAGCTATAAAAATATAAATTTAATAGTTTTCTTGTAAGGAAAGCCCCAACACTGCATCAACTATATGTAACAGTCAAGTTCCATTATTATACACTTATTAACATTTTTTGTTCAACTAAATTATCGCACAGTTTTCGTATGATAAACAGCTACACATTTGATGCAAAAATCACTAATGAGGGAGAGAAAGATTCAGTAAATATGTATGATTCTCAGTTAATTTGGGTAAATATCACAAGTCAAAGCTCAATCGTTTATTGTGGCTTTTGCCAGATGATGGACTGTTGACAACACGATCTTTCTCGGCTTTTAAAGCTTCTCGCCATAGTACAAACTGGTATAAACCGTTGGTTTTGGCCATTTTCTTATTTTTTTCCAAAATATCGATGACATTGTTAGTCTTATAAAATGGACGAACTCGGAATGTTGACGGATTTTCAAATGACGAATCTGAAGCCCCACAAGAGATTGACCGAACCTTTCTCGGCTTTTTAGACGGACTGGACATAACTGGTGAGGCTGGAGGCGATTTGGTTTTAACGGCCTGCTTCCTCTTTCTGGAAGATTTGGATGGAGAAGTTGACATGGAAGCAACTAAAAGGCTCATGTCTTCTTCTTCATCGTGCTCCATAACTCCTAAAGTTCCCTCTTGAGGAAAGTATTCACCTTCTATACACTCAAAATGACGACCACTCCCACATGGTAACAAATTTTTAATTATACTAATGAGATTGCGAGTTAAAGCAGTTAAATACTGTTCAGGTTCCTCAATTTTACGAACTAGCCGGCGTGCTTCAAGGACTGTTTCGTCACTTGGACGAGAAATCTGAAAGGAAAAAAAATCGTTAAATACAAATTTTTGACTTGAATGACTACACCACTTACTTGTATTGAGACATGAGCTTTAATAAGGGTTTGAATTCTGTTAAGCTCCTTCTCCTCGGTTGAATATAGGGAATGATGTCTATTAAGGGAGAGATCATATCTTTTTTCTGAAAGTCTATTTTGAAGTCCTTTCAGCTCTTTACTGAGAGAGGAAGTTTTGCTACAAACACATTTATTTCCAGGTAAGCTTTTAAAACCTTTTTCATTTTCAATTCTTTCTTGATACACTTCTTGAAGCGTTAATGTCCACTGTGTCAATACAAATAATATTTTGTTTTCATCACTGCTCTCTCCCGACTTCATTTCATCATCTCTATGAACGATTTCCTCGTAAGAACAATGAGGAGAGGATATTATCTCCTCTCCAACCCCTTCATCTTTCGAAACAACCAACATATCTTCAGGAGCAACTAAATGCGAAAAGGAATCTATTTTCCCATTTTCAGATGGATCCTTAGAAAGAACGGGATAAACTATTAAAATTTAGTTAAATAGTAGCAAAGTACTATTTATGTCGTCTCAATTTCATGAACATAAGGCAAACAAACACGTATTCTTTTTCTAAATAGAAATGTCTTTTGTCCATATTTTTTTTAAAAATATATACATATTGGTCCGAATAAAATAAAATATTCATTCCTTATTCTGGAAGGAGAATCTTTTTAAAATTAGGTAATATTTTTTTTTATTTTGTTAAAAAAAGGCATTATTCTGAGTTCAAGTATAATTGATTAATTTCAGATTTCAAACACTTATAAACACGTTAATTTAACAAAATAAAAATGTTCCCATCAAGAAAACAACAACGTTTTATAAGAATACAATAACAAGTACCTGATTTTCGAGGTCATCATCTACGGCCATGTGATTAGAAGTATCTGAGTTTTCTTGAAAGTGAAGGATGTCTTGATGATCGTTCCTACACATGCTGTTGACAAATCTCAACTCAACAGGCGTTCTTATATTTTCGGGAGATCCCGGAGGCATGTGCGACTCCTCTTTTAATTTCTTCAGTACTGTATAAAACAACATTATAATATTGAAGCAATAATAAAAAAACAATTTAAAAAAATAATGTCATCATTTTAAATAAAAAAAATAAATATATGTTAGCTATCCATTTTATCTTAATAACTTAGTTAAATAAACAAATTCATTAAAAGAAATTGAAAATACCAATAAGCAGGTAAAGAGTTATCAAGTGCTTTCACGAGTGAGTAGCGAGTCATTCATGGAGAGCTTTCCTAATTTCGGCATAAAGAAGCCGCTCAAATTCTTTTTCTTAAAAAAAAAAAAAAAACAGTTCAGTTGCGTGGCTTAAAAAACTTAAAATAAAAAATGTCGCAACAAGACCGAAAGGGTCATTCGATTCGATACCGTTTAAAGAACAAAATAGCTATAAATGTAGATATTGTTTGTTGAATTAAAGGTTATTTTTTGAAGCGAATTTAAGTATTCAAAGTGGATACAAGTGAATATATCAAAACTTTGTATGTCCATAACTATGTTGAAGGAAAATATAAAGAGAAAACCAAGGAGAGATTAAACTTGAGTATTTCTTGTCTATTAGTATGAAATAAATATGAAAAAAAAGAAAAGAGAAATGAGCAGGGAACAACAGGTTGTTGTCCATGCAACCATTTTTTTGTATCTTTCTTCTCGTAACAAAGTAAACCGATTGAATTTTCCTGGCCTTCTGTATCCTCAAACGGCACAATTTTTAATTAAAAATCTATTTCAAACTGGTCACTAAAGTCACTCACAATTTAAGGTACCCCCACGAGAGTCCCTCAAAGTACTCTCCAAAGCGTATTACGTACTTTTATTTATTGCATAACAAAAAAAAATGCTATAAATACCAATTCAACGAGAATCTCCCGTCTCCAAAAACGAAAACTTAATGAACAAAAAATAACAATAACAGCAAAAAAAATAAAATCACTGACGCAAAGGAGGCCCAATACCCCTACTCCAACAACTACATATATAACACTGAGTTACAAAATCATAACAAGGAAATATTGATATAAGTGAGCTGAAGCCGCGCCAATATTCATCACAGTCAGTCTTCTCATGTGTTGAGCACAGCCATTTACGCCATTTTTTCTCTTTTTCTTTCTTCTTATGTTGTTTTCTTGTATGCCCCCTCTATATTCCCTGTTCAATCGTCAACTTGTATAAGAACTCTTATTATACTAACTTACGGGAAACCTTTCTTTTCTAAAGTGTGTTTTTTGTTAACTCTTTGCTACCGTATTGTTCTGAAGATATATAAAATACGCGTTCCCTGTTACCTTTAATAGCGTATATTTTTTTAAATAGGAATAATGATGTTAGTATTGCCTTTTGGGATAGGCTATCCAAGATAGCCTAGGAATAGAGGAGTACAGGAGGGGTTTTTCAAGTAGTATTCAACCAGGATTTAAGTGTATCCTAATAACAATAACGTAATCATAAAAATATCATTACGTCTTTCCTTTAATACGCAGGATAAATATTAATTAAGAATACGTCGTCCCCTTAAACAAAGAATATATATTCCAACTATCATTTATTTATTCATTCCAGGTGTCAGTAGAATAATTAGTATTGAGACATACAGTTTCCTAATGATTATACATAAAGATAACGAATATGAACCTTTGAATAAATAATTATGAATACAGTAAAATAACATAATAAAACTCAAAAATAAATATAAATAATAAAAGTATCGAATATGTGTATTCTTCCCCAAACGACCCTTAAATATAGAATATGAATGAAAAATAAAATGTCGAATGAATATTTAAATTTGGTACAAATATTATTATACATTTCCATGTAAAAGGTTTTGTGAGGGATAAATTGTTTCGTGAAATAAAAATACTTACGCAAAGGAAATTTTAATTCACAAATAATTTATTAATATCGTTGTTATTTTTATTTACGTACAATGTTCGAACGCAGTGTTTCTCAACGATTATTGATGGAGCACTAAAGATTTTTAAGCAAATGCTACGGAATACTTGGAAAATGTATAACAATAAATACATACAATTTGTAAATTTTAGATGAAACCACAAATTAAACAAAAAACAACAACGTATTATTTGAATGTTTTTAATGTCACGTCCCTCTAAACTCAATTCCCAATTTTAATATTTTATTCAGTGTCATAATGATGTATCACTGCACACTTCAAATAATATCATATGGTGTATTAGAGTTTCAAACAGTCTGAATCCCTGCTCTTACTAGTTAGCTTCTTAAATATTTTTATGTAATGACTTCTTTATATATTACTTGCATAATATGTACAAAGTAGGAAAAGAATTTAATTATAATTCAAGGTCTGGCTTCAATGAAGGATTCGTCATTATTTTTAAACACATTCGTTCAATTTATTAATTAAATACCATTAACCTTGTGAAAAGTATCGATATAATTATTTTTTTCAAAAAATAAATTGAATAAGGAAATATAAAAGAGGGATAATTTAAATTATGTAAAATAATAATTGAAGGATTTTTTTAGCTACACTCCCATGATATCATTTCAATGCATCATGGATAATAAAATGTTGAAATAGGAAATACTTATTTTTGCTTAAATCCCTCAAAATCAGATCATGGGGATGAAATAGAAATGTAACGTATTATTTATAGAATGATGTTCAAAATCAATTGTTGGATGTAATTCGTAAATTTGTGCCATTCAGGAGGACCAAGATCAGCTCTTGTGAACGCCCCTGCACCACTTTATTACGTTACTTTTGATGTGTGTGTGTGTGTGGGGGGGGGGGGCAATGTTACCTTTGATCAAATGACTTGATTATATTAAGTCAATTGTATAAATATGGTAAAAAATTAACTTTAACTAATACAAAATGAAGTCACTCAACTGCTTGAAGGTAATTTTATAATTTTCTTTAATCGTAATAAAATAGGCAGACTATAATTAACCACTCAAATTCATTTATCACCCATATAACTTATAAATGAGTGGTAATTTTTCTTTAGTTTATTAAAAAATAAATTGTTGAATGTTATCGTAATAATGACATTTAGCAAGAAAAGGGATATTTTATTTTCCAATTATATTGAACATAATATATTTTCATATTGAATAGCGGCTAAAACTAGTTTAAGAAATACAGGGTTATTTCTAAGCTCACACATACCCATACAAAATCATTGACGAATTGGTTTTGTGTGTAATTCTACATTTTTTCAATTTTAAGTTTTTGGGATTTGTGTACTACAATAAAGGTAAATAGTACATAATATTTTAAACCTGGTAAGGATACATAATTTTCTAAAAATAAAATCATATATTTTTTTCTTGATAACAAACTTGACAATTTCAATCCTATCTGGATAAATTTACGTCTAATGCTCCAAAAATGATGAAAGTATGAGTGAAACTTTTTCTAAATACAGTAATACCTTTGATTACGAGAAATAATCCTCATCAGAATCCTCATTTCTATTTTATAAAATGCTCGTAAATCAAAACTGACTGATAGCTTGCTTGCTCATGACAATTATCAAATTGCTGAATGCTTATCACATCAATGTCTTAATCATAGGTGAAATTATTTAGTTTCCATGGGTCGACTAATAAATGTTGTAGATAAGTTCAGACTTTGGGGAACTGATACCAAGAGAAAAAAATTTATCTTTTTTTATTAACGGGAATTTTTTAGATCTAGTTACTTTGGTCTTGATTATGACAAGGAGACCAAGAGATTTAACCGAGCCGAGACCCAAATCTTCAAAAATACGATCTCAAGAATTATATTTCTGCTCATTTACTGATACAGTTTGTTAATTTTTTTTACACATAAACCCATTTCTACCCGATTTTTTTATGATCAAATTTCCTAAAAATCACAAGTAATATTAGTCTTGTTCCCCCCTCCCTGTACAACTTGATTGTATTGCATTGCATTAACGCAACATGAGGGTACAAATTGACCTCAATACTCTGTTTTTGCAATAAAAAGAAAATATGCTATGAATCTTAAAACGTCTCCCTAACTCAATCCAAGTTTTTTTTCTTATAATAATATCGTCTTCAGAATTCCCGTAGTAAAAGTCTAATTTGTAAACATAAATATAGCAGTGGTAAAAACCAGGTGGTCGTAGATCTTAAAACTTTTGAAAGCATTTTCTACATGCAATTGTATAAATTTTCTGCTCTTTAATTATAATTTTTTTTTAAAGGACAGTTTTTGAGAAAATCAGGGTTTTATTCTAATCCCTTTGTTATTTTTTGCTTATGTTGAGAAAAAATATCTTTTGATTAATAAAATACATAATGAAGTAAGTAAATTGAGACATATGCCATAGATAATATATTGAGAAATATTTCAAATAATATTACAATTATATATTCCCTAAAAAAAAAAGAAAGAAACACACATAACTATATTTTTTATAAATCTAATATGGTTTAAATAAAAAATTATTAAAATTGACTTTGAAAAAGCGAGACTTGACTATTATTATTTAAACTCAACTAAAAGAGGTGAATTTGTTATTCCAATACTTTTTCTTGCTGTACGCGGTACATATTTTCACTGCCAGTATTTTTATTTCCATTTAAAAGAAAAAAGAATGGTTTTTGTAGACAAATTATAAAATATGTTTAACAAGTAAAGATTGATTAATTTTTTTCATTTTCCCCTCATCCCTCGGGAGGAATCATCAAATTTACTGTCAAACCTTTTGCTTTTAATATAATTAATTTTAAAATTAATTTTTTTCCTCTTCCATTGCGTTACTAAAAATTTTTTATAGGAACTTTATTGTTATATTTTTGAAAGATTATTTATTCAACTAAAAGAGTTATACATAAACAACAACTATTACATCTTAATGCATTTGGATAATAAAAGAAGAAGAATTTAAAAAAAAATCGTCAATTTTTAAAAATCTAAATGTTAGTTTTTTTTAATTTATGCAGCTAACACATTGATAAGCAGTATTTAATAAAAAAATTGCTGGGGTTACGAAACAATAACAAATCACTAATTGAATTTATACTACTAACTCCCTTCCAGTATGAACAAAAAATACCGGGAAATTTGAATTTATTTTTTGGAAATTCCGATAGGGATAAATGTTTTTGCTTTTATATTGACACTAGTGTCAATGACATTTGTGCCAAATTACATCTCAAAATATTCATTGGTGTTTGAAATTCGCGTTCTTTTGTGAACAAGTATAATTGAATTTTTCGTTTTGATGACTAAAATGCAATTTTAGGGAAATACTGTTATGAATATTACAGACTGTATTCTTTTGAAATCTTGAGTATCCGTGGTTTATTTCTCAAGATACATAACCTATTACTCAAGAAAACCGACCATTTGATTTTAAATTTAATAGCATATCTAAACTGAGCAGTTATTGTTCTGTACTTATTATTGACTTTATAAAATTTTTGTAACTGTTTTGAAAATTGAAAAACAAAACAAAACATTGGTCCATGTGCATTGCATCAGGGGACCACTTTGAGGGGGAAGAAATGAATTTTGATAGTTAAATAAAGATTGTTTGATTCCCAATATTTTTTGCCCATACTAGTATTAACGATGAAACTGTGGGTTGAATCCCAATTCACTATAAACAAAATAAAGAATGATGGACAATCATGTCCAAAAACTATTAATCGATGTCAATATATCATATAAAACATAGGCATTTACTATATGCCTACATTATACCTTGTGTTTAATGAAGAAATGTGGTTCTACTTAGCTATAATAGATATGTCCACAATAGGCCTCTAAAGTTAATAAGTGAATAACTACTGTTAATCATTTCAAGGTAATATATGAAATACGTATATATATATAAATATAATTAACACCATATTTATAAATGTTTGCTTTATTTTATTTTGCCTCCTACCGGAATGATACTAGGCAGTAACCTATTAGGTTTGATTTGGAACTTTAGCTTTCTTGTCATAATTTTTGTAAACTTCACTGCAAAATCCTTCATTTCCTTGTCATCCCCAGTTCCTGAGGCAAATGTGTGAGGGACGTCTTCTATGTTTCCAATTATTTCTCCATGTTTTTTCATAATCTCCCTCAATTTGCGTAGATTCACTTGTGATCCGTTTTTTATGACAACTTCGATTGACCTCTCAAGAATTTCGAAGTTTTTAAATCCCCTAACACAGAAGAAAACACCTTTATCTACTTTCACATTACTATCAATGTGTTTGAAGACTTCCATAACATTTATAGGGTTTTTGACAGAAATAACAATATATCCCACCGGACTTTTGCAATCATTAATAATTGATATATTATCTTCACTCCATTTCAGCCTTTGGAGAATTACTTTATACTCCTTCAAAGATGGATTGAAGCCTCTTAAAGTATTGCCAGCTTCATCTTTCCAGTCCAAATAAAATTTGTTCCGCAGGGAATTTCGGTTTATGAACTTATTATTATACTTTGTCCTTACCATGTAAGAATAAGTTTTTTCCTTCGCTGTTGTACAATAAAATTTCAAGAATCTGATGATACATGTATCATCAGATTCTTGAAATTTTTCATAAATGATTTCCTTTTTTTCGGTAATTGAGGTCCGACTTAATTCCTCGTTGGCAAGACTTCAACGTCACCTTTACATATATGACATTGGGCACTGTTCTTCCTCAAAAAATCGGGGAACTGCTGGTTGAGTCAATATATAAGATATCCCAAGCCGTCCTCCTTGAGATAATCTACACTTCGATATCCAATTATTCTAATTAAAGCAGTAGTTTTTTATTCCTTGATACTGCTGATAAGCAAATAATATTGCACCTACTTGTATGATCAGAATATATTTCCCCTTGGTTTAATCAAGATTTAGTATCTTAAAAATTAAGAAACTTTACTTAAGAGTAAAAATGGTGTAAGAAAAAAGAAATTGTAAAATATGCTTCATTGGAGGGAATCACTTTTAACAATATCTCAAATTGGTTTAAATATAATAATAAAATATAAAAATTATAATCCATACAACCTTTTTTATAAACCTACATTTTGAGCAAGCCAATATCTTAGGAGATAATAAACAAAAAGGAATGAATCAATTTTTTAATAGCCGAAGGATTTTTACCTTAAGAGAACAAATTGAAAAATGATTTCCCCTCTAAATAACCAAACAAAAGATGGTTTTGAATAAAAAACATAAATTCTTTATTCAGATGGTAAAAAGTACTTCTGGTAATGGTTAACACATAAATTACGTTATTATAAATATAAATTATAATCTATTATTAAATACTTATTATTTAATTTTAAGGAGAAGGAATTATTATCCGTCCGTTTTTTCTATAAAAATATCATTCGGATATTACCTTTCAATTATATTTTATATAAACACATACATACCTCCATAACTTATATCTTTAATAAATGGGAATAATTATTTTCATTATTAGAAAATATATTAGTTATTTTAGTCGTCGAAAACAGAGGGGTTCATAGTAACTTTTTAGCGGTCTTGTCTATTCTAAAACTTTTCACATTGATTATGAATTTCGAATTTAATTAAATTTGAGTGAAATATGAGTTCAAATCGTAAATACGAGTTTTTAGTATAGTCTTGGTTTTAGAATATGCTGAATCCAGTCGAATAGAGATGGCGGACATTTTATAAATTCAAACGTAAAAATTGGAAAAAAATACACATTACTAATATTGCTTAATAACTAATAGTGGATCCTTAATTAATCATTTTTCAACAAATTAGAAATCTATATAGACACAATTTAAAAAATTTCAAAATTTTAAGAGTAAAGGGCTCTTATCGTTGTAATTACGTACAGGTAATTGTCTGCAGTGCCCATATAAAACCATCACTGCCCCTACAATAAATAATTTTGTCATCAACAATACTAAAGTTAAAACATATAAAAAGTTAAATGTCGTTATTTTCTTTCAAAAACCTTCTTTTTTTGTTTTGTTGTTATGCCACTTATTATTGCCAATAATAAGGATTTTCTGATCGCTAACGATACTTTGTCGTAAAGGTGAATTAAAGTCAAATAGAAATAAAAATAAAATTGATTCAATGCGTTTGTTTATAAAACATTAATATGTTATTGTATATTTGCCAATGACGTCAGATGTGGAGGTTGCAGTGAATCTAAATATAAAAATATATATTTTATGTACATAGAAAGGGATTGATTGTTAGGAATGTAAATCATATGCAATTCGGGCTTGTAATAAAAAAAGAAAGAGAAAATCATCCTGGCAACCCTGACAATTTAATGAATGTCGAGGGGGGAAGCAGCTTGAGCTGTCATGACGTCTTACTGAGCTACAAGCTGCTATTCTCCAATATATATACAAGAAAGAAAATTAACTGAAATTAATGTCAGGAAATTATATATTTTTAACTAATAATAATTATACGAGGACTTGAGCCCTTTTTGTTTACATTTTATTTGCTTTATTAAACTTAATGCATGTATTCCTTCATGCGAGATCTTTACTATCAGGTAGATGTTCTCCCCTCAGTAATATTGGAAAAATGATAACAGCTTCGGAAAACAAAAAGACCTGTTTGAAGAGCCAACTCCACTTTTTTATCACACGCCCGAATTGCATATGATTTACATTCCTATTGATTGTAACGCTTGATATTTATAAAGAGTTCATCTTAAGTTAAATAATTATTTTCTTAATCAGAACCCAAGTTAGTAATATATTAACTAATTATTATTTAGTCTTTTCATGACCTTATATGAAACAAATTAATTAATGACGAGTCAAAAACATGAATTATATTATTTACTTAAGACGTAAATTAGATATTTATTATTAGATATTAATTAATTAGAATATAAAACATTGAGGCGTGATTGATTAATTACTAGGGATCATACTATATAAAATATTTTTTCACATATTTTTTGAAAAAGCACATATTTTTCAAATATTCACGAATATTTTTTTTAAAATTTTCCTTTTTCCATATGGAATTAGATTTACAGTTAATTGGGAGGTCAAATATGTTTCAGAATAGCTGCCATTTAGTCAGCTAATTGTACAAACTCTTGAGTTAACCTTAAGTTTACTCTTTTAATAAAAAGTTACTAAAAAATTTTAAATTGTCGATAAAAGAAAATCTCCACGGGGCTTTTTCAGTATGTCATAAAAATATTTTTCAACTATTTATCTATACCACTTCAAGAAAATATAAGCCTTAAGTTTACTCTTTTAATAATAAGTTACTAAAAAATGACTTCTACTCATTACATTTCTTGGGTATAGGCTTATATTTTCTTGAAGTGGTATAGATAAATAGTTGAAAAATATTTTTATGACATACTGAAAAAGCCCCGTGGAGATTTTCTTTTATCGACAATTTAAAATGCTAGAAATAGAAATACGAATGTTGAGGAATTCTAGCATCAAATTTAGGAAATAAACATACGGTTTTGCGAAGTTGTTTTTTTGGAAAATGTAATTTTTGGTTAAAAGAAACAATATTACAAAAGGATGTAAAATAAGATTAATCTCTTCAATTATAAACTTCCTCATCATACCAATATTAATTAAAGTTAGAAAGCACAATTCAATTTGTCTATAGATATTAGGATTTAAATTAATTTATATAAAAAAACAAAACCAACTTCCGGCCGAACAAAAGGCATACCTATTATACTGGAATTGCCTTTCGCTAAAGAAAACGTTCAAAAGCATGTTTATATATATATATATATATATATTTGGCAGAAATCACTCTTTTTTAAGTGTTTTAAAAAATGTCAACCTTTATGCCTGATATTTCTAAAATATTTTGCTTAAAAAAATCATGTATTTTCCCAATCTCTAATTAATTACATTAACGTCTTGTAAACAAATACTATCGATCGAAAATTTATACAGTTCATACAAGACTTATATAATGGGTACACATTTAAACATGGAATGCTACATAATATTTGTATTATAATTTTTGAGTTATTATTTAAATTTAAAGAGTACAAAAGTATCATGTTATGTTTCTCTGAGGGTTACATGCAGCCTGAGGGCTTTTGGTTGAAAACTCATGTTATAAATCATCTGTCAAGGTTTTGAGTAATTACTTCCTATAATTTTTCATTTGTGGATTACACGTAGGATTTTATGCAAGTTTTTTGATATTTATACAATAAATAACAGTTTAAAATGAGGTCATATACCTACTATATCAGAATCAAAGATACTAACTAAGGGATAAAGAACTTTCAGAAATGAATGCACTGGGTCTTGAATGGTTAAGTAGTCAAAAACTTTTAATGTCGTATTTTATTTTTCAAATAGGTAAATAAATTATCATAATATTCGGCAACATAGACTGATTATATTATCGATAAACCTAAAACTGTCTAAAATTGACTGATTTTATTGGCTCATCGATATATTGGTCGAGTTTGCTATATAACATATTACACTATGTAAATTAAAACATTTATTATTTACAGGAAAAAGCATAGAATTTATGACATATGTACAAGACAAACAGAGTCTAATGACTAATGAAGTTTATTATTATTTTTGTATAACAGCTTTCTAAGAAGGAAAAGTAATCAAATAAGTGATCTCGTTACTGAAGAAAGTAACACTGTTACTTTTCAAGAAAATCTCATAAAAAAGTTTTTGTTTATTCTTTTTTATATTTAACAAAATTTAAAATAAGACAATTTTGATGTAGTTGCTTTCGTCTTGGTTTTGAGTTCGAGATCAAGACAAAACCAGGGCTAGAAAGAATTGGACATTCAGATGAGACCAAAACTTCAAGGAAACAAAACAAAAATCGATTTTGAGAACCTTTTATTACTCTCAACTTCTCTGAAGATGATCAATGGCTGGCCATTCAACAATCAACTACGTCCACTTTTCTAATTAAAAAGAGCAAATAATTTGAAGGTAAATTGATTTTTATTTATTGCAAATAAAATTGTAAAAATTATCACAATTTCATTAATACTAAATGTATGGTCTTTAACTAAAAACTTTGCATACAATTCTTGCCAAATCGAAATCCTGATCTATAAGCTTTGTTGAATTAAGTACTATCTAAATATATATTTTCTTAAATAAAAATTTTTTAAGCATTTATTTTCAATCATTTTATTTTCAATGACAAAGTTAATCCATATTTAGCATTTGTATATCCTGCATAAAGGCCTAAGTCATGTTACATATAAGGAAGAAACAATCATTTCTAAAGCCAACTACAGGACATAACGTATTATGTATTTCTTTATTCTCTACGAAAACTTACAAATGATGGAGTGGATATACCAAAAGAGTCTCAGTGGGTTTTTGGCAGTTATTTCTATATACTCCAGATTTGAAAGGCTACGCCACAGGGAAATTTTTTCTAAGGAAATTTATTTTTGAGTTACTTAACCTTAATTGATTGACTTATGATAATTTGTAATTTGTAATAATCTATCTTCTTATAAATAAAATAAAATAAAAAATTAAATTTGTAAAAAGTTATAGATATCAAAAAAAAAAAAAAAAAAAATACTCGTAAGTATGTCAATGGTCTCATATCCTGTTAAAATTTAATGAACTAGAATAAAACAAACAAACTCTTTTTTATCATATATAAATAATTTATTTGAACATATTATGATTACTTATATCTAATATTTTAATATTTGATAACATGTAATATATATATATATATATATATAAAAGTCTTAATTATCACCAGAGCTAACGTTGCCTATGAATAATTATAATTATAATAATTAATTAAAAAGCGCATTTAGCTAGCATTTTTAACATGGAGAGGTGGGAGTATAACCTCAAAATTATGATTTAAAAAATTTGAACTAGAATTGTATGAATTATATATACATCCCAAAGCTTGATAAAATAAAAATGTGAGTGTCGAGTCTGAAATGAGATTGAAATCCAAAAGAAAAAAAAACAAGTTTTTTTTTTCTGGCAAATTTCTAAAAAAAAAAAAAAGAAAGAAATGAAATACATTGTGATTGTCTTACAACATTTCAAGAAATATAACCTTGACTACAAATCGTCAAGTACCATGATATATCCTAAAGTTAGGACTTTTTATTGATTCTATTTTTTAAGTAATTGAGCAATTTTTAACCTCCACAAAATTACAATTCTTAATATATTGTACATATACATATGCATACATATATTCAGTATGAATTATTGTAATATTTTTGGAGATTGGTAGAATTAAAACTCCTTCTGTATCTCCTTTGTATCCAGTATCATGATACTATAAATAATATATGAGGAGTATCTTAATAGTATTCCAAAGATTTTTTGTCACATGCTCAATTATTTAACCAACAATTTAATCTTTAGCGATATTAAATTGTCATATAGTATGTATATTAAATTGTTCGGAAATGAAAAAGCAATGGTAAAAAAGGAAACTTGTGTATAATTAATATAAAAGCACTTGATACTCATTGTTTCAAAAAAAGAAGAAATCGTGTCTGTTTAATTTAACCCTCTATAGTCAAAAGTCCAAGTTTTATTGGACTTTGTAACTATCGTTTACCATCAAATGTTGTGCCTTTTTTAAAAACCTATCTTCGAAAAAAAAAAAGCCTGGACCAATAATTTGAAATATAGGAATAAAAATAAAATAAAAGATATTTTACCACGACCTTTTTTTTTTGGCTCATATAAAAAATGTCATTCCCTAATAGAAAAGTAGACTTTTAGCATTTATTGTACCAACACATATATATTGTCAACATATATATAAAATAAAATGTATGCTTCAAAGAAGGTGATGATGATGATGTCACACCACCAACCACGTCTAACTATCATTTTACATTTCGAAAAAAAATATTATCTTATTAAATTTGAAAATGCGCGGGAAAGAATAAGTAAAATTACTTATTACACTTGTTAGGAATTTTGTTTTTAGTATTATGAAACACATTCCGCCTCCTCCCCCAAAGCAAAAAAAAAATGTTCCTGTATGATTTGATGCTTTACTCTCACTTTCAACTATATTTAACAAATTTAATGATTAAGTATAAATGCTCCCTCTCCCCCCCCCCCCTCAACATATTGAACATAAATATTTATCTGAGCATATTCATTTTTTATGATATGTGAATACGAGCTCTCCCATAAGAAAAAAACAAACAAACCATTTATCAAACTATGTAATTAGTTCAGTTACTGCTTTAAGTACGGCTAGATGATATTCATATTATATATGTAGGGTCATCATCCTCTTTTTACATGCCTTTTGGGTTCGTTTTTTTTATTATTATAAATTTATACAATTTCCGGTTTTGATGTTGGATAAATCGCAAATGTTGAAAAAACATTTCAAATAAATGTAAAATAAAAAATAAAAAAAATATTTGCTTTTTCTGAGGAATAAGTATTTTACACTGTACTTTATGATTTTAAAAAAAATCCGTCTATGAATATTTTAAACTCAGCATTTTTTTGAAAACATTCATTTTATGATTGATAGTGTAAAATAAGTCCAATACTTTTTTAAAGATTTGAACAAATAAAATATATAGATTTATACACATTCAAATTCGAATAACATAAAATATATGTATATGAATACAAAATAAAACAATATTTTATTCAACGACACAGAGTATAACATTATTTTGGACAATTACATAATAATTTACTAGTTTATATATTTTGTTCTTTGACATGAATAACTGGCATATCATACATAATATGTGGCCATCGAAGGAAATCCTCCTTGGTTGTTTCAAGTGGACGAATGACCATTTCGTAATTTCGTGTCGTATAGGCCAAAGACCGCTTTTGTGAAAATAACTAAATATATATATATATATATATATATATATATATATATATATATATATATATAAAGTAATTAAGATCCTTTGAGTTTCATTTTAAATTTTATGTTTGATCTCAAAATACCTGAATGATTGACTTTTGAAATTTGCGTCCTTGGACATAGTAAATGAAAATGTTTGAACTGGAGTTGACACTAAGGAACAAATGACTAAGATCAATTATGTATTCGATCATCCAATGGCCCTTGCAAGTAGATTTTGTCATATCGTTGTAGGAGCAAGTCAGGACTTCATAAATATCTGGAATGATTTTGAAACTTTGGCAAAATATAAACACACTCACAACGGTTAAAAGAAGTTTGACAACGTAGAGCTCATCTTCTTGGATTGGACCTGAGTGTAAAGTTATATGTATATAAATCAGTTTTTAGTGTACGATACATGAAAGTTTTTAAACTTTCAAAAAAGTAAAAAGATCTTTTTTGGAGAATTATTAATGTGCAAAATAAAAGTTTAAATTTTTTCATTAAAAATAAATATTATTTATTATACATTTTTACTATAAAGCTTAATACACTTTTATATATGATCAATTGCAGACCTCTTTATAAGTAAAATCCACTACATGGACCATTGTAGAGCTCTAGAATAATTTGTAGTTAAGAACAGTTAAAGTTAAAGATATGGATTGATGTCAAAAAACATAAAGCCATTTTATCATGTTATTAATTTAGACCCTTTGGATTTTCTGAACAAAAATACATGCCTAGTACTTAAATATTATAATTAGATATTTTAACTAACAGTATTTATTATTTTCTTGTCTCTGTTATTTTAAATATGGACATATTAGTCTTGATAGTTTAGACCCAAAACCGTTCATTATTCATTTTTTTTTTTTAAATTCAAGAAAAATCTGATTTTAAGATTTTTTAAAGGGTTACGTAACCCTTGAAAAGTTGGTTTTTTAAAAAAATAAAAAACCCTTTGCAGTTAACAAGAAACACAATTTGAAGCATTCGGGAATAATTATTCTAATTTTAGGTATCTGAGTATTCAAAAAATATATAAGACATGTATATTTATAAGTGTAAGTTGGGAAGAAATGTGTGTGAAGTGTCAAAAAAGTTCCCCAACTTTAATTTTTTTCAATATACTTATTGATACAGCTTCCATATACTTATGTATGAAGTAATTAGGTATATTGTTAGGCATCTAAAATATTAATCAATATTTTATATGCAAAAATGAATAATTAAAGATCCAGTGTTCAAAAGCAACTTAATTTGCATGATCGTATGATATACGACTAAAAAGTAGCCACAAGTGGGAAAAAATGTCAAAATCCATAGTTTAGCATGGACCATTGACAAATTTTATTGCAGGTTTTTACCATTTGCAAAACGGTAAAAACTTTTAACTTTTAAAAGAATAAACAAGTGCTAAATATGATGAGTTAAACTCATCCATTTAAAATAACTTTTCCTTAACTTTATTTTTTGTAAGTTTTTTTTTTATATCTTTGACTAGAAAATAGTATAATAAATCTTATCTGTTATTATAAAAAGATTGTTTTTTTGCTCCTCTAGTAATGTAGTAATAAGATTATCGGGATTTTCAATGTATGGTACTACATCATACGTTCCTTGGTATTTTGTATCTACTCCACCAGACACAGCATTGTATGACCATGGTCGCCGGAATAGGGGGAATCAAAGTGCCATTTGAAAAACAAAAATGAGAATAACGAGAAGTAGAAATAACTATGGTAGACATGTGTATGTACACCTAGTCAAAGTTGTTTTAAGATTTTTTATTTTCAATAAATTTTCACGCTTCTGAGAGAAAATGGCTAGAATATGTCCCTTGCCATAATTGTTTCATGTCATTTTTGAATTATGAATGTTGAACCATCATATAGTTACATAAACAAATATAAAAGTTGTTAAATAATACAGAGAATGATTTAAGAGCTAATATTCTTTATATGTATGTTGTGCTTCCTATCACTCGAAATTATACCAATATAAATGCACAAATAAATCACCAGTGTTGTGGTCAAGGTCATTTCATCCAAAACCCAAGATGATTTCAAGACATTGAGAGATCGAGAACTAGATGGTATCAAGACTTTAAGGGATCGAGATGAGGCGAAACTAAGAGAAAAAATTGTTTTTTTCTAAATTTTTATTAAGACAAGGAAATTTGTAAACTAGACATTGAAGGGGTCGAGATAAAGGTCTTGAAGGGTCCATTTTGATAACCACATGACTACTATGTACATAAATCAAAAACTTAAAATTAATATATCATATGACCAAGTTTATTTCTTTTGCACATATCTAGAGTTGCCAAAGAAGAAGAATTCCCGATGTGTAAAAAAATTACCCTCTTTTAATGATAAAAACAATATGGTAGAAAACAGCATTTTTACGATTTCCTAAAGAATACGGATGAACATTTTGTTGAGATGAGTGAGTGTGCCCACATTTACTATCTGGTGCCTCTGTATTTTATCGACTGATTGTTATTTGGCAAAATTAAATAACACTCAATAACTGTTGAAAACTGAGGGTATTGAAGTGAATTTGAATCGTCAAAAATCCAGAAGGGGCACATATTCTTCAGTATGATTTCTTAATAATAAAAAAATAATCTACTTATAATTGTTTTTAGTTGTCGCTAAGATAGTGCCACCATCTGTTATTTTTCGTTCCTTCTTAAAACTCAATACTATCAAAGCATTTTGTTTAATTAATTATTAATATTGCTGTCTCAGTCAGAATGATCTTCATAATTAAAAGTACCATATAAATAAAATTATTTAAAGAATTATCAAATAAAAATTGGGCATTACACATGAATAAAATTGTCGGGAATCCCAGTAAATTAAGCTAAATTGAGGATGCTTTAAAATTTGGGACGCATTCAAGGACAGATTTTATGGCCTAAATTAAGGACTGATACAACCCTAACCTTTGAAGTTCTAATTTTTCACACATTTACCGATTTAGTTTGTCAAACTGGGATACAATTATTCTTTGTCAGTTGGCGCATCAAAAGACGCGTCCTTTGTTTCAGAGCTATTGTACGTCTTTGGATAGTTGATTATTCTCTGACATGTTGAGCTTGAGAGGATTCACAGTAGCCCCTGGATAGGGTTAGAACCCAGAGAGATAAACTAACCTCGTGAATCAGATATTGGGCGAATCTGTGATAAGTAGTTTTAAAGTTTTCTTAGAGAAAGAGCTTTATGATCCCAAGCTTGAAAATCAATTCTGTTTTATATACTATAATCGTACTTTTACATGTACATTGAAATACAAGGCTCTTTATTTGAGAACCAGGATTATCAAGACTAGTAACTAAATACAAATACATATGTATTATAAATAGACGCTCCGAAATTAAGTCTAAGCAAAACAAAAGCACAACAAATCCATGGGGTTGATTATTTCATCTCATGGCACCAGTTACATTATGTTACTTCTCGAGACGGAGGTGGAAGCACGGATATGAATCCCTGAATTTGTGTTACCTTATCCCTTTGAGCATGGAATACTCTGTTTTAAGGAATGTTTCTCTTTCTATCTTATTCAGTGAGAGTTTGTTGCTCTCTCTCTCTCTATGAGACCTTTTCTAATTCAAAATTAAGGGACCCTCTCTTCTGAAAGAAGTGCTGTTATTTCTTATTAGTTAAAACTGCAGATCTTACAATTTCTAGAATAGAGCATTTTCAAATGACGTCATCATTGTAGAAATCGGCCATTTTGAAGGATAAGCAAAAACAAACAAACTATAAGGATAATAGCCTCTGTTTTCTTTTTATTAAGAACAATTGTGAATTACTGCCACCATTGCATGTGAGCTGTGGGTTTTTTGACAAATTATACATATTGGTGAAGCTGTAAAATAAAATAATGAAAAGATTACCATGTTATTTCTTTGTGTACAAATTTTGTTGGCTATAAGAGCTTTGAGGGTGCCAAGAATTAATGTCATGAGAAAAAATTGATACATTGACATCATCTGTGTAAATAAGGTACCTAAATATTTTGTGGAGAAAAAATTGTCTCGTTGCCAAAAAGATCTTATTAAGTTCAAAACAATTATGTACATTGTAGGTAACAGACACAATTTTAGGTTACTCAAAGCTCGCCTAAAATCCATCTATTTCAACAACTCTGTAGTCATCCAGAGTACATAGATGAATAGAATCTATAATTTATTAATAGTTTGTTATTTTGAGGTGCTAACAAAAAAGTAAAAAATAAAGAGGCTTATTTATATTGCTTTTTTAGACTTATACCTAAATGATGTAAAATGATTGAAACTTTCCTATTTTCATAATTACAAAAAAAGAAGAAGAAGAAAAAGACCATTACTTGCATTTCATTCCCCTTTTACCATTATTACTTTTAAATGAGCAATGAATATAGCTGCATAAATATGTACACACACATTAATCGAAATGAATTAATCCCTGCAAAAACCAACACGTCCAACTATTACTTATTCTATATTTATATACTACATATATATAAGTATGCTAAGTACCACTATAACGACGCAGTGATTCAATGGAAAGAAAATTCTACTAACTCTCACTATTTCCTTCAATAAATAGCTAAAGACAAATACATCTTTCGAAACTGCATAAATAAGTAAGTTTACACCACTACATATATGTTTGTCAGAAATTACTTACCAGGTCTAATACCACACTCATTGCGCAGCCTCGAGAGTTTCTTGACTCTTTTCCAAATTTTGTAGTTTAAAACGATGAGTAAAACATAGGGAAGGAACTCCACTAACAAAAATTTGGACCAAAATAAGTATATAATGATGTAAATTGGATTTCTCCTAAGAGAAGTTGACACAATCGAGACAGTACTTTCCTTGTAACCACATTCCATATAAACATAGGACCATTCAAAAAACTTTGGAATGTTGTAGATAGCTGCAAGAATGAGCCAACCAGAGATTGTATATTTTTTGAAAGATCGAAGAGGATGGCATATGGAATAGTATCGCTCTACTGTGATAAATATTGTTACAACCACTGAGCCAACGCGGCTGATGTGTGCGAGACCAAATCTGAAAAATGATACATTTTGTAACATTTATTAAAAGTGAAAATAAGAGATAAACGAGAAAATATAGAACAATTTGTAAATTTAATTGATCAGTTGAAAATAAAAACATAAATAGCTTATTCAGTTATTTAATGCAAATATTCATGCCCCTCCCCCTCTGTCTCTTTAAAAAATACAAATATACTACAAACAAACCCAAATTTTAGTTAAAAAAAATAGTTTTTCAATAATTTTTCAATTACAACTTTTTTTAAACTACAAAGTTTACTACAAGATTATATGAAAATGGGTGTTTAGTTGAAAACAAAGAATCCATCTATTATGAAAATAGTATTTTTATAGAAAGAAAATTTAGTACCTAAATACTATGTAGATATTACTATATACCATACTATATAGAACTGCATCTTTTATTTTTAATTTTTACTCTCAGTATGATTTAATGATTTACCCCAAGGGTAATAGCAATACAAGTTCTTTTTAATTTATTTACTTTGTAAATTCCTTTTATAATATCTATCCTCAAAATGATTCTCAGAAATTCTAAGGTATTTTCTATAGGGGCCCTTTCGATGGCAAGCCCTGTCTTACTTCTTCCTCATAGAGGGGTCACAGGGAAAAGTGTCAAAGCATAATGGATTTGTGTAATAAAACTGTGAGTTGTGAGTTAACAACGTGATCTATCGTTTTTCCTATGATGGGAAGTTTTTTCAAAACAACTTATTTTCATGTATTATAATTATTTTGAGGTTTTGTAATAGTTATTGATACAAAACTCCGAAAATAAATGTCTTTATTGACGCAAATATTAACCAAATAATAAGGTTATACTAAATATAATATAATTTATCAGTAAACTTGAATTCAAAAAAATAAAATGAGGTCAAGAATGTACCTGAAGGTGCACATCTTGGATTCACATCTTAATAGTTTTAAACATAATATGGAGCATATTCCGAGAAACATGGAAAATGCATCCATCAAGAAATCTCCAAGCTTGAGAATTGGTATTAGAGAAGAACAATGATCATTGGATGGGCGATTATATTTGAGGATTGATTAGAGAAATCGGGGCTACATATAAACGAGAATCTAAAACACATACTTTTGTATCCAAATCTAAAGTATGTAAATAAAATTCTGTAATTAATTTTATTCCATTTCTTTTCTAAAGATAAAATATACTTTGAGTTTTTATGTATTTGTTGAGAAGAGTGAACGTGTCTCTTCTGCGTAGTGGTTTAAATTAAGTGAACACAAGATATTGAGTGAATATATCTCTGTTTTTCATATCATTGTGATCATTAGTACACCTTCTCATCTCCGATCGTGCTAATTTTCCCTTTTCTGGCTTTAAAAGGGCTTTAATTGGCAAGTAATTAATATCAAAAAGACCCTCAACGTCATCAGAGGGTCTTTATCATCTCTATTTTGTATGAAAAGATCCTCAATTGCCGCTGCATCATCATTCATCTTATCCTTCATAAAAGACGAATAATGAATGGTCATGCACAACGTCCGGAGAAACCCCCTGATGATCGCCGGGTGAGTGCACGCCCTCGTAAACTTTATTCGAAGGCTGTAGGTCTGAGGAATGATTCTGAGGAAAAACTAAGGGGGGGAAGTTGTTTGTATTAGATAGAGGATTTAAATGGGAGACGTTTGTTTTTCTCATTGAAAATAAAGACGGAACTTTAATTCGTCAAGACAACCTTAAGCATGTTGACGTTTATGATATTGCAGTTAGGTTTGGTTTCAAAAAGCATGAAATTGCGGGAGCAAATCCTAAATTTGGATTTGGGCAAGCATGTTTCTTCTCCAAATACCCTATTGACATAAAGGGAAGATTAAATGAGCTTAAAAAAGTTCATCTTTATAGCTTGAGATACGCCGATGGCAATACTTTCGATGTTAATCTAAAAATAAAAGGCATTGATAAATTTAACATCAGTAACAAAAAAAAGTTTACAATCACTTAGCTTAATACTTTTAAGCGAATTGATGAAAGTAAGGCGGTTGAATGGTTGCAACAATTCGGGGAAGTGACTAATCATTATCCCAAAAAGAATCCTGTAGACATTGAAGCGGAAAGCAAATACGGGAGTTATAAAGAGATATGGAGAGATGGAGACTACATGGTTGATATTATTGCCAATCCAGCCCTAATTCCACAAATCGTTCCTTTGGATGGCTTTCTTATAAAGTTGCAATTCAAGGGTGCTAGATTACAATGCCAAAATTGTTTTGAATTGGGTCATAACAAAGCTACTTGCAGAAATGTTAGAGTAAATGCACAGGACTATCAAAAGTCCCTTAAGAATACTTTGGCTTCGCTACACTCATCAAATGGTGCAAAAACTGAAGAGCCTTCTTCAGTAGAGGAAATCTCTCCGAAAGAGGTTGAACTACATCAAGAACCAAAAAATTCTGAATCCAACATATTGAAGGCTACTGTTGATGAAAAAGAAGACAAGAGGAATGCTTATTCTATTGTGGCTGTAGAGGACCAATCTCTGAATAAATCAGGAGATTGTTTGAATAATAATGATGATAGAAGTAATCAAAATTTAAATGAAGAAATGGAAAACCTTGTTGATACTGAATCCGCTTCTGCTTCTACATTAGAACTTGGAACTCAACAATTTCAATTCGATAAAAATTTTGTTGCTCCAAATGGGAATAAATCGATTCAAGATAAAGATAATTCTTTGTCGCAACGCATCACTGAGGATCTGAATGAATATGGGAAAAAAGCAAAGTCACATTTGGATACTAAACAGATATTAACACACTGCACTAGACTGGGCTCTGCGGGTAAAAGGAACAAACCCGACAGTGATCATTCTCCTGAAAGAGAAGGAAAGCTATCCAAAGGTTCCTAGTTGTTGTTTTTGTTTTATTTTAAATACTCTCGTATGATGGCAAATTTATCTACTCTGTGTTCAAAATATGACTATAAAACTACTCAATCAAAAACTATAGATTTTTTCCCGAAGCCACCTCTATCTGCTGACATATCCAAGGACGCATGTGCCTCATTCTTGGGTGTAAATAAAATACTGTCTTTTAATGTAAGGGGTGCAAAAGATAGGTTGTTTCGACATGCACTCATGAAGCGTCTATTGTCTTTTAATCCAGATATTATTTGTCTTCAAGACGTAAAATCTAGAGTTTCCTCACTTTGTAAACATACATGTCCTTATTGTCTTCCAATAGCCTTTTCCAACTTTTTCACTGGTACTGGATCGTCCAGAGGAGTGATGACATTTATCTCCAAGAAGATAAAGAATCCAATTTTAACCAAATCATACATGGGTTCTAGTGAATGGGACAAACTGTTATTAACAACCCAAAACCTAGATTTTTATCTCATAAATGCATATGGCCCTAATATAAAATCACCTCAATTCTTTCAGGCGATTATCAATGATCACAAAAGTAATTCAGTCCCTTTACTTATGATAGGTGATCTTAATGTTGATCTTAATTCCTCTAGTTATTATCCAAATAAATATGTTCTTCAGAAATTGATTTTACAACTAAACCTGATCGATACTTTTGGTGTTTTAAATCCTGACAACGATCCGTCATGGAGAAGAGGAGATTCATCTTCTAGAATAGATTTGGCTCTTCTTTCTCCTACAATTTTCTCTCAAATTAAAAAAGCATCCTATCATTCTGATCCGGCTTCTGACCATAGAATTGTTGATATTCAATTTCGAAAGCCATTTAAATCCCGAAAATCCAAAATCCCTCAATGGGTATTGGAGCGGGATGAGTTTAGCGATAATCTTAAAACTTTACTGGTTAGTAGCTTACACCCCTCCATTTCTGGACACAAAGCGGCGAATCTGCTCAACAGTTGTATTCAGTTGGCTTTTAAGAGCTTTATGCGATCTTTTATAAAGAGATCTAGACACTATCGGATACAGGTTGAAATTTTTTTGTCTGAAAGCTCTCTTTTCTTGAGAACTTTTACCTCAGAGATTATTAACTCTCAAAGGATTGCCGACATTGTGAAAGAGGATAGACAGAGAAAAATATCCATAGAAAACAATTTGAATCAACGTTTTAAAAAATTGAGGTTTCAGGACTGGTCTCCACCCTCCAGAATTGAGAAAATTATTCATGATGGAAGAGAGTTCATTAGGATGCAAGATATTTTGAAATGCTTCCAGAAGGATTTTCAATCTATTGTCAATTGTAGAGTTTCTAATTTTCCCAGGAAGGTGAAGACAACTCTTGCAATTTTTACTACTGACGTGATTTCGTCTTACATATAGTTTGATTTCAAAGATGACAAGGCATCAGGTCCTGATAGGATAGGTGGGAAGATTTTTAGCACTTTTAACAACGAAATTGTTCCATATCTTTTGCGCATGGGAAGATCAATGGAGCAAAGAGGTCAGCTACGCAGTTCAGTTATAAAGGGTAGGATATTTTTAATACCTAAAAAGGGTAATGGTACTGATATGTCTCACTGGCGTCCCATTACGGTTCTAAATGAATCATACAGGATTCTTTCAGGTGTAATAGCCAAACAAATCGAACCAATTCTGAATAGAAAAATAGGTGTTCATCAAAAAGGTTTCCTCAAAAACAGGAAAATTTCTGATGTCTCAAGGAACATTCAATGTGCTATAGATTCGGTACAAAAAAGGGGAAAATTCGGTGCCATTTTAGCCGTGGATTTCCGCAATGCATTTGACAGTGTCTTATATGAACATATCCTACGGGCTGTAAAGCGTATGCTACCCTGGCGTTTTTTTAATCCAATCAGGTCACTGCTTTTTAATGGCTCCTCAACAATAGAAATTGATGGGACGGAGAGTGAACTTATATTCTTAAGACGGAGCTGTCGTCAAGGATGTCCTTATGCTCCCCTTCTTTTCGTCATGGCGATTGAAGATTTGGCACAAGCTCTAATTCGAAAATTTAAAGGTTTTGGAATCTCTATTGGTGAAACAAAACAATTAATTGACATGTATGCTGATGATGTCTCTTTATATCTAGAGGCAAACTCCGAAAAACAACTTATTAGAAGAATCGATGTAATACTGTGTTACTTTCGAAAATTTGAGAAAAAGTATTCTTCCCCTTGGTCTCTGGTTTCCTAATGAAAAGCTTGCCATTGCTATCTGTTCAGTAAAAAGTAAAATAGTCGTGCTTGGGATTGAATACCATAGACATGGTGACTCCAAAACTAATTGGAGTTCGCTTAATACAGTTGTCATGAAAAAGATTATTAGATGGAGAGGGTTAAACCTGCAAAGCCGTATCGATCTATACAATATGTATATTATACCATTAGTTTTATATAAAGCGACGTCCCCCCAAGATTAGCAGAACAAGCTATCAACGAAGAAAGTCATTGGCTGTCCAAACTTTTTCACAAATCCTACATCCCTGCTCTTTGTAGGCCAAAACATCAACTGGGTGGGGGTCTTGTTCTTTTGCCAAAATTTTTGTCTAAGATTTATAAGAAGATTTTAATAGATCTTACTGATAATTCGTCATTGGAATGGAGATCATTGGAATGGAGATCATCGGTGTCGAGTTCTCCGTTACTTAAATGGCTTTTAATGGGTTCTAATTTGTCAAATGAGTTGATTGATTCTTTATTCCCTGTCTGGGCAGCTGTCCATAGAATAATATGGAAGGGCCAGGCTATATTCGACTCCAATACAACTGTGGATATTATACGCCAGAATAGCTCAAAGAAATTTTATTTTGTAAACCTCATGGACCCAATTGCTTTGGAATGGGAAGCTTTATCAAAAAATATTTTAACAATTCATGATTTTCCAAAGAATTCGATTTTCGACTGTGGTAAATTTATGTTCCCACTAAAAAGGGCAGCTAAATTTCACTCATCGCACCGCCCTTGGCATTTAAAATTTGAAACTTGCTCATCTGTTGTGGTTGAAGCTAACAAAATTTGTGACCAATACTTAAGGCTCCTTGACCTCCCAGAAACGTGGCAAGGCCGAATTTTAAGATCGGTAACTGGAATAGCAGATGCTCATAAATTTACTGCACAGTTCCAAATATCGTCAGGTTGTATATATTTCAACACTCCCTGTAAGGACTGTGGAATGATTTACAATTCAGTAATCCACGCATTTAGTAATTGTCAAGCGTTGAGGATATTGAAACAATTTATATTGCTGAATTTAAAGGGAAGCACCGATAAAATCGTCACCCCAGTCCTATTATTCGGCCTAACATTGAAGAAAGTTAATGTCCCTACTAAAACAAAGGCAACGGAGCATGCAATTTTAAATTGCATGGCACTTATTGGCTCAAAACTGACATCCTCTGAATTTTTGAATTTGAACAGTTGCGAGCCATTCTTATTGCGGCTGCTTCGCGTTACTTTGCGTTCTCCCTCAAGATACCGGATGATAACGCCACTTCATGGAGGTATGCTGGAGATTTGGTAAAATACCACCCATCTCAATCTGGAAGATATGCCGAAGTCATAAAGAATATAATTCGAAACTTTAAAAAATTTAGGAAATCTTATACAACTTAATTTATTTTTAGTATAGTTGCTTTATTTATTAGTTTATTCACTCCTTTATTAACAAAATACTAGATTTTAATACTTGCCGTGTCTGATTGTTATTATTTTTATTTGTTCTTTTTTGAGTTTTGTTTTATTGTTGTTGGACCTCTATTTCTAGAAAAGTAATTATAAATTATAATATTTATTTATGTCTGTAATATGATGTAACTTTTCTGGAATTAATAAAGGAAAGAAAAAAAAAATAAAAAAAATATACTTACATATTTTAAAACATTTATTCTCAGAATTTTGTATCATTAAATACAGATACTAATCCTCGGAATTTGTTCAATAAATATCACAGCTTTAAATTCCGTGATAAAAAAAATAGAAAATTTATCGACTATTATAATCAGCTGATAAAATGCAAAGGCACCGGATAGTAATTGCAGACATGCTTTCTCACTTCAACAAAATGCTTATCCCTAGTTACGACTAGAAATGTATAAATGGGTACATTAGGAGTGTGAAAATAATGATGATATCAAAAATGATATAGTAACTATAAAAGTCAGCTTATTTGCTGTCGATATAAATACACTATAAATATGGCTGTGATAGCCATGCTACAATCTCATGTCAGCTTTTCTGAGACCTATAGTAATAAAAGTAAATAAATTGTAAACTCTACTGTGAATAATTATCTTTTAGTCTTTAGTTTGATAATAATGGTTATTCATTCTTTAACAAAAGGAATATAAAAAAAAAGGATATAGAACACATTAAACAAAATGTAGAATAAATAAAATAATAACATTTGAAGAGTTAAATTTGTATTAGCTCATGATTCCATTTCATATCAAGAATATTTATCCTATTAAACCTTGTCAATTTTTGTATTTAAGAAAAGTTTCTTAAAAGACTGAAGATTTCTTTCGCTATTACATTTAACTTCCATGTATAACAATGCAAGATATTAATTTATTATTATTGTACATTGTATTTTAATAAATAAAAACGGCACGAGTTAATTACACTGAACAGCAATTTTTTTCGAACTTTGTGTTGCAAGTGGTTTTTTTACAGATTATAATGCATATTTATTTCTAATTTCAAATATAATCTTGGTCTTTTTCTACAAGCTTTAGGTTTTTAGATATTTGCATTCGAGTTAATTAGAAAATTTACCCGATAAATCTAATTCAATCGCAATTTGCACCTTAGAGGAACAAAATAAATAGAAACATGCATAATTATTTTGATTTTTAACAATTGTAGATTTAAAAATGGTATTTATAATCATTTTACCTGTCTTTAACTTAAGAAAACACCTGCAATCCCAAAAAAATGTCAACAAATGTAAAAACAATGATTTTATTTTTAACTAACTTTTTTCCCATAGTTACTTTTTCGAGAGATAATAGTTACACATTAAAAAAAATTCAAACAAAATTGAAAGAAAAGTTGAGTTATATTATTTCAAGTTTTATAAAAAATATCATATAATAAGAATGATAACACCAAAAACAAAATGAAAATCGCTTGATGATTGATGAAAGAATATTTATCAAAATGACAACTTTGATGCATTTTGAGTACTACTCACACGTTTAAAAATGTGTGCATTTATACATCTCTAGTTATAAGTTTATAACCTTGTATTTCTATTAACCTTGATGTACCACCCCCAACTCATTTTAATAAACTTCATGCTCAAAATGCAATCAATTTTTTTTCATCAATATAATTTCTACCTTGGGGATGAATACGGATTGACATTGCAGTATTTTTCATCAACATTAATTATTTTAATTGTCGTATGTGAAACAATAAACCTACGTGATTTATAATAAATTATAGTAAGTAAAAGTATTACTAATTCTGGTTCACTGATTACTAGCAAGTGATGAGACCATCTACCCGTGTTATAATTTATTTTATAATGTTGTTAACCTAGTTATCACCAGATTAACAACATATAATTCAAGTTCAACAATTAGAACACCAAGAATAGGCAAAAGCTACAGTTGTTCACTGTTCTTCTATTTGAAGGCGAATAAGATCTTGTACAGCAAAAAGAAGGCTCTAAAATGTAATTAATATTTCTAGATATTCCAGTTATTTGAATATAAAGCCCATAATTGACCAAATTCGTCAAGAGCACAAAAATATATTAGGAATTTCTCAAATTCTTTATTTATGTTTAAAAGTGATTTTGTTTTAATAAGCCTCATATAGGTACATTAGAGTTGTTATTTTTTTAGTCGAAGGGGATTTACATATTGGTAATTAATTTGTAAAATAATACTAGAATTGGGTATGAAATATATTTCAAAAGGTAAAGTTTTATTGGGTACCTATAAAAAACAATAAAAAACAACCAATACTATAAATATTATAATTCCTGTGAAACATATATTTAAAAAAAATTAATTTCTAATTTTATATTTTTGATACACCATGACAACAACAATTACATGTATGCTATATTCTTTTATACCTGGTAAAAATGGGTGAGAATATGGAAAAGAAAGGTAAAATTTGCAAGTTTCTTACAAGGGGAAGAATTGCATTAATCCCTAAAGAGGGTGATGGGTCTGATTTTAGTCACTGGAGACCTATAACGGTTCTGAATGAATCATACAGGATTTTATCAGGAGTTTTAGCGCTAGAAATGGAGACGATAATTATTAAAAAAGTTGGAATTCACCAGAAAGGTTTTTTAAAACATAGAAAAATATCTAATACATCACGAAATATACAAGCGGCCATTGATTCAGTTGAGAGAAGGAAAAAATTTGGGGCAATCATTGCAATTGATTTTTCCAAAGCCTTCGACACTACTCGTCACAGTCATATCCTGAAAGCTGTAGCTAAAATGTTACCTAAGACATTCTTCAACCCTGTGCGTACATTGCTTCTTAATGGTACATCAACTATATCTATTGGTGGGAATGAGAGTAAGCCTATAGTACTAGGCAAAAGCTGCAGACAGGGTTGTCCATCTGCTCCACTCCTCTTTATTATCGCTATTGAAGAATTTGTCTCAAGAGTGTTAAAGAAATTCGGAGGGTTTGGGATAGAATTTGAAGGGAGTTCCCATTTGACTGACGTGTACGCTGACGATGTTACGCTGACTTTGGAAGGTAATTCTAAAACTCAGATTTCAAAACGTGTGGGGGTGATCCTCAAGTTTTTTGCTAAGTTTGAGAAGATATCTGGTCTTTCTCTAAACAGAACCAAGACGGCCATTCTACCAATAGGACCATATATACCTTCACGTAGTGCAATTTATTTATTGATATTTCCAAGAATCCTTGTATGGAATGGAGGAGAACTGTAACTTTTAATAAAATATATAATTGGCTTATGATGGAATCAGACCTCACAAATGATATAACTTCGAGTATCTCTCCTGTGTGGGGGGGCAGCACAAAGAATAATTTGGAAAGCTAATCTGTCTTTTGAAAGTGACTCTACGGTGGACATAATAAGAAGAAATCACACCAAGACATTTTTCTTCCAAAACTTGGGGAACCCTAGGGACTTGGAAGAGATGGCAATTAGTCATGAAATTTTGACTTTTCATGATATAAGTTGCCTAAGACCGTTTCATGATGGGAGATTTAAATACCCCTTGTCAAGATCTTCAAATTATCACAATGTCCCAAAGCCATGGCATCTTAAAATGACGATGTTCGGTCACAGTGAAGAGGTGGATAACATCATTAATAAATAATTGAAAATTATTGATCTCCCTGAGAAGTGGAAAAAGAGAATTGTAAATTCTCTCTCAAGAATTTATGATGGCAGAAAATTTACAGTCCAGCTGCAAATTTCTGCTGATTGTATAAGGTTTTGGAAACCCTGTAAGGATTGTGGTAGACTATATAATTCTACCATTCACGCCTTTGTAGATTGTTAGGCAGTCAGAATACTAAAAAAAATTGTAACTCTTAATGTAAAGGGGCTGCAAAAAGATTCTGCTGACAAATACACCAAAGCCATTATTTTATTTGGCCTTGGCAGTAACGGCAGCTCTTTAATTAAAGCCTTGAACTTTGGTATCCTGAACGCAAAGGCCTTAATTGCAAGGAAAATTACAGTGTGTGATCCTCTCCATTCTTTTGAGCTACGAAGTGTTTTAATATCGGCAGCGGTAAGATATGCTGCGTTGGAGCTGAAGATTCCTTCTCTCACGAACGAATCTTGGACGTATGTGTCGAAAGAAATCAAATATTTCCCATCGTTATCCCTCATTCATCGGAAAACAATCTTCAAAATTATAAAGTCTTTTAATAGGTGAAATTAAGTTTGATTGTTTTTAAAAGGAATGATTGTATTTTAAAATGTATATTATAGGTATATGAATTTGTTTTAGTTCAGCTCCAAAACTAAAATTTTAAACTATAATGTTTATTTATGTTTTACTGTAACGTATTAGTTTTGGTTTTAATGTATATATATGTATGTACATATCATAAGAATGAACTTTGGAATAAAAAAAAAAAAAATTAATTTCTAATTTTATATTTTTGATATACCATAACAACAACAATTTCATGTATGCTATATTCTTTTATAGAAAAAAAAACCCTTACCCCATTGGAAGTACATAACCAAGGACATTCTTCCGATATTCAACTGAAATGGTTGGAATTCCAAAAATAACTATAGCCATCGTTAAGTATAACAGGTCATAGATGACAAGAATGATGAGTACATATGTGAAATTCTTTTTCGTTTTTTGTCGCAGTAGCAAGACTATAGACAATAAATTTCCCATTAAGCCAATTATAGATACACTAGTCAACAGGATGCCTGAAAAAAAAGGAACAAAATTTTATTTTCATTAAATATTTACATTATCCCAAAGACAAAAAAAATATAAGAAGACGAGACTCAGACATGAAATAAGTAAGGGGCAACAGCTACTCTGTTACAAGGGCAATACTATTACAGGTGGAACATAGGGTATATAGAAAACAAAAATGTAGAACTACGATGAACTCTACATATAAAGGCCCTATACATTTAAAAGACTAGGAAAATATGTACAAATTTTTTTCGTTTAATATCATATAGGTAAATATTCTAACACACAAGACCTCATCATTTGCCGTCAATCTTAATTATTCAATTTTAAGACATTTTCATAACGTTTTCTATCTATTCACTCTATTATATAATCTGTTTTTTGCCCTGATCACACCCCAGAATCAATTTCTAACTAAGTATGTGTAATAATAATCAGTTCATGCACTCTTCCTATGATGCATGATTTGAGGATAAGCCGATTTATTTCTTACTTTGATATATCTGCATTATCCACATAATGTGTATAAACTAGTATTTTGTCGATTTGAGTCGAGTCAAGACATTAAAAATAGAATCGAGTTGATAGATGAGAATAAGAAAAAAGAAATAGAAGAGATTAAGCAACTTCACATCTCTACTGCCAATTTAATAGCTTAAAAACAATACAAATATTTAGTGTGTACTTTGATTTCAAATACAAATGTGCTTGTATCATTTATTAATAAGTACTGCTAAAAAAATGTAGTAGACTAGTATTGAATAGTTGTCAGATACATAGTTTTGGAACTATAGCCAATAAAGTAGACATGATTGAATTTGCTTGGACTATGATACCAAAGACAGGTTCTCTGCATCGTTTTTGAAGGTTGGGGGTGACCAGTAGTTGGTAAATTCCTGGTAATTAATGAACTAATATTAACTAATTTCTAAGTTCTTGTAAATCATAAAACAGTGGGGGATCATGTCCCCTTGTTGTGTGTCCCCTGGCATGTTTTATCATCAATCATTTATCACAAATTTTGCTTTAGCCTTTGATATATTAGATATATTAAGCATGTACTGCCAAAAAAATAACATCCAAGTAATTTTCTCAACTTAATTAAAGCTGAGAAGATATTGCAAATATCGAGATCATTATAATTTTTTATTTTTTATTCTAATCAAATAATGCTAATTAGTAATAATGAATTAGGAAAAAGAATGAGTAAAAATATACAAACTCAAGCATATCTAGCACCAAAAAGGTAGACTCCTGTTTGTGCCATAGGTTATGAGGTTTTATCTAAGAATACCCTATATCTAATTTTTAAAAAACCAGTTGCAATCAGAATACCCAGATTTAGCTTTTTGAAAAAAAATTATACATAGGTATGCAAGAAAATAGTCCAAGAAAAATGTGGTTGTTAGGGATAAACTCTTATAAAAGATTTCCTATTTGTACTAATGTAATTATGCGCATAGCTATCAAAATCAGTCTTTTTGATTATCTTTGTCTCGACCTTTCAAAGTCTTTCTTTTACTTTCAAGATCACCAAGAATCGAAGGCCAAGAAAAAAATTAGTTATCTATATATATTATATAGTATTAATAAAAAACATTCTACGTATGAATCAAGCCTTATATTAGCAATACACTATTTTTTAACATACACATGAGCTAAAATTTGCATCAAAGTAAGAATGAAAGAGTGTGTGATTGTAAATCTAAAGAACTTTCCTTTGTAGTTATGAATAGCTTTAAAGTGGTCACTAGAGTTACTTTGTGAGATAAGAGTTTTTAAATATGCATAGGTATATGAAAAAACAAAACAAAACACTCAGAGTAATATGGTGACAGTTTTCTTATATGTCGCCAAAACCGATTTCCAATAAAATAGGATTTATTGTTATTTAATATGATCAATATAAGACTTGTACAAATTAAGTTCTAAAGGGAATTTACTTATATTTAAGACCTTTTTTAAAGAGAAATGCCAAAAAAAGGTTACAAAATTTATATATTTATAACTTCTTTTTATAAGTATGAATGTACGTATATCAAGATGAGACTTTAGCATATAAACCACTATTTTTAATTATTGATATATACTATATATGTAGAAAAACGATAATATCTATGTAGTCGTTTATCAACGAAGATAAAAGGATTAAACAACGATAATAGTAACTAAATATATGAAAATTGCCATCACAGTCTCCTATCATTTATAATTATGTCCCTCGCTAAAAGTAAAAAAAACAATACGGGTAAACTTGTTCCTAAAACCGGTGCCTAGATAACGAACAGAAAACAAAATGCTAATAAGAGCATCTTTAAGCGTAGATCCTTTGTTCCTTTGCATACTCGAACCCTCAACTAGACAGAGACTCAGAAGAAGCCTCTAGGGCAGACCCGGGCATTGTACGGCCCGCAGGCTCACTTTGCTTGGACTTAAGAAAACTAACTAAAAGTAGATTTTAAACTTTTGGTCTGGCCCTCCATAATATTTTCTGCTTATCATTCGGCCCTTGAAGAAAAATAACAGGAATTTTATGTTTTTCATGAATTTGTTATATTGAAAAGACTAAATATTTTAAATTATCAACATATATAACATATTGTACATAATTACTTTAAGATTTAAAATATAATTTCAAAGAGATCATAGATGTTTGGTACTAGATTTACGCTTGAGCTTCTTTTCAGGCTCATCACGATACAACATTCAACAATAATCTCCCATCATACTTGAATTCAAAAAACCTTTATATCTTGCTTCCATTTTTTTAATATCTTGATGAAAACGTTCTCCCTGCTCGTCACTAACAGCTCCTAAATTGAGCATTTTGAGCCAAGACACAAAAAATATTCATTTTTCTAGAAATATCACAGAAGCAGCAATACAGGTTTCAGATACACAATTTATTCATTTTTCCCCCACTAAACAAACGACAGTTATAGCTTGCAGGAAATAGATCGTCTCTTTGTAGCACTTATATTGGTAATCAGACAATTAGTTTGGTTGAAAACTGTACACTTCATTCAAATGGAATGTTCCCTACAGGTTATGAAGGTATAAGTTCTACATTTGAAAGTGTAACCGAAGATCCAAAAATAGACATTGAATTCATTCATCAAATCTTAAAGAATAAACCTAGAAAAATATTTGAAACCATCAGAGTTTCGAATAAAATTGCTTAAAATATATTTCAAATTGCCCAAAAAATAAAAATACTGTCAAAGTTCGATACAGATAATACTATAGGTTCAATTATAAACCTTTCAGCAAATATAACTAATGCTCCATTCAAGATATTTTCGTGGATTAAACCCGCCTTAATATGTATATCAACTATCATGATCGTCCTAATTACATATTTTTAAGTTATAAAGTTTATTAGAAAAGAAAGAGATAATATCTGAGCATTCAAAATCAAAATCATATTATATTATCAGCATTGTAACTACCATCTGAAATCAAATAACTCCTTGTCAAACATTGAAGATTGAATTATACTTGTAAAGAATTATATAAATTATGTTAGGTTTTTGATATATTTTGTATTTGAGATCATTCATTAGAAATGGTATAAAAAATAAATGAGTTTGTTAAGAATACGATTGACGTTAACAAAGACACTTCATGATTATTCCTTGTTCTCCACTTTAGACATAAAGAAGGGGACCCAGTACTGAGAGACATAAGCGGTAAACTAAGGGACTTTCAGTCACGTGATTGGTACATGAGTGTAAAAAAAGTTGTCCATTTGAATGAAGATGTGTGTTTTTAGACTAGAAACGGCCACGATGCGCGAGTCCAGTGTATACAAGAGCCGTCGTAGCGATATAAGCGATAAGATCGGTTTAAATTTTGAGATGAATGTGGAAATTAGTTTCTTCTATACAAACATTGACTCCTCAATGGAGTCTTAATTTCTTTCCCCATTCTTGACTTAACAGCGATGTTTATTGTTAATCTGAAAAGGGAATTGTTCTTAGTGTACTCAAAGATGATCCAAATGACAAATACTTTCTCATGAAGATGAATCTCTAATTTTATAACACGTCGAAACTCAGATCCCGTCTTCTTCAAATTAAGGCGACTGATCCAGCATTCCTCAAAGCAGTTTCGTTCATATCCATGATGATGAAGATGAGACATGACTCATCAAGGAACACTATTCCTTTCATTGGATATCTATGACCCTGCAATCCCGCTTTTTCCTAAGAGTTGCCTTTTAATTAAATAAGAGATCCATGTTTTTGAATTTGGTTATCTTCAGCTGATGTCAGAGTCTTCTTCTGCGCGCTACTACTACAGTCTATATCACTTGTTTTTTATTAGATCTACCGTGAGTCTTAGATTTCTAGCGCATTTTTGCTCAAAATTGGATGAAAATTTACACACTTTGATGGACGATTTCTTCAAAGTTAAAGGCTCTTATCGAGCGCTTGACATCTTGTTTAAAAGCTTTGGATCTAATCTCTTTAATGCATTCCTTATTAATCCATTTCATGCAATATTCAAGGAGTTATTTAAGTACAAAGGATTTCATCGACTTTTGGGCCTACTCCGGCACCCTACGCCCCTAGGAGTCCTTTTAGGTCAAAACAAAGACTAGAAATGAAATTTCCATAAAAAACACTAGCCAATCATCATTTTTTAACGCCCAAAATGTGTATTTTTCTAGGCTTAAATTGAAGTTGAAGTTGGAAAATGGGCCAAAAAAGCTAAAATGTAGGGACCGATTTCTCAAAAACCGTCGGACTCTCGAAAAAAAGAATTACAGATTTGAAATCAGTGAGCAAAACTGAATAACTTTTATTATACTTATACCCCAAAAGATTTTTGAAAGTTCAAATTTGTAGACCTGTGTAATTAGTCCTTGTATACATACATAAATATGGAATACATACTGTATCCTTGCAGAAATTAGTTTAAATTTGCTTGTTAAAGTAATATTTATCACTTTTACTATTTTTTACCAAGAAGAATAATAATAATAGTTCTTCTAAAATGAGTTTTCAATTTTTTTGATTAACATACTATATATGACAAGTTTTTGATTTGTTTGAGTATGTAACAAATTGGAAGTTAATTATGGATCTAATTACATTTTTTGTGTTTAAGAATAAGTCATCCAATTTATTTTACATTTTTTTAGAAAATGACATACCTTTGGTATAAAATGCACTCAGAATCATTTTTTTTAAATCTAGATATATGAATATATACATATATTTGATTGATTGCCAATGAAAATATTTTTGAAATATATAAGTGAGATAAAATCAAATTTGCTCAGGAAAATAAATATCTTTACTATGTTGATTTAATGGAAAGTAAAAATGGAGGTAACAAAAACCTTTACATCTTAAAGTTGCCTTTAAATAAAATTACATTTTAATTGAACCTTACCTTACCTATGTATGTATCAAAACATTTTTCAAAACAAGTCATATAACCATTGAGATAAGTATGCTCAAAGATATATCACTTAAAACACTCAACATGCTGGAAAATACTGAGCTATACTCAATCTTTTAAAAAATAATTAAGAGAAATGTTATAATAATGTATTCATGTATATATAGAAGACAAATCTAAATTTAATTTTTAAATTTAAGAATTTTAACCTCATTCAATTTTTAACCTCATTTTTAAATTTAGAGTTTTTGGCTATTCCTTTTGGAATAATTTGAATTGTGTATATAGTACATAGCTCTGAAGATGTAAGAAGTTTAATACTTTGAAGGAGTTTATGGTTGAATATACGGTGTCACACTAGCAACAGGTCAATGTAAAGTTTTCTCATCGAGTAATCCAAGATGACAGGAGGAACTAACTAGTGAATAAGCTAGTGAGTGACAGCATCTCATCATCAATGAAAAGATGGATATCATGTCAAAGCTCTAGGACGTTTGAAATCAGACATTAGTGTCACATTTCCGTCCTACAATTTCTTACTACATTTCCGTTATTTAATACGAGCACAAAAGACCAATTTTATATATTCCGCCAACTACCTATACCAAACTAGATTTTGCGTCTGTTTGAACTTTTTGAATTGTCTATAACAAACTTTTGTATGGAAAATAAAACCATAGACACCAAAGTGCATCACTTTCATTTACAATATTTTTTTCCTGGAAATTTTAAATATTATTTTATAAGGTAAATACCTATTTTTTCTAAGCATCACGACGAGCTTTTTTGTGCATTCACAGCCTCGATTCTCAAAAGGAAAAGGAAAAATTTGGAAAAACAACTGGTAGCTACCCTTCTGTATTTTCCTCGTTGCCAACTTTTTAATATTGGACAGATTTATTATTTAGATATACTATACATTGATACATTTTACCAATATGCAAATCAATTCTTATACATGTATAATATTCAAAAATCAAAAAAAAAAAGAGAGCTCAATTCTTGATTTAATACATTTTTTGTATATCAAAATCATATATCCCTTTTTGAGTTCAATACACGAAAAGTCAGCTGCTTCAAGAGTCAACTGATGAAAAACAGCTGAAGCGAGAATACATAGTATTTTTGTTCATCCCAAAAAGCTCGTTTTGCATAAGAGCTCTACAAAAAGGCGTAACTACTCTAGAGGAATATTTTTAAAATTTTTAAATATATATACATAATTTATAATTTACATTCATAAATTACTACCGTATTTTTCGGATTATAAGTCGCACCAGCCAAAAAATGCATAATTAAGAAGGAAAAAACGTATATAATGTGCTAATAATTTCACACATAAGTCGTACCAGAGTATAAATCGTACCCCCGGCTAAACTATGAAACAAACTGCGACTTATAATCCGAAAAATACGGTATATACAATAACATCAATATATGATGATAAATATTTTTATTAGCCTCATACTCATAGTAAATTGTACACAAAATATAATTCAAACAAATAATAATTATTATTATCACCATTTTAAAATTTAGACTACTAGTTAAAAACGAATCTATTTTACACATAATTAAACAGTCAATAATAAACTTTAGAATTAACCAAAATTAAAAAATCTTTTCTTATAATTGACACTAGGTAATTAGTAATCCTTTGAAGTTACTTAGATATATTTTAAGTTCTAAGAATAAATGTAGTTATTAACTATAAAAAAGTTGTTTACACTTCTATCAATGATGGTATTGCAATGATATTAAGCAATATTTATGTTTGTATGTATGTATAGTGGAAGCATAAAAATATTCTTGAATTTTTAATAGAGAAAAAGGAGAAAACTTCATTTTTTCTTTTCTAGCTATTTTTACTTCATAAGAAATAACCATGAAAACTATCAAAGGTAAAAAAATAATCATAAACCCAATAATTATTTTTTATCCCGGTGATATTGTTAATGTAAAAAGTCTGAATTTTTTGATGATCTCTCTTTTTTTAAAATTTTATTGATACAAAACTGCGCAATTTTGTGTTTAAGTCAGTATTATCACATTAAATAATTAATCAAAAATTGAAGTCAGTCACTCAAATTAAGCATGCAAATCTGTAATAGATCTTCTTTCTTCCTTTATTTTAAAGAATGCCACGATTTATTATTGTTTGTTTATGATAATATAATTGTTGGGTAGGTTGAATAAGTTTTCAAAAGAAAATAGTTAAATAGTTTATTATTAGTGTTCAAATGTAACCTTAAATAGTGGAACTCCCAATTAATTGATACAAAAATATGTATCACTTATATAATTTAAAAAAAAAAGTATCTTATGGAAAAAGTCAATTTAATAGAATAAGTTTTCACGAAAGCAAAAATGTATATAATTATAATGAATATTATTATGATAAATTACAAAAGATCAAATAAAAAATTAAAGCTATAATACTAAATAATATGTATTAGCTTATTTTATTTGGAAAAATATCAAAAGAGATACTAGAATGATACTAACCCATTATGTATTTTGTTTTCTTCCAAAAGGATTTAGAATGCGCAAAAACTTTTCATTTCCTTCTTTAACATCTTATTCACACTTATATTAAAAATCGAGTAAAATTAAAAAAAAAGTTGCCCATCTAGATACGTAAAATTTAGAATATCAAATCGAGTTGTAAGAATATATTTTATGACTTTAGTTTATACTATTCCATGGATTAAAGAGACAAGAAATATAGGATAATTGGAGCAAAACATCTGATCCCTGAAAAGTGTTAATTAATTCATGGCCTAAACTATATAAAATATGTAAATTATAATGATGTAATGACATTTTTTAAATACATATTTTTGATAGACGGTAAAGGTTGGAGTCCTTATATTTGATGGAATCATTGAAACTCCAAACACTTTTTGTACCGAACTTTACGATTTCTCAAATTTATTTTTAATGAGTGAGTTTCGAATTTCGGTAAAATATACCAATTGAGGACATAAAAATAAATAATAATAATTAAATTTTCAAATAAATGTGCTACATAAAAAATAATGAAATAGTCTTCCTCCAAAAATTTAATCCATAGCCCTACAAATAAATCGGCTTGTATCCGATAGCTCAAAGAAAATTTGACAAAAATGTCTAATTTCTTGTGTCAACAATTTTATTACCTATATCCTACTTATACAATTGTGGTGTAAATTTCATGGCTTTTATAGTTTTTTTGATACTGGGAGAAAGTTGAAACCGTTCCCGGTCTTCTCCACCAAATCATACATCATATAAACAAATAATGAAAAAGGGATTTTTACATACGTAGAGCTCAAACCTGAGCATAGTAATCATAATGTAGCATATACATAAATGTATATAGATTGAATTAATATGACAAAATGGAATCAATCTAATTAAATACAGACACAAAATGATATTCATACCTACATTATAAACATATAACTCTGTTATACATACATGGAAGATAACACAGTAATTATTTGTGTAATGGTAAAGAATTCATCATATTCATACTGCCTACTGATTTGTAACAGTCGTTTTTTAAATCAAATAATAATAATAATAATCCAAGGAATGAGTCTTCAAGACTCTTACTTTTAAAACTAGTTCCTTATTTTACATATTATTTATATTTTTTTAGAAGCCTCCTATGGTGGAATTCAATTTCCGATAGCTTTACCTATACACCTATAACAAAGATACTCTCCTGATAAGCATCACTATGATCCAAAAGAATCTAAAGTCAACCAAAAGGAATCAAGGGAAAGAAGGAATACAATTAAAATCAACAATAATGCTTTAAGTCAATGTATTTAAAGCAACTTTTATTTAATCCATTTGTTTTTTTATTTGGAGAAAAGTTTGATAGACACAAAACAAATAAGGAAAAGTTCTCATCATTTTGTTGTTTTATTTCAAAACAACTTTTATTTAATCCATTTGAGCACATGGCAACGAAAACGAAGAAAAAATTCATTCTCCGTACAATGTGTTTTTGAGATTGCAAAAGATATGATTCATACATTTTTCGCTCATTTGTACTCTCAAAAATTAATTATCTATTTAATAAAATAACTACCTACTACAATTAAGAAAGCTTTAAATTATTTTAGACTGTCTCACTTTTTAATTAATTTTTTTTACTGCACAAATACCTTTTCTCCTAGGGGCTATGCCAAAGTTAGAGACCTATCAGGTCATATTTTGCAAAGTACAGGCCATAGGGGGGAAATGGGATTTTTGGGTCGAAATTGTCCATTTTTAAGCCTCTTTTACCCTTCCAATCTTAATGCAATGAGACAAAAATTGTATATTTTATATTTTTAAGAATTTGGTTAATGAGTTAAAAAAAATTGTGTACGTTGTCTTTAAAAGTCTAAGATGTTTGAGATGCTTTCAAAGAATATATTGCTTCAAATAACAATAAATATGATATTTTCAGCTCCTTTTTTCTTTAAATTGTCAGTAGAAGAGGGAGCCTCTTTACAATGAATCCATATTAAACGTATTCGATTTCTGAAGACAACACACATCATATTTTTATTATTATTCGTCGACGTTGCATTTATATTTCCTGAAAATTCCCACTTCCCCTAGCCATATCAATTGTAATTCTATATTAACTCGTAGAAAACTAGATCGTTTCCTTGGTTCTAACAATCCCTGGACTTGATTACTTTTCTTATTTGAAAGTTGTTTGCATATTTTTTCTTGGAAATTCCAGCTTTGTATGTAGATATAATTAATCATGTTTTAGTAATCAGAAAGCTTTTTCAACAAAAAAATTAATTATGACCAACTATTACTGAGATGTACTTCTACACCTAAGCGTTTAGTGCATACAGCTTGAGATTTTTTTTATTAATGAAATGCATTGTACACCATCTACCGACATAAATTCAATTAATTTGATATCAAATTGCTTTCTTGCCAGAGAGAAACATTTGGTAAATACAATTTGTTAGTCAATCTAATTTATACATATAAAAAATAATATTTATTTATTTATTAGTTTATTCAATATAATACTATTATCAGATTCGTAGAAACTCTGACTAAATGAAATGTTCCATATATTATACATTACTTTTTTTGTATATATGTGAAGGATAAGAAAAAGAATTCATTCATTTATGAATGAAATTTTTGATGTCTTTATATTATACTTATTTGAATTGTATCTATCTACATGTATGTATTTACAACTAATAATTGATTAATCGTCTGTGTATGTAATTTTTCATTCTTCAAATCCAATATATACAGATTCAACATGGTACAATACATAAACAATGTACATTAAATAAAGTGTTTGGTTATTAATTTATTTAAGAATGAAATTATAGCATCAAAATTAACGGATGAGGTATATTTTTTAAAGATGTTTGATTTTAAAATTTATCGTGTAATACAGGATTAAGTTGTACAACAAATTCTAAACACAAGTGTTGTAGTTAAGATCACGTTAACTAAGACTAAGAAAAGAAATTGTTATTTGTTAGAAAAAGATTTTTTTCAAATTTACTTGCTCTGATCTTGGTTTTGACTACAATATCAAGACTTTAAAGGAGTCTAGGCTAAGATAAGACGACTTAGATTTCCAGGGGTCAAGACCATGACCTTAAAAATTACACATAAAATGCGAAGTATCCTCCTTTATAAATTTTTATATTTAGATTCATTTTCATAGTAAATCCCTTAGTTAAATTATTATAAATGTACAGTCGTACATTGTTATACCTTCATAATATTTAATCCCCTCCATAGCTTCGTATATCAAATAGTATGGATGCATTTGGGACCCATTCCTGACTCGTAATTTGAGAAAAAACAACATAATTGTGGCTTGAGGTTCAATTGTTTTTAATTTTCTTTTTATTTAAAATAAGTTCCTTCAGTCTCTGTGTGTGTACATTTTAACACATTATTAATAAATGTGTTATGCATGTACAAATAGAGGAAAAAAACAAAAAAAAAAAAAAAAAAACAACACCGTGATATACAAACTTTTTAAAAAATAACTCCTTGAAGGCTACTCAAGTAATTGAATTTTAATACTTTTTTTAAGGAAAATGACAGATTTTTTAAATGCCATTGCACATTAGAATATTCAAGGGTCTACCACCTACCGTTCAATCAATAACTTTAAATTGGTAAATATTTTAATGACTGTCCTGTTTTTAGGGTCATGCCTCAGATCAAAGGCACCCAAATATTTCCGAGCACCTATCTATGCAAAATTAAGATGAAGAGAAATAAAAAGTTTCTTGGTCTTTTTTTGACTGATAAAGAAAATTTCTTGGATGGTTCTTAAAAGGAAAATAAATTGAACGTACCAAAGTCACAATTTTTGGTCAAAAAATAGGATACTTCTTGCCAATAGTCAAGATTTCAGGCATAATTTTAAGGACTTTTCTAAATTTCTAGTTTTAGCACTAAAAAAATAAATTTAAAAAAAAATTAAAGATGAGCTCTCTCAAGTCTGTTAAAAATAATCATTTTTGACTTCGTTTTTGATCTAAAAAGTGCTTGAAAGGTCTAAAAAATAAATCCAGACACTTTTTATTGTTCTACAACTTGTTTTTGCATCCATAGGTACCTGAAATAATTGAGTGCCTTTTTTTTGTGTCATGACCCTGAAAACGGGACAATCTAATATACACAGTAGTGGCTTGTGGGTGGAACTTCAAAACCACAGAAATCACAAATACTTCATTGAATAGTTCGAAATTAAGAATACAATATCAAATAATCGATTACCTAATTTAGTAATTATTATATACATAATATAGTGCTAGTTAAAAAAAAATTCGATAAATAACAAATTACTCACAAAGATTTGATCATATTTGAGGAAATATTAAAAGTAGAGCAAAAGGAAAAAGAAAAAGGGAATCCACTGAGAACTACATTCAATATGAAAGGATATCAGCTGTAAATTCTATGCATTTACTCCCATGCAATATTTTTAGTAGTTGTCTATCTGTACATAGTTTTTTATTTTGCAAATTGGGATTCTCATAGTAATCAATACAAAGAAAGAAAAAGTTCATAGGAGTAAAAGAAATTGTTGACTCTTTTTTTCAATATTTTAGTTAGGTCAAAAATATACTATGATTATTTTATAGAGAAAAAAATAAGTTGATTCATTTCATTTTTAAAATCTTTTCATCAAATGAATTTTATTTGATAGGACATGCTTATTTAATATTAATTATATATAGTTTTCCATTAATTAAATTGTAGTTTGATATACTATATGTACATAGTTTGAGTCGTCATCTTCAAAAACTGAATACAATATGACTTTCCAACCTACTGTTTGGGTTATATGTATGGTTCAGTATAAAAAATAAATAATGAACTTATGTTGTAAACATTTTTGTCATCTTTTTTTTTCTTTCCAATTATTGACTTAACAAAGTCATTTATCAGCGTTTTTCTCATTGATCCTTTGATCTCTAAGAAAATGCTACTTTTTTTTTAGTTTTTAATGCCACTAAATAAAGATTGTTTTTTTTTTGTCTATATTGTCACCTTTTTAAAACATACATATATAATTATGTAATTTATATCAACAACAGTGTCTCGCATTTTAAAAAATACTAGATCTAAAATTTCATTACTAAGCATAATTAACACTTTTTATTATTTTCTGAATCTATAACGTCAGTTATACTCTAATGCTATCTAATAAAATAGTTCGACAATTGTAAATAAATACTCAATTAGTTATATAATCACAAATACCATTTTTTTTTTAAGGGAAGGATAAAAAGATACTATCAATATCATTCCTTATTACACAGAGCTGTATTTGATCCTACCTTTTTCGAGTACATATGGTTTTGAGTCTGTATACAATCTGAGTTCTCATGAGAACTCGGGGACTTCAGTTTAATTAAACAGCGACTTCTGACTTTGACACTCAAAGTTGATAACTTCAGACTTGACTTGGAATTGAGCGCTAAGACTCAAGACTTGACCTAGAAGCGTAAAAAAGAACTCGTGAAAAGCTCTGATTTAGAACCTCTGAATCAATAAAAGGCACCAAAAAAATATTGATGACAAAAAATAAATTTGTAAGCCATAAAGCACCTTTTTCAAACTAAAATACTTACTTCCTTGTTTTTTAACCCAAAAACCAAACGTAACTTGACCATTAAATCCAGGTACAAAAATAAATTGTTCAATTTTGTTACATAGGTTAATTAATCAAAGGTGTTAAGATTGGCTATCAATTTTAAGAAATCACATTTTAAAATTGATAGAAAACTATACAAGTGAAGACATACTGCTAAACAATTACAAAAATATACGTCAGTAAATGCTTGAGCATAAATCAAATTTATAAATATGAAAAAATATATTTCTCTTAACATAACAAACTATTAACATTGATAGAGATTTAATACTTCACTTATCAAAAATAAAAAGATTGACTTGGATGTATCTCTCGTGACTCCACTTTAACTTGTATTCAAGGACCCTTGACATCATTTAAACTCGTATCAGGGATATGGTTCTTAACTCGAGCTTATCTCTCAAGACTTGTTCACTAGATTTGGCCTAGTAAACAGCTATGATTTCCAGTCGATAATAAATAACTTTGATAATACACTTCTAAATAGATAACATATTAAGGACCTACTAATATACAATTTTTGTGACAATAATAGTTAATTTTGACTGCAACTGAGTTAAATGTGATACACATATTGAAAATATATCAATAAGTTATTGAATATCATTATATTTTGAGCGTTCATAGGTATTTGCTCAATTATGGTAAGCTAATCAAAAAAATCTTTAGACCCAAAACATCATGAAGTATACATAGTTGAAGAGTAATAGAGTTTAAACGCCTCAATGTGCAAAAGTTATTCCAAAAAGAGTCTTCTTACCAATTGACTGCAAGTCTGATCTGAGTCAAATCCGCGCACATAAAAAGTCCAGGGAATCAAATTCTTTTAAGTATACAAAATTGGTGATTTAGTGTACATTTATCCTTATGGAGTAAGTTTATTTTATACACGATATTTCCATCAGTAACATCATAGTGAAAGTCTTCTTGCTACCCGCGAAAAGAAGGTGGGAGCGAGGTTTATGGTACCTTAGGGCAAGGAAAAAAATATTAATACCTTTCTGAATTAATAGAGCATTTTCATTTGACGTCAGTACTGAGAAAGTCGACCATCTTGAGATCATCGTAAGGAAAATGATGAATTACTAACGTGCATTTAGATGACGTCGCAATAGGAACATCAAATATGAGGACTTAATCCTTTACCAAAATCTATCTCATATGGATACATATCAGACCCTAATGATATGTATTTAAAATATGTGATTACGTCATTATACATTCACATTTACAGTGTGTAGATAAAATCAACCATTACTTTTGCATGGTTGTGAAACTTTTCTCAAATTATTCTACTTTTCTGTTATCTAACCCATCCAAAAAAAAGATTAATTGTAAAAATCTAGGTATTTCAATAGAATTCTCAGTACCTATTAATTTTATTTTATTCAAATATCCACTGTCTTTCTTTGGTATGAAATTGTATCCAAATCCAATACAGATAATTAGTTTATAAAGCGATTTCAAGAAGTTTCCGCATGCTTCGATTTATTATGGAATCTGTGATATATGTGTAAACGCTTTTTAAGTTCAATATGTGAATAAATTAGTTCAACATGGTAACAAACAAATTCAATATGACAATAAGCAAGTTCAATATCGGAATAAATTAACTGAACTTGAACTTGCTTATTCCCATATTGAGCTTGAAAAAGTATAGTCATAGTTGAGAAAATTAATAGTAATCTGAAAAAAAAAAAAAATGAAACCAAGGCAGACACTGCAACTAAAATATTAGTTCAAATTGCAATGGGCCCTATTTTGTCAGTTTACTTGGCTTTAAAAAATTTCGTCTGTTATTGCATTGTGTTAACACATGGTGTTTTTTTATTTCTAGGAGGAATACAGTGATCCCTGGCTATATCGCGCTACACCTATCGCAGCTTCGCGGAATTTTTTACAGTGAATCCTGATTGGCTCAGAGGCGTTACTGTTGTCTAGAAGTGAAAAAAGTCGATATTGGTTTTTTATTAGATCAACGCTACAGTGCAGCGGAGTCAGGACGAAGAGGCGCAAGCCTGAAAAGAGGTTTTGTTCTTTGTTTCATTCTGCAGTACAGTATTGCATTGTAAAATAACAATAAAAAATAAAGCTGACTACTTCACAGATTTCACCAATCGTGGGTTATCTTTGGAACGTATCCCCCGTGATAAATGGTAGTTCACTGTAAATTGTATTTTTGTTTATTCCAAAAAGCAAGTCATGAAAATCAGTTAACCATTTTGTGAGGATTTTAGAGGATAGAAAAAAAAAATTCTACTCTAGGGAGGAGCACCTTTCTAGATTTAAAATAACAATCATGGAGGAGAATACAATAATTATATTTAAATTATAATTTTAGTACCAACTGTTATTCATTTTCTAGTCATAAAAATAACTTTTTTCTCCACAAAAGTTGCATCCTCATTTAATGCTCTCAATAAAATGGCTCAAATGTCTTAGGAAACAATCCATTAATACGTTTGCATCTATGCACTTATTATGTTTTGGTTACAATTGTGCAGCAATTTTTTCAAAAAAGTGATTTTGTGACTAATCAAAATAAATACAATCTACTCATGAATTGAAAAAAGCTTCTATTTATAAACGTATTGGGAATAAATCGAGAATTTAATTTCCCCATACTCACAAATATATGTATACATATATATATATATATATTGGATTCATGTTTTGATGATAAACAGTTATACATAAATGTGTATGGTGTTTTTTTGTACATATATTGAATTAGTGTGAGTTGTAATATAGAATATTTATTCCACATAAATACAATTTATGAAAAAAAGATTGAATCTAATTTTTGTATACCAACAGTTAAAACCTTAGATTACGAGCATTGTTATCCGTGTCAAAGAGGTACATATCATATATTCTAGAAAAAAGGAGAAACAAAAGTGATCAAAAGTTTGAGCCTGAAAAAAAAAAAAAAATACTCGAGGCTTAATAGGAAAATTTTCAAAGCTCCTGACAATGTAATAATATTTTAATAAATAAAAACACATAAGTGTCAAAATTAATTTATAACACGATATGATATTTATTTACATTATCTCATTATCTTCACTGTATCTTGCAACTTTTCTTTAAAAAAGGAAGAGAAAAAGAGCCGAAAATCAGTTGGCAGTTAGCCAAACCTTCCCAACTATGAAATTATTATTCTTTAATTGTAGAAAATTGTTTATATTGGAACAACAGTTAATTGAAGCTAAACCAGTCGACGTTCAAAACACTAATGGATAGAAAACTCGGCAGCTGACAACGAAATACATAGTAAATTTGTATTTTATAGAGGAACAATGCCGTGGCATAGTCAGTCTAGCGCTCAACTAAATTCAAAAACAAGAAAAAATTCTTTTGTACATCAATTAAATACTAATTATAGACTCCTAAAATGAACTCCTTTGCTTAACCATAAAAATATATGGATCGGAAAGTGACAAATTTTGACATTGACTTATAACAGATCTATATTGTAATCATTTTTTGATTGCAAAACGGAGTGACTTGTTTATAGAAGATTTTGGCATCGTAGGCTTATACATAGAAGCATAATGTTGTTGTTTTCCTATTTTTACCCCTGAGACAAATGGAAAAACCCTCTAAAATTGAGAAAAACTAACAACATTTGAGATAAGAGAGACGATTGCAACAGTTTTTACTTTTGGCTTCATTACTTTGAGCTATGTTTGACTTTCACTCGCCAAAATTAAGCAAAACATCCCCACATATTTATATCTTTTATTCTGTTATTAACTAAATATATTTAGGTATTATACGAATTTGTAGTTGTACACCAATTGCAGTGGAATGCCATTCGTCAAATGTTGCAACTGTGCCCGTAGCTAACAGTCGTTTGAATATATTATAGCACTTTAAGATAAAAAGACATTTTGATTAAGATACATAAGAATCGATCCGAATTATTGATTCGATATTTTCACATTAATTAAGTGCGTGTGACCTGTTCTTGATATTAAACCTGCATCTTCATACTTTATTGTAAAGAAGGTTGAATATAAAATAATAAAGAGGAATAAAATAATCTTAGACAATTGCAACTTACCCCTTTGTACCAAATATTACAATATTTCAAATTTCTTCTAAATAGTTCAATTTTAAATTTTGATAAATTTTATTTACAGATTAAAAAAAAAATCAACAATCAAAACGCTAAAAGTTACTACAAAAACAATGCAAAACTGACTACAATAATGCAAAAATATTGTTCCTTAAAAAATGACTTATACCCTTTAAAATCAATTTTTATCTAATATCTCAAAGAAAAATTAACAAAAATGATGGGTTTGTTTTTACAATAATAATAATTAATCTGTATTTTATAGATTAAAGAGTCGTGGTGTAAATTTTGTGGCTATAACACTTTTGATGTTAATGACACTAGGCCTGTTGCAACTATCCCCGATAATCTTTGGAAATCAATAATGATACATTTTTCTATAATATGAACCATGATAGTTCTCATTTCTGTGAATGATGACTAGAGATGTAAAAAAAGTAATTTCCGGTGAGTGTAAAAAACACACATGAGATGACGTCATAGAAAATATGGCAGCACTGATGGACATCATGTTAGCTGAGATACTGTTAAGATATAAATAAAGAAAATAATAAAGTAGCTGTTATTATTTTGCTGTTTTATCCCTAAGCAGATTTCATTCAAATTATTAGAGCGTCGCTACGGCAAAAAAGTAAGAAGTCATTTCCCGTAAAAAAATTCATTTTCTACGACAATTAAAAAATAATTATGATAGAAAAACATTGCCTAAATATGTATACACGCAATACAGGTAGCCAACATACCCTATTTAAAAACAGGATATACATACGTTTGATGGTTGAGTGAACCATTTGGGGAAATACATTTTGCCGAAAAATATTATTTATAGTTAAAATCATATCGTAATGCAATTTAAAATTATATTGTCATATTCTTTTAATTTTAATTATTTATTACAAGGCAATATAATATATGTATATTTTTCTTCTCATATATGTAAATAATTTAACAAGTGTTCTTTTGTGGAGTATTCATTTAATTATGTAATTCAATTCGTGGTGTTATTCAAGAAGGTAACTTTATGGATTAAATGCAAATAAATCCAGAAAATAATGTGTATTTTGGAAAAAAAAATGACATTGAAAGTACACAAAGGCCCTTGATTCGCTGAATAATCATGTGGTCCCTCAGATGGTCCTACATTTGCCTCTTCCTTTTGTTGTTGAGGAGGTCCTTGAGAATGCTGGAGGCTCGCATGCTATCTACAGATGTCATAGGGGCGTAGCTGAAGCTCACTATGATATTAGGGTCCTCCTTCAAGCCAGGCACATTCTCCCCAGAGAGCACAGGGCCAATCTTACTCATCTTCTCATTGGCTACGTTCTTCTTGAGGATCTCTTCCAGCATGTTGAAAAACTTGGAGTTGGTCAGGCTCACATGGACCTTATGAATGATAGACTAGGCTTGGTCAAGTGTCAACCTTTCTTCAAGCTGAGTGATGCTCTCCTTTAGAATCTTGAATTTAGTCTTGAAAAGGCGGTGCCTTGTGTCATATGGAGGTAAGGATGCAAATAAATCTTATTTACATAATTTATATGAGCCTTCACTTCACTGTCTTATTTACTCCTTCTATGTACAGTGGACAACAATCCTAATCAAGATCTATTTCTCTTTATTTTCAGATCCAAAATGCATATAATTTATTCATGACAAGTCACATTCTCATATTTAACATTGTAATAATATAATACATGCATGTATACTGTACAGTCTTTTTCAGGCGGCATGTCCTCTCAACCTAAATAAATGCATTTATTCAAGTTATGTCTAAAAATCTCAAATGCAGTGTAAAAAAATGGTACAAATATTTTTTATGGGATTTACGATAACCATTTCCTCATGCCTCAGTGCTACTACATACATAGAATAATAATAATCAGAATGACAATTTAAATAATTTTTACACTGTCTGTGGAGACTTATTTCCTTTCTTTATGTAAATAAGTATTTGTCTTACCTTCAACAATAAAAGTGAACCATGTTTCTTGGATCTGCAAACAGGCATGATGTGTCACTGGAGTGCTCAAGGTCGTTGATAAGCTTGCTGCAGTAGTTATATTTTCCTCCATGATTTCATTATTAAGCACATATGAATTTAAAAACGAATCCTTCATATTTAAGTATGGCTTAAATGAGTCCTTTACCAATAAACAAAAAATCGAATGACTCTATCAAGTTGAGTGATTGAAAATGTAATGAAGGAGAGGAAAAGGCATGTTGGAAAAAAAAATCTTTCTCTTCTTATAGAGATATTAATACAAGAAAAAAATATCCAGAGAGGACGGTGACTCTGCCATTTCTCTATCTTTACTCTGGAGAAAATACTCTCCACTAATTGTTGCATAAATGTATATTTATGCTTTAAAAAACCTATAAAACTGTAAACTATATTACGAATAAAGTTATTAAGATTACTCACACAATATATGTATATCAATATTGTTACATCACCATAAAATTTATCTAGGAAGTGTCTATATTTTAAACAGTATGTACCATAAAATTAAATTAAATATAAAATATATTAAATACAAATATGTGTATCAACAACTGAGCCGAACCAAAGTTATATTAACCCATCGTTGTCAAATTTAACTGCAACAAAATATGAATTTAGTTGCTATGACGATGCTTAGTCATGCTAAATGAAATTTTTGAACCTTATTTTCAATTTTTCAGACTAAACATGTATACTGATTATTTTATACAATTAAAAATATACATTGATTTTTCTTTTCTTTTTTCCAATGACCAGTTTTATGTTGGAGTACCAAATTTATCGGCTTAATATATATACCAATGCAATTGAGCATATCTCAGGTAAAATATAGGTTCCTTGACAACCATAAGAAATGTTGTAGACCTGGGGGATGTTTGTTTTGCTATATTTAATTTATTTATAAGTTGGTAGCGAACATATTTCTTTTCAACAATAAATAGTTATATTGAATCTACATTTCCTATCAAAGAAATGTAGAATAAAACATGTATAAAGATACACCCTTGAATGATTACTTGAGTTCTCATTTATTAAGAAAACAAAGTTAAAATACTCAAGAAAAGGAACAGAAATATGTTGAGTCCAATCGAAATTAAATATTTCGAGTAATACATACAAGAAAATATACAACAAGGTGTTAAGAGTGGATAAAATAAACTTTTATTATAATAAAATTTTAACAATCCAAGGATATTATGGACAATCGAGAGTTGGATGTAAAAAGAAAGATGATAATTAATTATGGATCAGCAAACACTTGCAAATTCATTTAATGAAAAAGATAAAGCTAAGAATGTCAACATTAAAAAGACTCTTTCGAAATATACCTAACAGAATTGGAGCAATATTAATTTTAAGTTTGGAAAAGTAACCTCAAGGTATATTGAGAGTATAATAATGCTAGATAACTTGTTGTCAAATTTCTCCTAAATTAAATTATTTTGGGTGGGTTTTAGTAAATTTTTGGAGAGATAACTAAGTTAAAAGATAATAGGTTTTCTTATGAAGACATGAAGGCCCAGTTGCACCAACTCGACTAAAAGTTGAGCTTAAAAAAAAGGAATAAGCAAACTTTCTTTTATTTACGAACAGAACTCAAACTGGTTTAAACATGCTGATAACATAACATAAATCATTCATCATAAATATTTAAAGAAGTTAAATGGTGGTAGTTAAAAGTGAAAATACAGTGATTCTTTGTCATAAAATTCAAGATACTATCTGTTATAGCACTCTTATGGGTCCAATCAGAGAGTGAATGAACACTTTTTTTGTTCAGAATTCATGAATCAATTGTTAATCAAATAGTTGTATGTCCTTTAATCATTAAAAAAATGTAAGACGAATCCATAAAACAAGTATACTATTAATCAAAGGATTGTCTTTTGAAGTGCCCTTCAAAATTAATAAAAGCACTCGGACCCATCTATTCTTCTTTTTGAAATAATGTAGCAATTATTAGTGAAGCTTTGTCTTCAAAGATACTTTCTTTAATAGAATGGTTGAAGCCTATAATAGCACCTTGATAACAAATAGTCTTTTTAAGTGATATTTTCAATAAAGATATTGGTAGCTCTTTTGAAGAAATTTTAGAAATGAAATTAATTAAAAAAAATTATATGTTTCTATTCAAAATAAGGCTTTGTTAATTGTACCGTTGTTGTTTTTTTGTAAAAATAAACATATACGTTTTTTTACAATTATAGGACGATGTGAAAGCTCAATACATAAGAAAGATTGAACGAAAGAGAAATTCATAAAGTGAAATATTCTGATAACTATACTTATTGATTTTTGGTTTGTTTGTTTTACTAGCTAAGCTATAGGATTCTCACGAATACACTGACCCCGGGTAGTACTTAGGGAAAAGATTTTTCCCGGGCAAAATTTGAAATGAGGTTAGAAAGCCATTTCTTTTGCTCTAAAAATGACAATATGAGTAATGCCTCTATAGTTTAAAATAGAAAATGCAAAAAATTGTGACAATGACTGAAATATAATTTCATGACATATAAATAGTACAGTATTTTTAACTTCATCATTTCATCGAAAAGGACCTTAATCTCATTTAATCCTATTACACCACATATGTTATACACTTTATATGTTTGTGTAAAAAAAATTATTTGTATATTAGATTTAGATTTTAGATACAAATTGAAAATTATGCTTATAGTTTGTACTTGTTCTTCAGGAAAATCTACTTTCTAAGTAGAAGGCGTACATTTTATGCCTTTAGGCATTAAATAAGTAATAAATGTATTTTTTATATTCATATATGTACATGAAACAAATGAGTTCTACTCTGATCATGTTATCATTAACAAGTATAGTTTCTTTTCTTGATATACTTTTATAGGGAAAAATTCAGCTAAAAAAATAAAATAATATTTTTTACTACTTAAGAATGAATATATTTGCTGATATTGTCTATATTTTTGTATAAAATGTTTAATATTAGCTTAACTCTAATCATAAATGTACCTTTGATAAATAGTAAAAAGAAAAAGATTCAATTTTTTTTATGGAAAAATATTTCTTCATAAAAAGTGTAACATTTAACTAGAGTCAAGTTAAAATGAAACTCCTTTCATTCTGTTTACTATTTATTTACTGTAGTACTGTGTTATCACGCATATTTTTTAATGATATAATACCATTTTCAAAAAAAAAATGCTTTTATTTTTCCTGATTTTATGTTTTTTTCTCTAAAAACAGATCAAGGAGAGCTGATCAAAAATGAAAATAATCTTTGATTTTCATAACCGTTATAATAATGAAAAACTTATTTATCTCAACATTTGTTTTAAGTAAAAGAATGAAAAAAACTAAAATTAGGAACAAAATTGAAGGCACTCAATCCTTAAAATCGTACTAAATACATACATTTTGTTATGGACTCATAAAGATATTTGAGCCTATCTTAATTAGTTAGACCTCTAGTTAAATAAAATACTTTACACTTGATTGCCTTTTATAGCAATATGCAAAAATGGTTTACGACAAAATAATCATTAGGAAATAAGAGTCTATGTGTAAGACTTGTTGAGAATTCTTGTTTTAAAGTATTAAATAATTCTTATTCATCTTCAGCCAATGAGATAGACAATTTCAAAAACATTTTTTTATAAATTTGTATTTGTATGTTGATATTTTCCACAATGCTTCTCCAATTAAATAATAGGCAATCTTTTAAATCTTTCGAAACTCAATATACTTTTTGAATACATTTTTTTGTTAGTATAACGATTCTTGACTTGTATTCAATAAATATTTAATTTGAACATGAAATTTTTTAAAGTAGTCTATCTAGATGTGTAAATTTTCTTTCAATTTCGATCAAAAATTCGCTAGAAATCAAATACTCAAGGTAGATTTTCACCTTGCTGTAGCTCGGCTTTCTTCGATAGTGTTCCCGATGTATAATAACTTTTTCAACGTTTTCGCAATTTTTATGATACATACATATAATAAAATTAATCAATCAAAATGATTCCAGTTCTTTTGCTCTTTATAATTTTTGCCATTTCTTGACTCGATAACAACAGTCAAGTAATTTTTTTTAGATGTACATATATATGTATAGGGAAAAAATATGTTGAAATCCTTTTTATTGTTATATAAACAAATAAAAATAAACGATAGCTATGAAATCAGTAAGTAGTTTTAGGCACTAAAATTATGTTTTAGCGAAAAAAATGTAATACGTAATATTACCAATAGCAATATTACGCATTAAATTGCAAATTTGCCTATAGATATGGGTGTATTTGGAGATATTAAAGGGTATATATGATGTTATATAAGGCAATTGTAATGGTTTCAAGGATATTATCTAACTAACTAAAGATTTAACTAAAAAGTGGGCAATTTCCTATCGGGCAGATTTTCAAAAACCGATTTATAGATTTGTTTTTACGAAATCTGCAAATCATCATCTTCTAATATCAATAATACCCCTTTTCATAATATAGAGGTTCTGTGACCATCAACGCTTATTTTTAGGACCTAGAAATTAATATACTTTTTCTAATTTCCTGTAATATAACTTAACTTTTTTTTATAAGTGCGTCATTTACTTTTCCTAGAATTTTTCATCCTATTTGTACACAAAACACCTTAATTGTTACAAATACTATGGTTAATTGCTAAATAAATGTAATTAATTATTTTTGTATATATTTAAACGACAACTACAGTATTACCGTACATTGAATATGACAAGTAATAAATTCAAAAACTGGTTCCGTGTTTTCACTCTTCAAAATCCTTTTGAAATTCTTAGAACGGTAAATGTGAAAAATAAGAAATCAGTGAATAGAAAAATAATGTCAATATATATAGAGTATAAACTAAAAAAATGAATAATTAATTGGAGCTAAACATTTTTAAAATGTTCTGGTTTTTTTAACAACTTTTTGCATTTATGTATGTTTTTTTCTCAGTTTGACATTTGCACGGGTCTATAACAATTCTTTGTTTAAGTTGAATATTTAAGTTAAAATATTTCATTTAAAATAGTTTTTGAATATATGTCAAGACTTAATATATTTTTTGAAAACATGTTGGAAGTCACATTTTGTATATCCATTGTTTAATAGATGGATGAAAAGTTTGTTGATTAGTTGTTTTTTAACCGGCTATCAAATATTATATCAATCTTTCCTTCAAAAAGAGTTTTCATTGAATATATAGAAGAGATATAAAGGGAAATGGAAAAATTATATTTTCAGTGTCCCTCTTCTACCCAAGTCTTTCCGGCCATCGATCGCTGAAAGTATCACATTACATAAATATTAACAACAACATCTTAGGATGTGATATTTACTGTATCTCTCAAAAAGAAAAAAGTTCAACGTCATCGGATGCATAGCCAATTACTCCCAACTATTTTTGATTCATAGTAGGGAATTGTTCATAACTTAACAGGATTTAATTTAAGGTCAACCAATCAACGTTTAGAACACTAATAAGAAGGAAAGAGTAAACAAACTGAGATCTGACTAAAAAATACATTGAAGTTCTCCATGTAATACGGATATCGGATGAATGTTTACAACAAAATCTATAGATAAATTAAAACATTCTACTGTGTTCAGTTAGTCTTGATTCTTTGAAATTATATTAGAAAGTATAAATCAATAAAAAAAATAATAAACCTACAGAACTAATTCATAAAAACCAATATAAAAGTAAAATGATATTATTTATATTCTACATATCTCTTAGTCTTTTCTTTAAAAAGAAAAATGAAGAAGGTCCAAAATTAGTGTTGTACTTAGCCAACTACGTCACTTTTCCCAACGTGAACAAAGTAATTAAGATATATCTACAGTTTAGTAAAATTCAATTCGAATTAAAAAAATCAAAGTATAAAGCACTATAATTAAGAAGCAGCACGACGTAATCTTAATTGTTCATACATATGTATATGTGCATCCCAACCTTTCTTCCAAAATGGAAGAAACAAAAAGGGTTCATATTGATTTGGTAGTGAGCTAATTCTGCCCAATTAATTAATTATTATTCATTTAATACTAAAGAATGATTCACATCTTAACAAGAGCTGATTCAAATTCTACCAATCAATACTAAGAACATTAATAGGGGGAAGAGATAAGTCACAACAATGAGTTTTTTTGTAATAAACAAAAATACAAAGTATTAGTACACCCTTCAGCTATTTTCATCCGTTGAACCATTTCTGATTTAAAGTAGCAGACTTTACGTATTATGAACTCAAAAAAGGTGTTACATACATATATGACTTTGATTTGTTCATATTTTAAATCAAGGATTGTGCACCCTTTCTTGAATTTTGAATAATACGTAAAAAGTACTAGTGATTGATTTTTATATTGGTAAAATTAATCAATGTCAATCTATCCAAATAATAACAATGCCAAAGACTAAAAAGTTTGTCACAAAAAAATACATAAGTTCTAAAGTTCTAAACTAACAGTCAGAATGTCATGAAATTTTGACACTTACTGTTAAAAGGTTAGTGATATTTTTTTGGGATTCCCATATGGATAAATGTTTTTGCCTTTATGTTGAAGCTACTGCCACTGACATCTCTGTCAAATTACACGTCAAAATATTCATACATGTTTGAAATAAGCGTCCTTTTTTTTGTTTTTTAAAATATCTGAAAGATGTTGACTAAAATGCAATTTACAGACTTTTTTCAGACAACAAAAAAGTTTAAATGATTATTCCAGACTGTATTTTTTTTGAAATTTTGCGAAACATTGATTTATTTCTTGAGATACATAACCCATAGTACTCACGAAAACCAACGAACCGATTTTAAATTTAATAGCATATCTAAACTCAGCTTTTAATGTTTAGTAATTATGTGTAATACGGAGGACATGTAGAGTGATGTGCAAGGTAAATCACATTGATAAATGTACAGTTTATCAGAAACATTGACTTTGTTGTTCAAAAAGTCGCATTGAGGTAATTTTCAAAATAAAAGAACTGGATATAAATATATGTATGTATGCATTATAAACAACTCATATCATTAATTCAGGATTTGTTTTAAATTTATTGAGCATTTACAATAATAATTAATGATATATATGAAAGGTCTATTGTTACTTTGATATTCCGTTAATTGAAATAATTAATAATATATTTTGCTCCAATCTTCTTTAAAAATCAAAAATAATGCATTAAAAGATTAAAGTATTAGCTATAATTATGAAAGAAAACATTACTTAATAAGGGATTTATTTACAACCATACATTTTTTTGTATATAAACACATAATTGTAAATAGTAAGAGTGTGAGTACTTACAAAATTATTAGATGAGCATAAGAATTAGGATGTTCTATAAATCACATTTTTTTTCTTGAATCATTCCAAATAAAATTTTAATGTTGTATTTAGATTTAGTTATGATATATTCAAAATTTCAAGACTCTATGTCACAAACCCTGGCTACACAAATTAAGTATTATCATACTTTTATATAGCACGTTTTGTCTTGAATACCGTAAATACACTCACATAGGACGACACCATGTATAGGACGCAGTAGATATTTGACCCTAAAAACAATGGAAAAACTTATAATAAAAGTATCCATGGATAAGACGCACCTGGGTTTTTAAGTCAACTTCTTAAGAAAAAAATGCGTCCTATACGCGGGTATTTACGGTAGTTCCAAATAAAAGTTATAAGCTGTATCATTTTAAATATTTATTTGTACCGATAAAAACTTAAAAATTCAGAGATTCTGTCGGTCCTGATATGAGTCTATAACCTAGACAATACTTATTTATTTATTGATAAACTCTTTCTGTATCTGTTTGTAAGATATAATTGTTACAACGATATAATAGTTTAAGTAAAAAGTTCTGAGCCTCTTGCACTAGATGTCTTTAGTTAACTATATCTCACGATTAATACATTGCATTAAAAAAAGGCTTAAAGTATACTTAAAGGTTAAGCGTAGACTTAAAAAAAAATTGATTATGTTATTACAGTTTTGTGTTTGGTGAAGCCAGTTGTGTGTTACAGTGTTCCAAAAAGGAAGTAAAAAAAAGAGAACATTTGATACATTCCTCAGTATCACTACGACTAAGGTGGAAAGGCGGAGCAGTTTATGTACTTTATATGGACTTAATAAAGTATCGAATGCAACAGCAAAGCGGTGGTTCCAACAATTCCATTCTGGTAATATGGACGTCGAAGATGAGGCACGCTCTGATTTGCCAATCATCGAAAATGTCGATAAAATAATGAAAATCGTCGAGTTGGACTAGCATGTATTATATATATATATGGTGCACTCAATGTTACTATTTTTTTATATGTATATCGAGTAGAATCCTAGGAATCGACCGCCTCAGTACTCGACATATTCCAAATTCGTAGCAAAATGTCAATAAAACTTTGCCTCTCAGATCAAGCAAAACTTTGGAATCCGACCCGACTCACATGACTTTTTTAAACAAATACAGTTCTTGCTTAGGTCACATGCGACTAGTTGACGTTATTGTTTAGCGGGTTTTAAACCATTGCAAGGCTGTGCTCCAAGCTTTAGCCGCCCTTTGGTTGTTTCTTTAGGTTTTATGTTCTTTTTTTAGAGACAAAAACACGGGTACCAAGTTTATATTAAATTAACGAACTATGAGCACATTTCTCTGAAATTTTTGTATAACCAGGCAAAGTTAGAGTAAGAACTTGATGGTTGGGAATTGATTAATCTGTTATCAGTTATTTCGTATGAGGAAAATCGTTTCTCAACGCTCCTTCTGGAACGAATTATCTTCGAGTACCAGGATTCTACTGTATATTTATATATCAGAATAATGAGACTATAAGAATCAGTATTTTTTTATTTCATTCATCTATTTTGATCATTTGTCAAAACTTTCCCTCTAACTGAACCAGGGTATCTTCCTAGAGAGCTACAAAAAAGACATAACGTACAGAGCATATAAAAGTAAAAAAATTTACTAACTGCACTTTACCATATTAAAAAAAAAAAAAATGAATAATACAATTAAAAAGTACATTTAGAGGACTAAGTAACGTCAAATTCTTAAAAACTAAAGGAAACTATAAACAACGACACTAATACATACACAAAAAAAAAAAGATTTTTAGTAAAGATGTTACTTTTCAGTTTGTTGACAAACTCTTTGTAGTTTGTATGTGATATTCTTATAATGGGTAATTTATTTCTGCTTTCTTTTTGTAACTTTGACAATTCTTAGATCTAGCATTAAAAAAAAGTACAGATCTCAAATCTATAATATTGTTAATTGATACGATTCATTACTTTTTTTTTCCTTGAGAAAGGTGAACCCATGTCTTCACTTTTCTGAATTTGATATAGCTGTTTAGATAATAAAATTATTTTTTTCGATAATTTTAATTTATTTACATGATTATTTTGTTAGTCCACATTCTATAATTGACTTCAATAATTACATAGTCCATTCATTCTATAACAGTAGCTTTTTAGCGTGGGTATGGAAGAAAATATTTTGATCAAAGCATTATGGAACTTATGTTAATGTAAGGAGTGCATTCTTTTCATACAACTCCTGGAGCATTTTATCGATTTAACTTCCTCTAATTGACCCATTCTTGACAATTTACTACCGTTAAAGTAGAAACTTAGATTAATTGATCTAAAAGATTCATATATTTGTACTTTTTTTAACTTCTTGCATTAACTTATTTGTTTTGAATCATGTTTCCTTAAATTTTCATAATTCAAGATTTTTTTTCTTTTTGTATAGTCCCTTGTTACATTTCCCTTGCATTAACACTGTACAGTTTTTCAGCAATCATGGTTTTTCTACAATTTAAAAAGTAAAATAAATCGTTTATAAACATACAATACGAATAAATCTATTCCAAACAATTATTGAAGCCATTCCTTTTTCGACATTTATCAAGATTTATTATTTGACATTTTATTTATTTTAAGAAATTATAAAATAATAAAAAAACATGAATAGGATGTTAGATCAAAGTTTTCCGAAATAAAACTCAGCAATGACAAAACAAAAATGTTGAATAAAAATAAAAAAATAGCAAAGAAGCAAGAGGAGTTACCAACTATGACAAAACTTGGGTTTATTTGTTGTTTTATAGATTGCAATATTTTATATCAAATTATTTTAACATTGCCTCAAAGAGGCGAATTTAATAATACACAACATTAAATTAAAAATAATTTATTAAAAAATTAGTTTATAATTATATTTAAAATTCAATATTACATACAAATGTTTTTTTTTTTTGCTATTTATATATGATTCATTGCTCAGGATTTTTGTCCAAAGCTCCAAGATAACAAAACACAATTACAAATGCTTACATTATACTTCACTCAACTTTGGTATGTCTAAGAGCACAAAATCATTATAAAAAAATGAATAATTTTTTCTAAATTTGTTTTCTCAATATCTCAAAATTAATAGATACAATGGAAGCTACATATTACATGATATTTTATAATTTTTGAAAAAAATACTTTTTCATGTCTAATTGAAAACAAAGAGGAATGATCCTAAGTATAATATAAGGCATAATTAATATCAATTAGATATTAGATATTTTTATAACGATCTTAGTAAATAATTATCTATGTACACCTACCCTCCATATGAAAATATGAAAAACAACAACATATAAAATAACAATTCCACATTAATAATAACTATTATTCTTCAACCAATATCTGTTAATAAACCCATTTGCAAAAACTTACACAAATACCTTAATAATAATATAAGTACATATTACTATGAGCAAAGAATATCGGTAAATTTGAATGTAATTTTTTAGGGAATAAATGTTTTTGTATTTAAGTTGAAACTACTATCACTGATGCCAAATTACACATCACAATATTTCTGTATTTTCGAGATGCATACGTGTCATTTGTGATCAGCTAAAATCAAATTTTCCGTCTTTTAAATGTATGAAAGATGATGACTAAAATGCAATTGAGAGAAATGTTGTTGAAACCAAAAGAGTTTAATTGAATATTCCAGATCTTATTCTTTTGAACTCAGTTGTTATTGTTCTGTGATTATTGACTTGATTAATTTTTTTTTTTTTTCTCTTCAATGTATTTCAATCAAGCAATTGTGCATAAAATATACATAATTAAACATTTTAGTTTAAAATTATTGCTTGATGAAGCTCTTCAATTTGATCATCCTAAAAATCATGAACAAAAATTATGAATCTACTCTTAATGCTCCAAAGAATTATAATAATAAAAATACAAGTTCAATTCCATAATATACAAGTAAAACAAATAAAAACTAAATTATTCTCAGGAATTATATCACATAGCTAAAATATATGTATACAGATAAACAAAGAAAAATAAGATCAAGTAGGTAATTGCTTGATAAAAGGAAATTCGGGACGATATTAAGATTTGATTGTCTTTTTAAAGTTCTTGACAATTCGTAATAAAAGTTCCTTATGATGGAGAGCGGTAGAAAGTACGTATTTGACTTTGTTAACGGCAAGAGACCAGGAGGCATTTACTTCCTTCGGAATTTTGAGCTCAAAATCTTGCAGCTGCAGCCAAAATAATTGATCTTATTTCTTGTACGAATATTGGAGAATATGAGGTTAGTCGTTTGGCTATGAGAGCTTTGGAATTCAAAATGGCAAAATCAATAGCCTTGGATTCCGGCAAAGCTCGTTTATTCCTTTGTGAGAGTCCAAATAGAATAATAGCCTTGGTTAAGTTTGGTGTTCCTCTGTCTAATCCTTTAACATCTATTTTCACAAAAGTTCTTAAAATGGAGACAGCATGGCACTCGGTAAAAGTGTGTAATGTATACTTAAATATTTTTCCACAGTCTTTGCAGGGTCGAAAGAATTTTAAACAGTTCCCCGAAATCTGTAACTGTACAGTAAACTTTTTACTGTCTGATATACCCCCCAATGAATTTAAAACTCTGAAACGCCACGCCACTGGAAGATCCAACCTCCTAATATACCCATTGCATATCCTATCTACTTCATCGTTCGGAATATAGAACGTCATTTTCAGGTGCCAAGGTTTCGGCTTTATATAATTGTTTGCTGACCTCCTGAGCGGAAAGCAAAATCGTCCATCATAAAACACAGAACCAATTTCAATGTCATGTAGGCTAAAAATATTATCCTTCAACGCTCGCTCTTCAAGAGAGGCTGAAGTGTCGAGGTTACGAAAGAAAAAAGGTTTGTCGGAGTTATGCATGATGATGTCCACTACAGAGTCATTATTAAAATCTGGAATTGCCTTCCAGATCAGTCTTTGAGCTGCTCCCCACACCGATGATAGTTGAGAAGTATTAGCATTGGTCATCACCGATCCCATCATAAGTCTATTATACAGTGGGTTAGTAGTGGCCAGTCTTGATTTGGTTTGGTCGAAAAGTCTATGAGAATCTTAATATAAATTTTAGGAATTATATTAGATAATAAAGCGATTCCTCCCCCAAGCAGTTTTTTTGGTCTCTTTATTGTGTTGACGTAGAATTTGTGAAAAAGTCTATTAATCCATTTTTCTTCTTCATTAAGAGCCTCTTCAGCAAATATAGGGGATGCTGTAGCCTTATATAAAACCAAAGGCACCACTTGTGTATTGTAGAGGTCTACTCTCTTCTGTAAGTTAAAATTTCTCCACAAATTAATATTTTTGTATACATTAGAATTGATTAGATTCCAATTATTTCTATGAATTCCCCGATTCTCCCAAACTATTCCAAGAATTTCAATTTTTCTTTTGCAAGTACAACTACCTACTTTTTGACCTTCTCTTGGCTCCCAACACCCAATAGGTAGAATAGATGTTTTCTCAACATTTATTCGAAGTCCAGACCTTTTACTGTACTTTCCAAAAAAGCGTAATAAAACTTCCAACCTTTTTTTAAGTTGAGGCTCAGAATTTGCTTCAACTGAGATGGTCACATCATCAGCATATACATCAACCAAATGGGGTTGATCCCCAAATTTTACACCAAACCCACTGTACTTTCTTTGAAGCTGAACTATAAGATCCTCAATCGCCATTATAAATAAAAGAGGAGCAGAGGGACACCCTTCTCTGCAGCTCTTCTTAAGAAAGATGGGCTCACTCTCCACTCCATTTAGAGAAATGGTGGAAGAACCGTTCCATAATAGAGCCCTCACCGGGTTAAAAAATCTTTTGGGGAGTAACTTTTAATAGAATCAAAGGCTTTGGAAAAGTCGATTCCAATAATAGCTCCATATTTTTTCCTAATACTAACTGAATCAATAGCAGCCTGGATATTACGAGATACATCTGATATTTTTCTATTTTTCAAGAAACCTTTCTGTGCTAGTCTAATCTTCTGGTTCAGAATAGGTTCCATTTGACTAGCTAGGATTCCTGAGAGTATTCTATAGTATATATTGAGAATAGTAATAGGTCGCCAATGGTTAAAGTGGGTTCCATCACCTTTTTTGGGAATGAGAGAAATTCTTCCCTTCGTAAGAATTTTAGGCATTGTTCCGTCAATTTCCATGGAAGAGCCCACGTTGTAGAGGTACTGGGATACTTCATTACTGCATATTGGAAACAGCTTACCCCTCAATCCATCCGGTCCAGCTTCCTTGTCAGTTTTAAGCTTTTTAACGATGTAGAGCCTTATATTGTCCATAGTGAAGACTCTGTTCCTAGGATCTATCATTTTCCTTCTAGGAAATGCTTTTCTCTTTGTATTGACAACGTTTTGAAAATTTAAATGAAAGTAATTTAAAATGTCAATATTGTTTGTTAATTCTTTTCCATTATCTATTATTTTCCTTATGCCACAAGCTGAATATTTGTCCTTATTGAGTAGTTTTTTGAATCTCCAATTAGCATTATTTTCGCATTTAACCTTTTCTTCCATCTCTGTTTCTACAATTTCAGCTATTCTGAAAGAGTTAACGACTTCAGACGTAAATGTCCGAACAAATAAAGAATTGCTATTGAGTATGTTTTCTATCTTGTTTTGAAAACCCAACTTTTCTTTTCTCTTTTGCTGCAGATATTTTGAAACTGTAGTTTGTACAACACGATAGAATGTCCCATTTGCTTCTTTGGCAGAGAAAAGTGGGCTACAATACTTATTTAAGTTGTTTTTTAATCTTTCGACAAACTTTTCCTCACTAAAAATCCATATTGGCAACATAAAGGGCCGACGTATAAAAACAAAACGAATGTTCAATTCAATCACTTTATTTTCCGATGATGGTTCGGGACGGTAGTAAGCATTAATTACTGCCTTTTGAATTGAGCGAGAAATAAGAGTTAAATCAATTCGTGATGTTTGACAACCATTTCTCCAGGATATAGTATCCTCAGGGGAGCGTTTCTTTAAAATATTAATAAGATCGAACCTCACACACCTTCTCTGTTATAAACGCTTATGGCCCCAATGTGTTATCTGCTTCGTTTTTTCAGGCAATTATAAAACCTAAAGCCAAATTTTCCGTTTTTTAAATGTATGAAAGATGATGACTAAAATGCAATTGTGAGAAATGTTGTTGAAACCAAAAAAGTTTAATTGAATATTCCAGATCTTATTCTTTTGAACTCAGTTGTTATTGTTCTGTGATTATTGACTTGATTAAAATTTTTGTAACTGATTTAACAATTGGAAAAAACGTTGGCACATGTACATTGGATAGGAGCTAATTTTGAGGGGGATGAATTGAATTTTGATAATTAAGTAAGGATTTTTTGATTCCCGATATTTTTTCACATAGTAGTATATTATTATTTTATACAAATAATATTGTCAAGAGACATTAAAGATATTTTGAGGAATACAAAAAACTGAAAAATAATAAGTTAAAATGAAAAATAATGACCTTAGCAGTCATAGACTATGTGCCTCAAAATCCATTCAATTCCTTCTGCATGCACCGAAATATTGTTTCATAGTTAGAAAGGAATTGGTTTGCAAGATTCAAAATTTATCAAAACTGATAGCAGTTCACTTTTGCAAACTGGGAATAAATTTGCTAAAAACTTTATTATTAGAAAATAATAAAACTACTCCCTATTCTTCTCCTCAAAGAAATGGGTTGATGGAAGGAGAACATTTTATTCTAAAAGAAGCAATCAGTTTTACAAAAACTAGTTATGGGTTTTAACTAGAGTACTATTGGGTCTACATATAAACCTAAAATTTGATGTAAAACTTCCACCCATAAAATTCGCTTTTCGTTCAATTCGTTCTACTAGGACAGTATTGCCGTGGGAAAAAGAGATTAAAAAGGATTTTAGTATTTATCACATCTATTCTAATAAAAACAATCAGAGTCGGATCCCATATTCTCAAAGTAATTAAAAGCTATTATTTTAAACCATCCAATTAAATCATCCATAACTCCCTATTACACTGACCCTTTCAGAGTGATGGAAAAACTAGATCTATTTCCATTTACAATTTAAATCCTAAATGAATCTAAGGGGGGGGGGTAGAGGTACATATATGGTACTTGAGTTTATTTACTTAATATGCATTCAGATTGGTCACTTTTGAAAGACAGTCGGCTTTCTTCTTGTCATTGTGTAAGAAAAATAGTTATATAAAGTAATATATTATAAAAACGAAGTAGAAAGAAATGTGCATCCTGATTCTACATATGTGTGTAAAATATAATGTTAGTTCGTTCGTTCTTCGCATCTTTTTTGTTTGTAAAGTCAAAACTGGCTGAATCTTTTCTGAAAATATAAAGATGGCTATAAGCATATATTCAATGGATAATTTGCGTTAAAATTAGCAAAAAAGTTTTTTTTTAAATTTTAACCAGCTGCATTTTTAATTCTCTTAAAGGACACATTTGTGTAATGTTATAGCATTACTAACAAAGTACATACCATAGTGTTTAAATTATAGTTGTATCCTTGGTAATAAGAGAAATGTCACAAAAAATTCATATTATGAGGAGTCACCTGATAATTTGTTTGCGTGTGATGTATTCAAGCCTATGTATTAAAGAAAAGCTACATTGTGACAAAGTAGACTCTTCATTCCCTCCCTTAATTTAAGACTTGAATATTATCAAATGATATGCTATCTCTCAAGTTTGCCCTGCTTTTTCTTATCTTATCTTAGGTGTAGTTTTTACACACATTGGAAATGACTCCTTGGAGTCTCTTTTTTCTAGCTCCAGAGGGAAAAACACAAATAATATGTTTTACCAACATACATTATAATAAACGCAAATTTAAAAAAAAAAAAAAAAAAGAGCTCCTATATTTTTTTTATCATTGATAACAGTGGTAAACAGTCAAAAATCCTAAGGGGTATAAGAATAATAAAAGATATTCAGTTTTGCACACTGATTTCAAATCTGTAATTTTTTTTTGTTCGAGAGTCCGGTTTTTGAACAATTGAACCCTACTTTTTGAGCTTTTTTGACCCATTTTCCAACTTCAACTTCAATTTAAGCCTAGAAGGTTACTCATATTGTGAATCAAAAAATAATAATCCCCTAGGGTTTTGAATGCAAATTTCATTTCCAGTTTTTGTTTTGACCGAAGGGGATCCTAGGAGTTTAGGGGGCAGGTGTATATATGTATATATTAAACTAAGTGTTTGTCGGTTTGTTCGTCACACTTTTTTTGAGTCATCTAAACTCTAAACTGACAGACTTTTGAGTGCTGTAATTTTGGTTATAAGCGTATTATAGATAATGAGGAAACATTAATTTTAAAACTTCTGACCATCCACAGCCAACTCAACATCCAAATGAATACATATTATATATATTATATTTCATAATGAATATGAAATATTATATACCATGTTCACATTCTATAGACAAATCATTGAATGTTTATGTGATACAGTTATCTACATTCTATTCATTTGCCTGTTCCTCCCGTTGGCGAGGAGATCTTTGAAGATGCTGAACACTCTCTCATAGTCCATAGATGTCATGGGGGTGCAGCTTAAGCTCCTTATGATGTCCTCCTTAAAGTCAGGCACAGTATCCCTAGAGAGTACTGAGGAAATCTTACTCATAGGCTGGGTTCTTCTTGAGGATTTTCTACAGCTTGGCGGCAAACTTGGGACTGTTAAGCTCTCACAGACCTTCTGAATGATGGACAAGACCCGAACTAGAGACAGTTTTTCCTCGAGCAGAGTGATGCTTTCCTTCAGGATCTTGAAGTTGATCTAGATCAAGGCAAGGGTTTGAACCATGGCTCAAAATGCAAATAATGCAATTAAGACCTCAAAATATTTTTCAGTGCTTTTTTAGGGTGGTTAATATGTTAAACTATCGTCTCTAAGGATTGCAAAGGAAATATTGACCTAATTAACTTATACCTTTATTTAACTTGTTGAACAGGGGATTAACACAAAATCAGAGCAAAATAAATAGTTACATCAACAAATAAATATTGTTCAGTATATAGTCTCATGCAAAATAGCATTTTTAATCCCTACAAATTTCTTAATATGCTATAAAGTGCACAGGGTGTACAGCTAGTCTAATATATTTGTAATTTCTTTTATATAATACATAGATTGTTTTAGTCTTACAATAAAGTCAATTGCTGTAGAAGTGTCACGGTAGTTAAGTCAATGATATGTATTAAAGCTTACATTATGACTCATATAAATCAAATTTAGTACTGTGTATATTTACACTTGAGTACAAAAAAACAAAAAACGGAGAATCTTTTTCATTAAAGTAAAAAATATATAAACTTGTTTTAACAAGTTTATATTGATATTTTTTATTATGAAGAGGCTTTGAAAATATCCACTTTGATTGTGTAAATCGGACAATTTATATCAAAACTACACAAACGATAAAAAAAAAGATGTATGAGATAACATTTTTTTTTCCGTAAAAGAGATGATTTCAAGGTCATTCTATGTTTATTGGCATAGTCACTCTGGTAAATTGAATCACTGGCAAAACTTTTGACGACCATATCTTATTGTAATTAAATAATTTTTTTGTGACAGCTACAAAGAAATCAGACACAACATTACTCGACTTTTTAGCAATAGAAATCCCCTTGGTAAAGCCACACTACTGCTATTCACTTTACAATCTATTGTGAATAAGTTCATGAAATTTGGAACGACATAAAGTTACCAAAATTTGGTGGAGCCAGAAAGGGGCTATTTACATAAAAAGGAAATTGATATCAATAGCGGATATAACTAATTAGTAAGGATATTATAAATGATTGACATCTTTTATTATTTGGATCCAAGGATTTCCTTTCTACCTGTGCACCTATGAATTGATCTTCTAAACAAACATTGTATATAGGTATGTAAATGGTCCAAAGAGATGTAATAAAGTAGTCGAGATCTGGTGCTTGTTTTAAGTTGTACTCTCATGTTCTAGCGAGAACAATTAATATACAATGATAAACGTAGAATCTAGCACTCTGTGGAGTCAGTGCAAAAATGACAAAAAAAAAGAAAGAAAGAAGTTGGATGTAGTACTTGTTTTATAAATATATTTTTAAACATATACTTGTTGTTTTCTACCTAAAAGAAATTGGAGTATGATACTAAAAATAAACAGACTATTTGTGGGCAAAACACAAATGGAACTACTGAGGCATATGAGGACAGAGGTACATTTATTTCATGAAAATGAATGCAACAATTTAATAATTTAAAATAAAGGTACGAGAAACGACTTGGATCTTGTGAAAGCTAGAAGCCCACACTGGCTAAAAGACAATTTAGGATTGAATAAAAAGAGAATAATCAGTCCTAAAAGTTATAAAAGGTACATAAGTATATAAAACGAAACAAATAGATGGAGGGACAAGGTCAGCAGCGTACATTTTAAAATTACTAACAGATAGTGACTTCAACATTGCAATAATGTATTGTAAGGATTGTACATACATAGGTAGTAAAAATGTTAGGCTAAAGAGGACAAATCTGGATTCACAACGACTTATCAATGTTTGTTATTTGAATATCTCAGAATGCGCTATGTGTCAAAAATAGATATCAAGTACATTATTTATTAAACAATTAATTAAAAAATTGTACGTCAAAATAATAATATTACTACAAATAATTACCTGTGACTTTCCATCAAGTAAAAATCTATCCATGGTTTAACAAAGCAGTATAAAGGTAAAAGAAAGTATACGAAGTAAGGATGCATTGATCGATAAAAAATGATCATTGCTTTACACATATAGTCCATTAAAAAGGCAGGTATTAAAGTAATAGATTTCTACGAATGCATTCTGTTTCTCCTTTACTATGAAAATATTTGTCTCTTCTTGTCTAAATTATTTAATTTTGAGTGTTTTAGAGACAAAAGAAGAGAAAAATCATAGAAACATGTACAAAACAGGCTTCATTTCTGCAGGTAATAGACGATCATTTATGAGCCATCTGGATCCGGAAGGTAGAAAACCAACCCACAAAGGAGTTAAAATCATCGGAAGAACCGTAAATAAATTTGTTTAATGTTCATAATTCAAAAATTATAATTTATATTTAAAGAAGTAATGTCTAAATCTGTATCAAATTGTGAGAATTTTCATCTAGGCATAAATAAGAATAAGGGGAGCTATGCATAAGGTATCATTTAAATTGATATATTTTTGACTGTATGTAAATGAAAGTTAAAATACACTATAAATATAACTTACATAAAAAAAAAAGAAGAACCCTGCATAGAGCTTTAAACCAAGAGTTCAAAATTTGTAAGCTTTCTCATAAGAAATCTATAATTATATGTTGATTAAAGTAGGGTTTTTTTTTTCATTATCTGATCAATGTTACACATTTTCATTGTTAAAAGATCCACAGTTCGATTACTTGAAAATATATTACAAGTAAATATCTAAGTAATATAACTAAGTTTATTTTTAGTGGACAGTTATAACAAAACAACCCTGAATTTATGCAAAATATAAAATAGACAATTTAGCCTAATAAGTTTAACTATATTTAATAGATAATTTTTTAATTTAGTAATTAGGGTTAACAAAGTATAAATATTACTCCATTAAACGCATAAATTTGAATTTGTGACGGATTTTCACTCAGAAAATGATACATTTTTGTATTTTTTTTTTTACCCCAAGTACCATAAATGGTCACCAAGAGACAATTTATTGAATGAAGGATTTTGTATTCTAATAAAAGGATACTCCATTGGCTCCTAAAGAAAATTAATCCTTTAAAAACATAATATCATTTCATTAATAAGATAATTTATCTCTTTATCTAATTTATTAGTAGCAAAATATTGATTTATAATGCGATTAATTTTTTTAAGTTATTCGCATGGTTCCTTAAATTATAAATATTACTATATATTGATTTATTTTGTTGTTAATATAAAATATTAAATACAGCAGTTTTGTGGCTATGTTATCATGCTATAGATATTTAAAACTTATATTTTGTATATTTTCTCACAAAAAGAAACAAACCATTTTGATTCATATTACCAAAGATATTTTAATATTAACACAAAATATTATTATACTTAAAAAAAATTTAAAAAAAAGTAGTATTTTCATTGTAAATGTCTTTTTATATATGTTTGTTTGAATATGTATTGACATTATAAGATGGAGACCTTTAAACAAAGAGATACAATTATACCTACAATATTGCATACCTTTGCAAAGGATAATTAGTATATAAATCATTTTAATATGTCAAAATGATTTTGTATCAATGCTTTTTCAATAATGCGAACAAAATACATTTTAATTAGACTAATTAAACATCGAGTAATACCAGACTAAGAGTGGGGTATATAATTATGAAGGAACCTGTTTCAAATTTTGTGACATCTTACAATTAGTACAGTGGTACAAAAATTGGACTATTGTCTAAAAAATAACTGTTTCATAGCCTTATATATATAGCTGAGTACGACTCATGGCTCAAAATATTATTAGCATACAGATAATTGTTTTAGCCGAATGAATAGAGTTAAATTGAACTAATATATAATTTGAAGAAATTTGAAGAAAAAAAAAGTATTGCTTCACAACGGTATTTTTTCTTCTTCTTTTTTTTTTAAATATCCCTTAAGGTTAAAAAAATAATTTCTGTACTCTTTTCTTTAACCTAAAATTTGTCACTGACTTAAAATATTCCGTCCCCCTGCCACTTTCCTATTGTTGATAACACATAGACATAAAATTTGTCACTCTGTGCGTCAGTGCAATAGTGATGTAACTGAATAAAAAAAATATTTTTCTGTATAGTATTTGTTTTACAAGTATATTTTAACCATTTACTTATTATGTTTCTAACTTAAAAGAAAATAGAGTATCAAAATATGAATATACTTATCGCCAATTACTACACCATCAAATAATTTAGTAAAAATTTTTTTTTTACTCCAATGTAAGTTTAACTCCTACAAATATTCAAATTCATAACTAATACAATATGTGTCTGACTTGTTTGCTTTATATTTAAATGTGTCACATTATGCCAAATAAGTAATCGTACCCCAGGTTTGAAGATAGTTCTGTACATTTACATTACTGCCAATGAACAGGTAGACTTTAGGTATAAGACTACCTTTTTGTAGTCTTTAATTACATCAGGTTTGAATTATAATTTATTGATCGAAGTACTTCAATGAAGTAGAAAATGTTCATAAAATTCATTTTCCGAACTTTTACATTTAAAAAAACTAACTCTAACATCTCATAATCAAAATTATCCTTAGGTGACATTTTATGCTAAAAAGTTTAATAATCCAATTATTTTTATTGAAAGAGCAATTTCAAAGGTGCCTTACATTTGAAGTTATTAAAAATTTAATTTTACACAAATTTTGCATTATGCCCTGACGGGTAAAAATAAATTAAATATGGTTTATAAATGTAATTAATCGATTAAATTAAATGAATATTATGAATAGCTTTAAAATGTATTGTTATTTCATCACTAAAACTTACCTTAATCTCTTTTATCCATGGATTATTTTAATATTTTGAGTTTAGAACATTCCAAATAATTTAAAATGATTTCTTTTCAAACAAGATTTTCGATAATTTTTTATACTTCAACATCTTTAAATGTGCTCTTGATTTTAAATTGAAGGTGTGAATTTATCTTTGATTAAAAATTAGATTAAGTAAATATAATCGTTCTCCCCTTATATGAAATGTCATATTCCACAAATAAAAGGATTATAAGAAATAAGTTAAAAAAAACATCAAATATTGGGGTTCTTCTGGTTCAATTTTTTTTTGTATTAAACCGCTTTGACCAAAAAAACAACAACTTTCACTTCTTCAAGACTTAATAAAAGAAAAGGAGTAAGTAAATTATTTTTTTTAAAGACAAGTTAAAGATGTTAGATGTATATATATATTACTCTTTTTAATAAATTATGACAATTAAATAGTTCTAAAAAGTATTATGTATTTCAAAAAACAAAGCATATAGATGCTTTCCAAAACATTATCTACTCTCTCCATATATTAATAAAAAAATATGTATGTATTTACCATTGTTTCGTTTTCCATATTAATCAATCTGAAATTTGGCAGAGTCTTGGTTATCTGGTAAATTAAATTGACCAATTTTTTCCATAAAGCTTTTAATTAGTAATATAAATTTGTTCTTTGACTTTTTTTAACTAATGAATCAAATTAAGAATGAAAAAATCTGTAGTAATTAATTTAATGACCTCTTTTCTCCTCTGTAAATACAAATAATCTCAGGAAGGCCATTAGGGGTCAAAATATCTTATATTTAAAAAGTCATTTATTTTTTTACATAAAAAAAATCTTGAAACATTTTAAGCAACTTTCTTTTGAGCCAATATTTGATTTGGATCACCCTATGCCCTCCAAATAAGCCACCAAGTTTTAATAAGAAATGTTTACTTTTTGTTTGCTTTATCTTTAATTTAGTCTACTTTTTTAAATGAAAAGAGCCATTTTTCAATGAAATTCTTGAACGTTAGATGGGGCTCGCTTAGAGAGATAAATTACATTTGACTATAACATTGACCAATGCATCATCGTTTCGTTGTTCGATGTAAACATGCAAATAGGAGAAGCTGAGATTTGTGTGCTTCTCCTTTTTTGAATTTGACAATAGCTAGTGATGCATTCAAAAAATTAAAACAGTTTGTAATCGATGGAAGAAAAATGAGTATGCTAGATACTGTCATTTAATTAAAATCACAGTTGACACATATTTATATGCTTAATTAGTTTGAACAAACGGAAATTGTAGATTTTTTCTTGTAATGTTATTGAAAATTATCATTCATTTCAGTATACGTTAAATGTATATTGATACATGTTATAATTAAAGTTAATTTTATTCTAATTTTGATTATATTTTATAAAAAAAGGTATAAAGACCTACATGTATATTATTTGATACAGTGTATTTTGCAGTTTATGAATTTTTTTATGTCCTATGTTTCTCATCAAAGTTTTAAAAAAAGCAAACCTGGTTAAAGCGGTTACCTCCTCATCCGGCCGCTTAATACAGGTTTGACTATAATAATATTAAAAAAATCTCAACTTCCTCTTATAGCAACTATTATTCCTCTCATCGTATACTTATTCATAATAGATTCAGAAAACGTGGTTTATCTTTTTTTTGTCCACTACTAATGATAACTTACTAAGAAAATAAACGAATTAATTATAATTTCTCTTTAATATATTTAAAAAATCCAAACAAGTTTTAATAGTGTATATACATTAGAACTATAACAAAGAAGTGTGATGCATAATCCTTTTGTAACAACGTGCATATCATTAAAATCAAATAAATAGTACTATTTTGAACTATCTTTGGCCTATTTTATAAGAATAGTATCAAAGAAAATTATTGAATAATATGAAAAAATAAGAAAAATTAGCTATTTTATGAAATATTTTAAATTTTTTATGTCTTAAAAATAAAACAAGTCTTAAATATAACAAAGGGAAATTTAAAAAATGAACTTTTTATGATCATCAATTTTTGGGTTCCTAGTCATCGGCATTTGGTGAATGTAGATTTAAAAAGTTCAAAATTTATTGTTGGAGGAGGAGTCATAACAAATTACAATAAACAATGACTAATGAGCTTGTCCCTTTCCCATTTATAAGAACATAAATACAAGCTATTAATACTGACTTAATGTTCTGAAATTAAAGGAATAGTCCCTACATGTGACTTTCCCTTCATTAAAAATTACGAAAAGAGTAATATATTTTTTTCCCCATTAAGCATTTTCATGAGACGTCATCATTTTGGAAGTCGTTTATTTTGGAGTCAGAAGCAATTAAATTTTATAGGAATAAAAACCAATTTTTCTTTTTGATTAAGGATTTCTGCCGTGTTTTTGGATATAACAAATAGACCGGCAAATATAAGGACTTTACCGTCTACAAAAAAATATATCCATATATCTCCTTATTATATTTGAGACTCTAATATGAATTAAAAGTATTATTTACCTTTCATATTTACGAAGTGTATCCAATTAATTAATTATCTATTACTTTTGCAAAGACCCTATATTTTCCTCCAAATAATTCTACTTTTAAGGTCCCTAACTCATCCAGAACAAACTTTATGATGAAAGTCTATCCATTCGTCAGGGGTATTCAGGACCTTATATTAATTTGATTTTAGTCAAACATCACAGTTATTCTTTGTCATCAAGTTGTATTCAAAACAGTTGTTGAGTCTTTCTTCATTTTTAAAGTAATTTGATGAAGTTTCCTTTATATTATATATATATATAAATGTACATATATATTTTTTTGGTATATTTAATTTAATAAATAAATATGCTATTTATAAACTAAATGTTTCAATATGCTGTCACTTTGATTTATTATACAATTTAGGACGTCAATGAAAATGCTGTATTAGCCGTTCTTTTGTTCATGCATATTTAAACTGCAAATATAGGTGTAAAAAGTTTGTTTGATTTGTGTTCATCCCTTATTTATAGAAGCATTATAGTTCTATAATAAATCAAAAGTAATAGATACAATTTTGCGAGTAAAATTGTATTACCATAGATGAACAAGAACAAACTTTCTATTTAATATACATATATTTATTTCACATGATATCATTAAAATTATTATCATTATATGTAATATTAAGATAAATAAATGATGTCAAAATGACATTAAATACTTTTATATTTGAATGTAATTAATCACTTTAGAGAACATATTGAATTCAATTCTCCACAGAAATACTAATGAGATTAGGGTTTTTATAAATAACTGATTTCAAATTAAATTTACAATTATTTACACTACATATTTCCCACCCTAAAGAGATAACCAAATTCTCATGTATATATCATACAGTAGATTTATCTTATTGGATCTTCATTGTGACCATCAACTTTTGATTGGATTAAGCGGCTGGCACAAATATCTTAATCTAACTGAACTGTCGATATTTTAATTATAAACTCAATAACATTCAATGAATATTCACTGGGTATATATATACATATATAGATACTTTCATGACACCCACATCAAAAAACCAAAAATTAATTAAAAATTTTATTTTTTCATTTATTGTCCTTTTCTTAATTATTTGTACTTTGACATAGTGTAAGCATCTACCAATAAAAACAAAAATAACTTTATTCACTATCATCCTAAATAAAAGACATAGTCGATACACTTCTTGTCCTTTTTTTTTTTAAGTTTCAATTTTATCGAAACAATTTATCATTTTAAAATTAATATCTTGAATGGAAGATAAAAAAATAATATAGACATGAATAAAGAGAAAATCATCCACCTCAAAGATCATTACTCTATTATAAATGATGCATATGTTATTTTTTTTAATTCCAGTTTTTACTTAAAAACACCGAAGCAGTTTGTTTAAAAAATAACATAAAAAGACATTTTAGTCTAAAATTATTAATTCGGGGAAGAACAACAACTATAAAATAACAAATTCGGTACAAAAATAAATCAAGCATACATATTTGCATAAAGGGCTGGAAGAGAAGTCTCCTATTAAGGTACTATTACTATGATGCCAGAACTTTATTTTAATTTTTAAATTAAATATCTAACAACATGAGTATCCATTTGTACACATAATATTCAAGCTATCACTCCAAAGAAGTTTTGAACAACATTAATCGACTTATCAGAGATGAAAAGTCCCTTGGTAATTTTGAAAAGTAAATTTTGCGAGCGAAATCCATAGAACAATCCAAGGTGAACGAGTTCCAAAAATCTGTTACTACAAAAACAGTATATAGCAAATTTATATAAGCTTTAAATGAACGCTTTTAGCTATAAGAAAAACATATAAAAAACCCTTTAAAAGAAGGGGATTTTATGTGTACCTTAACATTGCATTTTCTCAGGATTAGGTAATCTCACATAAAATCAAAAGCCATATATAGAACTAATTTAAATTTTTAAAGACAATTGATCATGTGGATCACTGTTTTTGTTTATCATTTTACTCAAAAAATGACTCAATCTTAAAAAAAACAAACAACACACACACACACAAATCAGATTCATAGTTCTCAAAAGCTATATTTGATACCAAAAAAATTAATTGGAAATACGTGTTGAGTGCGTGTTCAAATACAGCTATAATTATACATTCATTTTGTTGACTTGGTTGATTAACATGAAAATAAAACAAATTTAATTTTGTACTTATTAATTAGAGAAAATAAATCTGTTGACCAAATTAAAAACAAATTTGGATAAAAGCTTTCTTTTTTTCAGATATATAAATAAATATACCTACAAAACATCTAAAGAAAAGCTTTTATCCAAATTTGTTTTTAATTATACGGATTAATGACCATTTTGTTACTAGTTAGTCTTAATTGACTCATCATTAATTATAGGTATGTGTTTGGATTTTACAACCAAAATGCATCAGTTTAATGAATTTTAAAGGATATTTTAGTATTTTTTTAAGTTATGAGTAAAGTAATGTACTTATAATTTATTTCACGATATGTTACATACCTGTTTACAAAAAACTGTTCCAAAGAAAGGGAAAAAACAATATCTATTGTCTTGTTTTTGTACTTTTTCCCATGCATTTGAATGTTTTGAGTTGGAAAATTATTAATTTTTGGGTTCAAAGTTTTCGAAAACTGAGTTAAATGGATCTTAAGGATTTGATATGATGAATAAGTTACTAATACTTTGATTGAAAATAGGCTTTTTTTTCTTCAAATCTTTAAGATTCATGAAACAGGGTGTTTGAAAAATTAACTTTCATACTCTACACCTCCAAAAGCATGAGAAAAAATTGTCAATACATAACAATATTTAAATAAAAAGGATATTTTGAGCAAGTTTATTATATATGCGTAAATACTAACTATATCGTTAGTAATTATAAACAATGCTATTGATGATATGTGATACATCAAAGCAAAAGCATCATGAACAAAAATCCACAAAACTAATATTCCCAATATAAATTTTTATTTTATAAGTATAATCACTCTAATACTTTAATTCCATACTTTGATCAATCACCTTTGGGTTTTATATTTAAACTAATAAGATAGCTTGAACAACCCATAAATGCCAGCTATGGAGAGTAGGGGTCATTAACTCTTGATCCTTGATCAATAGTAGGTTTTTTCATGTACAATCATTTGTTGATTCCTTATCTTTAATTAAACTTTCATATAAAAGGTAAGTTTTTTGGGTTTGTTTGTTTTTTACAATGCCGTTTGAGTTCAAGAAAATGAATTTGTATTTTATTTGCTGGTGATATTTCTTTCACTCCAAAGGTTAAGGCCTTCATTTGATTATTCCACTCTGAGGCATGGTCTTTAAAATAGTAATTGAAATTTTTTTGTAGTCTTCTATGATCATCCCTTCAGGTTCTCTGAGGGATGAATCAGAAAAGTGTATTAATTAAAATGAAAGGTAATTAATTATATTAGTTGAAAAATCTAAATATTTCTTTAATCCAGACTTTATTTTGAGCAAAATTCTTCTGGCTTTCTTTTTTGTTGTCAGATGTAATATAATGTCAATGTATAAATATATGTTGAATAGACGGATTGTAATGTGTACAGGATAGCAATATTACAATGCATCTACTCTGCATATATTGATATCTAACAAAATATATACTTAGTGCTTTTTCTTCATACTTGTTATTAATTATGTACTATGGGTTTTTTGTGTTCCTCTATGTTTAATGGATTTGCAAGAACGGGTTGAAGTATCAATTTGATATATCGCCTATCTTTTAAGTGCGTCAGTACTACCAAAGAAATTCATTATATGAATCCAAGCTCACGTGGCGTGACATTATTATATCTGAGAGTATTATCATAAAAAATATACATATATGTACACTACTAATTATGTATTGTCTTGATAGATATCCAATTTTGTAAATAAGATTCTTATTCTCCCAATATTTTACATATCCATCTAATATGTATATAATGTAGAAATTATTCTTAGTACCTAGAAGTAGAAGTTATTTCATGTGAGCTTTCAAAGTATGTAGACAACTACATCAATTACAATGATGAGTCCATCTCTCACATGAGAACAAATAATGAAGTCTTTGAATGCATCTTTCTTCTTCTTCAAATAGAAGCCTTAATTGTCTGAGTAGAGTAAAAATCTTTTACATGAGATAATAGTACTAGTTATTATTCTAATTTAATTGTACTTTATCCATCTATCTAGCTACCAAAATGAGTATGGCTGTAGACTGTAGACACATAGCTAAATTAATAGCTATCCATTTTAATAAATGTTTCTGAATAAATAATTTAAAAAACTGTTCATTTATGACCCTTCAACTTCTTCATTCAACCCTCTAGCCCTTAAAAAACTCACTAATACATCTGCTAAATATAAAAGTATATCTCACTATCTCACAGTCAAATAACCTAAAGTTAATCAAAATAATGGACTTTTACATTAAGAAAGTGAGCCTTTTGTTTGTAATTTATTCTTACGCTGTTTGTGATGTGCATCATGATAATTTATAATGCATTATGAATGTTACATACAAAATGATGGAATTGCCACCCCCACTTTCCTTAAAAGTCTATTCATGTATTTTTTCCGTTGAATTTATAGTTATTAATATTACTGTTATACATATATGTAGTGACTCTCATTCATTAATGTTCAATAATAATTTCCTCATTTTTCATTCGTTTCTATCATTCATAACTACATATTAATATAAGTACATATATACTACTTATTCATCGTTGTAGACCCAGAAAATCAACAGTACTATGTGGTGTATAGCATCACTAAACAAACGTCTGTTTGGTATAAAAAGGGATAAAAACGCACTATTTTAACAAAGTTTGAGAAAAGTAAAAATTTCCAGATGAAATAAAGGAAGGGATGTCACTTTTTTTTTTTTTTTGAAAAAGGACAAAAGTCCTAACTACATACTACATACAATCATAGTTTAAGATTTATTACACTTTTAAATTTTAAATACATATGTTACACCGGACTAATCGTCAAGAGGATGAATCATATTTTATAAGAGGTTTTACAATTTGTTTTTAGAAAAATAACATCAACGAGTGACGTAGTTTTATTTGTGAGGAGAGGGCTAAGTTGCTGACTGAACCTTGACACAGACGAACTTTTAGTCAGATGATTAGGAATTTTAACCGCATATGCTCATTTGCTGTGCCAAGGCTGGGTGCTAACAAGAATCAAAGAGAAATTGAGCGGAGGTGCGGTCAATAAGAAGGGATAAAGTACATAACCGTAATCTACTAATCACTCAACCTATGAGGGGTGGATCCATCGGATGTCTGTACTTTTAAATTCATCCTTATTTATTAGCTTAACTTCGAACTATAGTGCAATACATAACAGTTGTTTGCTACGTTATCAACGGTTGAAATATTGATTTATTTTACCAAATTAGGATTCAATTAAAACTCCAGTCCTTTAAGATAACGTATTTTTTTAGTCTTTTAACTGGTCTACAGACAAACTGGAATAAATCTATATATCAGACAACATTACTGAAAAAAAGGGACTAAGAAGCCTAGGTATACAAGAAAAAGAAAAGAGCAGATCTTTTAGGAATGATCATAACCAAAAAAGACACGTATAATAAGGATGTAAACTATATGGAAGACATCCTTCGAAGATAGATCAACATCTCTAAAATACATAATTTCAACATAACTAACTGAGTAAGGGGTCTAATCAGATAATAATCCTATCAATGAACCAATAGTTTCATGTGACTAAATATAATCGCACGATAGAATAAAAATTTATAAAAATATGCGAAGAGGTATATCTAAGGCACCTAAAAAATATCAAGAGAGACAAAATATAACCGAGGACTAAAGTAATAAATATCGAGACACATTGAATATTAATGCTATGCTAACTGACAAAAGAGAATTAACTTGCTATATAAACTATGTAGAAGGCTCCTTAGGTAGTAGCTTTAAAAAAATAATTGACAATCCTAGCGTACTACTAATTTCCTTCAAAAATATAGATCTAAATTGCGTCACTGCTTAGAAATTGCATTTACAAAGACAAAAGCAAAATCAATTAAGAAGATGGGAGATAATTTAACTGATCCAGCACTTACGCAAATCAAGATATAAATTAAATTAAGACATCAAAGTCAGATAAGAAATAACGACAGGAAAGGTTCAAACAAATTTTTTAATAAAAGGATCTTGGAAGGAGAAGGAAGAGGACTTAAACTTTCTTCATACGTTGTAGAGAGCTGGAATTAAAATAGATGAAGTTTTGTAAAGTTTTTTTCGACAAGGAAATTACTTTCAGCCAGATGTTAACAAGATAAAAAATGGAAAATTTGGGAACTCGTGAAAACAAAATAATACAAAATTATAAAAAAAAGTATATGGACTTGCTGAGGAGAGAATTATAAGTATACATGGCTAAACATAGAATCTCAGATGAAGTATGGTCTTTGACAAAAAAAAAGTATTTGCAAATAAATGTAACATAACATAGTTATATGTCAACAATCGTTGGAGGCGGTTGCAATAGTTTTAAAAATAATCAAATTTGTGTTAGAAATCAAGAAAATTTAACTGCAGAATATTTTTTTAGGAATAAATTACTAGACTTTTAAAGGTGTTAAATCTTAACCTTGATACACGAATGCTGTATGCCAATAATATACATACAAAACATAAAAAAGGGTAAACAGTTCAAAAACAATTGCAACACCTTTGTCACAAATCCCTTTTGTACAATATTGTTAAAATATCTCAAATTTATCTTCAATGAGTGAAGTTTGAATTTTAATAAATTATATCAAGAGATACCCCAAAAAATCAATAACTTCAGCCAAAAAAATACAAAACTAACTTTATTTGTAAACAAATATTTATTTTCACTAAAATTACTTTTACTTTCCCAAAATCATTTTTTTCAAATATCTCAAAAAAAGTTAACACACAAATGTTTGATTGTCCTCCCTGATTATATTGATCATACTGTGCATACAAATGGGATATAAATTTTGTGGGCTATATATTTTTTGACGTTCTAGAAAAAGAGTCTATTGAAACTGACCTTAATCTGCCCTTCATACAAATAAGTTCAGATACTTAGGTATAAGCTATTAATGAACTGCGTTATTATTATGTAAATATCAAAAATCTTATATAAGTATATCAAGACATAGAAAAAAATATTCTTCGAAAATCATTTTTCTATATATATATATATATATATATATGAATATTCTTATAATCAAATTCAATTAGTAGTTCTTGTTTTTATTTTTAAATCAATTTATATAATATTATTACCGTAATATAAAATTAGTTTTAATTTACTTAATATAAACACAAAATTCTAAACTAATGCTATGTGCTTATTTAATACAATCACTTTAAATTATTATTTAATTATAGAATTAATTAATTTTAACCTCATTTATGTAATGTACAAATTTTCATTCAATCAACTCAAATCAGTGTGTCTAAAACTCTGCATCACGAGCCAATAGTATGCCCTGGAGAATAGTTAAATTTGTGTTTCTATTAGCAAATAAAAAATTGCATCCAAAATGTTGTTCTTGGTTACACTCCATGGTTTTGTTTATATCGTTAAGCTCGCAGAAGTAAAAAAGTTTGAGAAGCAGTGACTCAAATCATAAACTTATGATTATTAGTCCTTCCATATCAGATTGTACTATTATTTTTACCCCCACTCACACAAATTTGATTAAATCTATATTGCATGTTGGTTCTGTATGGCAAACACAAGTATATTTATTTTGCAATCAGATGATTGCCTTTCAATATATTAATTATTATTGTCTGTTTTCAACTTATATGATGTATGTATAGCAAATTCCAAATGATTCTGTGCCTTGAACAAATACTCTGTCCAAATAAAATAAATAAATCATATCTGGAAATTGCAGAACATTTAGACTTTGCTGCAATTTTAAATGTAATTTATAATTGAAAGTCATTTTCAAGTCATGCTTCAAAGTTAATTTTATTTTATTATTGGAAGAACATCAGCATTTTCCAATTGATTCAATTTTAATGCATTATTTTGAAAAAAATCAACTCCGAATGGGTACTAATAAAATTTGTTCCACGAGATTTCAATATATGTATGACTAAGACTCAAAAAACGAAATATTTTGCAAATAAAAATTTAAATACATTTTAAATTTCATAAAATTCCTAGAGGTGTAAATTATCGATTTTTGGGAATTTGACGTTGAATTATCATACAAAATTAAATAAAATGAGTATTTTGATATTTTAATTCTCGTTAGGCTTGGTGCAAGTTAAGTAAATAGAGTATTTATAATTATTTTTGTGTTTGATACTTTGAGAAATGATAAAATATATTTACTCAAAAAACATATATGTACAAAATAATATATTATTTGTTTTGTTTAAAACAATATTTAAATAAATATAAACTTCTTTCTGGATTTAGATAATTAAATAATTTATTTAAAAAATCATTTTTATGAACTAATATGGACCACAATGGAACTTTAAAATTTTAATAATCACTTACTAAAAAAAAATTCTTAAAACTTGTTCTAAAACTTTAAATATTTGAGTAGAAATATTTAAACTTTCTTTGTCCTGGAGGGCAAAGGAAACTTGAATATATTATGAAAATAAAATGAAATATTTATTTTATTTTATTTATATTGAATATATAGTTATACTTTTTGGTATAACTTTGTCTTTATATAATGAAGCAACTCCAGAGTCCTTTTTCTAGAGCTAAGTACTTAGTTTTTATCGAATGTTGACATTACTTGTGACAAAGTACAAAATAGATCTTGGTGTTAGTGTCAATATATATTTAGTTAGTTTAACTGATAATTTAATACTATCTTTGAGTAGAGAAATCATTTGATCAAAATTTTCCCTTTTTCTAAAATCATTTTGTTATGAGATTGACCTTTCCTATGAATGCCAATTTCTTTCCTTAATATTTTCAATTATGTTCTCCAAGTTTTCCATCTTCTTTTTGAAATATATTTTGTGCCTTTGAGATTTACCACACCAATTTATTGGCAATTCTTTTATTTCTATCAAGCTTTCATTGATATCTTAAACTTTGTCTTGACAATTCCGCCCATGATTTTCAATATTATCTCTGCTAATTTCATCTGAAGATAGATGATAAAATTTAGTGAAAGTGTATCTACACGTTCAACAAAAAAATTCTTTCATGGAATAAAATTGGAGGATTCGTATTGTCAGCAACTGCACTCCTCCAATAAAAAGGTCGAAAGTCCCTCTTAAGTTAAGGTTTAATTCTTCGTTGACATATTAGTAAATCATTTTTTTATTAGTTTGAATTCTGAACTTGATAAATCTTTTTTGTAATTGTCTTTTAGTCTCCACAAAATGATCACAACATTTTTTCTGGTGAATTATGAACGAGTTGAATAGTTTCAACTGATGGCGTTTACAAATTGATGACTCTGCAGAAAATTTGATTTTTGTGAGTCAAAGTTGAAGTAACTCCTGTTTTTCTTTTTTTTCTTCGTATGCAATGACTATCTAAAAAGAATATCATCGTCAAAACACTTCTCAGAACCATTTGAAAGAAATTCAATTCAACATTTAGTATTATCACTCTATGTAAATCAATATTATAAATAATTCTCTTAAGAATACAATTCGCAAATACGATATATTTTGGTATAGAGTACCAACTCAACAATTGATATACCTACTAAACAATGTAAATTTGAAATGGATAATATCTAAAAAGATAAATTGAAACGATTGTCTTAGTTTTGTGATTTTTTAATCTTTATTTGCAAATTTTGCATTAAAACTTGATGAAATAAGGCTATTTTTAGCTTTTTGTGATTTTTTTTGCCAAAATATTCACATTTATAGTTTTCCTTACGTCATAAAATCACCCTTATTAACCAAGAAAAAAAAGGGAAGACAAAAATACTTAAATTTACTTATCAAAATGAGTTCAAACTTTGAATGCATTTCTTACTTCAATTAAAAACATAACATAACTAAAATTAGCAAAATTAAAGACGTATCTTTTTACAACTTTGATTCAATTATTTTATTTTATTGCTAAATATAAATATATATTACTATGTGCAAAAAATATCGGGAATCAAAAAACCCTCATTTAATCATCAACAAAATTCATTTAATTCACCTCAAAGTAAAAAAAAAAAAACATTGTGCATGGACCAATATTTTATTTTCAAATTTTCTTAACCGTTACAAAATTTGTATTTTGTCAATAATTACAGAATAATTGCTGCTGAGTTTAGATATGTTCTTAAATTTCTACAAGGGTAGGAATTAATTTCCTTGAAATTTTGGTCAATGTTTGCAAAATGTTTATTTATGTTTACAATTACTAACTATGCTCACCCCCACGGATTTATAATATATAGAATATTTTAAAACAACAGTTTAATCACTGTTAATTAACGAAAAAATAAGAGGGATTGCTAGAACTATTCATTCTCTTACTCTTTAATATTCAAAACTTCAAATAATTCGCTACAAAAAAGTTGAAAATTGATAATCAATATTTGTTCCGAAATCTGGATTTTTAATTTTTGAAAAGTATTACACGTGTTCTCAACGGCAAAGAAGATTGAGATGCCTTCTTTAAATATGTTCCATGATGATATTGCTAATTTTAATTTTCTCCATCTACAATTTCAGCATGTTCAAAAATACAAATACTTATCGAAGGAAAAGTTTGACAGAAGAAAATCTTATGTCATTACACTATGGGTAAAATAATAAATAAATATTAAATTAGTAACTTTTAGAATTTTATTTGCTTTGCTTACAAAAGTATAGAGCAATTTTTTCTAGGCCAAAAAATATTGCAACTACATCCTAGCTCTACTGATTTTTGAAAAGATGATTAATCATTATATGAATATAATAAATAATAAGTAAAGATGATTTACTCGTGGGGGCTTGTATTTCATAGTAAATCATTAAATTCAATTTGTAACCAGACTTCATATTATACCGTGTCTTCAGTTGGAGTTGTGGCTACGATAAATACTTGTATAATTAAATTAGACAAAAGATTATTTTATCATAGGTTCCTAATCTATAATATAACTTAAAAGTTCCTGAGATTATAGGTACAAAGTCGTGTAGATATCATTTATAGAGAAGACGAGAGAAGGACGAGATATCCGTGATAATAAAATATTTGGAAATCAAATCTAGAAACAATGAATTAGAAAAGAGGGTCTGATTTAATATCAGTTTTTCTTGAGATTATAATAAGCTCAACTAGAGATGCTTTTCGCTAATATAAGTGAGAATACGCAGAATTATAAAGAAAATGAAGGGATAGTACTTTTAAAACTTTCTTTCACACTAGGTTATCTGTGAATTTCTTACTCCATACTCAAGAATAGAACACATCCAGGATGAGAAGGTATAAAGAATGAAACATTTGAACAAAATATTGCACTACACGATTCGGGGAGAATTTCCTTTTCCAACGTAAATGAATCAAATAATATCAGGAATAAGTCTCTTAACAATACGATCATTATTCATGACTTTTGAATAACACTAATTCTTCCCTTCAAATATGGATGAATAATTTTTATTCATTTATAAATTCTAGGAGATATTATGTTACAAAATATTGTAAGCTAATAAATAGGAACATTTATATTTTTATTTTTTCTCTCAACCTCTCTATATTTTGTGATTATGTTGGGTCTATTATATATATATATATATATATATATGTAGTATATATAGAATTTTGATTATTATAGAATTTATACATTCTATGGTCAATCCTAGAATGTGTACATTCTTCGTACAAACCATAGAATGTATTCATTCCATGGGTAGTCAGCAATGATTTTTAATTTTTTTTTACATAAAGATTTTTTATTTCTAATAATTATTTTCTTTAATACTTTTCCATATTCTATAAGATCAAATTTCGAATGTACACATTCTATGAATTTGTCTATAAATTTTATCCATTCTATGATTTGTCAGAATGTAAACATTTTATAATGACCTACGTTCTATACGACATTTATATTTATAAAGGGATATTTGAGAAGTTTCTTTTTTAATAACAGAACCTTTGTACTAAAAGGGTAGGGAATTAGTTACCTATAAATTTGTTTGCAAAAAAAGGATTAAGAAACCAGCTGATATCCTTGTGCGCGCTACTACTTCAGTAGCTCTACCGTGAGTCATTGATTTTTAGCAAATTTTTGCTCGAAATTGGATGAAAATTTACACATTTTGATTGACGACTTTTTCTTGATTAAGGATTCTTATTGGGCGTTTGACATATCATTTGAAAGCTGTGGATCTAATCTCTTTAATGCATTCCTTATTAATCCATTTCATGAAATACTTAAGGAGTTATTTAAAAACGAGTATCCTTCTAGGCTTAAATTGAAGTTGAAGCTGAAAAATGGGCCAAATTAGCTCAAAACCTAGGGTCCAATTTCTCGAGAACTGTCGGACTGACAAAAAAAAAAATACAGATTTGAAATTACCGTGCAAAACTGAATAACTTTTATAATACTAATACCCCTTAGGATTTTTGAAAGTTCACATTTGTTGACCTGTGTAATTAATTAGTAAATGTAAGATCACTGACAAATTAAGATTTTAGTTTATCATATATTTATTTTTTGCATGATTACTTCATGCCCATCACTTAATAAACACTTAATATTCCTAATATATCCTTGGTTTCTGATATTCAAATGTATTTTATGGCTTCTTTTTGATAACTTTATATGTTATATACCCAATGAACACTACTCTTTAGAATATGATTCCTTGATATAGTTAATATTAACACAATGACGTATATCCCATAACATAAAAACATACTGAAAAATACTCTTAAATAACTTATACATATGCTGTCATTCAATGTGTTACAAAATAACTAATATATTCTGTATATATTCTCCATTTTTCTTTGAAGGTGATCAATATATCTTCGCATGTATGTTTATATGAATGAATCTTTCCCAGAATCTATGTATCCAATATAATTTAATATAGAGTCATCATTATTAACTCCCAATTTCATTTTGTAGGAGATTATTTCAGAACCAGCTCCACGTATAGAACTAAACACAAGAGATCCCAAAACACCAGATGAGAGCTCCTCCAACGTAACTGTAAGAAGCCGATCAAGAAATCTTCATTTCCGTTCCATTTTTAACTCTCCAATATCTATATCTGTATTTCATGTGTATTTCTCATTAGGGTTAGTTGGTTTTATATTATTTTGGACGGTTTTGATGCTCAGAATCTACTTACCAGAGTCCTACTGGAAGTGGAGCTATGATTTTCGTAGAAATCTATAGAAATAACTAATATATTTTTATGTCGTCGATAAATTATGTACTTTTATCTGTAGTTTGGCTCAAAAAGTATTAAAAAGAAAAATAACTTGTGGAACATGTGTTGCTAAAGAATTAGACAGAAATAAAACTTCAACTTCTAATTGACAAACGATTGTACGTGTATTTTTATCTTTTTCTTGAGTAGGATGTTTTAATTGCTTATTTTGTATACATTTAAGTTGTTGCCTCTGTTAGAAACAAAAAGATATACATATATGAAGGTACGGCATGTGTACAGCTACTGAATAAACTGTACTCTGGTCTTCCTAAATACCTACCCATATGAATATATTATCATACTTATTCATAAAAAGGATTGCAATTGTTTTAAACATCGTAGGAAGGAGAGCAAACTCATCATCGTCTATAAAACTAAGTTCTAGATAATTATAAAAATAATAGTATAGAGTTGCCAACTTCCCTCTAGGGTAGACAATTTTAATTCCCCCAAATTACAAACTACCTGTCTAATACTTTGTCACTATGAAGGGACAAATATCCAGAGCGTCTCCTCTTAATTGTGTCTTTGTATGTACAAGGATGATGTACCCGAGTTTGGATTTTGTACTAGGTAAGTTAAAAAAAAATGAGATGAAAGATTTTAAATGTTGAATTTAGAGTACTTTATACAAATATGATGCAATGATTGAAAGTCCTTTAGTTGATCCATATATTAACTGTTTAATTTCATACTTTTCTCGTGAAAATTAATTATTAATTGGTAGGTAACCTTTGGCACATTAGATAATCCAAGTACCATCAGTTCCATTACTCCTATATAAAACATGTGTATCATAAATCAAAATGAAATGATAGTAACATCAATTAATATTTGAGAATCAAAAATGGATGCTGTTATAATTGAATAACAAGTTATGAGTAGAGATGTAAAAAATTGTTTTTATTCAATTGAGCGGGAAAACCAGGCCTGAGATGATGCTGTAACTCTATGGTAACAAATTCATATACAAATATGTACTTAAGCACGCCGGGATTCCAGCAATTTGTACATATTTTGCAGTTTATGAAGCATACAATTTGCAACTTATACATGACATACAAAAAATATAAAAAAGAAGATATGGAGACCAGGATCGTAGGGAGTAGGGATTCTGGGATCTAGGGCGATGGTTTTGAAAAATAAATAAATATAAGAAGAATTACAGAAAAAAGAATCCCTTCATCATTAAATTGAATGAACACAAAAAAAAAAAAAAAAATAACATGTCACTTTCTAATTTTTACCACTATGTGATCATTTTTTTAATAAAAATAAAAATATGGCAAATAAAAAAACAAACACAAGAGAAAAAGTATCATAACCATTGATAAATGTTTCCTACAATATATAAAAAATATTTGGATATTAATATCCAGTCAAATTTTTTATTTGTTTTAATAAATGTAACAGTAATCGAATTAGGAGAAAATCAAAAGGAACAAATATTTTCTAGTTATTTAAAAGATATATTTAGATTGAAAATGATGTAGGTATAATCAAAGCTAGGTACATAATAAATGTACTATATAAAGTGCTATTTTATGAAATGAAGGTGTTATTTAAAACCTGTTTTGTTCTACTATATTTATTATATTAAGTATTATTTTTTTATACCAAATATATCTCTCAGACATTTCTACGTTTTTGATGAATTTTTAAATGAATATAACGTCAGTTACGTAATGTAATACACATAATTTCTACAGCTCACAGTGTCAGTTGAACAAAATCAAATTGTGTTTTCTCATTTCCTTTTTTTTCTTTTGTCTTTTTTTTTTGACAAAAAGTAAAACATTGTGTTGAATTCACTAAATTAAAATAATGACCTTACAATTGCAAAAAAAAATCAATTTATATAGTAAACTTATACACTGATAAATGCCTATCTAAGACATTAATATATATATCATAATTATTTATAAGGAATTGTTCCATAATAAAAGTAATAAGTACAGTAATATTGGTAGTAATTTGGTTATCGAATGTTTTGGTTAATGAGCGCCCATTGTTTTTGAGTAATTACCCAACTTGTAACTTGGATAACGAGGAATGTCTTAATTTTGTGTAGTAAGTTTTATCTATTGAATCACTTCAAAAAGACCATCCAATATACCTTCACACCGGAACAATGAAATATAACTATTCAGCTTTCAGAAAGAGTGTTGGAAGATATAAACTTTGGAGATGCAAATTATATTACTGATTCTTTTTGAGTGATTTAATTGAGCACGACGAACATTTTGGGATAAAGAAAAACATCATGTATTCTCCCTTCAGCTGTTTTTCATCAGTTGACTCTTCTGATTTAACGTAGCTAACTCTACGTGTTATGATTTCAAAAAGGGTATTATTAGGAAAGTAAAAAATATGCAAATGGGGTTTGTAAAAAAAAAAAAGAAAAAATCAACCTGGTAACTCTGACAATTTGATGAATGTTGAGAGGGAAGCAGCTTGAGGTAAGCATGACATTTTACTGAGCTACAAGCTGCTATTCTCCTTTATATATACAAATGAAGACATCAATAATAAATAATAACATTATGTATACTATAGATGAGAGACAGAAAATTAACTGAAATTAATGTCAGGAAATTATATATTTTTAAATAATAATTATACGAGGACTTGAGCCCTTTTTTGTTTACATTTTATTTGATTTATAAACCTTAATGCAAGTATTCCTTCATGCAAGATCTTTACTATCAGGTAGATGTTCTTCCCTCAGTAATAAAGGAAAAATGATAACAGCTTTGGAAAATAAAAAGTGCTGTTCGAAGTGCCAACTCCACGAAATCTCACACGCAGCATTTTGCATATTTTTTTACATTCCTAGGTATTATTATTATTTATGATTTTGATGTATAAAAAATATATTAGATCAAGGATTGCACGCCCTTTTTTAAATTTGTGAATATTATATAAATATTAACGATTGATTTGTATATTAGTGGAATTTATAAATGTATAGCATATCTAAATATAACTTTGCCCAATATTAAAAAGTTGGCAACAAGGAAAATACAGAAGGGTAGCTACCAGTTGTTTCTCCAAATTTTTCCTTTCCCTTTTGTGAGTCGAGGTTGCGAGTAGACAAAAAAGCTCGAAAGGAAGGAACAAAAAATTTCAGTTGGTACTACTACTTGATAATCAATTTGAGGCAAGAACTTGCTACAAATATAAGTAATTCAATTTCTGATAATAATCAAGAAAATCGACGAAAGTGTATCCCTTCTCCTGGATTTCTGATAATTCCAATTTGCTTCAGTCCTCTTCAATTTTTTTTTACAAACAGTCATTGATTATTATTTAATAGTGTTATTAACAATGAGTCGGTAAAGTGAAACAAATGTATCCGATAATAATTGAAGGCCTGTTCACTCATCTCAACAAAATACCCATCCCTAGTCAACTTTGAATTACTAGTCTTTATGAGTACGAGCGCTTCTCCAACTCGTAATTCAAGATATGGCTGTCTCTAAAATAACCCAATTACTTAAAGAAGTTATAGTCAGGAGATCTGTCATCACATATTAGAATATAATTAAATGTCCTTTGAGATAAAAAATACACAAAGTACATACAATTGTCAATTATTGTAATAATTGAATTACACTTCCTGTTATAAATATGTGCATACCTATTTTAGACTGCATTATACAAATTTTACAGTATCTATGCAAGAATAATTTAGCAGTTACTGTTAAATTAAGTGCAGATGTTTGTTTCAACTCTAAGAATACAAAAAGTAATTGTCTACGTAATATTTGTATACATTTTCATTTTTCTACAAAGTGCTTCACTTAAGTAAAAGAAGTATTTCATTTGGTTTTTTCTTTTTGGCCAAAACCTTTCAAATATTATGCAATATGTATACTACAAACAATTAGCTTTGCTTTTAAGATTGATGATGCTAAAAGCAATAGAAAAAACATATGGTTCTATAACCTGATGAATTATCATCTAGATACCATTATCCTTGCATGAAAGTTGTTTGTCAATTCAATAATATTAGGAGCATCTATGTGTGTAGAAACCTAATTTAGTTAGTTATAATGTGTCAACAAGAGACAAGAATGTGAAACACATTTTTTTCCCCATTAAAATGATTAGGTCCCATTATCCCTGTATGTTCCTTTACATATCCCTACCACAATTGAAGACTCGAATTTGCAGCTCGAGTCAGACTTAAGCCTTATTAAACTCTGATTTCAGACAGGACTCAAATTCTAGTTGAAAAAACATTCGACTCAGGCTCGAAATAAAAAGATATATATTTAAATAAGTTGAGATGTTGAGGTGAGTGAATGTGTCTGCAACTACTAACGGGTGATTGTTATTTGACAATTTTAAATAATATTCAATAACTGATAGTAACTTGGTTAGCGAATGTTTTGGAATTGAGAGAACTTAAAGGAATTTGAATCGTCAGAAATCTATGGTTTCTTAATAATCGAAAATTAATATATTTATAATTTTAGCAAGTTGTCGTTTCAACAATACAGAGAATACTGAATTCAAATTAACACTATCAAGGTAATGAAAGGAACTGATATTTTTCTTTCCTTCTTTAAACTCAAGATTATTCCAACATTTTGCTCATCCTTTTAACTTTGCAACTTGGAATCAAGTCACAATTGAGCCGAATTAAGCTTCAGGATCAACTTGACTAGAAGTGAAAAGATCAATACTCGAATTCAAATAGTCTAAATATACTTGACTTTGACTCGAAAAAATGTGTGTATACAGTGCGTCATAAGGGCCCTAGGCAAGGTGCTATTTAGAGACCCCTAGTTTGTCAAGCTGACGAAGAGATTCCTGACCCTTAAAGTAATGGTTTTTCAAGGTGGATGACGTGACGCCTCGGGGTATCATTATAACAGCTCAAGGAACCTGTTAGAGCTTTGGAACTTATGAATTTATATATCTTTATTCATATTAATATAGATTAGGTATGCCTCATTTGAAAAAAAAATATATAGAGGTGTGCTAATTAAAAATATTTTGAGAGCCCCTGCTTTAGGTCATAGACAACTGAAGTCAATTTACCTAAGGGTGAGGCTTTAGATCAAGTGTTCTCAAAGTGTAGCTCGTGGACCAAAAAGTTCCCATGATGCACTATTATTATGTATTAAAAATACAATAAAGGCCTCAATATAATAGTATTTATTTTTGTTTGGCTATTACTGCTTTAGATGATCTACTATGATGGTATACCAAATTATATTTTACAAAAATATCAAGTTAAACACATTAAGTTGATCAAGTACGATAAACTGAAAAACACACACTCTAGAAGGCAAAGAAAACAATATTTTATATGTCAATGAATAAAACTAATTCAGTATTGTTTTTTTTAAATTTATTATATGTAAATTAATATGTTAGTCTATTTAACCAAGAAGTGCAACAATAAAAACAAGCCAACAATAAAAATATTATGCATTATTTAGAGAAGTAGTCATATTTTGATTGTTTACACAATTTCTGCTTCCTTGGGGGGTTTTTTATTTACAAATTCGTCACTGATGTCCTTATATGAAAGCTGTTTGCACATCTCATCAGTGAGGGGATCCTGGCCCATGACCTAAGGTAATACAGTTCCTCCTTATGTTTTGTTTTTTGTTTTTTTGGATGAAACTGGGGAGCTCAGAAGCAGTCATATACTCATCAAAAGGCAAGCTTGGTAAGATTTTGATCTCCACAATCAGATCTTCCAATCATTGTCACTTTCACAGTGTGCCAAGCAGTTTTTGGAAATTGAGAAGCACAAATCGGTCACTCACTTAATCAACTTCTTCAAGCCTGTATTTTAAAGATTCAATGACTGCGTCCACAGCAACTTTAAAAACCTTGCTTCCAGCCTCTTCATGGTAATTGCAATAGGTTCCTCCGTTGATTCATGTACAAAGTGCTTTTTTGTGTTTTTCAGTCTTTTCTCTTTAAGTATAGCTTCCACACACATATTTTTAGCAGTTCCTCTTCCTTGGCTTTCTTTTTCTTTCTTTTTCCATCACAACTAAGATAATTTTTCTTATGTCATTATAAGGTTTGGTTGTTTTAACCAGAATGCCTGCAGTGTAGATTTTGATGATTGGAAACGTATGTACATATTATAGTGAAACGCTACTTACAAATCCAAAATAATACTTTAACGGAATTTTGTAATCAAAAAATATTTGTTCAATTTGACTAACGAATCATGTTATGAGTCATGACAAGAGATACACACATGAGTTGTGTAAAAATAAATCCAGTTCCTTGATAAAATCAAAAATGATAAGACAATAATGGAAGTCAGCCTATATACTACGGAAATTACACTATGAATGTGAATTGATAATGAGTAAAATATATTGAACAAAAAAAAAGTTTAATAAATAAAATAATAACCTTTGAAGAATTTAATTTGCATTAGCATATGATTCCATATCATATCAAAAATATCTTCCATATGGAAACATGTCATTTTGTATCTTTTTGGAGAGTTAAACTTTTTTTTGGCATCACAATAAACTTTTTTATGTACGACAATCCAGCATAGTATTAATTTATTCCCACAATACATTGTCTTTTAATAAGTCAAAACGGCACCAATTAATTATACTGGCCAACAATTTTTTTCGAACTTTACATATGTTGAATGCGGATTTTTTTAAACTGATTATATTTCATTTTTTATTGCTAATTTCAAATGGAGTCTTTTTCTACATGCTTTATGTTTTTAGATATTTACATTTTTTTTTAATTTACCTGATGTATCTAACTTAATCGTAATTTGAATTCCTTATAGAAGCAAAATAAACAAAAAAATGCATAATCTAATAATGATCGAAGATTTAAAAAGGATATTCATAATTATTTTACCTTATCCTTAATTGAAGAAAATGGCTGAAAATATACAAAAAAGGTGAACAGTTCGAATTAATACCCAATTATATTTTGCTTGCTCTAACATTTGTTAATATATACATATATGAATAAATCAGTCGGAAGAGCAAGTCTTTATTTGCTATTAACCTTAATTATATTTTTTTATCTTTTTATATGTATAAACATGCATTATATTTATGTCTTCAGAAAAGGATGATTAAATTAATAGAACTCCTTTAATATTGAAAAATGCTTTTTATAGAAGCAGGTTTCTTTGAGTGTACTTATGTACATATGTGTGTGTTGAATTATTTGATGACAAGCAATGCATTATCTATCATTTGAAATGCTATGTTTTCCATAAATGCTTCATGAATATGGAAGAAATACTACTTTTGTTCAAGATTAAGTTTCATTGCTCTAAAAAAATATATATATATTTCACATTAACATTTATGGGTACTCAATATTTGTACACATGCATGTCTTTATTTTTCTTTTTAGGTAAATGTATTTACATGTATATAATATTATGTAGTCATAATGTATTAAGTACTGATAAAAACTTTAATTTCACCACTTAAAGAATGTAAAAATAGAATAGAAGATAATAGCAATTTTAATGAAATCATCTATTTCCAAGGATAGATTGTATAAATATTACGACATAGGGAGAGAAGTTGCATCGCAACAAGCTTCTGGATGATTCATCAGGTGTACAATTTATGCACATAAAGAAGAGGATCAAACAGTAATGTACATATATTTGTAGTCTCCTTACACCATATTGCAAATCCACCTTTTTTCATAATTATACTTATACTACGTATCATACAGAAAGTGCAGTCAAATGTAAATATGAATTAATAGAGTAACTTTATATTTTAGAATGCAAGGCTACTCAATTGGAGACACGTGGTTCAAATCTGTAACTTCTGAGTGATGTAGTTGAGCCCCAAGAGAATGTAGGTTCTAGTGGGAGATTTATAACGTCGTTGAGCATATTATAATAAATACCTATTTGTTTTATTTATACCAATTGTCTTTCTAAAATTTAGCTACCAATAGCAATAGTTGTGCAACCCTGTTATAATGTTTGAAGGATATATAAATAATTAATCAAAATATACATACAATATGTATATATTAAGTCTATATCTATGAAATGCGACTTTTAGCTATTACACAACAAATGTAGCTAGGAGTATTTTAATCCATCTGGCAATGTCTTATTTTTTTCGTCTGTCATCTGGCAAGTTTCATACAAGAACACATTTTCGTTCGTTCCTAAAAATTCGTGCCTTCACACTACGATTTCCGGACTTCATTGATTTTCATTTACCATTTGTAGAAAAACACTTCTGAAGTACATCAAATGATTGTACAAGCTTCTAAACAAAACACAGTATGGTCTACCCGGCCACAACCAAAAACATTGTCCAACCCAGATCACTTCGTCCACAAGGCAATGCTGTGTGTTTTTTGTTAAGACCCAGTGAAACAGTTGACGATGCACACTACCAACAACAATTGCCCAAGGCACGATTGGGAACCATTGGACAATGTGGCTTACACACAAGACTTGACGCCATCAGATTATCATTTGTTTGCATCGATGATTCACGCAATAAAAAATCACAGGGAAACCAAAAAATGTCTTAATCATTGGTTTGCAGCCAAAGACGGCCTATTTTTTTTGGTACAGCTTCCACAAATTGCCTAAGAGATGAGGTAAAATGTGTTGCTAGCTATGGTTATTATTTTGAAGATTAAATTTGTCACCATTTTTTCACAATAAACGTTAGAAACTGAAAAAATAAAGTCTCATTTCATAGGTAGAAACCTTGTATATTATTATTATGAGTTGGTTTATTTAGGAATTATAAAAATCGTTCTAATCGTTTAAAGATATATATTTTAACATTTTTCATACATCTATTTTCTTATTACGTACATGAATATTTTATCCACTTTTAGATATAATTTCGTATTACAAATCAAATTTATGTTGTGAACCAGGTTGGATTTTGTACAAGTTACAGTTGCACGTGTAACATCTTTTTTGATTATAACATTAGTCATATTAATTATTCATTATTAATTGATGATATCAGGGGCGGACATCCTATTTCATAGTTAGGAGAGGAAACAGTTTATAAGTAAAATGTTTTATAGAATAAATGCATGGGGGGATCAGACAAAGTTTTTGATTTTGATTGTTTTTTATATTAATGATGAATTTTTTTTTACATTTTCAATATTTAGAGCAGAATTTTTTTAAGCCTTTAAAGGAGTATTTGAACAACACACATTTAGAAAAAGTAAATCATAATTGAATATGTACTTACATGATTCTTAGAATAGCCGTCTAAATTTTTTATATTTACTAAGCCTTTGGGAATGCTCTTTACATGATATTACATCCATGTAATGTGTTCAAAGTTATTTCTTGAGGTTTTTTGAACAAAAAGAAAAAAAAATAAATTAATTTTATTGCAAAGCTAGAAAAAACGAAAGTTACAAAAAAATTTAAGCAATCACGGTGTTATTCGCCCCACCTTGAAAATCTAATAGCGAACTTTCTTTTAACTCTAAAACTTTCCACCAAAATGTGGGGGGGGGGGAATCCAAAGTCACTTGGTAATTAACCAATTCTTCCCAACTGTTAGAGCAGATTTGTTTACAGCTTAGCAAGGATTCATTCGAGTTTCACCGATTTCATCCGAACACGTATAAAGGGATAAAAATAATTAGAAAATCGATAGCTCACATAAAAATAGATAGAAATAGTTGATGTTTTATGTGTATACCATTCGAAAATTTACACATTATTCTTTTGGCAGTTGTCTGTTTTTCAACTGCTCTAGCCAAGTATCAAAATTCTAAGCATTTATTAGTGTAGTTCAATATATTTAATTAATTTTAATTAATTTAATATTTTGAAATTCATAAATTGAAATTTGTGTTTGTTTCTAGAAAATACCATAAATATTATATCATGTTACTTAAAAAAAATTACCTTCATAAAAATCATATAACTGGGCATTTAGAAAGCCCCATCCAAGAGTGTTATAAAAAGAGGAAAGTTGGTCAACCAAACATAAACTTTATTTCACCTTGAAGAAAATTGATTTAGACTTTCCATTATTAATTATTCTAGTGTTTTTTTGTTAGTAAGAAAAATATAAAACTTTTAGATGCCCTAATATATGTATACAAAATAATTGTACAAAATCTTTTTTATAATTTTTCCACTACGTTTAGGAACAGTGTATGTATGTACATCCATATCATATAAACAAATCACATAAACATACATATGTATTGTTGGTTTATTTTCTAATAATACCTTTCAAGTGTAAAGTAATTTAAATTAAAGTACTATTGTGTGATATTGTTTATGTCACATACCTAGTTATACCAAAAAAGAAAGTTTTTTTTGTCTTTCCTTATTCTAGAACATTGTTTTTAAAAAAATGATGAAAGAGTAATTGTATATATGTACACTATTGATATCTTATGTATTTGATTATAGCTTTAGTTTTAATTACTTAGGATAAGACAGTAACTTCAATGAAGAAGTAATGTAACAAAATGTGGATAAGTTTATTTCGTATTCAAGAAATGTAGAAATCTCAACCAAGTCCTTTTTTTTTATCACATGAAGAGATTTGCAGTTTAAGGGGAAAAACCAAGAAAGAAATAAGAATAAATCTCAATATATTTATATCTTTGGAGTTTATATTTCCAGTTTATTGTATTTTATCAAGCCATTAGTGACCATGATCCCCTAATAAGGATCATTTACTTTTTGCATAATTTTGAATATATGAAGCAAATTAACAAAATAAAATTTATTTTCAAAGTAAAGGAAATTTTATATTAAGTATTTGGAAATAGTTTTAAAAACCAAATTGCAATATTTTTCAAAAAAAAATTTTTTTTTTCAAAATGACTCTATGTTTTGAAATTTTGTATTATTGTTGACATTTAACCCAGTATTTTTTATGTACATGAAACTTATATTTTTGAGTCTCAAAGGAACTTATTCATAGCTAGACAATAATGTCTGGAATGAAATAATTTATGGTTTTGGTAATGAATGTACTGATTGAGTTGCCTTGCCTCCAGATACCGTCAATACTATTTCCAACAAAGAAAAAATAGATTAAAATTACTTTGATGACTAAATTTTATTAGATATTCCAGGATACATTGAAGTTTATGGCCATGGGAATGATGTTAAGGAGAATGATATTTTTTAATCTAATCTTCCATCAAAAAAATCTAAAAGCTATAATTATTCTAGGTTGAAATCATATTAAACTTTCAACATTGATAATAATAAGATTCAAGAAGTGAAAGATAAATGTAAGAAGAAAGTCCTACTCAAGTTTAGGAAAGACTTTTTGATAAAAAAATTAGGAACCATGTAATTGAAAAAGTTGGATTTATGTACTAGAAAACAAAAGAGATGATTTTCAAATGACAAATGGTAGCATGTCTTCCAAATTTGATAAGGTTCTTCATGTATTCACGCTACTTTGCTTCATTATTGAACGAATGTTTTGAGAGCTATTCAAAAATAAGAATGAGCACAGTAGGGTATTTTATGCCACGTACAACAGAAGGGAAACAAAAGATGTGTAGAAAAATGTATGAAATACTTTTAATAAAAAAATAGCTCCTTAAAATTAATCTAGAATAAATTATACTTTAGTTTATATTTTTATCAAAATAGTTTTTGTGAAGTATTATAATTATATAATAAAAGTAAATAAATAAAAGTTCGTATAAAAGTAGTTTTTATGTACCATGATTCCCCTTCTGCAACTTTGGCCGATGAACGACCAATTTTTTTTCCTGATATAAATAAATTGACATTTACAGATAACAGAAAAGTCCTCAATTTCATTTTTTTTATTCAAAATGTACAAATTATGGGGATATTTATATTTATATAGGTACAAAAATGTGAAAGAAAGTCAGACCCTACCTGAAGTGAAACTATTTTATACTCTTAAACAAAAATAATGTCGATCGTGGAACAAAGTATTTTATTCATTTTAAGTAGGCGGTTTACGTAAGATGATATACTATATAATTGATATAATTTTCAATAATATATAGTCCAACTTTGGGAGTTCACTCTTATCGATAAAAAAAATATTCATTCCTTATATACCAGGTTTTATCCATGAAATGAGACTTTATTTTTCAATTTCTAACGTTTATTGTGAAAAAATGGTGACAAATTTAATCTTCAAAATAATAATCATAGCTAGCATCACATTTTACCTCATCTCTTAGGCAATTTGTGGAAGCCGTACCAAAAAAAAATAGGCCGTCTTTGGCTGCAAACCAATGATTAAGACATTTTTTGGTTTCCCTGTGATTTTTTATTGCGTGAATCATCGATGCAAACAAATGATAATCTGATGGCGTCAAGTCTTGTGTGTAAGCCGCATTGTCCAATGGTTCCCAATCGTGCGTTGGGTAATTGTTGTTGGTAGTGTGCATCGTCAACTGTTTCACTGGGTTTTAACAACTCACTCCAAATCATACTACGCTGATCCCAAAAAACACACAGCATTTCATTGTGGCCGAAACAATCTGGTTTGGTCGATGTTTTTGGGTTGTGGCCAAGCAAACCACACTGCGCTCTGCTTAGAGCATGTCCACTGTAAAATTCTATACCTTTTCAAATTCAATGTGGGAGTAAATAATAAAGAACAATATTCATGAAATTTAATATAATAATAAATTTATTAGAATCTCATGTCAACAAAATTAATCACATCTACAAAGCAATTCTGGATGCTATATACATCCTTTGCTTCTCTTAAGCATTCACACACCCGCTCCATTCACCTTATTTTTTTATTTTCATTATTTATAAAATTTATTATTATGTTGAATTTCCTGAATATTGTTTTTTATTATTTATTCCCATATTGAACTTGCTTATTCCTATATTGAACTTGCGTATTCCCATATTGAACTTGAAAAGGTATAGAAGCATTTGATGTGATTCAGAAGCGTTTTTCTTCAAATGATAAATGAAAATCAGTGAAGTTCGTAAATCGTAGTTTGAAGGCACGAAATTCGACATATTTAAAAACAAAAAATACGTTGTTGTATGAAACTTGCCAAATGACAGACAAAAGATAAGAAATTTGGGATGGTTTACAATACTACTAGCGACATCTATTGCCTATTAGCCGAAGGTCTTACTTCATAGGTATAAACCGAATATATACATATATATATTTAATATATATAGGTGCCTGTATCATGTGTTATATGGAAATTAGTTTATTTTTTTATTTAAGGCTGTAGGAGTTTGGCAATTTTTTTTATAGTCAATTCAGTGACTGCATGCTCAATCCAAAAAGAAAATCTTTTTAATCGTTTTTTTATATGAAAAAATATATTTTCTTCATTATTTTAACTTGACTATTGGATATCCTAACTTGTAAAATGGTTGAGTACACTTTTATAAGACTCTACCTCCAAAGGTTTAAAAGTTATAATACAAACAGGTTCATCAATAGAAGTAGACTGGGACGTTAAGAAATTTAGGCCGAAGGTGTATTTTTATCATATATCTATATCTCCTGAATGGCTAATATTTATGAGCTAAAATTTGGCACACGTTATTTTTTTATATTATGCACCTATGTACTCAAAATCATTCAGTTCTGTGATGGTTGAATGGTTCCTCTGATTTGGTTTGAGTCCCTACACAAACAATTGATATATTGATCGTTTTATAAATTACTTCTCAAGACCCCAATATTTCAACCACACACATCAAATTTAAGGCTACAGTGTACAACTATATGGCCAATATTATTTTTGTAAAAAATAAGTTTTTACAGAAAGGCTAAAAGTATAACATACAGGGGGGAAATATTGAATTAATACGCTTTTTGACGCTTCGGATAAAGAAAAAGTAGTGGCCAATGTTTTTAGCAATGTCTTGAAGGAGTCACATGCCAAAAATCAGTTCAATCCAGCGAGTAGTTTTGGAGTCTTTAGATCTAAGAAAGACAGACGAAAGTCTACAAATATATATTTATTATATTAGTAAACATTACTTTATTAATCTCACAGTTCTTGAAAGGTTGATTCTTGACCTTCGTTGCCCTTCAATACAATTTAAAAGCTTATATACAACCTTTTTCAGACCATTATTGTTCTTTTTAATTAATTTGTTGATTGAAAAAGAAAGCGTTAAGTAATAACCGGGCCTATACCACAGTAATATATATTGGAAACAAATTAAGCTAAATGTAAAGCAATCTGTTCTTTTCGATTGGTGTAAGGATTTACACTAATCGAATATGAATATGTACAATAATTGTATCTATTCTGTGAAGTCTCAATACTCAAACATCTCAAATGTCGAACTTTTCGATAATCAGGCCTAAAATTTCGACTTGTATCTTGAATACAAGGTAGTCAAACCCTCCACCAATACGGGGTTATTTGTTAATTAGACTTGTCTACTAGTCTATTGACAGTGTGGCGGTCGCAAGAACAAACAATCACGTAGTTAGAGATGAAAGAAAATAAGAAAAAAGAAGAAGATATTATTCCCAGTGAGTGCCGAACACTTCATAAATGAACAAATAATTATTATCAGAACTATTTCCCTCCTTCTTATTTCACTTCGATGAGGTCCCCTACAACGCATCTAAAATATATAAATTTAAACCATAAATGGGTGTCTTATTATTCATGTTAATAATTGAGGGGTCCCTATTGGGCAGCATAAGCTTAAGTCTCCCAAATGTCAAGGTACAGTACATGCATATTAATGTTTGTTTGTACTTATTAAAAGTAGACTGATATATTAGTGAAGCGATTAAATAGGCCAATTTCAGCCGATATTCGATTAAAAAGTTAAGACTATATTTTTTAATTTATTGAATATTTAATCCTTCAACAAATCAGTTTTTAAAATATACCTACCTATGCATAATTTAAACAAATATTTGGTATGCTGGAACGCTCTTTGCCTCATAAATCACTCAAACTACTTGAAACTTATGTGTGCATTTAAGTTTGAAAGAAAAGTAGGAATCAAAAACTGTTTTGAAGAAATACCTACGTATATATCTGTGTATATAGAGTGTACGAATTAACGTTGATGATATTATCACCTATTATGACATAGTGTTGTGTCACAAAAAAAAACAAAGAAATGGTGCTGATTAAGTATTTCCGTGTTTTTGAAGAGTAAAAACAATTTGAGCAATAAGGTTTTTTTTTTTGCTTTTTGCTCGTCAATATATTTTATAGTAATGAAACATAGTTTTAACTTTATTTTATGTATCTAAAATTAGTCATTTCGAAATTGCTACAGCAATTTGTGCTCGGAAAAATCAGTTAAATATTTTGGTTTTTTGAATACTCTTCCAATTGAAGGATCCCATAATTTAGAATGAAGAACCAAGCGTCGTGTATTTAATATTGAATGAACTCATGGGATTGAAGGCATCAATTCATTACTATATTCCTTCCCGACACGAAAGTATAGTAATCCCTGGATTTGTGTTCCCTTCTCTCCTTGAGGGATATTTTTCTTTCTATTTTATTCACCGAGTACTTGTTGCTCCCTCTCTGAGGGGCTATATATTTATCACTAAAAAATATAGAACCCTTTTGCTGACATATCAGGTCCCCGTGTTTTCGCCATTTATTCAACCTTTTTACATTTTAGTTGTCTTTGGGCCTTTACAGTTTTAGGGGTACTGATCCTTCCATTATGTATGAAAATGTAGAAATTTTAAAACATCCACCAATTTACGTCTAATCTTTTATTTAGCATTGAAGCAGGGGGAAATGCGTAAAAAAAGTTTCAAGATATGGCAGAATCTTGTCCAAGTTTTTGATGAATACTTCTTTTTGACGTTGAAGGATTATGTATGTATGTATGTATAATTCAAATTGCAATCTTCATTGACTTTCTCAATCTTTCTTTCAAAAAGGGAGAGAAAAAAAGGTACGAAATTATCGGGCAACTAGACATTTATGTGTTATTCCCTCCAATTGTTGATCTAATATCTATTTAGGAGTATGGACATTCAAATAATTTGACAGCTAACAAATAATTACTTCTTCGGGAGTGTTTTTTGAGTATAATATTTCAAATCATTAACCTTTTTTTTTTTATAAATATGTAGTATTTAAATGTAGATCATTTTTTCATAATTTAAAGAGAACCCTGAATGATCCCAATGAAAGAATAAAATTGAAAGTGTCCCGCGGATCATGGAGTGTATATTTCCAAATCTCCATTACAAGACTGTGTTCACGTTAGAATTAAGAGGGCTGTTAAAGAAGCAATTATATTGTTCAATGGACATTTTCAAAAGAGACCATGCCATTGAAAAATGGGAAATCCCAATGGTCTGAGAGATTCCTTTAAATTTACATAAAGTGGGAGGTCATAGAGTCAACAAATATCCCAAGCTTAGTTTATGAAAAGAGCATATGATGTCAGAGACCTGAAAATAATGAAGGTGGAAACATGACGTCATAAAGCAAGAAAATTGGATTTAAAAGGTTATGACATATTTATTCATATATGTGTACATACATATCTATTGGTTAAGGCCAGTGGATCATGGATGGGTTCCCTTCAAAAAAAATATACTGAGCTTTTCCAGAGACGGATAAAAAATATGAAGTACTGGTCCTAATTTACCACTAAAATGCTCTTATTTATTTATTTGTTTTAATCTCCTACTTACTTTGGAATGTATAAATATATTATAAGGATAAGTAAACTAATAGAAAAGCTTTTACTCATTCAACTGTAGAGTAAAAAGGTTACTATTGCTTTATATTTTACATATGTTTGAACAAAATCGATGGAAGATATTTTTTACTTTTTATTTTTGTATATTTTTGCCATAAATAATACTATTTCCTTAGATAATCAGTGTATATATATTAATTGCTTCCGTTGTTTTTCAAAGGAATAGATATCGAAATAAATAATATGCTATATGAATGTTTTTTTTTGTATACATAATGTATTTAGATGAATAGAAAAATAAAACCCCTAAAGCAATAGGCTAATAAATTGTATTTTCAATTAAAATAAATTGTTGTAATTAGCCCTTTAATGCCCAAGAGATGAAATAATCACTGAAAAAATCCCCCATTTTCAATTCTTGGTTATTTTTTATGTAGAATCAGATATTTGTTGAGAAAATATGGAAAAAAAGCCCCCCTTCCCCTTTTTGGGTTTGTAGCATATATGCTACATTGGGCATTTGCGTAAAAAAGTTTAGTGTGACTTCTGTTTTGAGAATATGGTAGAAACCATTTGAAAAGTCACAAATTATTATTTATATTAGTTTGATCATAAAGATGTGCAAATTAGTTTAAGAAAACTGTTTTTTTAGCAAATATAAAGTAAATAAATGAAAAATTTATTTCTTTGCTTCAAGATAAAAGTACATTTATTTACACATGAATGTCACTAAAACAGTTTCTATCCTTGTTGAGGCACAGAAAAACATTGCATTTATTACACTTCACAAATGAAAATGCACTTGGTTTCTTGCAGAGCGAGCATCGCTGCCGTTTTTCCATCCATGCAGGCATGTGATCCAAATGATCTGCTCTAACATCGCTTTCTGGCCTGCTCTGCAAAGATTTTCTTTTTTTTTGTTGTCTTATCACCCTGAAGAGAAGGTCTGCCACGGTGTGGTTTGTTTGCTGCAGCTTGCCTGGAAATGCCTCAATGGCAAATATTTTAAAATATGAGAGTATATTCATTTACTGATGTTCAGTAAGAAGTTAGGTCAATTACTCTAGTATTTATAAGAGTTTAGCAGAAAATAAAATTAGTCACCAAACATAAAAAAGTGGCCTAAATTTTTCGAGGAATGCCCATTGTATCATATCTGCTACAACCAACTTTAATATTATGTGTCAAAGTAAGGTTTGCAGATACTTGAAAGAAAAAACACACTTGAAACAAACACTAACCTCTATTTAAACATATTAGTTAAAAAACTCAAACAATTACTTACTTTTAACAATTTTTTTTCCACACAGTATTTCTTCGACTTCGCAACTTTCCACAGCTCGCTGACCACCACGCTTTTTTCTTGAAGTTACTATTGTTATATAGCCTCGTTTTCACACATTCTTTTTAAAATGGTAGCTTTATGATCAAATCATGGATAGTTGAAAGTTGAAAGGCAGGGGGCGTCCTTTTACAATATTCTGAGGGTTCAAAATTGATGTATCATATATGCTACAGTGGGCATTAAAGGGTTAGGTAAACATGTATAAAGATATCAAAGGGATACCCTGACCTAAAATCTAGGTAGTAAAATGGACTGGGTACCTGAATTTTGTCAAAAAGAGTTTTCATCATGATTCCAAACTCTAATTGAATGATATATTTTTGATGTTATATACTAAATTTATTCAATCATTATTATTATTTCAATTTCTTGATAATTTTTTCAAGGTAGATCATGGTATGGTATTTATATTCCACTAATATAACAATTTACGTACTTAAAAGCATTTTCACGTCATTACTCTGTAAGTCAGCCATCAGGGGGAGGTTTAATTAACAAAAAATTTATACGAGTAAAAACCCTTGCTTCTATACCGTAACGGTTTATTATTTTTTTTTTTGGTTTTTTAAAGCAGCCATTAGATGAAGTTTTCTTTAAGATGTGCTCTAAATTTGTCCATTTTCTTAAATAACTGTGTTGTGTCTCGCAAATTTTCCTTTAAAAAGTAAAGGAAGAAATGGCTCAAAATCAGTTGGTACTTAGCTGATTAATTCTTCCCAACTGTAGAATTATTCTTCATTTAATTACATAGGGAATTATTTAAAACACCATTGATAGCTCACAACAAAGACAAATCCTGATGACGTCCCTGCAATGTTTACATGAATATTAAATACTTTAATTAAGAATAATGGGAATGATGAATTATCATGCATGAAAGATACTTTCACCTTTATAGAAAGTATTCAATTGTGTAACTGACGAAATTTACTATCTATACTTGTAGAGGAATCTTTAAAATTTTGAACGCTAATTAATGACCGAGATTAGTGATAAAACCGATTTTTATATCGAATATAAAGTACAAAAATTGAAAAAAAGTGTACAATTTGGTCGAAACTTTCAAACTACTTTTGAAAAGAGCAAATTAAGCCGAAAAGAATTCTTAAGGAAAATAAAATCTCTGCATAATCCGGAGATGTTCACGAGTTATTTTTTGTAAATCCGAGTCAAATCACTAAAAGTTTTTTCACTACACGTCGTAATGGAATTAAATATATTTTAATATGACTCGAGTATAAGTCCCCTCTAGCTCTGATTTAGTTCTCATCATGAATATTAAAATTCAATCAAAGATATCTTCTTTGATTATGAGGATGAGGATCAATAAACAGTAAAAACTTTGGAATAAGGCGTCACGTCTCGAAGCTTCATTAAAAATAACCTTCTGCAAACGTCGTCAAGCTTACAATTTACGCAGCTAAAGGAGAGGGTCATCCCCCAATAAATATTTGTACTTAACATCAACTACACCAGAGGTTTTCAACCTGGGAGCCGCACGGCTTTTCTTGGGAGCCCTGGCTGCGACCCTAAGATCAATTTTCTTATTGACAAAAAAAAAAAATTTTCAACATTTGCGGACACATAATTATAGTTCGTGCTTCCAGTTGACTCACTGTTTGATTGTTGTGTTTTGTGCTTAAAATAACATTTATATTTCGTTATGGCTTCGAAAGGGAAGAAGAGAAAGTTTGACGAAAGTTATACCAAATTTGGCTTTACAAATATTCTGAAAAATGGCAAAGATGTTCCTCAATGCGTTTTGTGTTTCAAAACACTTTCTAAGGAAAACTCCTTCGTCACTTACAGACAAATCACCCAGAAATGGTCAACAAAACATGTTCTTTTTCAAGAGAAAAGAATACATTCTTAAAAGTTCAAGATTAACATCTTCTGGCTCTTATGCCAATTTAAACAAGAGTGCTGTTCGTGCACTATATTTGGTTACACATAAATTGGTCGTGTCAAAAAGGCCTATTGGCGAAGAATTATTCTTGCCTTGTTGTAGCGAGATTGTTTAATCGGAAAAGATGCTGAAAAAACTCAATCCTTTATCTCTTTCGGATAATACTTTTCAACGTCGGATTCAAGAACTGACTCGGAATATCAAATAAAAAGTATTGGAGGAAGTCAAATTTTACCTATCAAAATTCTTTGCAATCCAACTCGACGAATTTACAGACATAGCAAATTGTGCCCAAATTTGGTATATTTTTGATTTTGATGTTAAAGAGGATCTTTTGTCTCTCAAAAGCTCTCCAATCAACAACAAAAGGTGGAGATATTTTCGCTGCAGTCAATGATTTCTTCCAAAAAGAAGCTCTAAATCAGAACAATTTATATGGTGATACAACTGATGGTGCTCGAGTCATGCTAGGATATAAATCTGGTTTCCATGGTCTTGGGAAACGTATTTATACCGAAGTGAAACATCTTCATAATATGATACATAGATTTCTATTAGTATCCAAGTCATTGTCAATTGATTTAAGAGAGGTTTAGGACGATGTAGTTAAGCATGTGAACTTTATCAAATCAAGTGCTCTCAATACAAGACTTTTTACAAAGGATTTCAATGACAAGGAAATGGACATTCTTTTTTACATAGAAGTTCGATTGATTTCTACTGGCAACATGCTGAAGTGAAATACAAATGCTTGTTTCTGAACTTACACTACTTTTGGACACTCTTAAAACATCAACAGATCTCCTCCAAAAGCTTAAAGATGAACAGAGGCTTGCAAAATTGAACTATTTGATAGAAATTTTTTCTCGAATCAGTCAGTGTAACACTGCACTTCAAGGGAAAGGATCAACTGTGTTCAATTTTGTGGACAAATTGAAAGCTTTCCCACAAAAAGTGGTCATTTGGAAAGAAATGATAAATTATGGCAAAACAGAACAGTTTGAAAATACAGACACTTTTCTAAAAGCTGGGAAAATGTAGCATTAAAATTACATTTACCAGACTTAAGTGATGATGGGATTAAACTTATCAGAAATCCTTTCGCCATTGATCCTACCAACGTAAAAGAAGACATTTAAGAACATCTCATTGATTTAATCAAAGATTCAACAGCTAAAGACTTATTTGACACTACAATCATTATAAAATTTTGATCCAAAGTTACTTATTCATTTCCCAAAGTCACAGAAAGGGAACTACAAGGACTTCTTCTCTCTCCGTCTATATATGATTGTGAGAAAGCATTTTCAAATCTTTTTTATAAGAAGAACAAGCAAAGGTCTCGCTTACAATTTGAAGGAGACTTTCATGTTGCTGTGACAAAGACAGAAACTAATGTTGAGACACTTATCAATGCTAAGCTGATATAACCATCACATTAAAGGACTTATGTAAGTACATAGCTACTTTATATATTTATATGTACACTATTTGTTATTACGTGTCTGTAAAAAAGAACTGTGATTAGGGGAAAATTAACGTTAAGGAGCCTCGGATTTGAAGAGGTTGTAAACCTCTGAACTACAGGATTGCATTGCAAAAAGAATGGCTAACGTAGGGTTAGCTACTTTAAATCAAAATAGTCAAATAATGAAAATCAGTTGAAGGGAGAATACAGTGTATTTTTGTTTATTCCAAAAAGCTCGTCGTGGCTAGCTCAAGGAATTAATTGGACGTAAGCATAATTTTTAATCATACCTCCCGGGCATTTAACCATATGGATGATGACTACAAAAATACAACACAAAGCATCATTCCTCTCACATGAAAATTTAAAATTAATACTGCATTCTTTCATCAGCTCCCAATTTTTCTTTCACCTTGTATGTTTTCTGAGCGTTGATTGGTTGAACACGAATTAATATTAGTTAAGTTTTGAATGATTCCCTAATATTAAGTGAAGGATATTCTCACCCTTGGGAAGTGTAATTGGCTAAATACCAACTGACTTTATACCCTTTTTTTTCTCTCTATCTCTCTCTACCTTTTTCAAGGAGAGGTTGAGAGATAAAATAGAGATATTATCGTGACAAAAACATTGAAATTTATTTAAATTTGATTTAGTTACTTTGCTCACTAAGCAAACCTTAAACAAATATTAAAAATATAATTAATAGAGCTTATTTACACCTAATATGAATGTATGTGCATACTTAATTTTAGGGAAAACAACTGTAAAAGCATTGGGAAAAAAATTGAAGATACTCATTATACTTTATGTCACATTTTTTTTTCTTTAATTAATCAATTAATAAAGAAACAAGCTCAAGGTTTGAATCAAAGTAAATCCATCGAAGTCAAAAGTGATGAAACAATGTGCAGCCATTATTTAGATGAGTGAAGTACTACGGACTAAAAATTATTCCAAGGCTATGAATGAAAATAATATATACGTAAAAAGGTAGGTCACTTGTAAGGACTTGTCTCTTGCCCACTCATTAAAAAAAAAGACTTTTTTTTCTTTCTTTAAATGCATCGCAAATGGGCACGTAAGTATTTTAATACTACGGTATATTCAAATGCAAGTCATCAACTTCGTCATTTACTTATGAAACATCATGGATCACAAAAGAGTTTCCATTGTCTCTCTCAACCTTTCCTAAAAAAAAAAGAGAAAAGGTTTCAAATTATATGGTAGCTGGCCAGTTCTTCTTTACAATTGTTGGACTAATCTACATTTGATAGTAGGGAATTGTTTTCAGCAGAACAAAAGTTAAATAATATTTAATCAATAAATATTGGTTTTCGAAAAGTTGGGAGGAGGCAATAACCGCTTGTTCCGGCGTCACTGCATGGATGATACATGCGTTGCTTTTAACTTCATAATTGATTTTATATACAATGTGAGATTTATGAACACATGTGTATAATGTTCATTGTACAATAGGGTTTTGCTCAAGGCTGCATTCTTCAGGTATTGTTTATTGTACAAGTTTAAAACTCCATGCCAAATTAGAGGCTAATAGAGCGAGGTGTAGTCTACCTCATTTTTAATGGAAGTTCTAATTTGACTAAATAACAAATCAAAAATTCAACAATTATAGAATTTGATGATTTTGTTAGATACAAAAGTTTTTAGTTCTGAGAAGAAAACGTGTTCCACATTTTAATTTACTATAATATGGTATAGATATGGACTCCATATTAAAGACTTCTTGATAAAAATGGTACTTAATAAAAGTCAAACAATATGCTGAAATTTAAAATCATACAAATGATGTCTAAAAAGTGAAACTTCTAGCCCATAAATTCATTTTTTTGATTGGTCAAAGTACATATTTTTTAATGATAGTAAATACATTAAACGCTTTTTAAGACTGTTTGACTCATAAAAAATGCATAATTGCTGAATAAAACAGTCCTTTGTTTCACTTAATATGAAGTATCTTTCTTCTGTTTATTTTGCTTTTCAAAGAAAAAAATTTAAAATATTATTGTCGTTTTTTGTTGCTCTCTGTCAAATTGTGTGGCATTCACACACTAAGAACAGATTTGTAATGCAGATTTTGAGTAAGAATATCATGAATGGTAATCTACATATAGAAGAAATACTTCGTAACACATTTTCAAATGTTTGATTATAGGTTGCAGTCAATTAACAATGTAATTATTTCTTCTTCAGGCTGAAAATGTCATTCATTCTACTCCTCTTTAATCCAACTAATAATGGAAGGAAAAAGGCTGTGAAAAGGCCATCTAAGATCTCAGATACCGACTTGTTCATCTTATAATTGATTAGTTTGACAATAAATAAGCTTTTATACACATGTATAAACCAAAGACTTATAAATTTTAATTATAAAACTATTTAAAACCACTTAAAGCTTAAAGGCAAATATAGACCTTAAAATATTTTATACTGATTTATAGCACTGTGTACCTAACATCTCTATAAAGTGTTTGTGAACACCATGAAATACATATTTCCCTAAATATTGATTAAAAAATATGTTTACCGTGAATTTATTCACAATTAATCAACAAACTTTGACATTTTTTTTACAGGAATAAATTCATGAAAATAGAACTATGATAAATTATTTATTTCAATCCTCGACATTTATGAATATTATCCTTTAACTCAACAGAACTTTTAAGGGAGACCTTTAAAACTTCTCAAAGGGTATTTATTTATTAATCAAATATACTTTTCTTTATATATTATCAATTTTGAAGTTGATTCATGATACTTTTATTCATAAATGTGAGGCCTTAACCTATTTATGCATATAATTTTTATTTTATGCTATTATGATTACCAGAGCATACTTAATTGATCTTCTTCTTTTTTTGTTTCTTTTTAGTTGAGGAAAAAGGAGGAAAGCCAGCAAAAAAATGTGATATCAAATTGTGTAAAAAAGAACCACTTAAGTTATTTTGACAAATAAATAGAGGAGAGAAAAGAGGCATAAAGACATGAGATTGACCTATCGTTAGATAATAAAGCAGAACATAGTTGAAATTCAGAGAATAAACATAACTTAGGAAGGAGTTTGAGGCGCTTTGATTTAAGAACACCGATAAATTAGCAAGGTATTATTGGAGTTGATAATACCTCTATTAGAATTTAAAATATATATATATATTGACAAATTATGTTACATAGCTTAGATACTATGGGTCAAAATAACATTCTTCAGCCGTTCTAGTTTGATAAAAAATTTGGTTCTTCTATGAAGAGTTAAGAACAAAAATGATAAAAGAGATGGAGGTATCGAATTAACTTATTTTTTCACATAACATCATCATTTTGAAAGTCTGCCGCCATCTTGTGGACATTAATATTTGTAGTATCATAAGGCCTCATATTTATTTAATATATAATGCATCATGGATCAATCTAAAATATTATTCGTAATCAATGAATCTATGTATTATGACCCCTTATTAGTGTTCTCAAGTAATTTATTTTTAAGATATTAATTAAAGTTACTATTAAATAAGTAGAGAATAGCACAGCACAGGGGCGCAGTTGGTATTGGGAATAACCGTAACCCCCCCCCCCCCCCACACACACACACACTCCTATTCATTCCCCTAGATTAACTAAATTCTTTTTAAAACTATACTCATTATACTTATGCTCAGGTCATACAATTAAAATAAAAATTAGCTCATTCTGAGATATATGTATGATTTCAAATATCGAAATTTGCGTACGGTGTGGCATAGAATGGCCATGTTCTCAAATATCCCTTATATTGACTAAAGGTACATTTCATTCCCTGAAGCTTCAAATTTCATCATCCCTGGATGCAATGGCGTGGCTTAAAATCCAGAAGCAAGCTTAACCAGGGAAGAGTTGAAATTGCAGCTATTAAATGTTTGATATTTCAGAGTCCTCTATGCTTTGGGGCCCCGTAGCAATGCTCACTTTCTCTAATGCCACTGAATGAAATTGATTTTTGCCCTTAATATAAAATAATATTTTGATCAAAGCATGCATTCACAAAAAATAATATAAAGTTAAACAAAACGTGACAATTTGAATTTTTATTTAGATATTACATTTAAAAATAAAATCCAGTTTATGGAGCTTATTCGATTGCAAATAAACTGATTCAGATGGTTCAGTATCAACAACTTAATATTTATACCCCTGTCTATGAACTAACGATGAAAAGAAGAAAGAAAAAAGGAACGACTACATAATATAATATGTTATTAGTATTTAGGACTACAGGTGTGTGGTTACTTATATGTATATAAGTAAGTTTGTAAGTATTTTTTTCTCCTTTATTAAGTCAATACTAAACGCGTATCGGTTAAGGTGCGTGTAATGCAAAAAAAAAAAAATAATATATGTAACTGAATTTTTATTTCCAGAGGAAAAAAAAATCGTTTAAATGAAACACCTGTGAAACAGATAAATATAGATACATATGATGTATGTACCTATTTTTTAAATCCTTAACAAAGTTAGTCATGAATGTGTAGAGCTACAAGAATTAAAAGAAATTTACAAAAAAACAAAAACAAAAGTGGATTAGTAAGCAAGCATTCCCTTGTGTCTGATGAAAAGCCTATTTTGATTTCTTGATTTTTTTATATCTTTTTAATTACCCGTACCTATGCATGATTGTCTCAAAGCCATATTAGTATTATTTTCAAATGACTATTAGAGTAAAACATTTCATTGTTTTAGAACTGTCAACATGTATATATATATATATATATATATATATATACATACAATAACCATAAATATTAGAGCTGTGATACTGAAATTTTGGACCCGTCCTAGCAATAATTAATTGATCGCATTATTGTATAATAGCTATTTGGACCGATATTATGACATACTTTAAATGACGGCAATGTTGTTCATTTCAATGAACAAATTTTTCTTCAACAATCTATTAATAAGTTGTATGTTAAGTGACTCACTTCAAATTTAATGTGAGATCTATAAAATGTTTGGTTCAGAGTCTTAGCTTTAATTCACAGCTCGACAACCATTCCGGATGGAAATTTTGGTTCTAGAAAAAGTCTTTTAAGACTAGATTCAAAGGTAATGTGTCTCAGCAATGGTACAAAATGTAACTTGTACAATATACATACATACAAGCAGATTTTACAAGTTGCAATTTGTATTTTTTTAAATGTTTCGATGAATTGCATATTCGACAAACTGGTTTTATTTGTCATTAACTATTAATTGTTGATATTATATCATTTCGTTCCTGTAGTATTACTTATTTATTATGTACATATATTAGAAATGAAACCAAAAAATAGTTGGATAATGCTCATCAATTTGTAAAAGACCAAAAATTCCTCATTCAATACCTGAATTAGCCATACATATAATGGAAATTCAATCATAGCATTTTACTTATTTAAAGTGTCAAATGTAAGTCATTATTGTTTTATTATAATTTATACAAACTACAGGTTGTACACATTATACATAACATTGTGACCTACAAACATTAAATGCAGTTGTGGAAACAGATAATAATTACTAATAAATCAAGTCCAAATTCATACAATAAATAACTAGTAAGTAAAATGTGCTTAATATCATCATATATGTATATATATATATATTATCAACTCCTTAACTATTCCAAATTCTGTCAATTGGTGTCAGGATCATATCATTAGTACCTACATATAAAAAAATCAATTGTCCACGTTGATATTTCACTATTCATCATGAGCTGTCTACATAGGTAACATACATAATAGTCGAGCCCTCTCTTTCAGAGGCATTTATTTGACAAATACTATTATTTATTATTGACCTGAACAGGCTCTCATTTTTCCCTCTTTCCTCAAAACTCATCTCCCCCTTCTGCCTTTTTTTTTCTCTCTCTCTCTTATTCCGGGCTTTTTCTAACGTACATACATAGGTGTATACATTTTAGAAAGACAAATATGTATATGTATGCACCTATACACCAAGAAAAAGAGAGAGAGAGTGGAAAATAAAAAGTAGAGAACTTGATATACATCAACAAGTTCCCCTTCCCCAGGTCCTCTTTTCAACCCAATTGGCCGGAATTCAGACACAGGTGTCATCAAATAAAAATAAATAACATAGATCATACAACGACGTGTAAAAGATAGAAAAAAAATACTTTGATCCCCTGTAATGTAATTACATCATTTTTGAACGTATACCTATATTCATACATATATTCAGCTATTAGATTACGTTTAAAAGCCTTCGAGGCTAGAAGTATATACAGTTCTTGTGTAAGTGTGGAGAGGTCGTTTTTGTTTGCTTGTCTGTGCGAGTGAGTGATTTATAAACAGTTAAACATTAAAGTGATAATGTTTTTCTTTACAGCAAATAGGATGTCCTCACCGACTTCTTCATCTCCCCAAATGGTCATTGAGACGTCCTGCTCACCACCACCATTAGCACAAGGTAAAAAAAGAGTTGTTAAAACATATGTTATACCTATTTTTAAGACTACCTATACATACATATACTCATTTTAAGAGATGGAGGCCCAAAGAGAGAACTTTAAAAAGGGTATTGTGTATGCATATACCTAGATTATAGATACAATCCCAGACGTGGTAGCTATAGAAATGCATAAGTACTATTATATGATTTGCTCTCATTTTACGCTATTATGTGCATTCATGTCAATTTGATTCGTATATGTAATTCGTCTATTCATTTACACAAAGTGTTGATCTTTGCTGTTATGTACTTTTGTTTCAAATGAAAGAGGCTTTATTTTATCACCATTGAGTACTTCAATGATCTGTAACTGCTTTAAGACACATTTGTTGTTGTAGATAATATCTTAAGATACCATTAAAATGTTGATGCTTCCTTCCTATCAGTTCTTCTAACTTTATTAATATTTAATTTATCATCATGAATGTAGCTTTTGATTTTCTTGTAATTATCAAACCTTACGTTTTCTACTATATTTTCATAGAATTGTTGGATAATATCGGAATCTCAAGGGAGGATAATGCACCAAATACATCAATGTCCTCGGGGGATATATCGAATTCACTCCAACAGAACAGTATATCGAATGACGCGATTGAACTCACGTTTATTCCTTCTGGACGGGGTGAGCTCAAGGAGATCCCTGGGATCGGTCCTGTAATTGAAACAAGTGAAGAGAATGGCAATGTTATCTGCTATCCTGTCACCATTTCAGGAGAACAAGAAATGGATATCGATTCCCAAAAAGAAGAAAAACGCTTACCTAGCTTTTCTCGTCTCGTCATGAACGTAGATAATGAAAACTCCTCAAAAACCAATAATCAAAATAACAGCAGTAATGCTAATCGTAATGGAAAAGATAATAGTACCAACTGCTCCAATGTCAATAAGAAGGAATCTTCTCAATCAAGGACAAATGATAGTACAACACGCGTGGTCCAGGCCCTTCATAAAATAAAAATGGAGGCCATGGACGCCTGTGAGTCACATTCAAACAACAATCCACCCTCCAAAGATAATATGATTTCCAACACTCTAAAGACCTATGCAGATCTAAATGCTGCTGAAACAACAAATGCAGAGCCGCTTAATGTCACGTGGACTTACTATGCTCCAGATCTAGGAATTGGAGCTTCCTCCAACGGAGATGTTATCAGTGGACCCATAAGCCCCTTAGGTACGGCTCAAAACGATGTCAATTCATTTCGACCCATGGTCCTTCCACCCCCGCCAGTCAATCCTCCGATCAATGAAGGATCTTCCATTCTAATACAACGTGTGTCCCACAAGTATAGAAGATTTAAGAGTAAGATGCAGCCTTTGATTTGTTTTTTTAATAATAATTCCTCCTTATATACATACTTAATTAAACGTTAGATCCTCCTAGCTATTTTAATTAAAATTTATACCATCAGTTTTGGCTGAGCTCCAATGAGGAAATTACTGTGCTCATTAATGATTTTTTATTGTCAGCAATTAGCATATAAAAATTATGAAAATTGAAACTATTGATTTTTTTAGTCTTCATTTAGCGTTAAAAGTAGGTAGGTGTAGCAAGAAATAATATTAGACTTGAATTTGCTATCAATGTATGCGAATTAATATGTGAGGCTTTTTAAAATACCTACGCTCTACGTTTCTGTTTTGTTGCTACGTTGTAATGTATACTTTTTAGATTGTAACATTTCATGATTAAAATCTTCTGCGAAGTTTGTCAAAGTATGTAAATGACATACTTAGGGTCCAGAATTTGCAGACAGAACTGTCTGCAAATTCTGGACCCTACTAAGACTATCTTGATTTTTTGAAAACTAACTTAATTCAATCTCTCAAACAGTCTTAAGAACAAGATCAGTCTTATCAAAAAATTCGGTTTGAACCGATCGTTTAATTCAACTGACGTTAATTGTTATTTCAAATGTCGTTTTAAATATTTTTATACAATGACTTCTTTCGATGTGAAACTCATAGCATTTGCGGTAAAGAGTCTAAGACCGATTATTTACTGTCGAGGATTTGTAAACGGTTGAATTTTGATCCACTGACTGAAACAGATTATTCATCGAAATATCGATCAGAATCGGTCTAGAAGAAAGGACTTAAGGTCATACAAAGTCTCAACATTAGTTTAATCCTTGCACCAAATGTACATTTACTATAAAGACTGATCCATTGTCACAATTTGACTTTTAGTTGGTAGTCCTGAATCCATTAACTGTGCTTTATGAATACTTAAAATAGATTAATTAAAATGATAAATTGGGAAAGTGACATAATAAAATAATTGTAACTGTCTCTTTACATTTATGTACGTATAGGTATATTTATTTTAAATCACTTTACTCACGGCCCTCCCAATTAATGTACCTATATAGATACACATACATATATGCACCTATATCAATGGTAAGTCCTCCCACATGCAGACCATTGATGAAACTCTTTTCATTGCTTAAATGAAACAAAAGTTTCTCATCGTAGGATGCTATCAAATTTGAACTGTGGTTACATAGTGTTTATTATACGAATAGACCAACTCCCTGGTGGTCAATATATGTATGTATGTATGTATATTTATTTTACTTTAAAATACCTAATAACAAATCTACTTGGTTAATTCAATTTCTGACTTGATTGAACATCTGTTGATGAATAACTTTATTACTACTAAAAGCCTTTTGGTTAAAAAACTCCATGTTGATGGTACTTTATTCTAATACATTCCATAGGAGGGACATGAAAATATGCACATGATTTATAGAAATTTATTATAAATAGATAAAAAAAGAACCCTACACAGGAGCTGTGTTTTCCTAACAAGACATAAAGAGCAGTGACTTAAAAAGGATATGCACTCAAGAAGAAGAAGGAAAAATAATAATATACATAGTTATAATAATTGCAATCCCTCTCTCTCTACCTATAAATGCCTACATATTTATTTCAATGACCAAAAAATTAATTGAAAATTTGAGTTACGCCATACAAATAGGTAGAGTTACTATATTCAAGTGGGTTGTATGTATATGTACATTGATAGCACTTTACTTAATCCAGCTCTCATGATGCCATCATGAAGAGAGTATATTAATTTAATTGTACCCCTGATATGCATCTTTAAATTTAAATCTTTATTATTCTTATTACCTAAGTCATCTAAAAGAGCCCGCTATGAGTAATTATTATTATCATAGAGCTTTTTGACGCACGACACAGGTTCCATAATGAACCAAAAGTATAGATGTTGGCAGTGTTCTGGTCAAAATCAACTCATCCAAAAGCAAGCCCTATAAAAATGGGTCTCGAAATTGATTTTGCAACATAGGCCGATCGAGAGCCACATCACAAATTTCCAGAAAAAACCTGAAGGAAACTTTATTTTAATAGCTTTAAAAATCAAAAAAAAAAAAACTGTTAAACATATAGGAGCTAGGGTTTTTGTTCTTGTACAAACTTGGTTGCTTGTGCCTCCTCCAAGATAGACAACTTCCAGAATGATGACGTCACGAGAAAGGCTCTATCTTTAATCACGACGAACTTTTTGAGATAAACCAAAATACATAATAGTATTTTCCCTTCAGATGTTTTGTTAAATTGACTCTTTTAATTCAAAACAGTTGACTCAATGTAAAATGAACTCAAAAAAGAGTATTATTATTTTATATGATTTTGATATATACTTAAATATATTAAGTCAAGGATTGCGCGCCCATATTTTGAATTTTTGAATATTATGTTATTACTAAATAATTAAATATATTAAATGAGTAAAATTTATCAATGCATAGCATTATCTAAATAATTACTCTGTCCAAAATCAAAAAGTTGGCAACAAGAAAAATACTAGAAAAAGGCTAGTTGTAATATGTAATTTAAATTTTTCTTGTCACTTTTGAGAGTCGAGGTTGCAAGAGCACAAACAAGCTCGTCATGAGTAGATATTGTCTTCGTATAACACATAGTATTTCACACTGCATCTCTCAACCTTTCCTTTGAAATAAAGGTCCAAGGCGAAGTTTTAGATAGGGAACCATGTCTTCATTCCAACTATTTGACAAGTTTCTATTTGACCCTAGGGATACTCACAACTTAGCAATAAATTATTATTTAAGTTCAAGGAACACGTGTTCAGATAGTAAGGGACAAAAGAAGAAAAGTCGACAGGTAACTTTAAAAAAATAAAGGATTTGTTGATACTTTGAGGATATCGTTGTGACAATAGATATGTTGATAATTTTATAAATTGTGTAGAAATGACTCTAGGAAAATTTGTTTCATGTACATATAAAAGCGCTATAGTCATTAAATTTAAAATGAATTTGTTCTAGTCTAGGTAAAGTTTTTTTTTTTTTTTTTTTTTTTTTTTTTTTTTTTTTTTTTTTTTGACGAATAAATATTATTTAAAATCCACCTTATTAATTTATAAATTCATTTCAACCCACATCAGTTAATCACCTTACTAATTATAATTTTTTTTCATACATTACAGCAAGACAAGGAAGAACTGGAGCAAATAGATTTGAAGATGTGACCAAAAGAGGTAAATTTAGTAAAAGTTTTTTTATTTTATTTTTATTTTCATTTTAATCAACGTAGATTTTTTATGATCTTGATTTTTTTATGAAATAAACGTGACCTAATAAATGGGACAAAAGAAATTGTTTTTTATGGGAATAATATGCAAATTATATGTTCACTATCATATGTATATATCTAACACGACCTAAGCAAAAAATATATGTATACATATATATATGCATACACTTATGTATATCATGTAACAACAACAAAAATCCTTTATCCTTCATATGGTAAAATGTTATGCATTTAAACTCACTTTTTATTTTGTTCCATTTATTTGTGATTCATACGTATCCACGTATATTTTTAAAATTTGTATGAATAAATGAAATGGAGGAATCTGAAGTAAAAACTAATTATTCAATCAGTTTTCAATTGTATCTATGTCAATCATGAAATCAATATAAATAGATTAATTTATGTACTCATATTGAGACTCAGTCGAAGAATGTTTTTTTTTCTTTTGGGTCTGATATTAAGCAATTCTTTCTTGACTGATGTTTGGGTCAAGAGTTGGTCTTTGAATGAAAGTTGTAACGTGTATCTTTACAATATTGTATTACAGTAAAATTATTCCTTAATCTAGTAATAAGTACAAAAAACGATATTACTTTACCAAAAGAATAACTATAATGAAGTTATATTTTTTTATAAAGTAAAATACAAAAAAATAATTTGAATATCTTGTCAAAAAGTCATCAAAAATTGAGAAAAAATATTATTTATCAATCCGTTGTCATACAAAATGAAGTAATATAGAGTAAAGTAATGAGTACTAAACATGCATATATTATTGTTGAATGGAGTAATATGCAATAAGTAACTTACCACGCTACATATTTACAAAATACATAATATTACCCAACACTGCTCAGACCATTGACCCTTGTTTAATTGATCTCAGACTCAAGATCAAACAATTCCATCGATCTCACATGGTAATGAAACGCTGTAATTGTTATTTATACGTCATGAATGTGATGTTTGTTTAATTAAATCAAACAAAATTGACGTTATCACATCATGCTACTTTTTAAAATAGCATTTTAGATCTACTTAGATGAGATTGATTAAGATCTCAAATGCTTATGGCACCAGGTTCAGAGATTGAGCTAAATTGGTTTAAAATAAACTATAAGACTTTTGAATCCTTTTTTATAATTTTTTGGATCGAGTTGCAACATGATTTACTGTACTCTTTACCCTTCAACCAAAAAAAAAGTACTTTTTTCATCTTATAATTAAATACAATCCTTTTAGAAACATTAATAGAATAATTCGATAAGGAAGTACAAAGCTTCTTAAAGCTCCTTTTTTCTTTTAGTTTCCACACCAATTACCATTACTTCTGTGGTAGTGTTGTTAGTTGGTGTAGTTCCTTAAGGGGGTAATGAGTCATTTAATAAACCCATTTATTAGTAAATATTTTGTAATGGGCAAATGTATGTAATCTCGAAAACAAAATTTATAGGAAGGTATATACGTACACATATTTTATATTATATAAAAGCAAGTTAGGATCTCTAGATGATTGTATGTACACAACAATCTGCTGTTACTTCCTACTCTGACCTTTGCTTGTTTAAATGCGTACATATGTATGTGTCTATGTATTTAAAACAATTGTGGCTTGAAGTGATGCATTCTGAAACGGTCATACATATACAGGTAAACCCCGGAACTTGACCGCCTAAATACTTAACATATTCAGAGTTGAGTTGTAACGCAAGGTCGGGTGGGGTCAAGCTACATGACCTTTGTAAAAAAAAAAGAAGTCACATACCACTAGTTGGCTATGATTCGGAACTCGACTACATTGCTTCTCGACGCTCCTTTCGGAACAAATTAGCCCCTGGTTCTGGGGATCTACTGTATTTAGGTACATATGTATACACAATTATACCTGTAACAATTATAATTAAGTGTAACATTCATGGATAGTTATTAGAAAGATACTTAATAGCCTCCTATACAAACCGTATTTGTATTCAATATCTGTAAACACATCTTTTCATTATTTATTTATTGCCTAAAAAAATTATTTTCCGCCAAAATCAAGGTAGTACAATCCTTTTTTTGTCGGTGGGGACATGTTCACTCCAATAATAGATATTTAAATATCAATTATGATTGTTTAAAAGTTAGCAAAATCATGAAGTATACATATTGGTAAATAGAGGACATATGTAATGTACCCATGTAATTAACTAAATATTTTGTCCACTTTTTGAAATTCTATATATAAAATGATATTTCTTTAAAGAATAGTAGTCTTTAAATATATATCTATGTATATATAAATGTACTTTGATTTTATGGACATATTATCCTGGCTGACGAACATATTCTTACATATATGTACAACATACTAAGAACATACATAACTCATTCCTTTTTCCCCTCATTCACGCAACAGCCTCGAAGAATCCTCATTAGTATTCAAAAAGTCTCTTAATTAAAAATGGTACTAAAAGAGATGAAAAAACAAAAAAAAAAACAAATAAAAACTCATATTTTTTAAAGATAAGAAAAATATTAAAATATGGTTAAGGAAATGATTAAGGGATATTCATTCAAAGAAGGCAGAAAAAAAAGAACATAAATGAGTACATATTATATGTATGTATAAATAAATACCCATGTGTTTCAATAGGAGAAGGTGGAGAAGTAGCAAGCACCACAAAGTTCCCGCTGTGTTTTATGGAAACGAAATTATAAGTTGGAAAAAAAAGAAAAACTGTTTGGTTTTTTTTTAATATTTATCTCTTTTTTTTTACTTCATAAAAAGAACAACTAGAGGAATATTTAGAATACAAAATTCATAGACTAATAGATCAAATTTTATGCAAAAGTATTACATATATAATACATACATAAGAATTTATTGCCTTATTTTGAATTCCTTACATACTCATTTGATTCATTGTCTAGTGAACAGTTGAGCTTTGAATGTGTCAAAGAATACGTTTGTTCGTTTTAATTTACGAATTGGGATATTTAAATGATTAATAGCCCTAATAAGAAATAAATATCGAATAGGTTGTTAATCGAATAATATTCTTTATAAAAATTATAGAATGTTATTGGTATTCAACTTTTGAGGGAAGGGGGGAGGGGAGAATTATAACTATTTATTATTTATAACTATATTTTATGAGGCATCAAATGTACACACTTTTTCGATGTTTACGAGATCATCGTCACCGATTAAAATAATTTTAGCGAGGTACGAACAAACATTCTATGAATCTCTCAAAGTTTGGTGCCCATCGAAAGATCTTCAAACTTCATTTTCAAAATATTCGTAGGAGACACCAAGTGTATGAGCTTTCATTCGATTACTATCCAATAATGCCATTTGTATTGTAAATACAATGAAGATAACATTGTAAAATATTCAAACTTGCTCCTCAATTAAGTTGCAATTAAGATTTTCTCAATTATAAGGGGAGGGAGGAGCTTTAATTTACCCATACCCGATGTATTGGCAAAAAAAAATAGACAGATTTCGATAGGATCACTATCATTTGGTGCCTTTATTAGTACTAATCAGATTCATAGTGTTTAATAAAATTGTGTGTACCAAAGCAATAACACAAAGTGACGAAACGTCCCTTTTATCTTGGTGACATTCCTTAGGATACAAGACTGGATTTTTTTTTTTTTTTTGTAAGATGTTTCTTTTAAAGTAAATAAATTTATTTATTTATTTATATTAGTCTTTCCTTTGCAGAATTTACCATGTTTTAATAGTATGGACAAGGTGAATTTATGAAAATTACTTTTGTTAGTTATATAGTCATTCATAGGACCCTCAGCGTCCCTAGCAAACAAAAAAGTAATCTCGTAGACAAGTAATTTAGACAAAAATCTCATCGTTTCACCACACTGTTTCATAGGTTTGCTGTGTACACTTCTCATGGAATGTTCCATGTACTAGCTTCTCACATACTATACGAATTTTGATGCAATATCAACATTAAGTACAGACGTATGTACAAACAAGAGCCCAAATCAATTCATAATTATCTTTTTTTTTAAACAACAGATATGAGGGTATAGATATATGTATGTATAGCCCCAAAATAGCTCATAGTCATCCTCATTGTTGAACCTATTCCATCTTCCATACTCATGTCAAACCTCCGCTATTATTTATTATTACATGCATATGTTTGTATGCAATTTCTACTTAATGCTCTACATAACAAATTATTGTTTCTGGAATTGGTCTCATGGAAAAAAGGAAAGGGTTGAGGGGATATTGTCATTAACATAAAATATGGCTATATTGTACTTACATACAATATGTTAATTGAAACTATTGAATATGTATGTATATATATGCATATAGCTAGGTATGCATATTTACATATATTAAAAAACATAATGAAATACTGTTCAATATCAATATGAAAATAGAAAAAGGTTGCCAAAATTCAAACTCGGGTCAAAATAAAACTGAAAATAGGGTCAAAGGGAGTAATGTACTTATCAAAAATTGTTTTTTAACTTGGAGTCGACCATTGAATGTATGGGATTTGTTGTTATGATAAAAAGAAATCGTTTAAAAAACTTTGAGGAAAAATTAATTCCTCAAAGTCTAGTTCTCATCTCCCACAAAAGTATATCTAGTTAAAGTGGTAGAGATTAAATGTTTCATTTTTAAGAGTTCAAAACTCATAGTTAAATAGAGATAAAGGTCCAAAATATCAAGTAACTCACACAACTTGAATGAAATCCTACATGGCTCATTTTTTAATGAGCCTTTTGCGTGCACATATTTGAGGAACAACAAAATGTGTAATAGAACCTTTTATACAAAAGTACTTTTTAAAATTCATTTCTTTTATGAGAAAAAAAAGTACAATCATAAAATTTCATACTCAATTAAGCAAGTAATTACATTAGTTACATTCATACATATCTACATATGTAAGTATATATCTATGTATGTCTCTCTGTGATGGTTGAAAGACCAAACTTGTTTTTTTTAGGCTCTGAGATAACCATCAAAATGTTTTTCTTTCTCTTTGTGAGCTTATATAAGTATAAGTTTGTTTGTTTGTTTTTTTACTAGCCACACATAGTGAAAAGAATTGCATGGTAATTATAGGTTTAGTTTTGACTCAATTAGGAATTACATAAGTGCTGCTGGTTGTAAGGAATTATCACGACATCATTGAGTAATTAAACTTACATATTTTGAAATAAATGGGGTTTGATCTCTTGCGTTTCTAATATACATACATAGAACCTTTCTTGACAAAACTACCTCATTAGTTATGAATGTACATATGTGTCTAAAATTTGCCTTTGGTGTGGTAAATAGCACATAATAACTATGAAGAAACACACATAAAATCCCATTCAATGTGTTTGTATTCAACACAAAAATGACGATTTAACAATGGAAATGCTACATATATATGTATATATATATGTTGTTCAAGAAACAGACACAATAAAAACATCTGTTAATTTAATTTATTTTATGAATCCAGTTTTATGTTTTGTTGGTTTTGAAAGGATCCATCTATGTACATACTGAGGATATAGTAATCCTATAAATCAACGACTAGCATTATAAATAAAAAAATTCCCACTCGTAGCAACTCCATTCATCTTATGTTTCAACATCTTGATGTACCTATTCTGCTAATGCTAAGAAATCAATTTCAACGCCATATCAGTGACTAAAAGTGTTAAAAGTGGGCAATGATATAGATTTCTTAGCTGTGTGTGTAAGAAAAGGTCATTGATTGACACCTACATACTAAATCCTTTGTATTCTACGCATTTACACTTGGTATTTGATGTATGTACATATGTGCTAAAAACAATGCAAAAAAAATCAACATCCTTAATTTTGTTTAAATATGTTTAATATGATTAAAATGTAAATATTACTTATAATATTAATGTAATTTTAATGTTTCAGAGCAGTATAAAAAGTCTGCATGTGATCGTGAAAGAGCTCGAATGAAGGATATGAACAAGTCTTTTTTGATGTTGAGAGATCGACTCCCCTACTGTAAGCCTCCTGGAAAACGACTATCAAAGATTGAGTCTCTGAGGTTTGTAAATTAATAAATTAATACTCTATGAATGTTTATTAAAAATTAAATATTTAAGTCAACAATCTATGTATGTAAGTGATTGTGTAAGGTATGTTTTGTATACACACGCATAGGTAGTCGGTATTTGAAGTATTGATGATTCGCATGAATGCCTCATAACATGTATCTACCACCTATGTATGTATGTATGTAATAAAAGACAACAAAGAGTATTTTGCAAAATGTGTATAAATATACATATATTTTGATACTTTTTGAATTCAATATTTGACCAGTTCACAAAAAAATAATTCAAATAAAACATTATCGTTTTTTTTTTATAAACTTGCTTTTCAACATCTACTTGAGGATGGAAGCTTATTCTTCAGATGTATCTATTCAAGGAGATAGATACGCAAAAAAAAAAAAAACAATGGGAAAGAATGGGACTACGGTTGCATGTGCTTTTGGTTTTTCATTTAAATAAGTTTAATACTCATTTTGATTTAATCATGGTACAATTAGTTATAGCATGACCGTATTTTAGCTCCACTAGAGTATTTAATTGATTAATCAAAATATCTCAAGAATATATAGGTGCATACTACTTACATAGATAAATTGCAAAGTCCTAGGTGTACAACTAGAAAATCTTTAGTTACAGTTTCATGAATCTATTTATAAATTTCATCTTTTTTTTCTTTTTTTTTCATTTGAGGTAAATTATAGGTAAGCCTAAGAGAGAAAAGAAAAAACATAAATATTTGTTCAAAAATCCCTGGAGTCTGACTAAATACAATATACATAATATATATTTTACATAATTTATTTTCTAAAGTAACACAGATACTTATATTAAGTTAAAAGTTTTTTTGAACCATTATAGGCGAAAATTGTAGTGATACCTACATACGTTTAAAATTCCTTTCTTCATAGTTGAAAAACCAGTAAAGCATTTACACACTCTAGTATTATCCCTTGGTGCTTTGAAACGCTTAACAAAATACTCACGATGATCAATTTGCAAAATATATGTAATTGTATTCATTGAACGTCACAACGAATGAACAAAATTCTATTACGTTTCTTTAGAACAATAAAAAAAAGCTCGAACAAATATCAGGATAAAATCAGGGGTTTCAAAACAAGTTATTGCACTTGTTCTGACGGAGTTATCCCCACAAACATAAAAGTTCACACTGTATTTTGTTATTCCTTATCAAATTTTCTACTTCTCTTGCCCTTATTAGTGTTCTGAACTTTAATTGGTTCAACTCGTTACAGCTATTATTCAGCTGTGAACAATTTTTTACTCTTATACGGAGAATAATTTCACAGTTGAAAAGAAATAGTAAACTGCCAACTGATTTGTGGCCTTTTTTCTTTCCTTTTCTCTCTTTTTGAGGAAGGAAAGGTTAGAGGTACATACAATAAGGATAACATCGTGTTTAAAATAAAAATATTAAATGTTATTGCCTTCTTTTTTATTAGAGTTGAATAGGCCCTTGAAAAAAAAAAGATACGAATACAATCTTCAATAGTTCTGTTTTAAATATTTACACATAAGTAAACAGTAAAATCAGTTGACCTTATAAAAATGGTTTTATTATCATTATGATTATTTTGATATATCATGAATGTAGAATTTGAACGTCAAAGAGATTCAAAACAAAAGAAAAAAAATGCCAATAAATTGAGAAGTATTTAGATATATGTACACAAATTTGATGAGACAATATACTACGTTTTTGTACATAAGTGAACATCACTCTTCAAGGGTCAAGAAAATTGAGGAATGGCAATGATTGAGGGATATTTTATTGATGTAGAGTGTTATTATTGCATTTCAAGTCATCAGTTTTTTTATTGTCTTTACAAGGAGTGGGAATGCTCTAATAATTATTATTGACCAATAATAACTAATTAATTATTGGTCTAAGATGCTAGAGCAAATATAATTATTTTTTTCGCAACATAACTGTTATGCAACTTGACCGTGAGACAATGAGTATTTTAATCCCAGATTCTCTTTTTTCTATCTTTAAAACAATCCTTCGTACGCATGACCTCGATTCCTTTTTGATTAGTCATATTAGTCACTTAATTATATGTTTGTATGGTATATGGATTAAATACGAAGTTTGACTGGGTGTAGGTGGAATGATGAGTCATTCAGTCTCGTCATTTTTGACCCAGGTCTATCAGTACTACACATACGATGCCTCATACTTATGCTGATAAATAATACCAGGATTTAATCATAGCATTTGTATAGAACAAAGGCCATAGAAGTTATGTATTATTGTATGTAGCACTCTATGTAAATTGAATGCTCTGATCTCCTTCACTCTTCTTTATCTATGTAAGCATGTTTTTTCATATTTAGTTGAGGGATTTTATAATTAATTGTCATTTCTGAGGTTATTTGTGATTAGGGTAAGTAATTGTGAAAATATCCCAATATGTAATTATGAATTAAGAAATCGATTCATTCAGCATCACATTTAATTAAAGCTCAATTGCAAACTTGACAGAGCATCAAATTAGAAAGTAAGTAAGAATTTAAAAATATAGTATTATAGACTGATATTATTCCTCAAGCCTGTTTGTTTTTTGGGTTTTTTTCCTGATCTTTTAGAGTTGAATTTTGTAGTTTAAATGGAGTCAAAAAAGAAATAAAAAAAGACTTTTTAATGTAATTTAAAAATCAATTTTGCTTCTGTTTTGTTTATGCTTATTTTCTTACATTTCTGATCTCTAAACGATGCCCATCATGACTCATGGCCATATGATTAACTCCATATTTAGTTCGATTCAACCCACCAAAAGTAGAAAAGACTTATACTATGTAGTATAAGTGTATACGTATGTATTATAAGTATGATAAATGTCGAACAATCTATGATGATCAACCTTCTCTTTCGTGTGTAAGTTTATCTCATTATATATACATAAGTATGAATCATCCGTGTCAACACTCAGATACAAATTTTTATTTATTCCCATGATTTGGCCTCGAAAAAAATGAATTTTTTATACCTATATGTATATTATACATATATACAAACATAGGAGCAAAATCCTCAGTCAAATCGTGGGTTGAGAAATGCCGGATTGACAACAACAACTGTAGCAACATATCTTGCCTACATTTGTTATTATACCTATCGAGATGTAAAGTCTGATTGAGAAAGGTTCAAGAGAGAGACAAACAACAACAGGTGTTTTCAAATTGTTTTTTTTATAATAAAGAAGATATTAAACGACTTTACATTTACTGTATTTTCAGAAGCTGTGCAACATGGTCATTCCAGACAGGCCCCCAACTTTTTTTTAGAATTAACAACAAATATGAAATTAGTTAATATTATTGTATGTGGTTTACACATGTTTCAAAAATTGTGTTTCATAATTATTTCCATGCTCACCCTAGAAGTTCTTTCAAAAAAGGCCCCTGATATGTTCCCATCTATCTGTACCCTATTAATAATAGTGTACCTATGTGCATTTGACCTCAATACATCCAAATCAAGGGTAGTACGGCAAATGACAGGACCTTTACTCAAATACACAAAGGAGTTTTTCATCCATTTGATTTATTAGAATGTTTTCTGAAGGCCAAACTATGGCGACTGTACTACCTTGTCATTACTAATTGATGCACCTGCTTACATATGTATCTATCCATAAGTCCTTAGTGCCTTAAGTATCTAGGTACTTTTTTTTTTCTAGGTTTCCATCGTTTTTTTATTTATTTTTTTTTCGAATAAGAAATTTTGTGTATTTAGGAGAGAACATCTGGTTCTCTCTTTCTCTTTCAAAGTCTTGCCAAATTCAAGTATGTACCTATAACATGTATCATTAATGAAATATATAAAAGACAAGACAAAAAACTATCTGTTCAAAGAATATATATATGTATATATATATATACCTATTCCTACTTATTATAGGTACATATATAAAGAAATGTATTCGCCCACGTAAGACATTGGCTTAATACATACAGGGAGAGTGAGTTTGTATAGATACTCTCAGACACTCGAAATAATATTAAAATCCAAACCAAAAGAATCCTATTTGTACTCCCTCCCTTCTACATAATATGTATGTAAGTATTAACTATAGATGTACCATAATGATGAAATGAATGCTAAACTCAAGGGACGAGCAATTATTTGCTTTATATATAAAACATTATATATATATATAACATATTTATTTTGTATGTATTTTTGTAGTAGTGTTTGTTTGGGATACTAATGATATACGAGTCATTAATATATGTAAATAAAAACTACTCTGTTTATGCGTCATACATTTGATAACCTTATACATATTATACCTACTACTTAAGTAGTAGTTTGCTACTGAATGAGTGGCATATATATATATATATATATATTATATCGATTGCTCAAAGATTTGTAGCTATTATTATACATTAATTAATCACAATTTTTCATATTTGACGAATTTTGAAAGGAGAATGGTACTAATAGTGAATATCGACATTTTAATTTTGAAAACTGTACACACCGATATCTAAAAACAATAATAATGCAAATGCAATTCTTTTGTTTTGAGCCTACGATATTTGTATCTATGCATAATCATAGCTTATAGGTGATCGTTTCTTTATTCTAAATTATTGATAAAACTCGTTATTAAAACTCAGAAGTCTTTTTTTTTAAAAAAAAAAACATTAAAAATCATGGACTTAATTGGAGTTACACTTTTCAATTTTGAGTATTTTTTTAATATTTCATCATAACCCATCAATTGAAAAAGCATATGTTTAAATTATGCTTCTTCACTATTTCTAATAAATAAGCTCTATATTATTTTTGATATTTAATGTCTAAAATACATAAGCATAATTTTGGTATGTTTTATCCTTGACAAGGAGCAGTGAATCATTTATCTCTCCTATGTTAATCATAATATATAAATAATTACATTTTTATGAACATATTTTTCCATCTATGTGTATGATACATAGGATACATATGATCCATGTTTTTTTGTTTTTTTCTTTCAGATTGGCTATTAAATACATCAAACATCTCCAGTATTTACTAAGTTTCCCAACAGGTCAAAAGATTCCCCAACACATTGTGGATTTCGATCCTGCAGTGCCCTCATGGAATAAAACAGATGTTCTAACACTAAACCGTCCAAGTGAAACAAAAGCTGATGATTTCCGTGTTCTTCCAACAGAATGGACTCATGAAAGCATTGTCAGAACTGAGGAAACGGACTTGTCAAGTTATACAAAGACAATCAATTATGAAAACTTTTGAATTACTATGCTAGGAGTTGAACAAAGGGCCCCTTCTTCCTCACATTATTACTCAAAATCTACCATCATCCATTAATCCATCATTTTGAAATGAAAAAAAAAAAAAATCCATGGATCCTTATGAGTGTATGATTTTTTATATACATACCTACATTATATGTAATTTTGTGTATAGACATCACTTTTCAGTTGTTACTATTCTGATTCTTGTTATCATTTGATATTTAATCCGTTTTTGATCATTTTTTTCCCCTTGAAATGAAGGCGTTAGTAAAACATCTCCATTTTGAAATGAGGAGCAACCACCTGCAACAGAGTCAATAAATAAGTACATATGTATATTATATATTTTTGCTTATTTTTGTTTTTTGTTTTTTCAGGTCTGTTGGACATTTATGTCCCTTATGTACGGAGGTACAACTCTCTTTGTTTTAATATTTTTACCTGTCTGTATATGTTTTAACAACCATGTAGAGTATATGTAATAATATGTAAAATATTAATACCTAGGTATTAGGTAGTACTTGAAAGTGTCAATCAATGAAGGAGTTGCGTATCACAATTAATTACACATTTAATTTGTTAGCTGAACAAAGCATTAATATATGATATATTATAAATACCTTGCGAGCCCTTAAGTAAATATGTACTACTCCTTGTAAAAGGCCTCACATTGACGGAGTTCATCTCCTCTCCTTATGTGGAATTATTTTCTCTCCTATGTCTCTTTTTGGAATTTATTAGCATTTATTGAGTTTACATGGCTTGAGTATATGTACATACCTATTGCAACTGCATTTGACCAGAGGAGCACTAATGAGTAGGATGTATCTATATACATGCTATTGTAAATGCATCATACCGTATGTACATAAACATAATATTTCCATTCTATTTCCAACAAAGAGAATCTATGTACTACCATGAAATCATTTCCCAAATTACACATGTAAATGTTTATAACTCACTTTTTGTTGCTTCCTATGTATACATATATAATTCGCATTCTGTTCATAGCTAGCGTATTTACCACTAACATACAAATGTAGACCAAAACACTTAATTTCTTTTTGATCAGCTGTCGATTTTTCTACCAACTCTGTCCCACCGCGACCGAAGGACCCAACTGATATGTGGATATTTTTGAAAAAGGGGAATAGTACACATGTACACTTAAAAATAGTAACACATTCATATACTATGTATGTGTTTTTACTTTAGCCACCAAAAGATAAAAATTTCTTGTAGTAGAATAATTATATATATTTATATATGATTGCTTCACTTATAAGGTTATATTATATAAATTATTTCATGCAAAACTATACATATGTAGCTTCATTTCTCAAAGAAATGTCAGTTGGATTGTTTTTTCATGGTAGGATAGTATTAAACGAAGAATAATTCCACATTTAGAAAGAAGTATGGGTCTTTATTTATTTCTTTTTTCAGAGGAAAGGCTGTGACACCCAATGAAGTCGTGTTAACATTTTTGAAATTTGTTAGGATAAATTGAATGGTGGAATTTTAAGTAAAAACTAACTAAATCATTGAATCATTTTTCAATTATTTCTAGGTCAATCATGAATAAAATGTGGGCTATCTATGCATATTTATTTTTTGTAATTGTATTGAAACTCAATTCAAGACTGATTTATTCCGATCTGGTGCTAAGTGATTCCTTCTTGACCGATATTTTTGATTGATATATAAGAAGCTATGATCATATTTCATATTACTAAAAATTGATCAAAAAATAACTAAATAATGAAAAAAATCAACTGATTTTTCCCAGAATCAGCTCCAAGGTATCCACAAAACTCCTGTCTATTTATTGATATTTACTGCTAATCTCTCTTTTTGTCCCTTATATCTAAATTTTTTCAACTTTAGATTGGTTTAATTTAAATTAGCTCTCTTTTGAAGCTGTGAATATCCCCGCTAATAAATTGGAAATAGTTAAACAGTTTGAGAAAAGGGTGTAATTAGCTTGCTACCAGTTAATTTTGGGCTTTTTTTATTCTTTTTGGAGGAAGGATGGGAGAGAGATGTGGGGATAATTCCTTTGTGTGACCAAAATGATACATTTTTTGGCTTAACCTTTACCGACAAAATTATACTTTTAATAAACTTACTATAATTTACAATGCTCCAGGAGGATCTATTTCAAGTATTTGCTTTTATTGTGCATACTTAATGATTTACACGTATATTTATAAACGGTACCGTATGGTCCAATCGGGCTTGTATCACCTTTAACAAAAAAATTACCCCATGGTCACAGAGAAACAAAAGAATTGCGTTCCTTTTTGTTTCGTTTCATTTCTTGTTTTGAATGTTATATAGCTTTTACACATCTGTATTTCATTTAGTTATTTGATTTAACCATACATATATGCTATGAAGAACAGTTATTACTTTTGTCAGTATTTCTTTTTTTTTTCAAGCACATAGGGTCATTAACTTCAATTTTTGTGAGGACGTTGTTTTACTTGAGAGAAGTTAGCCGCATTACTCAAAAAATTGCTACACGTTGATGTCTCAATACCAAACATTTTGAAAACATAAAAACATTACATGGAAGAAGTTGATTTACTTTATCGATTGTTATCTTATTTCAGCATATTTTTCCGATCAAACAAATGTTACCTTTGTTTAATCTACCATTTATTTGATACGGCTATTGTCCATTGCTGATTTCTTTATCGATGAGCTCAAGAACATTTGAAGTCCTCTCCTCCCTTTGCTCCGAGCATTACCTTGATTAATTCAAGATTATATTATCGAATTCATTGATGTTGAGAGTCAAGGATATCACAAGGAAGCACAGTACGTCCATCTACGAAAAGTGATATATCCTTGCATTCCAAAAAAAAGGATGCATTGATCGTGCAAGGAAAACCACTCCTGAGGAATATACTTGAAAAGATAGCATTGTACACTGTTCAACTAAGTCAGAGGTGAAATACATGTGTAAGACTTTTGGTTATACATAAAGCAATGTCTCAATCTTTTTCTCCGCGCTCCACTTGATCATCTCTAGACTCAGGAAGTGTCTCCCTCCTCCCCCTTGATGTAGAAAATTAATAATAAAAGAATATTCTATGGGTAGTAAAAAATACTTTAAAGTATATCTTAACAGTTTCATATTATTTGATATTTATATAAAAAAAACCTAATAAAGTTTTAATGTATAAAATGGAGAGTTGAAATTCATAATGTAAACACAAATCAATTACAATGGAAGACTTTTATGTAAAACTTTAATTAGTACTTTAAATTTTGTATTTATGGTTATGATTAATAGATCTCATAAAAAAAGAATTAGATTACCAAAATATCCAAAAAAATAAATTGCCCCCTTTCCCTAAAAAATCAAATTGCTCTCTTCTCCGTGTTGAGAATCAACACTAAAACTATCTAATAAATGCGTTTGGGACAATTGTAAATATTTTGGGATCGAAACAGTCGTTAAAATGGATAAAAATTTTGATTGCTTCATTCTGGATTGTAAAAAAGTTAGATAATGTACCCGAATCACCCTCGAAAGTCTTCTACAAACAATTTTTGTTAGATGAGTAATTACTTATTAATTATTTTGTAATGGAAGTTTATCTATAAATCCAGTAGGAAATTGAGTTCCTTTAGCAATCCTTATAGTGATCAAACTTTCAGTTGCTTTGAGAGTCCCAACAGATTCATATTGAGCAGTGTCAATACATGTATGTACGTCCAGTCCATTCACCGATAGCACCTTGTCATCCTTTCTTAAAACAAACAAGTTCTGCAGTTCCTCCAGGAGTTATGTGAGACATAAATAGACCCTCATAATTTGCTCTGTAGGAACCAACATGCAACTCTTTTATCAGAGTCTGAGTATCTGTATTCATAGAGCCAAGACTATTAAGGTAATTGACATTGGATGAACGAAAAATTAATTGTGAGCTAAGAGACAGTTCTTAAGATGAAGGCCTTTGCTCTTTTATACTACCGTATTTTCGGCTTACAATGTAAAGGAAAAGTAAAAATGTACTGCTTAAAAAGGAAAAGTGTTGCAATATAGAGATCGATTACTTTTTATCTGTCCATACCAACTAAAATGGAATATCCAAGTCTTTATGATAAAATACTATTTTGTTGCTGTTGTTGACAGTTAAAGTCATAGCATCTATTTATCATTTGCACTGCATATTTATACAGAAAATACTAAGTTAATATTTATTTATGAAAAATGGCTCAAAAATATTATTTTTTTTTTACATCAAGTGACGCATTGTGTTGCATTTAAGCACCTCCGACACAATAAACCTTGAAAATATATATGTATATATATATATATATACTTTAAAAACAGTGGGTGGTAAAGGGCTCACGGTAAAATTCATCAAAATGAACCTGAAAATCAACCCATTTGATTGAAATCATTTAAATAGACTGAATATCTAGTCGAGTATTAAATGAGTACAAATAGATATATCTTGATATTTCATATTTGTTTCAAAGGTCACTCTTATTTTTATATATGTACATAGATTGTACAAAGTTATAATGTACGTATAAGTATATACTTACTATGTTTAAAGCATTTACACTTTGATTAAGAACAGGAAGTAGTAATTTTATATATGTACGTATAGTATGTGTTGTATTTGAATAAACTGATAATTACTTCTTAGCGAATAAATAGAAAGAAAGAAAGAAAGAAAGAAACATTATGGGCTGTAAATTGTGTTTTTCATGTGTACAAATAATATAATAAGAGACGTTTAAATACATATGTACATATGTAATTAAATATGAGACCAATAGTATCCTTATATACGTTTGTACTCAAACTACACTCATCCTCATTTGAGACATACTTATAGCAAGGTAAAAGGGAGATATTACATATATATATATATAATAAGTACATACTTAAATGAAAAACAGGAATGTATTTTTTGAAAAATGACCGTCAATGAGGAGGTGACCATGTGAAAACTCATAAAGAAATAATTATATATGCAAAAAAAAAAAGAAAAAAACATACACTAACTGTACTCCTTATTTGTACATATCTAAGTGCATTTTTTAGGCAACCAGTATTTAGAGTAGGGTATATATACCCTAAATGAAAACAACATAATTTCCGTCTAATGACTTCAATCCTCATAATAAGAATAACCATGATAAGATCTCATTTAGCAAAAAAAAAAATATAAGTCATAACAAGTACGACGAATAACCTCATTAGATTGTATCAAAAACGTTTCCAAAAATATACTTCTCAATTGTGAGCGAGTACTATGTAGTTCGGTCTGGAAATTCTGGACAGGTTCGTTAACCCAATCTAAACACATATTAAAACCTGATTGTGATTTTAAAGGAGCAGGAAAATGCTTGTATGTATGGCGACTGAATAAGTTATTCTGATGTACAACCAATACAATTTACGATTCACAGACCAATTAAGTAACGGTCAACGAAAACAATTAAATCATTTGAGTTCACTAGTAAAGACTGATTTTTGACTAAAATATCGATCTTGCATAGAAAACTGTTTAAACTCATTGCTATAATTGACGATTTTACCATTCACTTTATCGCAGAATTGACTTAAAGCCTTAGAAAAGTATGATTTTTGTTTTTATTCTTGTTTTCTTGGAAGACTTGTAAAAAATCAAATCATTTGTTGATTGTGAATAAATATTGTGTTACTTAGATCACATATAATGAATGTTTACATAATGTTGTAGAACAACAATTTGTTCAAATACCTTTTGTTGGAGTTTTTTATCCATTTACTGTTAAGATTAACTAATTTGTACCCTTTTTATAGCCGATTCTTTCAAAAACCACATAACAACACTGCTTAAATCATTGAAATACTGTCGTTAAAACTATGCATTTAAGTACATTCATGTAAATACATAGATATAAGCCTTATGTGTGTACCATATATTTTAGAAATTAACTAATTAGGACTCTCAATTATGCAATTATACATTATCCGGCTTAATCATATTTCAGTTGACGTGGATGATGAGTAAATGAAGTAAATGAATGTATGGAACGTCCTTTGTTAGCAACAAGGCCGTATGTATGTATGTAATAGCTGTAATGTATGGTTTCAATTCCGTATATTTTTTAATGAGCTTGTTGCAAATAAAAGATCTAAAGTTTTTATTGTACTATGTTATGTTTGAGAATGAAGACTTCAGAAGTTTGGATTCAAGTCACATGACTTGAAATCGAGTCCTTTATTGTGATGACTTGTAACTCAGCCCGTCCAAATGGTATTCGTTCAAGTAAATATTTACTTGAGGCTCCACTTGAACTTTGACTTGATATTACTATCAAGAAAAGTAATAATTCAAGTCTCGAAATATAAGCCCATTTACTACGTAATTCGAATGTTAAGTCGAAATTTCCTCCATTTGTGAAACAGTTTATTTTAAATATGTATATATTATATGTATGTTGCTCCTGGTTTAATAGTACATTGATATTGTCACCTGAGTGAAATACCATTTAGACTACTTCGACTACGATATTTAGAATATCTAATGTCATGAGTTTCTTTATGAGGAGTCTTTATCACTTTAAATGTGATATGTGGCTCGTCTAACAAATGTTGACTTGAGCTTTTAAGACTTGAACTTGAGGTTTAATGACTAAAAACTTAGACTCGAACATACATAGATGTGACATTGTCACATCTCTATCAGAAGAGAGAGTTCTCCAACAACAATAATTACTTATTACATAAATTAAATAACCTTGGATCATTGTTTTTTTTTGTACATACATCAATTTCTAATAATGAACAGGTCGCAATTTTTTATTTATACATATGTAAACATATTACGTACCCATTGTTACATGCAAAATAATGTAAAATTCTTACTTTATGACCTTCTGGCCATTTAAAGATATATGTGTATTTGGGCAATTTAACAAGATTGTTTAGTTACTCATCACATGTTTCAATGTATGTAGATACATGGATCTAATTATATGAAATGAAGTCATAATTCATTGATGCCAAATTAGTACATGAGAGTAAATATATTTTTACCAACTTAAATGAATGAATGTTCGTGATCTTCATTATGAAAAAAGTTTACTTGGATTTGAGTGCACAATTCAAAAAAAAAAAAAAATAATGATTTGGATGTTTTTTATATATTTTTTTAAAATCATTATTTATTTTTGCATGTTTGTGTGTTTACAAACATAAAAGCTCTGCTTACATGCTTGACGTCGATTACATTATAAGGTTAAATTAATTATCTTATTTATGTACATGGATAATTACATATTGGCAACCTACTTTTTTTGTACATAATTGCTGCAGGCTCAGGGGTTTGTCTTCACGCTCCTTAGCAGTACATCACAAAAGTTATCTAATATGTTAATGGATTTGTTTTTGTAAAACAATTTTCATCTGGATTGTGTTATTACATGAATATAACCTATTTAATAAAGTACATAGGTAACGTAGGTATATATATTATATAATAATCAATTGATCTTTTTTGTTTATTTAGGAGCATGCTATTTATTATCTTTCATTGCATTTTCGCTGGTTTTTTTCTTGCTTTTTGCATTCTTTTTGAAAAAAATATTGAAAAAAAAGAGAAGAATTGAGTGTTCCTATTTTAAAACATACATTTTTTTTAGTTTTGTAGGAATTTGTTACAAAAAATAACTATTATTCAATTTTGAAAACTTGCTAAGAAAATTAAATACAATAATACACTTGGTAGAATCATTTTATCAGGTATAATGTGAGTATATTAATTAAGCACATAAAATTGTTTTTTTTAAGCATAGCGAAATAATTTACACCGTGGGGCTATTTTGATATACATATTATATTTCAAAATCGCAAATAACCCTTTTTTATAAAAAATTTCAGTATCAAATACTCTTTATGATAAATCATCTCTAAAACTAAAAATAATAATAAAAAAGTTGGTAAATAAAAATTACCCACCCTTAAGCTAACTTCAAATTCCTTCAACTAAGTTTTTGCGCTAAGCTTATAGTTTTGCTGTAATTAAAATATTTGACACTCTCATTTTAGGTGTTTATAAATAAAATAACATTGTATAAATTTCTTCATATTGTAAAACGTACAAACTCATTTTATGAGTTAAATGCTTCCCTTTAGATATAAAGTAACTTTAGTTCCAAACCAAGTCTAACAAAAAAGCATTTTGATAGGTTTTGTAAGACATTGAAAAATATCATGCAAAATTACTGAAATATCCCGGTCTACCCTATTTTGTTTCATTATATTTACATAATATTTGTATATAAATAATATAAATGGTGCGAGGGGTCATTCAAATCAACGTTGATCAGCCAACAGAGCTGTTTAAGAGTCCGACTTCAGTCTGGAGTCTTTTCACTTTGAGTTCGAGTTCATTTTAAAGTCAGAGTTTAATGATCCTTAGTCCCCAGCTTTGATCAGTCCCATGAATAGTTAATTTCAATCAAGTAAAAAGATAAATGGCCTTGAAATATAATTAATATTAGTCATAATTGAAGAAAGAAAACGAAGATATCTGTGAATTTCAAGCTTCGAGTTTTATTCAAGTCAAAATATTTTAAATTTGAGTCATGAGTCTTTTCTTCACTCAGAGTCCTAGTCCCGAATGCAAGTTATCCGTTCTTTCAGCATGTACATTTGTAGGCACATCAAACTGATGATGTTTATACATATCTTTAATAATATACCTATGTAAGCACATTACTTTATAACAATTAAATGATTAGTTATCTTATCAAAAAAATGAAGATAAAAATTAACAACAACATACTTTGGAAATGACCCTATAAAAAGGGATACGCAATTTGCACTTACTAGAAATTTTATTAACCATAAACAGGTACAATTTCTATTTTCTACGTACTGATTGCAACCAAATCCAATCAAAAATTAATACACATGTGTATACATGGGTAAATATGTAGATAGCATCTCTTTATGAGCCCATTACTTTCAAAAGAAAAGTAAGTAGGTTATAATCCCTACTTATGTTTCAAAAACTCAGAGTTGAGATACAAATGCATACACACATAACCTAGGTACATGGTCCTCTTAAACCTTGAGCATAGTAATAATACTAATAATTATTATTTTGTTAATGTTTTTGAGGGGAGTTCAAGTGGAGGGAGTCATGGAGGATCTAATTAATGAAATACATTTGTTTAAAAAGATTGGATCATCATTACATCCAATTTAAAAAATGAAATTCCTGACAATGATAATTGCTTGAGAATCAGAGTAAGAAATGGTTATGTAGTATCATCAATAGCATCGGTTCAATTTATAACGCATTTATTTATATAGATGCTAACTTATATGAGGAAGCCCTTGAGAGAATGAATACATGGAGTTCATTAGTTACTTTATGGACTTTGATGAGTTGGATAAGTTACCATGGGAGGACTTACCTCTACATAGAGTTCCCATCATATGGTTGTAGTTAATATTATAGATATAAAAAAGAGCCCTCCCTGTGATATTAAAAACCACACCTGAAATGACATCATAAAACAGTTGGTAACAATGATGGATATCATGTCAGCTGTATTTACTTTGCTATTCTATTCCAAAGTAGCTTTTAATTGATTCATTCGAGTACATCGAATCAAGAAATAAAATATGTCTTTTGAGACACCTATTCATGACACTTATTTTTAATGTCAAAACTTATCCTTTTAATATTTAGATATTCCTTTACGATCATTAAGAAAAAAGGGTGACAGCTAGAAAATACATAATACAGCTTGCCAACTGAGACGATTTTGGAATGAAAAACGCTCACCGTGATGGCTTTTTGCCACATCGCTAGTTATAACAAGTGTTGTTGGCCCGGTCCAAAATCATTATAATTTTTTGAGCAACCCTGAAAACAAGTTCTGTCTAAATCAGTCTCATAGAAATATTTGATCTTCATCGGTTTCATTTAAAACTTCGATCTGCACAGATACTTTAATGAACTTTTCATCATGGCTTTAATTGTGATTTCAAATGAACTAACATTGCTTTGAAGACATCATAAGAAGTTGTAAAGGGATTCATTTTGATGTGAGACCCATACATTTTTTGGTCCCTAGTCTGGGACCTACGTACTAGTAACGATCATTTGTTTAAGGACATTCAATTTTGGTTCACGGTCTATGATTGATTCACAATCAAAATATAGGTCTACAAAACTAAGTTTCAACACTATTAATTATTCTGATGTTTGTAGTGAAAATATTACCAAAGACTAGAGGAAAATAAATAATTGTTCATAGATCCACAAATTGAACGTAATTCTAATATAATAATCCATGGAAACCATCTGATCATTATCAGAAGGTTTGGAGGAAGGAAAGAAATCGTGAATACGAAACTAATAAAGTAACAGAGCGTTTCAAAACATTTTTCAGGAGTATACATACATGTGTAGTAGATTAATCATGAATAGAGGGCATGGTTAATGATGAGAAGGAAACTAAGTGTACCTATTTGACAATGAATGAAGGTCTATTCGAAGGGTTTGAATATTATTATGTACGTTGTAAAAACGTATGGGTCTACCTTATGTGGGGATAAATTACTTTCATCTGACGATCAAAGAGCCATTATGCTATAGCTGGGGACTCGTATTCACAACTTGGACTCGATACAACAAGGCTTTTGACTCGAATTGGACTTGAAATGGAAATATTTTTACCTGCAAAGGACTCAAATATCCTTCATTTATTATAAATTATATATCTATTAATCTAATTTAAGAATCAATTACATTTTTATATGATTGAATTCTGATATTGAAGATGACTGAACTAGAGATGAGGGCACTTAGATACACACAACTCAGACTCGAGTTGCAATTAAGTCTCATTCTACTGCGAATATGACTTGAAGTGAAAAGACTCGCGACTCGACATAGACTCAAGCTATGAGACAATAGACTTAATTCATGTCCGTAGAAAATGTATCGTGAGCTTCTCTGGCAATTGCATACTTTTGTTGCAAAAGTCTTTGTTAAATAAAGTGTTTTGTCTCTTAAAAAACCTTTGACAAATTTACAGGTCATATTTTTGATTTATTGTCTTACCTACCTATAACATAATGGATTCCCTAAAAAATTAATAGGTGTGAAGTAATTTTTTTGTCAGCTATTGATTTATATACTCAAGCTTCTTATTAGTAGTTCTGAACGTTGAATGGTTGAACTCAAAATATCTATTATTAAACAGTGAAAATCTTCGCAATTAAATATCTGGAGATAATAACTTAATGTGCAAGCTACCATTTCATTTTAAACTCTTTTTCTTTTTTTTTTTTTGGAGGAACAGGTGAGAAATGAGTCGAAAATTGTTATATGTCAGTTAAAAGATACATTTCTTAACTTTTTTTGTAAGTAAATTGATTATTTTATTCAGGAAATAACTAATAGTTTGATAGCATAATAAGTCAAAATGAAAAATATACATAAATCCTCACTTTGATATTTTCTAATTTGACAGCATGTTTTAAAAATTTGTTGTATTTTTTTTCTTGAGTTTTACATTTATTGAAAAATATTTTTTTATAGCCAAATAAGGATATTGTAGGTATATAATTTATTAAAGAAAATGGAGGAAGGAATCATTAATTGGATGAATATATATATATATATATAATAATAATTATAATAAACTGCTAAGGATATTCGATATACTTAACGATTATTTGTTTTTTTATTTCCTTGATGGAAACGATACATAAATATTATTATACCTATGACCTATACTCATGGATTATAATCTATAATTATAGATCAGTACAAAATATATGTATAATTAACATACATAGAAGCATGTTTTCTCTGTTTCCAGTCCGTTTCTGGTTATGAAAATAAGAACAGGTGAATAGAAAAAAAGACAATGCAGGAGTGGAAGTAATCCACTTAAAAACAATGTAAAGAGAGTCCTTTCTCACATTATATAACTCTAAATTGTCTTCATATGACAAATCTTTTAGAGGCACTACTTCTTCATAAGCAGGAAATACCTAGATACACATAATCTCAATGACTTTTTGTCATAAATCTAAGACTAATACTTATTATTATATTAAATATATACATAATAGATTCGTGATAGTTAGAATGGTGTGGGCTTTCAATCCTCGTCAAAGTATTTTAGTTTCAAATTGAAATGTCGTTTTCCTTATTTGTGACGTCACATTGTGACGTATAAGTTGACTCATTCAATGTTACATTAACATTCAAATGTAGGATGATTGAGTAGATGAGGTCCAAAAATACGACGACAAAACTTTATAGAAACTTATTTGTTCAAGACTTGACTTTTTGTTCGCTAGGGGGGTGTTGAATTACTCCATAACTAACTATTATGCATCCTCCATGGATCTTTCTTGTTACTTTATTAAAACAAGATGAATTCTGTATATATAGTATATATGAAATGCACCTCAAAAGTAACATCTTACGAGAAAAAAATAAGTATCACAGACAAGAAAATTTCTCCAAGCTAACAGGCGCGTTTCGTTACTTTGTTTTAGAGCTTTGATCAAGGCTAGTGCTCAAGAAGGGGGGCTAAAGGAATGGTCGTCCTCTCAATTGAAACCCATTTATATATATATAGAAAATATGCCAAATTATTCCCTTCTATTCCCTTATAACACTTCTTTGCCTTCATATTCATGGAATGCTGCCGTCAGCCCTAGATTCAATAATGAGTAACGAAAATTTTACGTTTCACAAGAATACATATTTTAGGTTCCATATCTAAATCTGGTAGTATTTGATACACTAATCCCGAATCTATAACTAGTTTTTCCGAGTCAAATGTGGTTTTCGAAAATTTTTATTTGAATTTTTACACTTTTTATAGGTTTGAGTCAACTTTTCAGCAAAAAAAAAAATTCACATAAAATTTACCAACTTTTTTTCAAATTTTAATGTTTATGACTAATATATTTCATGTTGAATCATTCATTTTTGAGAAAATACAATGTAAAGGTAAAAAAAAAAAATCATCTTTTATAAGGGTTTTGTTTGGTATAGAATAACACCTTGGTTTTCATAATTTTGAAATTAAAAGTTGTTTTTGAAGAAAAAATAATTATCATTTTTTAAAATAGAGTATTTGCATCTAAAGGCCCTAGAAGAATAGCAACATCACTTTCTTTTCTTTTTTTCAATGTCATTAAGTCAAAACTCATTCGAGGTTAAGTACTGAAATTTTAAAAATTATGTGATCATGAAGAATATTGTATTAAAAAAGGAAAAAAAATAAATACAAATATAAACTGGTAAACAATGGAATTTTTATATATTATTATATCAACCTCAACGGATTTGTGCCTCATTAAAGCTGAAACAAATCAATATATTACTGCAGAAATAAGTCATTTAGAAGAAAATACTCTTTTGTAAATAATAAATTAATTATGCATACTTCAAATGAATTCCTTTTGTTTTAAAAATAATGAAAAACAAGGTGTTGTACAAAGAATAAACAGGATTATTGATTTTTTTTTTCTTGCTTAAAAATTGCGTAATACTTATAAAAAGTAAAAAATACTATTCATACAAAAAATTATTCAAAACCAGATTTGATACTGAAAAACTAATTACAGATTCATAATTAGGTCGACACGTAGTACTAGATTTAGATATGGAATTTTGAAAAAATAATATTTTTGTTATTAATCTATGGCACTCATTAAGAAACGGTTTTATGTAATAGACCATGGAGACAAGTTCCTCGGGCTCTCCATACGATAAAATTGCTGCAACGATACACACTATTTAAAGACCAATAAAAACTCGGGTGTGTCTTGGAAAGTCCTCTCAAATATGCATTGAAATGGCGCCGATTTATCTAAAGCTAAGGTATGGCAAATTCCAGGGACGTAGAAGAAAGCAGAAATAAGTTTTACATCAATTGAACCCATTCTAGGTGGCGGGACTATAAATGTACAAATAATACTTATGATTTTTTTTTTAAATTTAGTTGAGCCAATATAAAAACATAGTTTATTTAATGGCTGTTCTTCAAATTACTATTTAGCTGTATGTAATATATTTAGTTATCTGTGGCAATATAGTAGTTTTTTGTAACTTAATTTAAAATTTGGTAAATATGAAGTATAAACTTAAATTACATAAGTCAACAACAACACATGACATTGTATTTGCCTTAAATAAATTAAAATCAAATCAATATTGCAGCTGAAATAGGCCATTTAAAAGTAAATAATTTTTTATCAATGAAATAACAATTGATTAATTATTCACCCTTCAAATGAAGGCGTTATTATTACAGGAAAATTTTGAAAAAGTTTACTTTTTAAGCCTTTACATTACATTCTCTCTGATGGGATGGTTTTACATGTAATATAAAGCCACATTTGAAATCAACATTAAATTTTTCAAAGAATTAATTTATTTTCATGTGAAAAATTGATTCTATTCTCACTTATAAGTTGCTAATACAAAAGTGAATAGAAATATTTTTTCCAACAAGTTTTTGGAATGAACTACTCAAATTAGGTACTTTTTTGATATTGAAAAAAAGTGATATTCATCATAGATACATTATTACATTAAATAGTCTATTCTCCTGCTTAGTTCATTGGAGAGGGTAAATATGCTTTATTGAAGCTTTAGGGATAATTATTTATGTACATATTTAGAAAATTGGATTTCAAATGATAGTTTTACGAGCTATAATAAAATTAAGAAGAGTCAAGTGTTTTTATGTAGGTATTTATATCCCAAAACGGTGATAAATACATATGTACATAGGTGTTTGTATGTATGTTCGTAACTATGTATATTTTTTATAAAAGTTAAAAGAGGATTATTCGTATTAAGTTTTTTAACCGAGAGTTATTTATGTGATCCACCGAGATTATCTTAGCCTCCAGGACTATGAATGTTTGTGGGCCAAAAATGATACAAACAACTTGTATTTTTGTTAAAATGTCTGTAAATAAGGGGGAAAATATATTTTTTTAACTAAAGCTAGTTTTTTTAGATGAATCAGTAATCAACCAAATTTGCCGATTATTACTCATATTTTATTTCTCTGAAGAACAAGATCCAATTTTTAAACTAAAAAAAAAATCTGTATAATTGACAGACTAAATGTGGCAACACAACTATTTCTGAAAGCTTAATTAATATTTTTGAATGTGGTAACATGATTAATCAATGAAGTTTAAGACTTTTAATATCACTTTAAACTCTCATTTATTATCTTAAAAAATAGCATAAAAATCCTTGTGTAGCCACTCCGGTCAAGTTTTTTTTAATGCTAGTTACAAATTGTAACGAAGGATTTAGTTTAAAAAATCTATTGTGTCTGACACATGATTCATCAATTGGAATAAATAAAAATAATGCTATGATCATATTGTGTGATTATTTTTACTAAGATGTCAAAGGTTTACATGAAAAAAAAAATATTTTTTTTCATCTCAAATAATCTGTCGAGCATTAGTTTTAATAGCCTTAAAATAAACTCTAGATACTTTTTTTTGGCAAATATAATTTGTAAAACCTTTTCAGTCACAATTATGAATATAAATTAGAAGTAAATAGGGATATTCATTCATTAAAGCCTACTACCATATAGAGTCCAGAATGATATTATATACAAATCTCTTTTTCGATATTATTGTCGTTAACATGCAGATGGCGATTGAGGAAGGAAGCTAGGATTTGTGTAGGTCATTTTCATGAAGCACAAATAAATAACTGAATCCTTGTCTTTCAAAAAAATAATACATTTACTTAGTTGAATATCTGTATGAAGCGTATTAGTATGAAGCTCTGAATGAAATGTATATAAACTAAAAAAATAAAAATAAATGGGTACTTTCAAAACTTTCATGGTTACTATCAATAGTGATAATAATACTTTGTTCAAAAAACATGAACAAAAACCATTGTTAAATTTGCATTCACTGGTTGAGTGTTTCAATATCAACTTAGATGAAAACAAAAGTAATTTCATCCCCTTTGTTAACTTGCTTTCTTTGAAAAAAAAATGTATTTTTTAAAGATCTAAATGCATTACTTTATATATATATATATATATATATATATATATATATATATATATATATATATATAATAAACCTGGAGTGATCGCATTTATTTATTTTTATATTTGACCTATGTAAAGACAGACAGACAGACATAAAGACATTCCATATGCATGAGGTTGTGTACATATATGGTATATACATACTATGCACGTACCTAAGTAACTTTTGTACGATGAACAAATATTTTGATAATTTTTTTGTCATTCCATTGTTGACTATGAAAATATGATCATAATATCTAAATGCATATACATATATATATATATATAGTAGGTGAGTCACAACAAAGGATTTGCTACCTATGACATGTATGTAGCCCTAGGTATTTACATAATATGTTGTTCCTGATTAAAAGAAGCAAAAACTTGGGTGAGTCAAATATATACATATATATTAAATATAAATCACAATATAACATATAATACAATAAATGCAAGATTTGAAAAATCAATGTACATAGATGTGTAAATCAATCATAACTACTCATTGATTGAATTATATATTTGTATACGTACATAGCCTGTGTAATTTGATGATATGAGCTGCTATGATAAGGCACATTATGATAATGTCATAGACTCTTTAACTCAACTTGACTGATGTTTATTCCCAATGCATATGTATAATAATATTAATATACTATGTGTATTTGCCATGATTTCATTGCATAAAGGGTTGTGGGACAGGCATGAAATCCTATTGCAAACAAATGTCTCATTACATATATTTACAAAATATATTAATGTGCAAAATTTCGATGTGAAGTTTCAAGTTTTTCAAAAGTGTTTAAAAACTGATCCAGCTCAATGTTTCTCAAACCTTTTGACTATTACTACCCCCCCCCCCCCCTCAAATGGACATTTGCAAACCCCTTTCTCTGATCAATGAAGCGTATTTTTCATCTTTTTCTAAACTAATAAGTAGTATGTTAGGACTACAAATAATATAAATAAGTTTTTGATTTTGTATTTTTTTAATAAAGGCTCTTAATGAAAAACTCTTCGCGTGTCCCACAATTTGAAAAGCGATGGTCTTGATTAAAGCTAATAAATTATTACAGACAACAACAATAGCCTGTGTTTAGGTTTTTAATGCCAAGTCTTGAAAGTGATCAGATCGGACGTATGGAATAACTGAAAACAAGATTATCACTCCTGTCCAGGCATAACAATGTCCAAACTCTCTGTGGATCGTCTATGCAGAATGCCTCGACAACATATTTAAAAATAATATCAAATGTATTTTTTTCGAAAATCAAAAAGCTATATTCATTTTAATAGACCACATGTTTATAGTTTTCAATTACGAACATAAAAATCGTCCCTAGGATAAAGTTTATATATAAATATAGTTTAAGTATTTAAGAATACTCTTTCCCAGTTTTATTAAAGAATAAAGAGTTAGAGTCCTTGAATCCATCCTTTTACTCCCCTTTCTTACAATAAAGAATATTTTTTTGAAACAACAGATGAACTTTTTGATAGTTTCGTTGACCTAAAATGAATAAAATTAATTCAAAAATATATAAATCCCCCATCGCGAGCACTTCAATATCGAATGAAATGATTATATAGCACATATTAACCTCCACTGAGGTGAATTATTTTTTATTTTTTTATGGATTTGTTTGAGTATTACAAATATTACATATATGTAAGTTATACATATGTATACTATTTATATATTCATAAGCCTAGATTTTAATAGGTTTTATTTGCTTCTTATTACAAAGAAATCATAAATTGTTAAATATTAAGTCAAAAACAATACATATTGAAATGCCGCCATTTTAATTAATATTCGACAGAAACCATTTATTTATTTACTGGGCACAGAGTTGATATTCCCCAATCTATTTTCTACGAGTCCAAATCAATTCTTGAGTATTTTATGTATGAGTCTAACTAGAAAATTGTAAGTCCGAGTCGGATCTGAAGTCACAATTTAATTAGAACTAATTGTGACTCAAGTCCGGGTCGTGTGTACCAATGCCTTAATTCCCAGCTCTGTTTCTCTTCTCATCAATATTAAAAAATCAATCAAAGCTATAAAAAGATAATATTCTTATTTATATTTTAGATTCTCAATAAGACTCGAGTCCTATTCATGTTTGAATCTTTTAATATCGAATCTGAATTGAAGTTGAGGCTGAAGTTACAGTTTAATGAAACTGAAGTTTGACTTGAATTTGGATCGTGTGTACATACAAATCTCCAGCTCTGATTGATGGTAAGTCAAAACATATACATACGTACAATAGTTAAATGATATACGTTTATTTCGACTTATTTTCCTAGAGAACACTATCACCACTTTCATAAGTTTATTCTTTGAAAATAATTACATATTACATACATATTTATAAAAGGAATTATTCATAACAATGGCAAATATATTATTAGACTTGTCGAAAATTACTATGTGATTTATATTTAGATATTAAAAGTTTAATCTCTTAGCAATGATTGGTTTAAAATCAAACATATCTATTTATACATACTTTTGCTTATCTATTACTTATATCACTATATTTATGTACATACATATATGTATTTAAATTAATTCTTATGCAAATTAATTGCATCATCTCATTTGACAACAAGCTCATATTTTGAACAGTTTTATTCAGATAAAACCATTTTTTATTAAAAATATATTTAGTAATTGAAAAGTTACGTCTAATCTTGGAAACCACATAGTAACTAATTTTTTATCATTTGTGGGTCCTTCCAAATTCAACACAATACTTTGAAATTAAATATCAAATTTTAAATTATCTATGGACAAAAGATTAAGAAATATTGTGCACTTAGTTCACTCATTATTTATCTCCTTAGCCAGTAATATGTTGGGATTAAATATTGTTTATCAATTATTTAGTTAACTGGACATAATGAATAACACATCATACTCTGCAGCAACAACTTATAATTAATTTATACTTTTTTCCCCATGTTTATGTCTTCAGGTAACATTGTCTGTCCACGAACAACATTTTCGAGTATAAACTATGTATATTTTATAATGTGGGTATATTAGGACTTGGATAGTTAAGTACCGATATACCGTATTTAGCTTTAAAGGTATTAATTAAACGTTGTCGTTTTAAGATTGCCCCACCTTCAGAATGCACTTTTTTATATGTACGTGTACTGAACCGTAGTGTGAACCGTCGGTACCGAACCGTCCCAGTATCTGTAATAACCACGCCTTGAATGATGTCATAAAAAGTATGATAGCTCTGAGAAGAGACCCTATCCGCTGACCCTGCCGACGATTTTTGAATCTTCAAAATAGAAAGGAATAGTTAGTAGAATCACTAACAATTCACAGGTTGTCAACTGAGACTATATGATAGATGTACGCTTCACGAGGTTCTTGCAATTTTGATATCTATTGATGGCTAGAGACAAGGGAATTATCTAGATTGGTCAAAAAGTGGTCAGTTGTCATATGGTCCCCTTGTTTAATTAAATATATGATGCACAATTGGGGTCAAAAATAATCTTTGGGATAATAATTCTTTAATATCATTTTAAATGAAATAACCTGATATGACCATAATCGATGCATAAACATATTTTTTTCTCAAATTTTATTAATTAATTTAAAAAAAATAACCAATATTAAGTTATTAGATACCTCCATTTTACGCAAGCAAGGCCAAAAATGACTTCAAGTAGTTTTAACGGTATTCTGGGCTCCTTTTTTTCTATTATTCTTTGAATTTTTTATCTATGCAACAAAGTCCCATATAATGACTTCTTGCTTCTATTAAAGTCATTAAGTTTAAAATTCATAGACAAAAATGATATATATGTTCTTAGTTCTTGAATGATCAACCTATTTAAATTGACTTTAATTGTGCATATCAACCATAAGAAATTAGTTGCTATTTAATATTTAATCTACATAATATTTTATTAATTTTGTTAAAAAATAGAAAATATATTATTCCGAAAATACTATTTTTTTTATTTGGTAATAACAGCGTCATAGTTTTTCCCTAGTTTCAAAAAAGATAACATAAAACGGAGAGGGGGGGGGGGGCAATTTTGACCCCACTTGCGAAAAAATATAGCACATAAAAATGTGCCCAAGGGTTAAATAGATGCAAAAAAGCTAGTCAGTCTAAATTATTGAGTAGACAGGGATATTGCATTAAAGGTTACCATTAAAGGTAATTATCTATATATAATTATGGCCTTAAGTCTTCAAACATTTTATTTATTTTGTTTGTTTTGAAAAATGAACTTAACTCGTGATTACAAGCATTTATGGAGAAAAAAAGTTGTCCATGTATAATTTGCTATATATGTATAAAAGGAATTTAGTCAAAAGCGGGGGAGCCGAGGGGTCGTTGATTTTTTTAAAAAAAAAAAGCAATGAAAAGTTGTGGGATTATTGTAGTGTTGATTAATTAATTATTAAGAAAAATAATGTATAAAATGAAATTAATTAATTGAATCTTTGTTTAAAAGTCAATTCGGCAATGAAGATGAAAAAAAAAAACCCATCTGCATAAAAATGGTCTGCAGGATATATTTTCTTTGAATCTTAATTCAAAAGAATAAATAAAAATATGATCATATTTGATTCTGGCGAGTAATAAATGTACAAGAAATGCGTTTTGAATATAAAATAAATTAGTATTCTACCAAAAAAACCAATAGAGGACTACTTTTCCTTCCTTTTTTTTTAACTTCTGGGCCAATTTTTTTTTTTGCTTTAAATTATTTTGATATTTAAGGTGCAAATTGGATATAACTTCATATGACAAATATTCTACTTTTTTATAATTTGATTTTTTCAAAAAAAAACTCGTAAATACGACTTAAGTCCACTTTTGAAAAATAAAGTATACCAAGGCTTATGACCTTGAATTACATGCTTTAATTTTCAATATGGATTTTTTTGGAAAAACGATAAAAAAAAAAACACGATAATTGTTGTATCAGCCGATTTTTTTAATTATCTCATGCAAACCCAGTAAAGACAATCCACAAAAATATGACAAACTCAGACACTATATAGTAATCTTCATCACCATCTGCGAATATGTTGAGGAATTATATCCTTAGAATTTTAAACTGTGGAGAAGTTATCATACAGAGTAAAATGGCGTTGCATTCATGTTCGGCCAGCAATGACAGGATTTGTATGAAGTTGTCCACTATTGGAACATGAAATGGCTCAAAAAACGATACAAGGTATACAAATTAAAATTAATCAATCGTCATGCGTTTTAGAGATTACATTGATAGAAAGGGTTTATGATGAGAGATGAACTTTTACAATTGGTGGCCCTTGTGCTTCCAAGGGCTGAGTAATTTAATAACTTTTGATATTATTTTAATTTTGAATTTTGTTTTTAATGTAAAAAAAAATTGCAATAATCGGGGTACTTTGGACAATTAGCAATAATTATAATCAAACTCCTGATACAAATCAGTCGTTTTCAAATACTCATCAATTTGAAACCATTTCTAGGTACAAAGTACATACCTGTGTGAAAAATGTTTTTAACGTGATTTAATATTCATTAAACAGATGACTATGACTTTTATTCATTGTGAAAGATTAGGTAGAGATAAAGGGAAGAAAAACTTGGGTCTACCTATGTACTTATATACCTATGTACATTTCACATAATGGCTCTAATCAAGGTGATAATTTGTACATATATGTATACATATAAATGTACTCGTGTAGTATGTAGATATATGTATGTACATAAAATCTGTACCCATAAACCTTTCTTTTCACTGCTTCCTTTTATAATGTCATATAAACTATAAATGAACATTAAAGACGTAAAAACGATTGCATGAGTCAGAAACTATTTATTGTACGTATAAAGGTACATGCTATATGCTTTAATCTTATTATTATAACTATTATAACTATTATATTGTACTTTTGGGCATTGACCATCGTAAAATCGTTGTTGCATAATACATAATCTTCTATTGCGCAAGTCTTTTGTTTTCTTGTTTGTGAGTGGAAGGAGCAGTAGCAGCAGTAGATGAAAAATAAATCATATTGTCTCTACCCATAAATAGTTTGATTGATTTTTGATGTATTCATGTATAATAGCTTTTTTATATGTTGATACGAATTTCTTTACGTAGAGAAAATGAGGGTGAAGTGTCAACAACATCTTCAATGCTTGATATGATAATATTACAAAATGAAAAGTGAAACATGAAAGAATGAAAAAAAAACCAATATTTTTTATAAGACAGATTTTTTGTTGCTCCATTATGTTCAGAATTTGAATGGTCTTGACTCTGTATAATTATATATCAGTATAAATGAATAAGTAATAAAGAACTATTATACCTAAATAGGTAGGACCATTAAATATATATGCGTCCATTTATAAACATAGGTATAGATATAATATTAAATTGGCCATGACGGATAAGTGCATACTTTTGTAGATAAAAAACTTTGGGATTATTTAGGAGGAGAAAAAAGATCTAGATGATCGATCTAAAGGTCTCAAATTCTTTATTTGCTCTTATATATGTGCACTAGCTGAATCCACCGGCTTTGCTTGTCTAATGCTAGATGGATAAATTAAATTTTTATACATTTAAATATACTATATCTTTTTCCCATTAAGGTATGGTGCTTTGGAACGTCTGTAAATTCAGTTTCTCAACAACTTTATGTTATGTTATACTCTTAGCGTTTCTACATATAAAAAAATGTTTTCAACAAAATCTAGCCATATACATAGATACATGGAGTGAACAAATCAGAAGCCTATGTTGCATAAGGCTTTAATCTGATATACGGTATTATTTTACGGTGGAACCCCCTATCTTACTCTATTTTGTTTTGAATTCCTGTTCAAAAAAGTTACATACATATGTAGACACAGATACGCCAAGAGTAAAGTATAAAGAGAAATAAAAATTAAATTTACAGACGTTCTGGCGCTTGGAGTAGAAAAAAAGATGATGTATGACCAGTTTAGTGTCTCTTAGGGATCAAATACCCAAAATTCGATCTACCCATCCAGGAGTTTCAGAGTCTACGAAGTATACAGACAACCAAATGTCTACAAATACATATATGTATATGCATATAAGATATTCTATGTATTATGTAGACTCGGGGTTCGTTCTATAAATTTCGGATCGATGCAAAACCATTATAACTTTTTGGTGTGACTGATCATGCCAAGAAATTTGGTCTTTATTGATTTGATCATAAAAGCCGATCTGGATCATTTTTTTAAGAAAATGTTGTTGATGATGTCAAGTGTGTTTCAAAATGAGTTAACGTCGCTACAATGACGTCATACGATGTTTTACAGTGAAATCAACTCTGAATTGACATACTATGATGTTAAAGTCAGTGTTTCTTAGTAAATGATGTAGTCACTTTCAAAAATTTTGATTCAGAAACACAGACTAATAAAATAAAGTTCACATTCTGAAAATGGGGTCTCATTTGAAATATCAGTCTAAAGCGAGTCAGAAGGAGCGGTCATGTAAGACCGAACCAGAAAAAAATAACTTCTCAAACAGATTTCCCATACAAGTATAAACGATTCATTTAATTATAAACATATGAGGATAAATTACATCAATAAATCAACGAGATCGTTCAATTGGATCATCATTTTGCCATAATGACTATTATTCTCATTTTGTAATAACTATAACGATACACGCCATTAGGTAATAATGTTGTCATGACTCAACACAAAATAAATTTAGAGTAACAACTAAATAAATGAAAAAATACCTACAATTGCAGCGTTAAAGTTTATATTTTTTATTAGGGGTAAACTTCAAAATTCACGAGTTATTATCATTCTTTTTGTTATTTATTTATTTTTATTTTTTTTGCAAAAGCCCAGTTTGATCATTTGATCTGCGAATGCAATGGACAAAGACTTTATTTTAAACAAATAACATAATTCTTTGTTGTTAAACAGGTTTATATACTCAAAAGATTAAATTGCTAACCATGAATAGACTTGTATAAATAGATCATAGATGTGTGTAAGTAAAATTTTTGAATTCTATAGATTAGTATGATGATACTCATGGTCATAGTCTCTTTGTATCACACTTTTGTCACGATGGTATTTGAAGAGGAGTATCATGGACAAGGCGTCAAATGGATCTATGTAAATGCATAGATAAGTATGTATAACGCATGAATATATGTGATTCATGTCAAGCAAATGACTTTATAGTTTATAGCCCTTTAAAAAAAATGCAAGGCTTGAAATATGTATAATAGTGATGCATTGAATGTTTGTATTTGCATACAGGGATTATCCTAATTCTAGAAATATCCACGTTGTCAATATTTGCATTCATGCAGAAACCGAAAGAAACTTTATTTGTATTCGCATTTAAAAATGTGGGTCACTTTTTTTCGAATCTGATTCTCCATTGAACCTAAGGTGATATATTATGTAAAGATTTAAAAATTTGTGAATGCAAATATCTCTAAAATGTGAATCATCCGTGGATACTAATGGAAATATTCGATTCATCAAAGGTCATGCAGTTTCAGGATCCCGAGGGACTTTTATAGAAGGGAACAGAAGGATTTGTTCTGTCCAGTTGCGCTGGAATGAATTTGTAAGTGGAAGGGAGTGCAAATCCTAAAATTATGACGTCTCAAGTTTATTCATGACGTAAACTATAATATAACTACACCACGGAACCTCTTTTTTCAAGAAGTGGGAGGGGGCAATGGCTCCTTGGCCCCTATGGTTCCATTGCTACTAATTTTGTCTCCAAGACACACACTCTCGCCTTCCGTTGATGACGCCTATGGGCTATGGCTATACTATACATGCGCACATTTCTCACAGACGACAAAACGTATTTGAACAATGAATAATTTCTTTCAAAAATTTGCATTTTATAATAGTCTTCAAATTTCGTAAATAAATTATCCACCGCTCAAACATATACAACGATTGAAATTTTCTCATTCTTTTAATCTTTGTTGTTGAATATTACATTTATGTTGATACATAGTATGTAAGTATATTGCAAATACATTTGATTTGCTAATTGTATGTATAGATATGATTACACATATATAACTTTTTGAATTTTTTGAAAATTCAACGAATTTATAAATTTATTTAGAAAATTCAAAAAAACTGTGAGAAATATTTGTGGTTGTCACCAAAGAACCTTATAAATTTTATAAGACTAGTTATATTTTACGATTAATCATATAAACAAGCTTACAATATATACCAAATTTCATATGGATAGGAAAACATTTTCAGCTGTCGATATTGGATTGAAATCTCAATATCGTATGTTCAAGTATTAAACATCATTCTTTAACACTCATTGTTGCTGGCTTTTGAAACTTAATATTGAGTAAATTTATACTGATTAATTTGAAGCTTTCTTAAAACTTTTTCCAAAGAATAGATGAGTGAATTTTGATTCGTAATGTTATGTGAATAAACATAATTCTAATAAATGAGGAAAAATAACATTTTCGGCTTCAATTTTAATTTTGGTAATTGAAAAACTTTATATTAACTTATTTGTGCTATTTGTTACTGAAATAAAGAGTAATTGATAAGGATTTGTTTATACAAATTAATTATTAGGATTGCTAATCAAAATAGTTGCCTATGTAGGTAAGAAAAGTTAATATTTGAGCACCATCGAAAAGTAGAAAGCTATGTATCAAGAATATGTTTTTCACAGATGAAATTTTGCATACTATTTTTCAAGAACACGTAGCCTCTTAGACTACGAGTCCATTCCTAAAAAAGGGATCCCATTGTTTATTTCTTTTTAAAAAAAATAATATTTATACTTGATAGTTTATTCCACGAAAAATGAATAACATTTCGAAATTAGCAAGATGTGCAAACAGAGACATAAATTTCACAACAACGACAAAGGCCTTTGCATAGATAAGTGAGTCTCACGTGTAATTACTATTCAAAGACCCTAAACAAACAACCAATAACACTGCCAAGAAGCATAAATAAAATGCTTCCAGGATAAAATATGAGTAATTATTATGTATGTATAGATATATAAATATATATGTACGGGCCTAAAATATGCAAAATGAGTTGTACGTATTTAAATAATTCATGTGAGTATGTACAGTGCCCATGGATAAGAGATATAACCACTAAACATTCGTACATATGAATGATAATTATATGCAGTTATGTATGTATACATACATTGTTTGTTTGTTTTATCTTTTTCTTTTTAAAACTTTCTGATTTGAAATGATAGACTTGAAACTACTTTATACAATACGTATGAAACAATTTAGTTGTGATAAAGCAGAATAAATAATATGTAAATATTATTCGTCAAAGACTTTGTATTAATGAGAAAATGAAATCAATGTACATACCTATACATATATGTTCGTGAGTTGAATCTATTAGTTTGACATAGGTTTCATATTATGTCGGACTGTCTACTACCTACCCATGTATGTTGTATATGTGGATATGAAATATAACATCATTGTTGACTCCACTGCATATAAAAGACCTCAAAAAAAAAAGAAAGAAAAGAAGTTGGGCCCTTACTTAGTGGTTTACACCAAATTATTGCCATTGGACAAAAAGTGAACAGTAAAGTAGACTAGAGGCAAGAACAAGACTTTGAAGGATGTGCTCTATTTTTCACAGGGAAAGAGTCAAAATTTGTTTTTCTTTTACATTTTTCATTTTTTAGGGAATCATTTTGATGTCATTATAGGAGATGAATTTTTATTCTGCTTTTTTTTTCTATTTGTATAAAAGCTCAATTTTGGTCTTGTTTATCTTTTTTTCTTAATTTTTTTTTAAAACGAACTTATCAAATGGAGAAATTTGACAATTTGTCACTCCCTTGAAATATCCTTCGTAGGGGATACGTTCTAATTGACTGCAAGCGAACAAATTGATCTTGTGATTTTTTTAAAATGTAGTTGCTATTGCCTTGATTTTGATAGCATGACCAATACTTTGAAGGATTTACACCATAATATAGAGGAACAAGGAAGACCAAGACTAGAGTAGGACCTTTAAAAATTAGTTTCGAAATCAGGGCCGGTTGGACCGTAACCTATGTGGAGCTTGAGGTAAATATACCTAAATGTGTGGGACATAATTGATTTTTTTTTAAATTGAATTTTGAATCTCTTTTTATTTCAAAAATAGAGAAAAACAAAGTACTTGTCTATGTATGCAGAATCCCTCACCCACTTCACAAACTAACACTACTCTAAACTCAGAAGGATCTCGATAAATATATCGCTACACCCCTACCTAAAACATATTTAAATATGAACCTCACTTTTATAATAATAAATACATATATAATTTGAGAATATTGACAGCTTTATATTTGATATTGGTTTATAAAAGGAATATTGGGTATTAGACCTTTTGCTCATGACTAAGTATCTATGCCGGTACAAAAATATTATTCCTAAGTAGATTTGAATAAAAGGATATTAGCAAATATTCCACAAACAAGGATTTCGAATTGGATGGTATCTACATTATAAGCGTAATCACGATAAGCAAATACGAGTAAGCAACTATTTCGACTACTGCGAAATGGAAATATATGCACATACTTTCTTGTAAACTATGTAGACATGAAGCGAAGAGCCTCAGCCCTTGAACAAACATACGAGAAAAGGTTCCTTATTGTATTTATATAAAAAATAATGAAATCCAAACTCACAACGAAGTATTTTTTTTTTTAATATCAGCAGTTTTAACGCATTGGTCATGATAAATATATATTTTCAATATTGTAGATGGAACGTAATTTCCAAGTCTGGGATAGTAATGACAAGTTGACTGAGTACAAACAAGGAGGATTTATGAAAGCAAATATAACAATGGAAGGGTATTTATTTAACCATCATTCATGTACAAAAGATACATTTTGGTACGTTTGTTGACCTCATCACCAGTTGAAGGCACAAATGCTTCGTTAATCCATCACTATATATTACCTTTACTTATATTATCGGTATTGACGCATTACTTTCGATACATAGGCCATTATACACTAGTATATCCAGGTCTTGAACAATGTACCCATATTACCTATTTCTTACTTCTTTGTCTCATGCTTGGGTAGGTAAACTTTTATAAGTGATAAGAAGGAAAAGTGATTTTCTATCACTTCAATATGTAGATAATAACCTTTGGCGAGAGTATTTACAATGTACATACGCGTATTATGGAATATTTAACAGATGTACATAGTATGACATACAGTAATATATTTACCACATATCTCCTGTATAGTTATGAATGTATGTACATAGTACCATACATGGTTGAAATGACTTATTTTTTTGTCTTCTTCAGTGTAATTATGGGTTAAAAATAAAAAATGAAGATTCATTTTTTTTTTAATCTTCAAAGTGGCAACTCATCCCATCATAAATACTACTACTTTTGGTGGTCATCCCTCATTCTTCAAATGGTAAACTTTTTATATTTGTACTGCTCATTAGCCAATCAAGCCACAGCATTTTTTTTTTTTGTTTTCTTCACTGTACTTTTATCATGAACATTCTACTATGAATAACATAGTAGGTATTTTTCAACATATGTTATTATGTGACATGTACACTATAAAAATAGGTAACATCAAATATCGATATCATTTTTATTTTTTATATATAAATACCAATATTTCATTTGTCTCCTTGAAAAAACATCAATGATAAAAATATTGAAAGTGGTTTACTACAACATATATATATATATATATATGCATATTTACTAGTGCTCAGACTTGCTCCGAAACCCAAATCGTTCTCAAACTCTTGACCGATAGTTTTATTTATATCACATCAAAATGAGTCTATGTAGAGCAATCATATTCTCAGGTATTGTGCAGAGAGCGAATTAAATGGATTTAAAAAAGTGTAGCACTATTTAATAACATACCTCTGTATGTTATTTATGTATTTACGAATAGCAAAATTGAATACATAAGATACTTTTGAAATAGGAATTCACTTTTCTAACAAAAATGTTCGAGTATCAAACTATTTTTAGGATTCCTTTATGGGTAAAAAGCCTATCATAAAAATATTTAGAAAAAATTAGAATCTAAAGTCTCTCTTGATGAAAAAAAAAAAAAAAAATTGACTATTTACATAGTTCCGTGTTCCACCATGTTCCAACTATTACGAGTATAAAATAAAAATTCCTGAGGAAAAAGGTTGTATAATGTTATATATATAACACATTTGAATTAGGTAGGTAGGATTTTATAAAGAGAAAATCAGACTTGAAAACCGTACAAGATCTGATCTCAACTGTACATTTAAACAAGAGTAATTCAATTTATGTATTGCCACACAAAAATCTAAATACTATGTGTCTATAAACGAGGATCCTATCCTAGATATTATAGGAAACTGGGAGTATCAATGATGTAATATCACTATTTCATATCAAATAAGACCATATTAAAACGGTTATCAAATAAAAGGTATGATTATAATAAATACATTCATACATATTGTATGTATGTACATATCAATGTATGTATACTAGGAAAAATAAGAGTAGATTTTTCTTTCAAGGTAAAATATGTACATAGAAACGTAGGTAAAGATAAAAATCAAAAGAAGCTTACATAAAATGGAGTATAAGTGATTTTTATTTAGATTAAAATTTGTACACGAATTCCCTTTATTTTTAAAAGTACATAACTTGGTATTACTCACGTGAATTTGTCAATAAAAACTATTCGAAACTGTTTCATACCAAAATGTGTTTACTAACAATTGAACAATCAACCAATTCATTATATTATTTATATGTACAATGAAAGTATGTAACTTACAATTATTGATACTTATTTTTAACTACATACATATTTTGTCTATTTAAACATTTGTAATTGATAAATTAGTACATCTGTTTGTAGCGTATAATATTAATAGCCAAAGGGATGATAATTTTGTTGAGGTGAAAGAACGTGCCCATAATTTCTATATGGTATCCCTGCACTTTATTTGCTGATTGTTATTTGACAATATTAAATAATACACAATATCCATTTATAATTGCTCTAGACTCAACCATACAGAGAAGAATAAATTAAAATTGATATTCAAGGTAGAGGTACCAACTGAATTTTTCTTTCCTTCACCAACATTTTGCCAATGTCTATGGACTATAAGTAAACATGGGCAAAACATTGAAATGAAGTTGAGTTTAAGGAAGAAAATAGAAATATCAGTTGATACCACTACTTTGATATTCAAATTGAATGTACATACATATTCTTCTCTGTATTGTTGAAGCAAGAACTTGCTACAATTATAAGTATAAGTTCAACTTCTGATTATTAAGAAATCATGATAAAGAAAGTGTGCCCATTCTCCTGGATATCTGACTATTCAAATTCACATCAATCCTCCTAGTTTCTAACAGTTATTGAATATTGTCAAATAATAATCAGCCAATAAAATGCAGAGGTACCAGATAGTAATGATGAGCACACTCTTTCACCTCAACAAAAGGTAAAAGAGCTTAACCGCCATTACCCTCTGGTCGACGGAACCCATTCATAATGGGGGAGGAGGAGGGCTGTTTACTAAAAATAACGTCACATATTAATGACTCCTAAACTATGCAACTTTTCATTGATATTGTTTATTAAATGGCGGAGGTGGGCAATATCCCCTTGGTTCCATGTTTCGGCGTCGTTGCATATTGATCGATAGATTCTGAGGATAATAGTGAAAAACATAAGATTTTGTTTGGCAAATTTTGATTTCAAATGAGATACAATCTTCCATCTATAATATACCTATTAATTTATCTCTCAGCCTTTCCTCCAATAAGAGAATAAAAAAAGGTCCAAAATTGAGTGGTCCTTGATTAGTTAATGTTGTCTCTCTATATGTCTGTTGAACAATTATTAAGTTGGTATATTTACAGATTAACAAAATTTTATTACAGCTCAATATGTCAACATTCAAGTTATTAATAAGGAGCAAGAATAGACAAATCGACAGTTGATAATGAATGCGTAGAAAATGTTCATTACAACACTATTATATAAGTGTCATAAAATGAAACGATTAGTATATCTTTGGCATCAAAATACGATTCAATTACTGCAATTACTTCTTCATCAAAAGCAAATCGCTTATCCTCGAGCTTTATTTCTGTAAGTCTATACACAGAAATAGTCACTGGGGACAAAATTTGTAGAACAAGGTGGACATGAAAGCAATATAAATTTTAATTTCGGCAATTTGTTTTGAAAATATTAAATGTGGTGTCACTAAGACCACTTTAGTTTAGGGTTGACCAACTGGCCTTTTTAGCCTAGACATGTCGTCTTTTTATATCCTCTCCTGAACATTTTTTAATAAATTTATTGAATGTCTAATTTTATAATATGACAATTTTTTTTCAAAATAATATATGAACGCTTATAGAACGTTTCCAAGTGACGTCATCATTGTACAAGTTGGCTATTTTGGGACCACCAATAAACAAATTTTATAAAACGAAAACACTTCGGTTTTTTTTTAGGATTTAGAAAAATAGTAGATTACTACTCTGCATATGGATGTCGTAATCGGACTGACAAAGGACTTTAATCACTCTTCACTTTCAAGATTTTTAATTCGAATTCAGATCTTTGTCAACAGGTTTATCTTTCAAAATGTACTTTTCAGCTTTGAAGGCTTCAACACGAAATAAAAGCACAACACAAAATAACTATCACTTTGAACTTTATAATTCAGCTTTGACATGCTTAATAAATGAACAATAAACATATCCCCAATAATAAGTAAAAAAATAATATTATTTCAAGATAATATTATTTAATTGATGTATATTGTTTATCTATTTTTTTTTTTTTGCTTAACAGGGGCACTTGTTATGTGTGTTGCTACTTTGCCAAAATATCTATTAATTTTGACCTTATTTTTTTAAATGTAAAATAACGACGTTTGAATGGCATTTTCCTTTAATATAAAAAATACAGTATAAGTATATTTTGTATGATCTGTATGTATAATTGACTTTTTCTCAAAAATACATAGTACTTTAGTATCCCCAGAGAGTTGGTTACCAGGATCCAAGACTAAGAACTCATTCTTAAAATACATGTTTTTAGGTTATACGATATCATTGAGTAAACAACATGTATAAATACTTTAATTATATATAATATATGGCTAAGTGTCCACTTTTTAAAAATCAAAATAGGGTTACTCCTATTTTATGCTTTGAGCTAAACATCAGATTCTCATATAATTATGAGTTTCACCGTTTGCAATTGGAGGGTAGAATAACTTTTTTTAAAGAGGAGGAGGAATTAAACAAAACAAAAAATGGGGCACGCATATCTATAAAATTCACTCCATAAAAAAAAAAAAAAGGGGGGGGGGGAGAAGGATACCTCCCATAAAGTTGGCTCCTCTCCTTTATCAATAGGGCTTGAGCATTATTTACTTAGTAGTTTATTTACTAAGACTCAGAATTTCTGCACCATCTCGGGACTTCATTTCATGCTGAATTAACTATTAGAATATGGCGTCATAAGTGTTATTGATACCGTTATTTGTGTTATTTGTGCTGTATAAAGAGAATGATGATAGATTTAACCAATAGTTTGTGAGTGTTGTTTACTTTGTAGATTTATGCGCCATCTTGCGACTAGAATTATGAGTATTTTCATGCCCTATTGACATTTCTATCTAAGGTTCTTATTGAATTGCTTGTCAAAAAAGTCTCAACAGAAGTCAAATCTCGTTAAATTAATATTAATCCCTTACCAAGGTAAATTAAATACAATAATAGATCACTATCAAATTAAATGTATATGTCTTGTAGGTATGTACGTTAGTACACAAAATACCAAGATCCATTTTTTAAAAAATAAAAATGTATATGGGTGCATATCAAGGTAATTTTAAACTTTCAATGAAATTTGAGAATTATATAATGAAAACTTTTGAGGTAATCTCTCTCTATCCCATAAAAAATGAAAATCTTAAAAAATAAAAAGTAAAAACTTTTTCTATGTGTATGTACCTGGATAATTTAAAACAAAATCATCAAAATAAGTTGTCTAAGGTTAATTGTTTGTATGCATAAATATATAGTTCCTAGTTCATGGCTATTATTGTTTGTTTAAAAAAAGATCTTACTCCAATTCCTCTTCGTCATAATTTATATTTTATTTTTAACCTAGCATTGTAAAAGTATATGTATATATTATTTGGCAAATTTTCAGCTCCTCATATAAAAAAAAATATTACAAGAATTTCACCCTAGATAAAAGGGTTATTTATTCAATGGACAATCCCCTTAATGTCATTTAGATTCACTGTCTATTCACAGTATCATCTATTTTGTATTTTAAACAATTTCGTATTCAAATATGAGCTTACTTTCTTTTATGTCTTTTGAAATAATACTTATCGTTTCAAAAATCAAAACAATTTTACCAAAATATAATTTAATTCAGATAAAAGAAATTCCTTGCACAGTTCTAATAAAAAAAATATTCTCATTCGAAGTGCATCTGAAACGAAATTTAAAACAAACAAATCAAACATTATGTATTATGTATAAACTCATGATTATAGGTGTTTTAAATGTAATCATTAATTTTTTCTAGATTATGCTAAAGAAGTTGTATTTTTTAAGTCTCACTAACTGTAGGACTATTTAGATCTGTATTTTATCATCTTTCTGAGATATGGGACATTTCAATTTTAATTGAATAGAATACGGAAAAATAATAATTATTTTCTTGGCATAAGTTTTTTATTCTTGTTTGTTCAATTTTTTAAACATTTTCTTTCTCACATTTTTCTGCAGAACAGGAGACAGTTTCTCACAGTATAGTAATGTTCCGTAATACAATGGTGAAAAAACACAGATGAAAACCAAGGATCTCAAAGTCACTTTGATTTGTTTGAAAAAAAATTGAAGCCTTCTTGTTTTTGTTTCATTCCAAAGACCTTGAGTCCCGTTCACACATATTCATATAGAACAGTGGTCGGTAACTGGTTATCCGTATAATAAGTGGAATGATTACTATCATTTAGTATTATGCATCAACATAGAGTACCACAGAACACTAAAGTTTTCTGATCACTGGTTAAGAATAAAGTCATTCTAAATAATGAAGATTTATGCTCTTGCAGAATTCCAAATCCTGTAAGCAGGCAGTTTATTCGATACCTCAGATATCGATTTTTTTTTTGAAGGATCTGGATGTCTTTTTTGGGTAGGGCAGTAAGTATGGTAAATACAAAGCTCTTAAAATGTTTAAAAAATATTTATGTGTGTTCATATAACTGTATATAATTTTTAAGAACTTATTTTTTCTTTGGTTTAAATATGTGGGCATATTGAAAGTCTCTTTTATCAAAAGTTGTCATTTTACATACATACATGTTGCTTGCACACTAAGTCGCTTATGGAGTAAAAAATATTGTTTATTATTATTTATAATTAATTTTATTTGAAAAAGGATTCGCCTCCAGCTTGAAGATGGTTCCATGAACATACAATGTACATACAAAGGTATGTAATTGAAAACAATTAATTTCAAATATGTACTTATGTACATTGGTATATCTACAACATTTCATTTCCTACATGAGTCTTGATGACGAATTAAATGTCTTTTCTCGAGATATTAATCAATTTGATATTTAAGAGGGATACTGCGTAGAGTATCGATTAAAGCTATTTCTAAAGACTTAATTAGACTCTTATGTTTGTATGCACTAGGGCTGAGATGGTACAGTACGGCCCAGCTCAAGCTTTTCATTCATATAAAGAATTAATGTCCTTTATGAAAAACAAAACGTAATCAAATTTCTGAGATTCTCCCGTTTTCGAATATTTTTTTTCATAATATGTATTTATACCAAACCGTAGTTCGTACTGTACCTTGGATTTTGCGTACCGTCCCACCCCTAGTGGTGTATACATACATACATACCTCAGAACCTGACAATTTTTATCCCAGTTTATATGTATGTACATGTATAACTAACTACTTACATTTATATTTACTGCATTACATAAGTTCCAGTGATATTGGTAAGCTACATTATGTATAGGTCATAATAAGCTTTATTTACGCAATGGATTAAATTGAGGTGAGGGAATTTATTAGGGATGACACGACACGATTTTCAGGATAGTGTTGAAATTATTCAAATAAAAAATCTTATTTATTCATCGGTTTGTTTCTTTTTCATAAAAAGTTGATATTTTTTTTAAAATTTCGAATCACTTGAAAAAACTTCAACGATGACGAATGTTCACAAAATGTTTATATTGCAAAATAATGTAACATTTCCTAGGAATTTCATGCATGTCTATAATTCTAAATCCCCTGAATATTGTACAGGCAGCTTATTACGAAATTATTTAGTACAATACATATTGATATTACACCACGACTATCAAAGATTGTTATCAATCGTTATGATTAGTATTATATAATATAATATTCAGATGGATAAATGTTGCATTGAGACTTTATTGTTACTTTAGGCTAATTTATTTCATGATCTAATGTAAAGGGTAACCAAATTATTTTTTGCAGAGAACCAAATGATTGAAATATTGGCGTATGTACTTAATCTTCTTGTACAAGTTACGACTTCTATCAAAACATCAACTTATACTCTAAGTATATTTACCTTTTAATAAATAAAATTATATAAATATTTTAAACACTTCATTTTGTTGTTGTCTTTCTTTCTTTTTTTCACCTTTAATAATATTAAAATAAGGCGCAAAATACTTTATATTGAATATCGTATCGTAAAACTTGATTACCTATATTGATTTAGAGTACATTGTTTAAGACATGAGTCTTGGATTTCCAACAATTATAATAGTATCAAAATATCAGTGTTTTGTTATAACAAACGAACTCACGGCGGGCCGTTATTTATTGACTTTCCAAAGGTTCGCTGGTATAATAATAAAATTTATTTGCCAAACTGAGCCATTGACTTCATCTGACAAAAGTGTAGTGAATGATGTTCAAGAAATGTTTAATAAATGACGTCTCCTTTGAAAAAAAAAATATTATTTAGTTATTTCAACTTGAATAAGCTTCCTCGTTACTTCGGACCGAGCTAAATTTGGGCTAATCTATGCTACGAACTAGCATGTATATGGTAAATTTCATTAAAAGGGTACTGAAATGAAATGCTGAACAATTACGAAATTTGAACTAGACAGGGTATTAAATTACATCTACTGCCCCTTTAATTTTAAATTCATAATTATAATTATGCCAAACTGTCAAGAAAAAAACCCTTTGACTCTTTTGATGTTTTTTCTTTATCTATTTATCTGTCCCCATATTGTAAGTTCGAGTAGAGTTCAAAGTCTCTGGTATCAAGTCTTATGTCTTTTCTCACAAGTCTAAGTCAGGTCTAAATACTTAAATATTTTTAACAAGTCCAGTTAGAGTCATTATATTCATTTTGAGGACATTTAAAGTTTGATATTTGATAATATTTAATTCTAGATGTATGGCCTGAAAACGCACCTGAGTTTTATAGAATTTTACAGTTTAGAATATTCATGGTCAGGAAATTCATGGAAAACTCAATTATCACTTTCCGAAGTAACTCCAACATAAATGGATAATCCTTAAGGGTTTACAATACGTCGTAAGAAGAGGTGTTGCATCACGAAGGTTTATCAGACTTCTTCCGGCTCACTTACGTGAGCAAAAATTATGCTTATGCCCACTTGACTCCTTAAGCTAAGTGAAGGAGCGTATTAGCAAGATTTTTTAATATTGGAAATTGAACAACTCGTAACTATCTCCTTAACAATACAGAGAAGACTGAATGTAAATTGATCATGAAGGTTGTGGTATCAACTGATATTTTACCTTCTTTCCTTCCTTAAACTCAACACTATCTCAATATTTTGCCTATGTCTACTCATAAGATACTTTAGTAAGAAATGGGAAGATGCCGAGCAATTATTCCATGGAATATCTAGGATGTAGGTATTGACAATTCATTATTATCTGACATAGAAGACATATATCAAGTCAACAGGACCTGACTCGAATTGTGGTTTTCCTCTATAAAAATTACATTAAAGAGTACTAAATTTAAATTATTGTGAGAATTGTTTATAAAAATTTGTTGATGTACACGTAAAGCAAATTTACTCAGATGACATAGTCAAAAACACATCTAAGTAAAGTGTTATTAAAGCTTTACGTGAGGGTACTCAAATATTTGAATCATATTCATTGCAGAGATTATAAAACATTACATCCACTCTAATCTAGCTATAAAAATAACTATAACAAAAAATAAATGAGGAAAAGTAGTTTACTATTAGGTTATAAAACCTTGAATAATTTTTTTTTACACATAATTTATTTAGTTTTGATTTTTTTAATGAGGAAATGCATTTAACGTCAAGATATTTCAAGTATGTTCTCTTTCATCAATATAAATTTGTCAGTTTATATTTAAAATGAAATATTGACTTTGATAAAGATCTTCATAAACTATTGATTATTTCCTATTATTTATTTTTACAAATATCTATATTATGTTTTTTATTTAGATTAATACTTTATTGTTATTATATAGATTGACAATGTAATATTGCAAATACATATATATATATATATATTCCGAGAAACAATATTTACAGTTGTTGTTATATAACAGCTATAAATGTGATTGTTTGTAAAAATAATTCAAAATTGATTAATAAAATTAATGTTTCTAATAGATCCATTACCTGTACTATAAAATATTTCAATAAATATTTTGTACTTCAATTAAATATTTTACACTACGTGAAGAGATTTTTCGCAAGTATGTAGATTTTAAGCTCATCCAAGGAGCCCAGAAATATATTGTAAATATTTATTTTATTTTATTTACATATTAAAAAATTGATTATTTGTCAATTCCAAGTATGTATAATGTCTTGTGGTCTTGTCTGAGGAAGTGTAATGCTTAAATTTCTTGAAATTTTCTATGACTTCCAAAGCCCTGGCTCTTTTTCTAATATTAGTAACGGGTGAAATATCTCTTGAGAAGTGATATTGCCCTTACATGGCTCCTTGGTCATAATGGGGAAGAGGGTCAATTTAGACTGATACTCCTTCAAATGTCAAATATTATGTTAAAAAGATTTCAAAATATTTGTTGTGGTTGTAGCTTTCATCGCTGATTTCAATGGTTTGACATATGTAGTTCTTAAAAGAGTTCAGCTGCCTTGAGTTCCTCAAGAGTGACTTATATATGTTATATCCATAGAACAAGGGGTCATTAGTTATTAAAAATCCTTTCATATGCTAGAAGACGTTCAAAAAGTAAATAGATAACCATATACCATTTTTGTGTCAAATATTTACGAAAATTGCGTTACAAGAGCTTTACACAGGGGGATGATTACAATTATTTTGGAACGACCCTTTATGCTGTTAATTTCTTCTTTTTTTTTTTTTAGAATGTCCCAACGATTTTTTGTATAAACATGTACAAGGCTATCATAACAATGCTGATAATATTCTTTTCTAACTTCAATAGTTATTTTTTTTTTTTTTTTGCTATACGTGTTCCCAAATAGAAATTCAATTTTCCCATTCAAAGTTTATCAGACTATGCATTGGTAGGTATGTACGCAGTTTAATGATAACAAATTGTGTATGAATCAACATCCAAATTATATCATACGTATTCATAATTGGACATTGAGATGATTATAATCAAACGTCAATTATGGCTTGATTAAGAAGTATATTTATGGATATTGAGTCAACAATGCCATCTATCGGTAAATGACTGAATATGTAACCATATTTGAAATATATTCTGGCATCTTTTAATATGGGAGTATCCATAAACGACGTTGGCAGCTAGGCAGAGAAGGGAGGATCGTCAAAAGATGATGTTTGACGACAAAGGGTATCATTCCAAAAAATAACAGCACCAAACGTCAGAAAACTTTCCTTCATTTTCATTATGAAGGGAGTTAAAGTGAATCAGACCTTCTATTTGTAAATGTTGAGTAAAATTGAAGTTGATACTTAAATCGTGTATAAACGAATTTTCCAACTTTTGTATTCGTTCTTAATAAGCACCGTACTTCCTCTTCTTATTATTATTATCTACTCAAGTACCGCAATTCAAACATTCCTAACCGCAAAATATTTATTTGTGTCCTTCATTGGTGGGTAAATGAACCAATTATAACAAGGCTTTGTTATTTGTGAACTTTTATTTTGATGACGAAATCCATTAATTTTGGCCATTTTATTTATGGCTTAAAATTTAAAATTTTCAACATATGTCATAGTAAGTATATAAATTATAATATGTAAGTATACTCGTATTTTACCTAGGGAATCAATTTAATTATATTTATAATGAACTATACTATTTGATAGCTACTTAATTTATTTTGATTAAAATTTCGTACATTTGTCTAAATCAGGGGTTTTTAAACTTTTTTAACTCGTAATACTAAGTAATTATAACACAACTCTAAGCAAAGGTCTACATAAAGTCTAAAGAGATGAATGTGTGATCGAAATATGAATAAGTAATACCGTTATAATAAGGAAGCAATTTTTGCAAACTTTGAACAATAAAAAATACACAGAGCAAAAAACAAGTGTAATTGAGCAATTGTATTGTACATATACGTCATATATGTATATCAATCATTGTAAGTCATAATTCGAATAACAGATTTGTAGTAACTCAATGTTTTAAATGAATAGGAAAATGTAATTACTTTTGGAATGAAGTCCGAAAATGTGTATGTCCCAAAACTTTCAATCAAGTCGAGAAAAATAATGATCCAGCTGATACTCATCTGCTTCTGTAAGCAATATATGTATACAAATGTTTTTAATAAGAAGCTTATTTTTGACCTGAAAGTTAATTGGTGTAACTCAAATTAACTCTTGTTGAACTATGAACGATTCCTAACTATTAAATAAAGAATGGACAGTTGGCCATGATTTATCAACAGATTTTGGACCTTTTTTTCTTTCTGTTTTTGAAGGAAAAGTTGAGAGATTCAATGAAGATTACTATGTTCTGAATTCGATAATGATTTCCATCAACAATTCCTCTTTATTTTTTTGTTAGCTCTTGGATATCTTCCCTCTTGACAAAAAATCGCTCGATTTTATTGTTGAACTCAAGTAATGACTTGAATAAATGTCTCTCCTAGCTACCACTAAATAAAGACTAGGTATTTCAACAGTTGGGAAGAATGATACAATTGACTAACTACCAACAGATTTTAGACCCTTTTTCTTTTTTTAATTTTCAAGTTGTGGAATACAATGGAAATTTAAATATGACTTCCTCCGACGATAAACTAATAAATAATTATATTAATCAATATAAAACTTTGTATGAGATAGGTGCATAACTCAAATTGCGATCCAAACTTCAATTTTAGGGAAAATAATGTGAGTCAAACACATTTAAAACTTATTATGATGAGTTATATACAACATATATATGTACCTATAATTTATTGTTTGCATTCGATATATAGTTATGAAACAGTCATTTATGGTTTCTTTACTTTCTTTTGAGATTACAACATTTTATTCTGATGATTCCATAGATATATAAAGTCTAGAGTAGGAGCAATCATAATATAATTTATAATACTTTTTGCAATTCCAAGGAATATTTTGCAATTTTGTTATAAATTTAATTAAAGTATTTATGCATTTTCATATGTATAAATATATTATGCAGGTTATAATTTGTATTTTCATTCGTCATTCCTATGAAGAAAGTTGAAATCTAAAAATACGATCTTTTCCTTGTACACATTATATATATATATAAAATCGACTGCAGTACACAATTGACCTAGATAAAATGTCTGAATGTGTATTTATGCTTAAACACTTTCTAATTAAATACATATATATACCCGTATTCTACCTACAAATGACCTTCAAATTATGAAGGTTGATTGTTTCTCATTCTAAATACGATTCTAGAATAGAATAATATATTATGTATTACATGTGTTTGTATTAAAAACATACATACAAATTAATCTAAAAATAAGGAATGATCGTTACCTTAATATTTTTTGTGAATATTCTTTTAATAATATACATGTTAAATGTAATGTTGAGTTTTTACCTTGAATGTCTTTTGATATGTATATAAATAGGTATATGTATTTAATAGCTATGTTGTTTGTATTTAAGAATTCATCATCCTTTGTATCGAGAATCCATGAGAAACCAAGCTACACAATATTTATCTTTGGAATAATATGTGAATAAACATGACCAAATTGTAACTTGGTTGAACAGACTGTATGTATGTCTCTATATACTATTGGTAACCTAGGGCTGAGATAATTTTGGAAATATGAAGAAACATGAATCCTTTTCTACTTTTCTAATATATAATTTGACCAGTTGGTGAAGCCTTTATGTAGATCATAACCTCTTTCAGTTTTAATTGATATATTTACTTTGTTTATTGTATAGATTTAAAATAGTCAGGGATCGACTCTTTAGACTTGAATTGAAAATTTACTCAAACTCCATAATCGAATCTAGATTCCTTTGTTCTTTCGTTTGTTAGAACGTGCATCACTGTCAGCCGGGAGGACTATATATTTATATATACCATACATATCATCAATAACTCAGTCTTGGATTGTACTAGATGCAAATAAAAAATAAGATAAAGTATTTTAAAGAAAGAATTTACAATAATATGAGGTTGTATTTTCATGCGATCAAAATAATGTAATGATTGAAATTCCATTGAATAGTTGATGTATTAAAAAAATAACATTTGATTTTTTCTTTTAGATTACTAATTGATTATAATATAATCAGGGACTAGAATCCCATTTTATTTTTGGGAGACAAGAATGTTGAAATTTATCATTTACTAATTCTATCTCAAACAATTCTAGAGGGGGGAGGGGGAGTAGAACATGTCTCCCCCCTCCCCTCTGTCCCTCTAGTATCCTAAGTATTTTGTGGCACATTATAAGACATTTAAATACATCAAAACAGAGGCATCCGTAGGATTTTTGTTTGAGAGGAGGGACTAAAAGGGATTTTTTTATATATTTAGTTTTGTGAGTTTATCAACATCCTCGATATTCATATTTTTTTTAAAACAAAATATAAAATATACTTATTAATACTTTATTCTTAAATTCATTAATTTCAATATATAAATCCCCCCCCCCTCCCCTAAGACCGACACTGATCGAGCCAAATACCCTTTTGTTTGAAAATCGAAATAATAATAACTTGTGCACAACATACATATTTTTATAATAATAACAATACATTAATAGGGTGTACATAAGATTGCCCACGGGAAAATTGTCATCAATTTTAATATTTATGCGGTGATTTGTCTATTGATCATACCAATCAAAGGATCTCTATGTAGTTTTCCCATCAGCAGATGCGTGAAAATACAATAACCCATTAGTTTCTCAAACTGCACCCTAGGTACACAGGATTTGTTCAAGATAACCGTGGGGCCTTGAGAATCGGTTAAAAACCCCCACTATTACTTCAAAGAACCTTCTACATAATCATTTATACCCTAAGCCAACAGGTTGTGCATTATATACTTTGGGCCATAGACAACCTAAATACCACCATTGCCACTTCAAGATCAATAAAGTACTCCCCTCCCCTTAATTTCCAAAATGACAAAACAAGGTCTACAGGTTTTACAGGATACTCTCTGGACCCCCAGCTTAAAAACCAGCAGTGCAAGGGCATTAAGGATTCCTCTGCGCAAGATAACTGGATGGGAGTGGGGGAAGGCTTCCAGGAAGGTTGAAAACCCCCGCCACCACTTCAAAATATCTCAATGAAACTTTCCAGATTTTTTAAATTACATACTCTTCCCAGAGGCTTTAAGATAACTACAGGCCTTCGAAACAGGTTAAAAACCACCACCAGTGCTTTAAAGTACTTAATATACCACTCAACTGATGGGGAAAATATCTAAGGATTCTTTGATGGGTCAGATCTATCTGCGTATGGGCCAGATTGATAAATGAATCACTGCATAAATATTATAATTTATGACAATTTTCCTGTAGGCAATCTTCTAGAACCAATTATAAGTAATTAAATGAGCTAGGAACTTCCTCGACGTATACAAAGGTCCTACTCATTCAAAAGTTTAACTGCATGACAGTTTATTAATAAATAATAAAATATGTACATACATAAGAGTTCTTCATTATAAAATGTAATCTTAAAGACTTCAATGACGTCCTCAAGGGTCCCTCTTGTTCAATAAAAGTACCTTCCTTAATTAGTGAATAGTAGATACTTAATAATAAGCTAGAGGTACGTCTTGAGTCGTAATCATAATACCATACCCCTGCATAAAAGGAAAATATACATAGGTTCTTATAACTTTGTGTCTTTTAACAAAGTATACCTATTTAAAGGGTATTATGAGCAATTGATCGACCAACCAATAATCATGATAAAAAAATGCTCTAACATGCCTCAGGTCACGTCCAAATTATTATTTTTTTTTAAAAAAAAAGGAAATACTCTTAACTGCAGTAATGAAATGAGTCGTTATGACTCATCCCTCTTGATAAAATTCCTTTCTGTGTCTGTCATTAATAATAGTAGTATCTAAAATAATATCCATTTCCAAGGAGGAAACAAACAATATGGAGATCCAGGGTATCAAGTGTTTTTCCTTCATTTATTATGCTATATCATGTTATGTATAAATATCTCATTTCAATTTAACAAAAAAATAATAACATTAATTTAATTGTAATTACGTAGAACATATTATTTCACTTCCAAGAGGATCCGGCCTAATCCTACTCATGAAAGAGCATTAATATAAATTTATTGTCAACACGTTCTCTCTGTTGTGGTGTACTATAAATACAAGTTTTCGTACTTTCCTATGAAGCTACGCTTAGCTGCTACTACGACTACTGATAATTGACAATACGATACCACCCCATAATTTAATTTTTGATTTAATGAATACATACTTAAGGTTGAAGCCTTTAATATTTACCCCACCTGTTCTTTTTTTTTTTTTTTCGTGTACCCATCGATAAAAATTGCTTCCGTTCAGCTCTTGAACGGACGCTCTTATGATAATAATGATAATAATAATAAAAAGTCCTTTCATTTTGCATCATGATACTATTAATATTTGTAGAATGTGATAGTGAATATTTAGTAAAAGAGATGAATATATATGTACAAAATAGAAGGAGGGAAGGAAGGAAGGCCAGGAGTTAGAACCCTTTCTTTTCATACAAATGGAATAAAATAATAGCTATTTGGAATCGTGCCTGCGTTACGTAGTAAAAGGAGGAGAAGGAAGGAAAAGAAGGGAAAAAAGTACGTTGATCGTGAGGGACAGAGGAGCTGCTAGAGGAAGAAAGAAAGAAAGAAAGAAAGAAAGAGAGAGTGGGAGATAGAAAGAGAGAGAGAGAGAAGTAGAAAGAGAGATCCAAGGGGAAGTAGGGGAGTGAAGAGTAGGTTTTTAATATTTAGGAGGGTGTTTGATAGTAGAGGAGAGTGAGTGAGTGAATGGGTGAGTGAGTGAACTGATTGGATTGGAGTGTGCGGAGGAAGCGAGAGTTTTGTCTTCATTTCAAGTCTGAGTGGGAACGGAGACGAGAGTAGATTCCGAGTCTGGGTGATGTGACTCTTAAAAAGTATATTAATTGCTAATTAGTTTTGTATGTTAAACCCGTGATGGATTCGTCTGATGAGAACAAGGACAATAATGATGAGAGCAGTTGTGTCCGTGTGGCGGTTCGAATCCGTCCGCAACTGCCTCGCGAAATCATGGAAGCTTGTCAAATCTGTGTGAGTGTGACTCCAGGAGAGCCTCAAGTTTGGTTAGGCTCAAATAAGGCTTTCACGTATGACTTTGTGTTTAGCCCTGATACAGCTCAAGCAGAAGTCTACACAGACACCGTCCATCGCCTCATCGAAGGGACTTTTGAGGGCTACAATGCTACTGTTTTAGCCTACGGTCAAACAGGAAGTGGGAAAACCTATACCATGGGTACAGCATTTGAGCTCTCAGCCCAAGAAGCTTCCTATGGAATCATTCCTAGGGCCGTCAAACAGCTCTTTGAAGGAATTAAAACCCGTACAGAGGTGGCGAAAGAAGCGAATCTCCCTCCTCCAGAATTCAAAGTATCCACTCAATTCATGGAGCTCTACAATGAAGAAGTCATTGATCTTTTTGATCTCAAGACTTCAGTACCTAACAACGCCAAAAAGTCTGGGATTCGCATTCATGAAGACTCCAATGGAAATATATACACGGTTTGTGCCATCTGACTGACCTAACTCACTCTATTGACTTTCATTCCTTCTCTTTGTCTGTTATTGTAATCAGGATGTTTTATCTATTGAGGATAAAAATAGTGAATCCTTTCATTTTATTGAGGTTTAATATTCTGATTGCAGATTTCCTCTACTCACACAAACTGGAAAGATGTTCTTTCTTTTTTCCCCGTAACATCTTTGAACATCTTGAAGTTATTAAATTGTCCAATCATATTTTTTAAGGGGGAAGGTTTTATTGCCATTAGAGTAGGCGGACTGAAAATGAGAACCTCTCTTTAAACATACATTTTTTATAGGTGGGCGTAACGACACGAACTGTTCGATCCGAAGAGGAAACTATGAGTGCTTTAAAATCTGGTGCTTTCAATCGTACTACTGCAAGCACAAATATGAATGATCAATCCTCTAGGAGTCATGCTATCTTTACTATTCATATCCAGCAACAACGCCACATTCTTTCATCTAGATCATCTTCAAATCTTGAGGATAGCAATAAAGATGCAAACTCCACTCTGGAGGACGAAATAGAGATTCTTACTGCTAAATTTCATTTTGTCGATTTGGCTGGGTCAGAAAGATTGAAAAGGACTGGTGCTACTGGGGACCGTGCAAAAGAAGGTTTGTTTGTTTGTTTAATGGATTGGTTGATATTATTTTAATTTTTACATATTTTGTTTTATTAAATAACAGCTAATCATTATCTTACTTTAATTTGTATTTTACAGTTTCTAAAATATCCTCTGACATCTAGCCATGAGTAAAAATAATTCAACCTCCCCGCCCTTCTGTTGACTTTTTATATATTAAAAAAAACAATAAAAAACTTATTGATTTGTTAAAACTTACTCACCCAATTATGTGGATATAATGAGTCCTAAAGGGCTAAGATATATTATCCATCCATAAAAGTTTTTTTTTCTAAATAACGTATTTTTAAAATTATGATTTAAACTGAATTGTTCCTATTCTAAAGATGGAATAAACTTCCATTTTTACAATTTGTTTAACAAAATAATATTTACTGCTAATACTATTCCAGGGATTTCTATCAATTGTGGACTTCTTGCCTTGGGTAATGTGATAAGTGCTTTGGGTGATACTACAAGAAAAGTTCTGCATGTTCCTTATCGTGATTCAAAACTAACAAGACTGCTACAAGACTCTCTAGGTGGAAATAGCCGTACTTGTATGATTGCTTGTGTAAGTCCCTCCGATCGAGATTTTATGGAAACTCTAAATACTTTGAAGTATTCTAATCGAGCTCGTAACATTAAAAATAAAATTACAGCAAATCAGGATAAAACTTCAAGAACAATCAATTTGTTAAGGCAGGAGATTCAAAATCTGCAATTGGAGTTAATGGAGTATAAACAGGGTAAACGTATTATGGGTGAGGATGGAGTTGAGACCACGAATGATATGTATCATGAAAACATAATGCTAATGAAGGAAAATACGAATATGCGAACTAGAGTCAAAGCACTTCAAGAAACTGTCGATGTATTAACTTCTAAAAATGTATCTCTTGTTGCTGAAAAAGAGCTTACTTCTATGAATTTCATCGAAAACGGAGAAGCCAATAATAACCATTCGAATAATGAAAATGTCAAAAAAGACATTGCATTTATGATTGAAAAGTATGTGACTGAAATTGAAAATCTAAGGACCAAATTATGTGAGTCTGAAAATTTGTGTACTCAACTTCGCAAAGAAGCTTCCAGAGCAAAACGTCTATCAAATCCAATGGCTAACTATTTTGATAATGACACTGATGTTCAAGCCTTAATTGAAATGGCCAAAAAAGACTTGGAAAAAAATAACAAAGAAGTTGAAAAAGTTCGTAGAACATCATCAGTAACAGTAAAGGATGAGGATGCTGATAGTGATGATCAGGATGATATCACGGTGACTGGTAACGATGATGACAATTCTTCAGATGAGGATACAGATACAGAAGAGTCAGAAAATCATAATGAGGAGCTTGTGGAACTCACCTCGGAAATTTCATTAAAACAAAAGCTAATTGAAGAGTTGGAGACATCACAAAAGCGTTTACAGATAATGAAACAGCAATATGAAAATAAACTTATATCCTTACAAAATCGTATTTATGCTACAGAGGAAGAAAGAGACAAGGTTTTGAAGAATATGAGTCCTGCAGGTGGAGCTAAATCCTCCAGTCAAAACGCTGATAAAGTTACACGCATTAAAGAAGAATATAAGACTAAGCTTGAGAGACTTCAAGGAGAGGTAAAAAAACTTCAGGCTGCCAAAAAAGAGCATGCCAAATTACTTCGAAACCAATCGCAGTATGAACGGCAATTAGACAAGTTAAAGTCGGATGTGCTTGATATGAAGCGGTCTAAGGTTAAGCTTGTACAAAAAATGAAAGAAGAATCTAATCGTCATAGAGAGTTAGAAAATAGACGAAATAGAGAGCTCAGTCAAATGAAAAAGACTTCTCGAAAAAACGAATCTCGAATTCGCACACTTGAGAGTGAAAAAAGAATGAAGGATGTTGTTCTAAAACGTAAAACAGAGGAAGTTAATTCATTAAGACGGAACGCGCGTCGAGTCAGTCAAATGCAAGCAATGTCATCAAAGCGTAAAATGAAATTCTCAATTAAGTACGCAAAAAATAAATGGCATAACATTGAAAAGCAAATAATGAAAGTTGCTCTTAATCGTCAAGCGGTGTCACGACTTGAGAACGATATGGAACGGTGGCTAAAAGAACGTGAAAAATTATCCCATAAACTTGATAAAATGTCTCTGAAACGGAGGAGAATTGCTCAAGAAAAAGGAGAAGAATCTACATTGGTTGAAGATCTTGATGATCAAATAGAAAATCTACGAGCTAATTTAAGCTATCTTCATGAGAACATTGTTGAATGCCAACAGACTATTGTACAAATGGAACAGGCTGAAGATCCTGAAGATGAAGATGAGGGTGGAGTAACAAAGATAATTAGTATTCAAGAGTTACAACTTGAAGAAGCCAAATATCTCATGGAAAAGCTTCTTTCCATGACGATAAGTCAGTGCTGCTTAGCCACTCAAAAGGTAAATTCAATCTATGTTATATAGTTAATGTTATTTCTATTTTAAAAAATAACTTAATCCAAAGTTATGTGGTTTAACTATAGTCTTTCTTTATCTATTAAACGTACAAACCTGATTTTCTATTATAATTTTTTTTTACTAATTATCAGTAATTAAACAAGATTTAATTTAATTGGTCTGTTTCTTGCGCTAAATGGTATTTACATGGTTTATGCATAAACACTCAGATTTAAAACATGTTTATAAGAATTTATATTCAAATTTCTTATTTATATAATTTTCTTTATTTATTTTTTAAAGGATGGTGCTGTCCGCGAAATCGAAAATAGAATGGCCCAAGCATTGAAACAAAATTCTCTTCATCAGCAATTACTTCAACATATGATTGAGCAGCAAGATCTTGAAGTTTATGATTTGATGCTTCTTAATGAGCAAGGTGACTCCGAATCAGAGTCTGACAATGAAAGTAGTATTTTTGTAAACAGCTCTAGTGAACAGCAGTCAGTCTTACCAAATAGCATCCCTTCAGAATTCATGTCCGAAGATAATGGTTCAGATTCATCTATGGGAAGAAGAGAAAAAGCAAGGCGGAAAATGACAACAAAGGAAGACTTGTTGTTTAATGATACAGATGTTCCAATATCGCCCAAAGCTGAACTCATAACAAATGTTCAGAATACATTTTCCCGCTCATTAAGTTTTACAAAAGGCGCTGGTCTAAATTCAGAGCTCATGTCTCGAAGTAGGAGTTTTGTAAAAACGGACAACAATAACCGTTACAATATCATGAGTTCCTCCATGGATCAATCAGCTTTTGCTAGACTTGCTCCTGTGTATCAGCCTTCACCAGTCCTTGGACGTCGGTCCTTGGATCGTCATCAAATTCAGAGGAAAGCTTCTCCAAAATCTACGAGAAAATTCAGCTCAACTTTAAGACTAAACGATCAGGAATCTCCTCCGGGTTCTCCTCCTAGCTACCGTAGAATCCATAGGGATTCTGATCCTTCCGTTTCAGGTGGTCGTAATGTATTCAATCGACTTCTTGCTGGCACTTCCATTGGCCAGCCTTCAAAACTACCTGAAAAAGGGACAATTATTCCATTTCAGGGTAGAATTGGTCCTAAAAGTCCTCTCATATGTTGCAATGTTGCAGAAGGACATTCTAAAGCTGTTTTAAGTGTTTATGCAACAGATGAGTATCTCTTTAGTGGGTCAAAAGATCGCACCGTTAAAGTTTGGGACCTTTGTCGGAAGGAAGAAGTCCAAAGTTTGAGTGGCCATCCAAATAATGTGGTTTGTGTAAAATATTCTAAGCAAACAAGACTAGCATTTACGGTGTCTTCTGCGTTTATTAAAGTTTGGGATCTTAGAATGAGCACTGCTATCTGCATCAAAACTTTAAGTTCAAGTGGCCTTACTACTAACGGGCCTGTCCAAATTAACAGTGCTAATCGAACTCTTGCTATGCCTCCTGGTGAAACAAGTATCAACGATATTGCTCTAGGCGAGTCAGGGTACGACTTATACTCTGCTGCTGCTGATAAAGTGAGAATGTGGGACTTGAGAAAGTTCCATTCAATCGGCAAGCTAAGTGGTGGCCATCAAGCTGCTGTTATGTGTCTAGAAACTGAAGGGTCCCTCGTTGCCACTGGATCCAAAGATCATTATATCAAAGTCTTTGATGTGTCGGATAAGCAAGGAGTTGTTATTGCACCCTGCATGAATTTAACCCCTCCGCATTATGATGGGATACAATGTTTAGCTATGTCAGGTGATTCTCTGTTCTCTGCATCAAGAGATTTCTGTATTAAGAAATGGGATCTGAAAAATCAAGAAATTGTAAAATCTGTTAATAACGCTCATAAAGATTGGATTTGCGGACTTGCATTTTTGCCAGACTCTCCTATTGTTGTGTCAGGATGCCGAGCGGGTATACTAAAGTTATGGTCTGCTGATTCTTTATCTCTAATAGGAGAAATGAAAGCCCATAATTCAACTATTAACACAATAACTACGAATAATCAACATGTTTTTACGGGTTCTAACGATGGTTCAATTGGACTTTGGAGAATTCGCAATAACTATGATAAAAGCCCTGACTCTGAGTCTTCTTGACATAAGTCTATTATGACGGGTTCCATCCATGCTTCACCGTCTAGGAGATCTTATATTTCACCTTCTATGACCGGTAGTTTGACAAGACTTTGATCTCTGTCCTTTAATCCTTCCAGTGTTATTTTTTTAGTTATGATTTTTTTATTATATATTGTTTAGTTAATTATTATGAATTTTGTTTTAAATGTCATGTTCCTTCTTACCATCATAGTAAGGGAATGGATCATTCCTTTAGTTACTTTTTGCAAGAAGTAACTATGTAGTAATATTTTTTCAATAACATAGTTATGGTTGATATAGATTATGATTGATCTTTGATCTATCTATGTATAAGCTATAATGCCCTGCTGGTGGTTCCATTCTTATATTATAATGTGATAAATATCCCTTGCATGTAAATCAGTCATACATACTCACTCACTTGCTTGCTTCTACCAAAATCCTACTACGAGGAGTTCTCTAGGTACATAATATGTACATATAATAGGTAATGAGAACTCCCTTTCCAAAATGAAAATTAACTCTGTACATTCCATTCAAAATTGATTGAACATTCGCATTTCTCATTAATAAAGATATTACGTCTTTAAAAGTACATACATATAATAAATAACATAATTATTCTCATGTCTTCTTTTTTCTAACTGCTGAAATACCTAATTACTAGCTATTTATTTATGTGAGTATATTCGTATATATTTATATAATCATTCAGATTGTTACTAAAAAATAAAAAAAATAAAAAAAAATTACTATGAAGACAATTCCACTATTGATTATCCTCTGACCCATCATTTAAAATTTTAAACCCCTCTCTCGTTAGGATAAAATAATTATCATAATTAATGTTAAATATCTTCCCTCCTCTTAGTTTCTCCTTGAATATTCATTATTTTCTTTCCTTTTACGAAGTTGGCTCAGGTGAAATTTCATGGTTGAGTGAATACATTATTATTATTTTTTTTATGCAATGAATCACTCGCAGAAATTTAAAGGTTTAATGGATCCAAATAGATACATAATTAAGTCTGATTTACTATTATGAAGACATAACAGAGAAAGGACTTTGTCGTCCCTTAGAAGCTGACTATATCGACCCAGACAGACGGTGCGAGGAAATGAGACGGAAAAGCTTAGCAAGAAACACAATAAAAACATTCATTTGACAGCCCTGCTGCTCATCGTTTCTCATACATATTTAAAATAAAATTTTATAAATTATGATAATATATTAATTTCAGTGTTCATTTTTTTGTATTAGTAAGCGGGCTTGCTTTTATGGTTTGTGTTAGGACTGAGTGAAAATAATACAGGCCAACTGAGTTTGTTGACTTCCGACAAAGAAAAGAGGGAGCGAAAAAGAAGAGCTGAGAGAAGTGAGGGAGAGCAAATATAATATAAATATGATAGAATGAAGAGAGTGCCCGCTCTTAAGAGTATTCGAAATGAATAAATACAGACATAGCAGTAGAACTGTATTCTATGCGTGTAGAGAGAAAGAGAGAGGAAAAAAAACAGTAAAAAACCCTCATTGGAATAAATAAAAATCAGCAAACTTCTCGCCGGGGACGTCCACGCACTTATTTCCTGGATATCTTTTCCGTATTTGTGGCCTCCAATCAACTCCAAAAATATGTCTCCTACAGCGTCTGCTCATCAAGTAGAACCAGAGGCCTACCCCTTATCTCAGCAGGTCCGAATGGTTCTTCTTGGACCTCCAGGATCTGGCAAAGGAACCCAAGTAATTCACTTTTTTTCTTTCTCAATAACTCCACATGGTAGCTGATAAAAAAAAATCTTGGCAGAAATTGGCTGTAGTCTGTATTTCCATCATTTCACTATGAAATAATTCTCTCTAACAGACACAATTTATATTTTTTTTCTCCTATCCGAAGATGTTAGTCTTGTACTAAAGCAAGGCCCGCAAACTAATAAATATAGTACTAAATGATGATGATGGAATCGAATTCAAATGCAGTCCTAGGCTTTGTTTATGATATACATATAATAATATCCAATACAAATATTACTTGAATATTCTTCCATGATAAATGAATAAGAACCTTTGACCACTTTGTTTCAGTCTCCCAAGTTGAGAGATTACTACAATGTATGTCATTTGTCTACGGGAGATCTCCTTAGACATGAGATTCGCAATAAATCTCCATTAGGAAATCAAATTAAGTCTGTTATTGATGCGGGTAAACTAGTCTCCGATGATGTTGTTCTTCAACTTGTCGAAAATAACTTGGACAAGAAGGAATGCCAAAATGGATTCCTGTTAGATGGATTTCCACGAACAGTTGGTCAGGCTGAGCAATTAGATCGACTTCTTGAGAAACGGAAGGAACCACCAGTAGATGCGGCTGTTGAATTTGCTATCGATGACTCATTACTTGTTCGAAGAATATGTGGACGTTGGTTTCATATCTCTTCGGGCCGTTCATATCACGAGGAATTTAAGCCCCCAAAAGTACCAGGAATTGATGACGTAAGTATCTTGAATTTCTAAAAAATAGTGCAGCATTTATAGATTGATAGATGATCAGTTCATTGGCCTATTACACTAATTTTGATCTTTGGAATCTTTGACATTCCATTTTTCTTAAGATGTACATATTTTTTCTCTCTTGTGTGCAACTTTAGTAATATCTAGTTATGTAATAGTCTATATACTTCTTATCATTTCAAAACAATATTAATATGTTTATCGGATTACAAATAAAATAAATATTTATAGTATTTATTAATATAACTTGCTCGACTTTGTCCCAACGAGGTCATTTTTCTGAGTGAAGGACGTACTATGTACTCTTTGACTCATACAACTTATCTTTGATCAAGAGTATAGTAATTCATTTCAGATTATGTATTGATAATATCCCTAAAAGGGAATTACGTAGTTGTTGTTGAAGTATATTCTATGAAGGTCCCTCATTTGGCGTCAAATCTTTTTTTTTTAATACTTGTTTGAACTACGGTCTGACTGCATTATGTTTCCATTTCTTCCAATTAATTATCATTTGGTAAAAATAGCAACATTTTTTTCTTGATTCAATAGTTAATATTATATTTTTTTCATGAAAAAGCAACAAGAACAAAAGTAAATCTGATGGGGAGATTTAGACTACCAAATATTCATATCAATTGAAACTTAGTTCAAACCATCTAATATGTTGAAAAAATATACAAGTTATTATCAATCAATTTAATAATTTATAATGATACATATCAATCCTAGAAATATAATTTGTTATTTTTTGTACTGCTTCGCATTATTTCATGATATATGTCATTATTCCTTGAAGTATTGTTTATTTATTTATGTAACTACAATTAATGTTTATTCCTTTAATAAAGGTCACGGGTGAGGCGCTAATTAAACGGAAGGATGACAACGCAGATACTCTCAAAAAGCGCTTAGAAACCTACCATAATGAGACAATGCCTCTAGTTGATTACTACCAAAGAAGAAGAATTCATCGACGGATAGATGCGTCCTTGGACTCATCTACTGTTTTTGAAAATATCAGAAACATTTTTGGAGATTTAAAAAGTACGTTGATCAAAAGTAGAAGTTCAGTTATTTAAATCTATATAACTCATTACTATTATTTACCTATACGTTTAATTTATTGTTGTGGGCAATGCAAATTGTCATTTACCATTGCAGATTTATCGCTTAGTCATGCCATTATGTATTTTTTTCAAATTTTTTTATATGAAAATTATAATAATAAACTAAAATCTGTGGACTGTATTTATGTTCTGCTTTACAAATGGCATACATATATTGTTTGAGAAGTTTTCTTATTTTGTATTTATTAAAAGGTTTGAGGGTCGATGCCACTGTTAATATTTGTGACTGTAGTTGATATATTGACGAAAACCCTTTTCAAAATGGTTATTCTTGCCTTTTTTTTTTTAATATTGAAAATAATACTTTTCTCACTATTTTGAAGGAACACGATTCTTCCTAAGCTCCACTCTCTGAATGTTTTTCTTAAATATTGTATTCAAATGAATTTCCAAAAAGTTTTTTTATCCCATTTTTTCAACTATATTATGTATTGAGATATTGACTTTGTAGTATATAGTTGAGTCCAAAAGTATTTGCACCCCCAAAACTGGCGTTCAAGCCAACTTAAACAAGAAGAGGAATAAAAATGTTAGTAGTGAAGTTCTTGATATTTATTAGATGAGTATATGAAGGATTTAACAACATGACTGACATTTATTTCTTCAAATTTCAATGGTTTTATATTTTTAGGTATCTAAAAGTATTGGGTACCCTTGATCTGGAACTTCATTGTTAAGATTTTGCTTTCTTTCTTAATATCAGTTTATAATTGTACTCTACCCACTACATGTGGGACAAAGTCCATTGCTCGTGTTTTTTAATATCCTTTACCAGTCATCATATATAAAATATCTCAAAACCTACTGACCCTCAAAAATATCAACTTATCAAAATATGAGTGATTCATGAAATATAGTGAAGTCTTAACTTTTTGTATTCAAGTATTATTTATCGAGGGGAAAAGTTGACTATGCAATAGTTGAATTTTTATGTCAACAAAATTAGTGAGAAGGCCAGTATTTAAGGATAGGACTCTATATTAAGAAAAAATAAATCATTCGTAGATACAATAAATTTGATTCTTATTCTTAATTTCTATATTTTTGTTCATTTTTTCATTAGATTACGAAGTTTGTATTTGTGTTGCTGGGGAATACTAATTTTAAAAAAGTTACATGACAACATAATTTTTATTCAATTTATTTTTTATTCTTGTTTCTTTTATGTTTACAGAGTTTGGTCCTAATGTAAAAGCGTCATAGTTTCTCCGAATCACAAGAATATGTATTGGGTTGAGAAAAAGTCATAAAGATATATGTTTCAATAATCATTGTTATTCTTTGACATTATAGTTTTATTATTTGTAAAATGATTCAATTAAACCTCTTTTTATATTTTCTATCTTTTTTTTTTTTTTAATTTAGAAATCACCTTATGATTCTTTTGTAGGATTGATATATATAAGGTAAAGTAAAAAAGTTTGAGCGTTATTCGCAGAATGTCTTTGTGATGTATATCTCACGATTAATACATTGCATAAAAAAGCTTAAAGTATGCCTAAAGGTGAAGCGTACACTTAAAAAAAAGTTTATTTACAGTTTTTTGTTTGGTAAAGCCAGTTGTGTGTTACAGCGTTCCAAAATGGAATTAAAAAAAAAGAAAATTTGATACATTCTTCAGTATCACTTTGACCAAGGTGAAAAAGCGAAGCAGGCAGCGAAAAAAATGTGCCGTTTATGGGCCTAATACAGTATCGAATGCAACAGCAAAGCAGTGGTTCCAACGATTCCATTCTGGTAATATAGACGTCGAAGACAAGGCACGCTCTGGTAGGCCAATCATCGAAAATGTCGATAAAATAATGGAAATCATCGAGTTGAACTGCATGTGAACATTTACATATTTCAGTCCCCAGAAACTGAAGAATAGCCAGAAAATTGTTTAGAACAATTTGCATAATGCTGGTCTTAAGAAGAATTTAGATGTATGGGTGCCACTCGAATTGACGCAAAAGAATATTTTGGACTGAATTCGTATTTGCGTGCTGAAATCGATCCATTTTTGAAGCGTGTGGTGACTAGCGATAAAAAATGGTTCACATACGAGAACAACAGCTGAAAAAGCCGAACAAATGACCAGATTAAAGCAGGCGATCGACCAGAAGCCGCCAGAATTGGTCAATAGAAAGGGTGTTGTATTCCATCAAGATAACACCAGGCCACACACATTTTTAACGACTCGCCAGAGGCTCCGAGAGTTAGGATGGGAGGTTTTATTGTACCCACTGTATAGTTCAGACCTGAAACCAAGCGATTATTACCTTTTCAAGAATTTGCTAAATTTTCTTGATGGAACAAAACTTGCCTCAATAGGGGCTTGTGAAAATGAGCTGGTCAAGTTTTTGACCAATTTGAACGAAGACTTCTTCAATCGCGGAATTATGAAATTGCCTTCTAAATTGACAAAAGTTATCTAATAAAACGGCGCATCTTTGATATAAATCGGATAATCCTAACTGTTAATTTTATTGTCAAAATAAAGGTTGCGTGTATCCATGAATGTCAGCTCAATTAAATGGGTATTCACACAGCACTTAATACTTTATGTTCTACATTTCAAGACATATACTTTGGGGAGAGCTGAGAAGCTCCTGAGTTGCGGGTTACCAATTTTGGCCTAATATTTGCTTAATTGAGTCATTGTATTTTTAAGCAGGACCCTTTTGCCCCACTTCTTGTTAAATTGTTTATCAATGAGTGTGGATATCCATCAAAGACGTCAAGGGGAAAGGTAAATTTTGTAATTCTAGAACTCCTAGCGTGCTATCATCTATGCAGTATTATTCTCAGAATAATACGTTCTCGAACTCTCCAAGGGGAACGAACTCTCAGCTAAAGAGGAAATGCATCAATAGCTTTCCTAGCCCTAAAAGGGTTGACAAATGAGGGAGTGTCTTGTGTTCTCATATCGTTACTCCCAAACTTCTCTAAAAAATTGAATTCTCTCTAGTTTTACGCTTCTAAGAATTGGTCCATACTCTTTGAGCCACGAATTTTAGAAAAATGTGATCGCTAAAACCTATACTCTACATAATGATGTTCAACAGTGAGTCCAATGCTTTTGTGACAGTAGATGAAGGTTATAGTAACTATAGATTTAAATACTTATAGGTGAGCCCAAGGAATTTTAATTACTCGACTGCGTTAAGTTAAGTACAGAGGCTACGCAAGAAGTCGATGATGATGTTGGGCTAAATTTTTACTTTGAAGGATAGTTTGAAAGTGATATTAAAATCAAGGGATATAATATTTATTTATAAGGTTCAAATTTAAAGTGAGTCCCATCATTGAAATGTTAATTCAACGAAGATCACTTTTATGAGTTAAATATTATTGCAATTAATATGTTTAAAGTGCTACAAATTGGGTGATCACAGGTTTTTCTAAATGGGAGGTGGCCATCTTGAAAGGGGAAATCTTTTTATATCATTGTCTTAATGGCTTAATCCTACATTGTCAATTATAATCTTAAGGATGTGGAGGGAGATGGTATCTTAATGGTAACATACATATTTATATTTCACCAGGTGTTGATAGAGAGCTGAAGAGGTACTCCAGGATATTGTATAAATTGTCAAGGGATGTTGAGATGTTGAGATCTTTGGAGCCATATCTAGATTTTAAGACCGATGTGTCCTTCCATGAATATGGCATCACTTCTCACACGTAAAAACTTTCCCAACTTATCTTCAATTGAAGATTACATTTTATTTATTCATCAACCAAATTGAACTTCGCGCTTTTTGTCATATGAGGATTAGTTGAAGCTAATCTTTCATTAAGACTAACGCAGTTCTTTTCCTATTTATACATAATTATAGAGGAGTCTATTCGAAGAACTTATTTTAATGTAATGAAATCAGTCAATAATACAACTCAACTCCATCAGACGATTAGATGGCATTATTAGAACAACGCCTATTCATTTAAAGTTATCTCTCTGGCACAACCTTATTCTTGCAAAGACAGAAAAAAATATACAAAGATATAAAAGTGTTGGTAAATCATGTCTATGGGTACCAATCTTGAAGAATTGTGTAATATATGATATACAGAAAGTCAATGCCAAGGTTAACACCGTCCATAAAAGAAGATTCAATTGTAAGAAAACCAAGCGAACTTACAAGTAAATTGATGCTGGGGCCTAAGATAATAGAGTTTTAGAAAATAGTACGATGTATGCTGTCATAATTCGACAAACCAAACTCAGTAATTTTTTTCACCAGGTGTATGATTACTACAGGGATAAGGGACGTTTTATTACAAGCAGCATATACGATCATGCATCGACTCTTTATCACAAAAATCCGTATACAATATATATATATATATATATATATATATATATATATATATTTACATATTTTTCATTTTAAAAAAATACTGAATCATTTGATATTTACCATATTTTAAAAAAGAAATCATATTTCAAATATTAGGTCTCCTCTCGGTGAACTTTCTTCACGGTAAAGTGAGTACAACGAACTTTCCTTGTGTAGATTGAGCACGTTTAACAAGATTGTAACCCCAATTGCCAATTAATTTCTATTTTTATTTATTAACATGTCAGGAATATTTGTTTTTTTTCTACAGCTCGAACAACTTTATTCCTTTAAGATAGAAAAAAGTTATTTATATCCTCTTAAAAATTGCTGTTTTTAATTAATTATCCTAGTAAGCTCGTTATTTTGACATAAAGTCAAAAGTTTGAAGTTAAGTATCAATAATAGTATTGTCACCTTAAAACACTTTCTTTTTTTTTAATCCAGCTTTATCTTACCTTTTGTGAAGAGTTTTGATGACGGTTTGGTTTTTGCTCTTATGGAAAGCTCGCCACGTTCTATTGACCATGTTATTAATATTAAAATAAACTTGAGGGTAATGATTAAAAAAAAAGGACTTATTGAATTTGATCATAGCCTAGCATTTTTAAACGGTTTTCAAATTTACATATTTGATGCGACCAGGTATAATCACGCAACTTTTAATTATAATTCTTCTTCAAAAAGAGGAGGAGGGGAGGGCTGGGCTAATGCCAGTTCCAGTTCCGTATGCAAACATGATAATTTTTCAAAATATATATACCAATGTATAGTTGGAAGTCTAACATAAGTGAAAAGATCAGAACATCTTACTCCCTGGTCTTTCAACATCAATTTTCTCTGCACTGTTTTATTATCTGACGATGAATCAATTGCATAACTCCCTCTTCCCAGGGGCGCCAAAACAATTCAGAAGGGAGGACAGCTTTATAAAAATAACCTCTCATACTAATTACACCATAACTACGCAACTATTTATTATTATTTATTATAGTTTCCCGGTTCTGGCGCCTGTGCTTATTTCTTATCTAAAAATATAATCATATAAGAAAGTCAAAGACCAGCATGAATTCACTGAAAAGTCTTCAATTATTTCAAACTCACCTCATTTATTACAAAGTATTTTGAGCATAGCTATTACAAAACATTTATGTCTATTGTTCCATTTACATTTTTGCAATTAATAGAGAATAACATGGTTCTTCCAATCAAATTATCGAGTCGATATTTGTTTTATGATGAATCGTTATTGGAAATTGGCATGCCGATAATTCTTTTTGTGGCCTCTAATTTCTGTAAATACCCAGAGACAAAATAGTTTTATGCAAGCTTTGATTAAAATGAAAAGCATTTGTAATGTTGTCTAGTCATGAAAGCAAATATTTAAGGTAATAAAGTAAATCTATTTCCATAATAATATACTTAATGAGTTTTTTCCTTCTATTCAAGATATTATTAATAAAAATACTCTCTTTTTTTTCTCTGCATGAAACGCACCATTTGTTACTAAGACAGATGAATCTGGCATAAATATCTGAATAAAAAATAATCTATCTTTTATGACAAATAAGTGACATAATACGTAAAAATACGTAGTCTACTGACACTAATTACATTTAAAGATGTATATATATATATATATATATAAGCATATTTGAAAGTGAGGAGTAAGTGGATGGAAAATGAATACTTAGTAGTGACCTTAAGGTGACCAATCTTTCACATTTTTCCTCAACATGCTTCTAAAAACATCCAGGGACTTTTGTTATAAATTCCTGAAATGTTTTGTTTTATGTGGGATAGGTAATGAATACAGAATGAGTTTAGTGTCGACTTGAGTTGATATATTTGAAAAAGAAAAGACTACATAGCCACATATGGCCACTACCAATCTAACAATAGTTTGAAAACAATATGTAAGGGTAAACATACAGTGTGTAGTTTGATTCCAAAGGGGAATGATGTTTGATTCCTATGAAACATTCGATTTTGGAGAGCTACTATAATGTATTCTCATATTTTATTATTATTACAATTAAAAATCAGATTCACAGTTTAGGAACTATATCCATTAAAAGTTACCAGGGTTATGATAAAAAAGACTTACACTACACAGTTCCTATTATATCGCCACTGTAAAAATAAGTACTATTTAAAAAAAAAAAAAAAATAGACGTTCTTAATGTTAACTTATTTATGAAGGATCATATAATAAAATATTGATAGAATTTGCAAGCAAAAGCTAAAGTACTTCAACTTGAATGAGTCGATATTATAATTTGTTGAGATTGAGTAATTAAAAAAAATCAAAGTGACTCAAAAAGTATTGAGTTGACTCGGAATATTCTAAATTTAAAATCGAATCATAATTTAAGTCTAAGTGAAAATTTATCGAGTCGACACAATACTAAAAAAAATAACAATAGCTGACATTTGGCCCTAGCGTTCTCTATTTATAGAAATTAAAATGTGATCATCCAACCCTTTGAGATATATTAATGTATTCTTTTGTTTGTTCTCTCATTTCAGTGAGTTTCTTTTGAAGAAGTGTCACAATTTCTTATTTTTTTGCCTTATTTTAGTGAGTATTTTTTTCAGGAGTATATTTTCAGCGACTTTTCAAATAATTAGGATTTTAAAATAAGATCAATGACTTTGTTATTATATATAACCAAAACGATCTTTTCTTGTCTTTGGGTGAACAAAGTCTTAACTGTTATTGATGGATTAGCCATTTTTCTGTTGTTGGATTAAAAGCTAAGCCCAAACCCTGCACTTCCAATATTATGTGCGTATTTCTAGATCGCAATCTTGAATTTAGATATACTTACTTATTCCTTATGAAATGTCATTCTTTCGTCTTCAGAGAAATCTCTGTGGTTTCATTGGTCTGCATTTTTTAAATAATTATGCTGATAAGTTTAATTGAATTCTGACTAGCACTTCATTTTGAACACTCTACCTCAAAGTCAACTATTCCCAGTATTTGCCAATACACCAGCAAAGTTTGAAGCCTTATTTGGCTAAGTACAATATGATGCATTGCTGGTGTAAATACTGGAAATAATAGATTTGAGGTTAAGTGTTCCAAACAGCATCTAATTTCGAACAGTTGTATCTACTCTAACTGAAAATGAGTACTATTTTTAAATCAATGTTTCATTTTGTTTCTACTTTTAATGTAAACAAGGGCTATTATTTTATAATCAATTTATTAAAATTTAGATCAAAAACATTTTACTCACTAATCATATTACTGTAGTTTCTATAATTAGCAAAAATAAGATAATTTTGACTTACATACATAAAAAACAACATCTAAGATCTAAACACCATGCGGGAAAAAACACTTTTGAATTAGCAAAAATTATTATTTTTTGTTTTCTTAGATTTCATACGAAATTTTAATTCACTTATAATATAAAGCGGAAATTTCGTTCTTCAGATAATTATCACACAGTTTATGGATTTTGCGTATTTCTGCACGGTAAAAGGAAAAAAAATCTAAATCTAGGCCCCAAATGACAACACTTCCCACACCCCTGAACTTGTCAAGTAGAACTTCAAATCAAGTATCATAGATGATTCATTGCATTTGTTCACGATAATTATTGGTTTTTGAACAAATCATGTGCTATAAGAACTGAATTCTATGAAGATGACCTAAGATAAATGTTAACATTAAACAAACAAACGTAGGGACTCAAATTTGACATAAATCATATATTTTTAGATGGTACATCTTTGATTTTTCAATCTTACATTGCCAATACCATTTCCAAAATGGCCTGAAACTTTTCAAATTTACTTTTTCTAATGTTTATAGCAGAAAATATATTTTTATATTAGAAAATTGAACGAAAGTGACAATTAGAAAGTGTGTTCGTGTCTAAATATATAACACTATACTTATGAAAAGAAAAGAAGAGAATACAAATCTTCATGTCTAACTAATTATCATCTTGTTAATTATACGCGAACTCACTTTTTAATTATCTCTATTCCCTGTCTTTTTTTCAGTTATACCAGGAGCATCGTCAAGTTTCCTGCCACCTCCACCCAGCATATTCAATAGAGAGAAATGCATTATTTATTGATAATTATATTACTATTAACTCATAGTTATTTTTAAAATATCAATTAAAGTGTTCAACTTTGCAAAGACACTGAAGTAGCTAAAATATTTTTACGAAAATCTGAAAAAAAATCGATTTTCTGACACAATTTAAAGAATGAATTGTGGTTGTTCTCTATCTTTGGTCAGAAAGTTATTGTTAGCAATGTAAATCATATGCAATTCGGGCGTGTGATAAAAAAGAAAGAGAAAATCAACTTGGCAACCCTGACAATTTGATGAATGTTGAGAGTGAAGCAGCTTGAGCTGTCATGACGTTTAACTGAGCTACAAGCTGCTATTCTCCATTATATATACAACAATAAATAATAACATAAATGAGAGGCAGAAAATTAACTGAAATTAATGTCAGGAAATTATATATTTTTAACTAATAATAATTATACGAGGACTTGAGCCCTTTTTGTTTACATTTTATTTGCTTTATTAAACTTAATGCATGTATTCCTTCATGCGACATCTTTACTATCAGGTAGATGTTCTCCCCTCAGTAGTAATAAAGGAAAAATGATAACAGCTTTGGAAAACAAAAAAACCTGTTTGAAGAGCCAACTCCACTTTTTTATCACACGCCCGAATTGCATATGATTTTCATTCCTAGTTATTGTGTTCCTTAATGAGGGTTACACCATGTTCATCATTATCATTAGTTATTTTAATGCCTTTGACAATCCTTTCTACCTTTTTATAGTCGTTTGTTACTCCACAAGTCTGGGGACTCACATAGAAATGATGTTCAATTTTTCATTTTATAGAAACAAAGAGAGAGTTCTATCGGTCGTAAAATCTTCTAGACTATAAATTTTGATCATATCATATTTTAATTAGACTTTTAAAGATATTTTCTCACGTGGCGGCAATTTATCCATGGCTTCAACTATTAGGCATTTGATTGTTGTGGGTTCTTGAGAGTCAAACAAACTTAGATTGATCAATTCTTCCGGCTAATACTATAAATGAGTACTAAATTAAAGTATTGCTGTTTTCATATAAATCTCTCTGGACTTAAATCATTTTTTGCAGCTGATATAGGAATCACTGCCGAAATCCAAATATTTTAGAAAAACTGTTAATACGATTATAGCCATTTTTTGAAACCCAATCTTCTCGGTTTTGTTAGTTCAAACTGACTTCTAAACATCCAAATTTTCAACGATTCCTCAAGATCAGCTCCTAATTCAAATATGTCCTTCCTTATTAAGCCCATTTGTCTCTGTAAATGTTCAAACAATTTCTCATCAGGGCTTTATGATGGCGATTTGAGATGAAATTTAAATGCTTCTTTGCCAATTAACTCGAGTACATGGTGTCTACAAACATAACTTTTTTTCCAGTATTATTTCTATATTTGTTCAAGTACCATTCATACCATTGAAACGACCTTGCTACTCAAACTCCAATGCTTCAACATCAGCCTTTGCTTTCCAGTACCATTTTCTTACCATTGTACTCTAAGGAGTTGATTAATTCCATACTTCACTACTTTAGTGATTCTAGTTGTCTGAGCTTTTAGTAAAATATATTAATACTATTCAAAAATAAGTTGAGGAGATACTCTCTGTAATGTGTCAAAATGAAAATACCAATTCCGTTGAATGGTAGATAATATAATACAAAATGAAATTGATTAGGTAATATAAACAGGTACTTTTCCATTAAATCCATCAAGAGAAAATGTTTGATGCAAACCCTTTCTGAGGTATTACTATTTGTAATTCTGTATTTTTCACAATATTTTTAAGAAAACGCTTCAATATTATGAGATTAATATTTCAAAAAAAGTAAAGTCTTCCTCAAAAAACATTTATAACATGCATCAAATATTTTTTTTATCTTAAATAAATAAAAATAGAAATTATATGCTCTTCATTGATAGTATAAAATATTTTTGTTTATAAAAGGGAACATTTTAAGACTTTGAGAGCACTCCTTTCCAAGAAAAAGTTATTCAAGGACCGCTCTAATGGGTAGACATGGGCAAAACATTGAAATAAAGTTGAGTTTAAGGAAGAAAATAAAAATATCAGTTGATACCACTACTTTGATATTCAAATTGAATGTACATATTCTTCTCTGTATTGTTGAGGCAAGAACTTGCTACAATTATAAGTATAAGTTCAATTTCTGATTATTAAGAAATCATGATAAAGAAAGTGTGCCCATTCTCCTGGATTTCTGACTATTCAAATTCACATCAATCCTCCTAGTTTCTAACAGTTATTGAATATTGTTAAATTAAAATTAGCCAGTAAAATGCAGAGGTACCAGATAGTAGTTTCAGGCATGCTCACTCACCTCAACAAAATACCCATCCCTACAAATGGGTGCTCCTCCCCCTTCAAAAAAATTCCTTCTTATTCTATTAGTTACTGGTGTTTATTATAATTTACAATTATTTGGCAGCCTCCCTTGGTTTGAAAACCATTGGGTTATATTTAAATTATTTATTTCAATTAGAGTAGCGCATCAATGGTCCTCATCTACGAGGATAAAGCACGGCTTCATTCCACTAACATAAAAATTTACTCAGTATTTTTTTGACAGCTCTCAATTTTCTACTTCTCTTGCACTTTAAGTGTCTGCTTTCTATAAGAGGTTTCTTTTTAAATTACTATATAACAACATTGATTGTAAAGGCAAAAAGACTATCGCTTCTACCCTATCGTATCCATTACTTGGAATGTAAAAAATATGCGAATGGGGTATGTGAAATAAAAAAAAAGAGAAAATCAACCTAGTAACTCTGACAATTTGATGAATGTTGAGAGGAAGCAGCTTGAGCTGTCATGACGTTTTACTGAGCTATAAGCTGCTATTCTCCTATATATTTACAAATGAACACATCAATAATAAATAATAACATTATGTATACCATTGATGAGAAGCAGAAAATTAACTCAAATATATATTTTTAACCTTTTTGTTTACATTTTATTTGCTTTATTAACCTTAATGAATGTATTCCTTCATGCGAGATCTTTATTATCAGGTAGATGTTCTCCCCTCAGTAATAAAGAAGAAATGATAACAGCTTTGGAAAACAAAAAGTACTGTTCAAAGAGCCAACTCCAAAAAATCTCGCACGCGGCATTTTGCATATTTTTTACATTCCTATCCATGACTCATCAATAGTGGAGTAAAAAACGGTGTTTTTTAAGCGTGTGAGTAGCCACTCTCCTTAATGACGTCAAAAATCATATGATAACTATGAAAGCCAGCTTATTTGCTGTCGATATAATACTATGACTGTAGCTGTGACAGCCTTGCACCAGGCTCAAGACAGCTCTTCTTGGACTTATAATAATTAATTAAATTAAATTGATGTTTTAGAAAGATATTATTCAAATCAAAGTTGTAGAAATTACTTTAAATAAACAGGAAGTTTTCCAAATTTCAAAATCGGTACATTATTTTTTGATTTATTGCTATTTCTTTTAAAATTTTATTTGTATATTTAAAAACAATGATTGCAGATTTAATAATGATATTTATAATTATTCTACCTTTTCTATAACTCAAGAAAATGGCTGAAAACATATTAAAAATGTCAAAAAATGAAACAATTTATAGAATAGAAGTATAAATATTTTATTTTGAGCAAAGTTTTTTCCATAAAGTCACTTTTTTGAGAGGTATTAACATTAAGAAAGTTTTCAAACAAAATTGAAGGAAAGGTTGTGTGATATTATCGTAACTTTTATAATAGATAATATAGAATACATATAATAAGAATTATTATGTCCAAAGGAAAAGGAAAACAGCTTGATGATTTATGAATGATGAAAGAATATTATGTAGGGTTTCAACTAACAGGCATTTTGAGAACTACTCGCACGCTTAAAAATCGCCGTTTTTTACATTTCTACTCATCAACAGCTCTAATGTATGTTTTTTTTCTACTGTTGGGTTTTCTAATTTCACGTAGAAGTTCCATAATAAATTAAAAGGAAGCACCCTTTTTACTCGTACGCTTTTTTTTTTTACCAAAGAGGAGCATGAACAAACTTTTTATGATCTAATTATTTTGAGCAAAGTTTTTTCCATCAAGTCACTTTTTTGACTTATATCTATTTTACTATTATTATCATAACTATGAGTAATATTAATTTACAGTAATTAAATAGATGATGCCACATAAAAAATTTTAATAACTTTGCTGAATTTTTAATTTTCTTTTCTTGTAACTACGTATAGTATACATAGTTAAAGAAATGGAAGTATTTTGCCTTGGTCCATAGATGGTTCACCATTGTATCATATCTACGTATTTTAGCTTATCAATAAATGTAGATACACCTATAAAAAAATATTTATTTGTAACGTAATTTCAGCTGAAACAAAGTCATGCTCTGGAAGAGTTATATTTCCAGGTAGAACTTCAATAAAAGTAGCAACCACTTTTGTAATGGTTGATTTCTTCTCAAATGTACACATCCACATTACAGAAAAAAGATTAAAGTACAATATAAGATAAAATACCATTAAGAATTTGAGGCATTTATTTTAGAGAGAGATGAAAAAAAACAATCAACTAATGGTTTAGGATAGACAGATAAAGGACATGGAGAGTACTTTTAAACTTTTTTTTTTCTTTTTTAAAAAAAGATCCTCCACAATAAACTTACCATTCAAATATTTTAAATTCAATACGCTTTTGCAATTATGTAAATTGGCAAAATACTAGAGGTTTCTTTCATCTAAAGAGGCTCTCATGTTTAAGTAAATTTGTGATGTACTCTATACTCGTATTTACATACATTCAATAAATATTCACATCTATGTAGAGCTGCAAAATTATAAATTCTGATTGGTGGTTTTCCAAATGTATTATGTTTGCACATATACACTTGTACATACAAACAGATTGGTTAAGTTGCAATCAAAGATTAAGATGAAACATTTTAAAAGCTGAATTAAAGTACCTAGGGATAGAGAAGATAATAATTAATTAATGCAATTAATTAAAATTTTATGGCATGTTCAATAAACGTACAATAGTTTGAAATTAAAATGACTGGGATTTTGATTAAATAAGATATTATGAGACACATAAATTGCAATTCTACAAAATCCTCCAACACAATGTATATGATCATATAAAAAAGTCCTCATGCTATCGCATCCGCAAATTTCTAAATTTTGATATATGTATGAACATACATAAATTAGAAATCTTGGTATTCACTTCCACATTTCACATATTTTCCACAATTTGAATGATTATGAACCCATACGGAATCAAATAACAAGTCAACTTGTCCATTTTCTTCAAGATGTGAAAAATTTAAATAAAAAACTTTCAATTTAGTTAAATGTCTTTTTTTTTCAACTGAGAGTTGAATCTGTAAATTAAATAAAAAAACAAATATAAATTTTAAACCTGTGCCGTGTATAACAAAGCAACGTTTCATGTCTGTGTATTAACCTAAATAAATGAAGAAATCAGGGGGAGGGATGAAATTTTTAATAGAAGAAATAATATACATATATGTAGTATCACCTGTTGACAATCTATTCAAGTTATAGAGAAAAAATCGAGATTGGTAATTGAAGATATGAGCCATTTTACAATTACCAACTGGGTATACATTTATATACGTTCGAGATATCCATATTTGAGTTACTTGACTTCTAATGTTGGTGCATATGGGTATTACTAATGATCATCCCATGTCTTCCATTTCCTACTTATCAAGACATCGTACATTTTTTGTTATTTCCTTGTATTATGACTAAGTGTGGGGCTGTATAAATAGCAGTGTTGACTTTTACTATTTACTTATAAGTTTTATTTTGTTTCCATAAGGATTTATGTATTGATCAAAGGAATTGCTGGAGGCACTGTATTAAAGAGTGACATATTTGTTTTTTTTCTGAGTTTGAACAATATTTGTAGGGCTATTCTTTAATAAAAAAAAAGAAGTAAATTTATCTAAATTCTCTTTAACCTATATATACAATATAAATTCAATTTTCAAGATAGAAAAAAATAAGTTGGTAAAAAACAATATTTTGGAAACTAGGACACTAATAAAATGTTGAGTACTGATCTTATTATGTATATAACAAATAAAAGAAATTAATAAGTAAAAAAACCTGGAGTTTCAAATATGCTACGCATTTAGTTGATGGACTGTTTTTGAACCCTTTTTATATCTATCCAATGAAGAATGACAAAAAAATCCCAAGAAATTACTGTTCAGTATGTGACAAATGGAATTGTAAAGATCACCAGTAAATATTCAAAATTGTTTATGTGAATTTTGTAAAAAAAAACTCGGAATCGAAGGAAAGTTTATGTTAAATTTAGTTCATCTTTGTTTATATAGGTTTTGAATGAATAGGATTATAGAAATTGTAATATTTTCTTCATTGTTTTTTGGAAATATGTGTGAGATATAAAAGTATTTAATGCAATATGGACGTTATTGGATCTATTTGTGCAAATTGTTAAAGAAAGTCTAAAAAAAAGTTATATTTTGTGTTTGTTTTTTATATATTTGTAATTAAAAAAATATAAAAATATGTGATATATCTAAGTAATTTTTTATGCACAACCAACGAAGGATTAACTATATTCAATAAATACACACAATAAATTGAGAACATGAGTTTATTAAAAGGATAAAATGGACCCAAATCAAATATACTATAATGTTGACGATCGTGATGCCCGTTTGAAATATTATTTTCGAGAATAATCTAACATAAATTTTATACAATTGCTCGGTAATTTGGAAACCTAATAGCTATAATGACCGTTGTCTTTTTTTTCTTTATGGCAAAACAACAGTACCAGACCCCATTATGTTATATGTGCATATACAGGATAATTTTTGTCTTTAAATCATTGGAATATTATTAGTTTATGAAATTACTATTCATTTTATATCAAAAAGTATAATGAATTATTCATCTGATAAATATGCCCATAAATATTTTTTAAATTGAAGGAATCTATATTTAGACATGAAATATTTAATATATTTTATAACTTAATTGAATGAATTTATGCCTTGGTACAAAGTTTATAAAATGTCCTTCCCATAAATCGGAGTATTTTTAAAGGGCTTTAAGTTAGCGCCAATGTTTTTGAGATCCGTTTTGGTCTCCACCCTTGAATATATTTATGGTGGTCTTGAAGTGAAGACCAAGATCAAATCATATTGAATAATTTTGGAATTATAGGTAGTATAAAAAAATATACTAACGCTGAAAAACTCCATATCCATCAATGATATTTGAATCTTCAAAATATGAAAGAATAGTTAAAATGAATAAAATACAAATACTTGCAGGTTGCCAACTGAACTTTTTATTGAGAAAATTATGGTTTTTTGGATTCCGGCAGTTTTAACATGTTTAAAAAAAGGTTTAATGCATTCCAGATTTTATTATTACTTCACCTAACTTAAGTAATAACTAAACTTTTTTTTAGAAAATTTTTACAATATAGGAGCAAATTTATTCATAAAACAAATGACATAGTAAATGTTATATGTTTAGATATAAACATAAAGTGTGTATCTAAAAAAGGGCATTAAAACCTCGAATGATTTCTCACTATGGATTCAGGAATCTACAAGTTTATTTTGAGGATGTACCTATTAGGCTTTCTTATTTTTTGGGAAAATGAAATTCTGATAAACCAATTTCTAGAATTCTTCGAACTGAGAATATGTTTTAAGTGTCCACAATCGGACAAAACTTTCTCACAGACTTCGTGAAAATAAAATTATCTAGGGAACTTTCGTTTTCTAAGTGAAATTGACAGATTAAGGTTATTTCCCCTCTATTAAAGAATTTATATTGTCATTTTAAAATTTATTGCCTCGTTAGATACCTTAAGTGGTAGTACATTCCTGATAATTGAGCTCCATGATATGCACATCCCTTTTCAGTATTGTCCACATATTTTCCTTCGTCAAAGTATTTAAACAAGTATTATTATCTTCATAAACTCATGCATCATTATCGATATTGCAATTGCTCTAATCTATTCAAAACAAAAATATGTTTGTAGTAAATAAAACTACTTACATAAACTCATTTAAAAAAACTTATAAAACTTTAAAAATATTTAGAGTACTTTCCAATGAAATGAAGTTGTCTAATAATGGTCACTTATAGGAAAGTTATTTTTTTTATATTCATAATTATTATATTTACATATATTAGGGTTTATGTCTGTACATTACTCAATGCTATGTTATTTTCAATATGCAAAATATTATAAAAAGCTTTTTAAGGTCTTTTTTTTTCCTCGGTAGGTCGGCCAGGCTATCAAATTTTCTGTGCTCACTTAATAAATCTTGGGCCTAGGTTAAATGAAGTTTCAAATGAATTTTTTCTCTCAATATGTTGACCCTGATGTTTCTTTATGCATTTTTTTAAACAAAAAAACATTCAATAATAATGGATTAATTATGAGTTACTTTTTGAAGATCAATGTCTGAAATTGTAATGATATTCATGTGATAATTCACTTACTTATAAAATAAAAATAAAGCCTCTATAGACAGTTTTAGTCTAACTGAGAGCACTAAAACCTCTTATTTGATCGGCACTTGTTAATGCTAAGGCCACCATTGGAAAATGATTAAATAATTATTTGAAGAAACAAAGGTATATTGATTTCTTTCCGTATGATATTTTGAAATTGCGATTTCATGGCTTAATATTTATTTTTAAGTTTGAACAATTTTTAGAGGGAGTATTAAGAACTAGAGTTTGAGAAAAGTCAAGTAAGAAGTTAATTCTGAAATCAATATATATTTAAATAATAATTTAAAAAACAAAAACAATTGAAGTCAGGGATTGGCAATAGTTACTATTCTTTTGGAGAACAATTGGTATTTAAACTCGTTACTGAGTTACTGAATTGTTTAATTGTTTGTAAGTTCAAAGCATCATAACAAACAAACAAAATCAAAGCATTTTTTCTCATTCTTTTATTGACAGCTAAAGAAAATCCATCAGTATCTTCATATATGTATAAATGATTAATGCCTTTTTAATGTAGCTATACAAACAAGAAACATATGAATTCCGGATATATATTATAAAGTAATTTTCAGCTTTCCTAACTTTTACCTAATTATATAATTCAAAATTATTTATTTTGTACATTATTTATGTAAGAACTAGGTTAAAGAAAGTTTAGTGAAACTTATTATAATATTTGTACATACCATTAGCAATTGTGCTGTAAACTTCGTTTGCGAAGGGCTTTATTAGTTAAAAGCTTGTGATTTGGAACTTTAGTGTACAAATCGGTTTAGGAAATTTATTTCAAAAGAGAGGTCTTGCAAAAAAGACGTTAGTTAAGAAAATTAACCAAAGAAATGTGAATGCAGAATGATCATTTATCAAGCTAGCTACTTTTATTAGAAGATTTAATTCGAATATATACACATGCTAATAAGTACTGTGTACTGAACGTACTTTTTTCATGGCTTTGTTCTTTTAATTTCAATTTTTATTATTTGTGATTTTTTATCACTTGTTCTTTTATTTCATGAAGATATGATCATATTTGTTCATATTTATAAACGAATCATCCTTGTAGAATATGATCAATGTATATTGTATTTAATTTAGTAGTTTAGTAAAAAGAAAAATAGTGAGTAAAAGAAAGAGCTATTTAAAAAAAAGCCTTTTAATAAAAAATCCATGAATATAGGTCAGATCGCTGGCTTCGTTGGTAACGATTTCGACTTCTTCCATAATACTGTTTAAGTATGTATTCTATAAATTTGGATTTAAGCTTAAATTTGCTTGGATTTGAAAAGACTTAAACTAGTGTTGGACTTAGCTTGAAAGGATCGGTGGTTTATATGACTAATTAGCACATATTTATCTTTTGTTTGTTGTTGTTGTTAAGAGTGTATTTATTATCCAATCCTCTATGTTCACATTTTAAAATGTTTGCCAAGGAATTATTTTAAACATTATCCTTGTCCTGGGTTAACAACTTCCACATTACTAATTAGTTTTGAAATTAGAGTTATAGACCATTTTTAAGAACAAAAAAATTTTTCAGTTGAAAAATGATCAAAGTTGAAGATAAATCAAAACTTTTAAGATGTTGGTCTGAAAATATGAAGCAACTGATTGATGGTTCCTAAAATTGCTTGTTTAAAAAATGAATGATTGTTTCCTTTAACACCTTTAAAATTAAAAAAGTTTTTTTTTTTTTTTCAAAAATATGTGATTTTAACACTTTTTTCTCGAAAATACTACACCTGAAAGGTCCACAAGCAAATAAATTGATATATTTTATATGGTTATAATTTTAAATTATATTTATGAGGTTTCTGTGGCAAAAATGGTCGAATTGTTCAAATTGAAGATTCGAAAACTATATTACGTGAAGATCATGAAATCTCGGAACTCTTATTTTTTTGATAAAATAAAATCACAATGTTTGGCTCATAGCCTTTAATTGGGAACTGTAACAAACGTCTGTAAAATACTAATTTTGAACCAAAAATATTTATATAACAATATTTATATATTTCATTTTTCATCTTTAGGTGCCAATACTTTTTTTTAGGAAAAAAGCGTGTAAAAAATCGGACACTTTATCATAGATGTATGCATTATTGTTTCATTAAACTTTAGTCTCTTTAACAAATCTTTTCTGGCATTACTTCAATGATGGTAACAAAAATAATGCCAAATTTCAATCACATTTACCCTCGAGCACATTGATTGACTTGATATTAACTATAGGATATGTATAATTATATGTTAATAGAATAACAGAACCTCCATAAAGTACCCATATCACATGAAAAGCTGATTTTTGAAAACTAAAATTTGGCCCAAATTCTTTTCTCATCAGTAAGAGCTTCATCAAATTCCAGGATAGTGTAGTTTTTTTTATTATATAATTAAATTTTATAAATTCTATTAGAAATTCAGTAGACTAAACATAGATAACTTAGTTTCAAATTTGGCATGGAGTCTTAAATATGTAAAAGGAAGAATTCCTGAAGAGTGCAACTTCGTGGAAAAGTTTCATTGCTCCCTAAAATACAATGATGTTTTGTCCAAAGATTTCCTCAATTTTTAGAGCAAATTCTGTTTTAACTGTATAGCATATAATCGAGAAAGAAAAATGTATAAGGGATTTCTATTGGCAGTTAAATATAGTTGAGCAGCAGTAGATCTAATATCTTATGTCTGCACCATAAATTCAACTGGTGAAAGTGGCAGTTTACATAAATTTATGACTCTGTTTTGTCCGGATTTCGCAATAGTACGAGTTATCATTTCAAAACACATGAAATAAAGTCCGCTTTTTAAATGCCTGTTCGTAGCACTGACATACTTAATAAGTCTGAATTTAAACAGTCCGTCATATCCAGGGAACTAACTGCTCTATTCAATTATGAATAGTTATTTTCATATATAAAAGTGACATATTCAGTATCCCATGACCGTCATACCTCCTTTATCAGATAAAGTCCATTGCTAATGGTTGTCGAGCAGATATTTTGTCTCCTCTTTGCTATACTTTCTCTATTTAATACATGGTTAAATTGTATGAAAGAAAGAAGAAAAGTATGTTTAAATACCATTATTTCAATTAATTATCTTAATACCTGCATAGATGATGCGTCTCTCACATTTGAAGTGCTTTAAAGTTACACTTTAATAATAAATATATAATGAAACTCATTTATATTTATACATATAGTGATAGTATATGCATATAAATATATCCTATACTGCCTTAGTTAGAGGCTTAAAGGTATAGACTAAATGGAGATCCTTCAGTGGATAAAATGTATTTTGTAGGGAATAAACTATGGGAATTCCAAAATAATGAAAATCTTCTTATACTTAAAAAAAGAATGATTTAGTCAAAATATGAGCTTTTGACCAAAAAGTCTCATGGTTTCCAAAGAGTTTCACCCTAAGCTCATTGAATTTTTCCAAAAATGAACTTATGGAGTAGGAAGCCTGTGAGAAACGCCACGACAAGTATATTGGCCCAGAAGACATCAGTCAATAAGACTTTGCCCCTCTCCATTATCCATGAATATATCTGCACCGTATACGAAAGTTTCCATTCCCATCTCAACTATACCATTGATGACAATGGTATGAATATATATATTCAAATAAATGCAATCTTTAGAAGCAAATAATAATCACTTAACTATTAATAAATAAATTATTTTATAAAAAATATCAACTTGTTAAATAATTATGTAACTCGTATCAACTGACTTTTAAAGTTTGTTGGTTGCATTTTTCTACTTGAATAGATTTCACGGAATTATACACTAAATACACAATACATTAAAAAATCATTTTTATTGTCTGTATAATTATCTCGCTTAATAAACAATTTATTTTTATTATTATCATTATTATATATTTATATTCTCGAAGGTTACTCAATGATTTCAAACGATACTTTCTCGTTTTTTCTTAAGGGTTGGAGGAGTGGTTCGAACATCTTCTAACGGATGAACATCCACTGAAGGAAGAAGCTTTTTATTTCGTGACTTATTGACAGATGAGCTTCGTTGAAGCGTTAGAACTGCACAAAGTTCATCAGGTATTTGTAAAAGAGGATCAGTGGAGCCGCCACCATTGCTTAAGGGATTTGTGTTTATGTTACTTAAATGGTTATTGGCCTCTGAAGATAAGCTATCATGAAGGATTCCTTCTTTTGATGTTCGGCGCTGGAATGAAAAAAGAGATATTTATATATTAAAGAAGAGATTTCTTATTTTAAGGATGTTATTTATTTTTAAAAATACACTCTAAAACACATGGATAAAAATATCCTCAAGCTTATTTCTAAAGATTATTATTCATAAAACGTACTTAGGTAGAGTACATTGGAGTGAGTGAGAGAGACAAAAAGAATGGAAAATAAATATGTGTACATATATATGCATGTAGAAGGAATATGGTTGAATAATAATTTCTAAGAACTCTTTCCCCCTCTCGTGTCCTTTTTACTATCTCAAAAGGGTGGCCATGTTAACATACATATAAATACAATCGACTCTTTCCTTTTTCTTTTATAAAGGAATATTGAAAAAGAAATAAGGTTTCGTATGAATGAAAAGGACATATAAAGTATATAGATAACTATATTATACATATAAAAAACTATGTCTTAACATAAAAATTTCTCATATATATATATATTCGAAATAATTATTGTTCTTTAGATTTGATAGATATAATGAGTGATAGCCGACTCTGTAAACGTAATGCTTTATAAATGTGTACCCTTCAGACTAAGTCATTTTTTCACATATGGATAGGGTTGGTAAAAGGGCACATATATTTACAAATACACAATTAATTCAAGCCAGGTCGTTTATAAAACTCCTATGAACTTTTTCAGATGAAAGGTATTGAATAAATATTTTTTTTTCTTATTTAGATAAACCATATCAAAGATAATTTTACGGTCAACGGTCAATTTGAATGAAGCATAAACAATCAAATTTTATAATAAGAATAAAAACTCTTGATCCAAAACAAAAGCTTTATTTCTTTAATTTTTTACATCCATTATGGAGATAAAGTTTTCTGAAAGGTTTGTCCATTTTACTCAACAACTATGACTTTAACGTAGCACTGCTTGCTTTTGTTTATTATATAATCAGTGACCTCAGTAAAAATACTCTATGGTAATTCAAACATTATTTAAATTTTAAATTAAATTGATTATTATTTTTTCCCGTGCTTCAAATTTAAATTATTTAGTCAAGATTAAATATTATGAGGAAAACTTGATTTTATAAACATAATTGTTAAAAAGTAACCATGGCTTTCTAAAGAAAAGATTTTTACTCAACATTACAAAGTGTACCTTCCAGTTGAATAAATATCTCGTTTCGAAATCTGAATGAAAGTTTAAAGAATATGATGACTTATCCTAAGAGTAGTTAGTATTATACAAAATGAAGGAAAAATAAAAGTTTTTTATTTCCATATTCAGCTCCAAATTATAGCTTCTTTATTATTCCTGTGGGGACTCTTAAAGTTTTGTTGTATAAAAAAAATATTACCAGTCTTAATTTTCTTAATAAAAAAGAAAAACATGTATGAACGAATATTTTTGTATACATTACATTTATGGTATAAATGACAATTAAATGAATAAAATCTTTAAAAAACAGTCCTTTTTTCCAATTTAAATCAATTGGCATAATTTGGTTGATATTAAAAAATGTCAAAGTATTTTATTATTATTTGCTCTGACTGTGAATATTTTTTTTTCAAAAATATTATGTGTATTAAGGAGATTATGCATCATTAGAAGAGTCTCATTAAAAGACATGAATCTGATTATTCGCATTCTTGGGCATTTTGATAGCAATTTTGCGACCGTATTATTTGAATGGGTTATTTTATATCTGCTTTTATGTCAAATAACACGAAAATATAAATTTTCAAATATTTTTTTTTACTTTTGTGGTCCACAGATTGATTTTTTTATTTTGAATTTTTAGTGCATATTAAAGATTAAAACTCATTCTTCCACATAAAGAAAGAAATGAAATGAAATAAACATTTCATAAAAACTTATAGAATCCTCGTTTAAAAAAAAAGAAGATATCTTTAACATTTCTGCATCTTGTTTTGAACTTGAGAAAATTGCGGACAACAAGTAAAAAATGATCTTTTAATTTTGGGGCTTATAACTTCTTCATATTAGAATCTGATTTTGTATCAAATTAAAAAATATGAATACACCTTTAATTTTTAAAAAAAAGAAGCACCTTCAAAGACACATTATTTTTGAAATTAGTAAAGATTTAATTCATGAATAAAAAGTTTGAGTTATGTAATAGCATTGTCGAGATTTTTTAGACCAAGATATTTAAAAAAATATACAAGGATAAAAGAAATGTCTCAGTCTCAACCCCTCAAAATCGTTGTCAAGACCAAGAAAAACCAAAGCAACTAGACAAAAATATTTCCTTTCTAAAAAATAGTCTTGTTGTCATATTCTTAAAGTGATCCCTTAAAGTCTTGGTCCTGTATCGGGTAAAGTGACCTTGACCACAAGCCGCTCGTAAATGCCATTGAAAAATTTTAAAACGTGTCACTATTTCAACGTTAAAACATATCTTCGGATATTATTGTAACTTTTTTAATCTACAAAAGTTAAAATTAAGTCTTCAATAACATTAAAACAGTACTTGTGTATCTTGACACATGTATTAAGTACCTTATGTATGTACACCATAATTACATATGTACAACACCTCAAATATTGCCCCACAACAGTCTTTCAACCTATCAAGTAAAATGCACAATAAATAAATCTCATATAACAATTCCCCTCATTTAGTCATTGCCTTTTTGTCAAAAAATGTATTATAACAATATGTTCACTTGATAAATTAATGTTATGTAGAGTTATAGCACATTCATCAATATTGTCTTTTAAACCTACATTTTGCATTTTGAACAGTTCCACGCAAAAACAATTCAATGAAAAGACAATTCATAGCCATTGTAATTTAATATTTTATGAATAAATACCAAATATATTGATAAAGAGGAAATGGGAAACAATTTGAACAGTAAAAAGTTTAAATAATCGAGAAAATTAGATTAAATACTAATACTTTTGGAGAAGTTAATAGTAATGTATTGATTATTAATTTGAATAGGTTTTAAAACGTTAATATACAAAGACATATTGATTAAGATATAATAAGATTTAAATTATATATCAATTGTATAATTTCACTTCAACTATGGGCACATGTACTTGCACTCTCACTATAGCAATAAACAATATAGGGACACTTACAACACTTGCTCTATTTGACTCCTCTGTAACGAACGTTGCAATATCTTAGATGTCCCCTTAATGGGTAAGTTTTGAATTTGGAAAAATGGCTTCAACTGATGGAGCAAAATAATCAATAGTTCAAATGTTTACACGTTACAATTAAAAGCAATTATCATGAAGAAAAAAATCTCATTTAGTCGTCTTTTCACTGAGATATTGGATACAAATTAATTCTTTGAGTTAATTTTTGAGGGAACGATATTTTGGTAATAATGAGTCAACTTTTCATTGTCTTTGTTTCAACTTTTATCGCACTAAATTATTAATTATTTTACAGTCAGTTGATTATCAGAAGTTGTAAAAGCTCTTCGATCAAATTTCAATGTCGAATGAAGTCATCCGAATAAATTATAATTATCTTTGAGTTCATACAGTAAAAACTAGAACCGAAACCTTCATAGTTCTATGATTCTAGAGATGTACCTAAGTCACTATTTATATAGGTTTTTCTAAAGGGATTCGATCCCAGTAGGTAGAAAAAAGGATAGTCATGTTTTGGTAAATAGTAATCTATATGTAGATACAAAAATATGAGTAAAAGTTTTGAAATTTCTTATTTGAATTAAAGGCTTATATTTATTCTGTCTATCAAAAACTTTATTTTGCTATGAAAAACTTTATTGTATTTCTTTACGGCTGCGATAACTTAGAAATTAGAAAATTAGCCTTTGATACTCACATAAAGTATAACATATATGTATAACATAACATAAGTAGAAAAACAATTGCTTAATTTAATCATTGAATGAATTTTAAATGAATTAGTTTTATTTCTGTATTATTAAACAAAAGTACAAGAGATACGTTAATTTAATTTCCATAAAAATACATACACTACAAGGTAAGCTCAGTTTTTTCTCCACATTTTGTAAGTGTATGCGGCAAAAAAAAATCGTTTCTTTTCTTAGATTGTTTCAGTTAACGACTAAAAAAAAAGACGTCATAATCACAAAACTCTTCATTCATGAGTTGTGTTTCAAAAAAGTTGATTAAGTATAATCTATAATAAGATCAGCAAACTTTTGGGATGAAAAGATCATATTACCTACGAAGGGTCATGTTTTTAAATATGTTACAAGTACATTTTCTTCAACTAAAACGCTTTGTCAAAAAAAAAAAAAAATCTGCTTTATTTTTAAAGGGGCATTGGAATTAACGAGTACTTTAATATAAAGAAATTTACATTGTTGTAGAATCAAATTTATCTTTGATCCACTTATACCTTAAAATAATGAAGTTTTACTTGAACCAATCCCTTTAACTTATGTTTTTTTTTCTTTAAAATACTATGAATAAATGAAGAGAAAACTCTGATCAGTTATAGTTATATAATTGTACTTAATATTGAACTAAGTTCGAAATAAGTGCTTATAATATGATGTTATAAATTGTGTCTTGTTAATATATCAAATTTCTTTAGTTATAGTCAAAATCATGTAATTCAAGATTTTTTATAATGATCAAAGTTCAAAAGAAATGTTTTTTCTCGGTTCTTTTTACAAGGATAATTAAAAAAAACCTACTCTGAAAAGTGTACTTTTATTTATTTTTTCCAGATTCAAAATGTATTTAAAACAAAGTTTGCTGATTTAAGCACATATTTGATTTATTCAGAATAGTTAATTCTTATTTTGATTATAATTACCTATACATGAGTGAATAAATGGTAAAGAAAATCATAAAATGAATTTTATAAACAAGTTTTATAATTTAAGTTTGTATAAACATAATAAGCAATATCAATCATTGCTATTCTGACGTAATTAATGACCATAGGTAGATAATTATCAGTCATATAGGTAAATATGTACTTAGTGCGGTCTTCAAGTCTAGAAAGATAATTTTTTACCTATTTGGCAAATAGGTACAAAACTTACACATTAGTTATAAGAGTATAAATCCTATCTCATTGTTGGGAGAGACACAGATTTATAGGAATGTAAAAAAATGTGCAAATGGGGTGTGTGAAATAAAAAGAAAGAGAAAATCAACCTGGTAACTCTGACAATTTGATGAATGTTGAGAGGAAAGCAGTTTGAGCTGATATGACGTTTTTCTGAGCTACAAGCTGCTATTCCTCTCCATATATACAAATGAAGACATCAATAATAAATAATAACATTATGTATGCCATAGATGAGAAGCAGAAAATTAACTAAAAATAATGTCAGGAAATTATATATTTTTAACTAATAATTATACGAGGACTTGAGTCCTTTTTTGTTTACATTTTATTTGCTTTATTAACCTTAATGCATGTATTCCTTCATGCGAGATCATTACTATAAGGTAGATGTTCTCCCCTCAGTAATAAAGGAAAAATGATAACAGCATTGGAAAACAAAAAGTACTGTTCGAAGAGCCGACTCCACAAAATCTCGCACGCGACATTTTGCATATTTTTTACATTCCCACAGATTTACGGGATTTACACCCCTGTGCATGATCTATTCTGATGTCCACATGTTCAAATGGACTTAATCTTGGATTTAAGTAGTCTTAGGGATTCATATTAACAAAACTCTTACTACTCGAAGGTATATGCAGGTTCTCAACCTTTCTGTAACTACTATTTTAACTGCTTCAATGCAGTATACAATACTGCTGATTCATTTAGCATTACAGCATACATTAAGGGTGTCGAAGCAATATTTTTATACAATTGATGAGGTCCCTTGAATTATGATCCTTCGTCAAATAAATGACCTTTATACTGTAAAGTAGTATCGTTTGGTATATTCATACTATAGTGATACCGGGTTACTGAAGATTTTAATATAATACATACTATACTAAATTGATATTAGAACCGGTTCTTGCAGCCCCATTACGTCATAAATGCAGATAATATAACTACGAAAACAGAAATGAGAAAAATTACACTTTTTTTAAAATGGTAATTAAGTTTCTTAGCTAGACCCAAAAGAAAAAAGGAGCATCCATGCACCCTTTAAGTGTACATGAATTGTCTATAACATTTTATATTTTTAGTCGAAAAATGAGCAAAATATCCTTAGCTAGATCTTATTTTAACCGCCAGTAATTGGTAGTTTGTATATTGAAGTTTTTTGAAATCATTGAACTAATTAGATGTCTGAATAAGGTCTGAGGATAGTTGTAAAACTTCCTGTAATCAATAAGCACCCCTCTCCCCGTCTATTTGTAACCCAAGAGTTACCAAATAACCATGTTTGCATATGTATTTCCAGATTCTCTTTCAACCAAATTCTATTATCATGAAAGCTCATTCTCAAAATCATTATATATTACGGATTTAATTTGGGTTTTGCCAAAACATTTTGCTACTCCTTGATTGTATCTACCATAAGTAGGTAAATATTTTTTTGAAAAACATTAGTACGCGATTGTAAACTATTTTATGGGATACCATAAATATTAATATCTATGTGGGTATATTTTTTCAACAAAGTACTTACGGGTAGTGTACAACTTTCCCCCTTCGTTATAAATGAGGCTCTTCCTTGTATACCTCTTTCCTTAGATGGAAATTCACTTCCTCTAAAGTCATCTTGAAATAAAAAGCATATTACTCATTCATTCATTTATCTTATGGTGGTCGGCAACCTTTGGGTGTGAGAGGACAACAATTTTCTATGTAGTTTACAAAATGGAAAGCCATTTACATTTTCTTAAACTCAAACCATTTTGTCTGATAAATTTGAGCTCTTTTAAAGACTTAATGTAGGGTTTCTCAAACTGTGGAGCCTGCCTCATAGGGTGCAAAAAGTAAAATTTTTCTTTGAGTATGTGAAGCAATGGCTTAATAAAAGGTAAATAATTTAATTAAAAATGATTTAATATAAAAAAGCTTCACGATGAAAACTTCTTGCATCACGTGGGTTGCCGACCACTGTTTTACAACTTACTTGACAAAAGCTCTGAAGATGAAGAAGCAGTGGTTAACAAAGGAGGTGGCGGAGGAGGAATCAAGTCTGGGGATTCTTCAGCCCAATCCCCTTCATGGTTACCACTACACCTTTCATTGTTATTTACTCCACGTTTAAGTATCCCTTTGCGCACTGATGTATTTGGAGGAAAGGTTGCGATGACACTATCCTGATCCAAAGAACCAAAGTGACCATGATTGTTATTGTTGTTATTTGGCATGATGAGTCTTGCATCATTTGAGGACTGTGTATGGAGAACAGAGACGTTTCTTTGATGGTATACACAGTACCGAATTATAACTGAAACGAGTACTAAAATGAAGATGCAAGAGCATCCACCGACTAAAACACCGGTAAGAATAGCCCAGTCTTCAGCCACATTCATGATGCCTTTTTTCTCAGAGAGATGTGTTTCAGAAAGGGACTCAGAGGATGATGATGACGAAGAAGATGAAGAACTGGAATAAGCGCCTTCAGCTTGGGTCAGCTCAACAGCTGGATGATTTAGGGTGTCTACAAGCACTTGAGTTGTTTTCCCATAGCCCTTTTTATTGATGGGCGTCACTGTTGTAAGGTAATTACTTCCTGCTCTAAGATTAGGAATAAACAAATCCAGTTGTCGTGCTGTTGCATTGTAACGTACAAGAGAGGTGCTTCGCTCAGTGACGGTCACAAGGAAAAGCTGCTCCATACCTCCATCGAAACCAGGGACGCAATGCAGATGGAATGTCTCTGAGGACTTGTTGATGACGGTGCAGTTTTCTACAGGATCTGGAGCCACTGCAAATGAAAGGAAAAGAAAAAGAAAAATCAATTTCGTGTGTTTATCATTAGGAAAAAGAATAATATTATAAAAGGGAATCCACTTCATAAATCATAACCATTTTTTATTTTTCCTCATTTCAGCAATAATGAAATGAATTATTACATTGTAATGAATCAAATTTAGTTTTCAATGTATTTATATGCAAATATACATACAGTTATTGCTTATACAAAACTACGGCTTAAGTCTCGACAAAAGTTTAAGAAGGAAAAACTTTTTCCCTCCGATACATATAATATCTTGATGAATATATTAATATAACTCTTAGCAAATCTGACTTGATTTTTATTTTTTTGTATACATATTTCTATGGTTATTCTTTATTATTCAGTTTTAACGTACAATATAATTAAATCATATTTTAAAATGAAGTCTTTTTTGCTAATAACATTAGTTGTACACCAAATAACTTTTAAATGCCGATTTTATGAACGTTTAAAGCCTTTGACGCAAAGTTATCATAAAACATAAAATATTTTGTATATTAATATAGGATTCCAAATTTTGTATTTATGTACATGTTTAATCGATCACACAGATCTAAGGAAACAGGGTTTTAATCATTTTTAATATCAATGGACTACTAAATTAAATCTTCCCATATCATTTAATGAATCAACTTAATTTTTTTCCATGTTTGTGGGATTGTGTACTAACACGCAGTTTTACGTGTCTATAGGGAACCCAGTAACAGATCACCTACACCCTAGATCATTCATCCTCTAAAAATAATGATTGGATACATCATTGATTTTTGTTATTTTCGATAAAAAACAGACTAAAAAGCAACTTTTTAAAGATGATTACTCTAATATTGTGAAAATGGCTAAATTCCTATATTTCTATATATGGTATATACCGGTATAGAATGAGTGCTTTTACTAATACATTATTGGATTTTGAATGAAGGTATCAGTACTCGACTTGTACCACTTTTTAATACATTTATGAATATTCAAAATGTACTTAAGCATTTAGATCTTATTTAGACTCGAGACATCTAATAAAATTTATAGTTATATCTGTGAATCATTGAATGAATGAAAGATTATTATAATTACACTGGTCAACAAATTTGAACTTTCAAAAATCTTAAAGGGGTATAAGTATAATAAAAGTTTAAAAAATCGGCTGAAAGTCTTCTGCGCGCTTCTACTTAAGTAGCTTTACCGTGGGTCTTATATTTCTAGCGAATTTTGCTTGAAATTGGATGAAAATTTACCCACTTAGATGGACGATTTCTTCAAAGTTAAGGACTCTTATCGAGCTCTTGACATCTCGTTTAAAAGCTGTGGATCTAAAGAGTTATTTAATTACAAAGGATCATAAACTTTTCTGGTTCGAGTAAGTTTCTTTTAGATAAATAGGACTGGGGTGAATGCCCTTGGGGGCAGGTGTCCTTGAACCAAGCGAGAGATCGATTGATATACATATGTATGTATTGTATAAAAGTACTGAAGACGAACACATATCTACGTAGATATAGAAGAAGTCAACCTTTTAGAGGGCTTTAAACAGAAAAATAAGCTCTGTTACTACAGAAGAATATTCAATTCCCAATTTCTTTTATGAAAAGAAAGTTGTGACTTCTTTTTGTTATATGTCTGTTATCTCTACATTTACGTAGGTGTGTGTATTCATTTAATGATATTAATTATGCAACATTACTTCCATTCACTGACTTTAATCAATTTTTAAATAATAAATACACATAATATTTTACATAATAGATGTAATTGAACAAAGGAAATAAGATATTGAAGATAGACACATTGTATTTAATGTTCATTTTCTTTTTATATCATCTCTAACGAGGAACCTCTCCAATATGTGCCATCTTTACATACTTCTTTTCTACATCCTTCCTCTCATCCTCTCTTTTTCCTTTCTCTCAGACACACATTCATATTATAAAAATAGAGAATTTCAAACTTTAATTTGTTTTGATACACTTCAAAGAGACTGAGAGAAAAATAAGGGATTTTGGAGAATCTATCAAAGACTTTGTTCTTAATGCAAACTATCCCAATCGTATTGTCAGCTCTCCTATTACGACGACCTTATCCTACTAACATGAAAACATAATACCAACCCATTACAATTTTTATTAATGTTCTGAACAGTGATTTACTGAGCTCAAAACATTTATTGTTAATCTGTGAACATATCCCTAGTATTAAATAATAGAACATGGTCCAACAACTCATATACTCTAGCTACAAGTTAAATTTGAGCATTTGTTCTTTCTTTCTTTTTGGTAGAAAGGTTGAAAAAAGTTATACAGATGTAATATGTAATTGCAGTCAAACTAGACATTTATTTGATTCTTCGTTTAAAACAACAGCAACTGAATAAGTCATCATTTTATTTCATGTGACTTCAAATGTCACCGTTTCTTATTTTATTAGATTTTCTGCTCATTACCTTATTACATTTAAAAAGTAACACAAGATTATCCTACTAACATGTAAATATCCTATCTCTAGTTTTCTCAGCTGTTGATTTCTCTAGTCTGGCCGAATCATTTTATACAATCTGATCTTTATTCTAACTCTCAACCTCTCAGCCAAAATAAATAAAGATAAAAAATAAATTGATATTTTGTCATATTCTCCCAACTATTGAACTATGAGCTACATGATTGTAAGAACATGCATACAACTTAACAAAAGTTAATTCAAGTCAACTTATTTAGAGCACCAATAATAAGATTTTAAACAAATCCGCTGCTGAAAAAATAATACAGAGTACACCGTCTTCTGGACGTTGATTTATTGAACTCAAATTTAATTTTGTTCAGCTATGAATATCCCGACTCGAGATCTGAACTCTCAATTTTTTCGACAATTTTAGTTGAATGTTGCCCATGGATCTTTTCTACAACCTTATTAACCTTAATTTACAACAAGATTTAATTATAGTTGAATAAATTCACATTTAGATAACTCACAAGGAGCAAGAGAAGACAAATAGAAAGCTGACAAAGAAATACAGTAAATATCTAGAAGCCAACCGCTTCAATACTCGACATGTTCAAAGTTTGACACAAAATGTCATGAAATCTTTGTTTCTGATCTCAAACAAAACTCAAGTGACTTTTGTCACAAAAATACTGTCTGTGCTTCGGTCACGTAGCCGGAGTTGACGTCGATGATTCAGAACTCGACTGTAGTCGTATTGAACGAATGAAATGACACAGTGTACTATTATAAAATAGAAATTAGTCTAACAGTTTGAGAAATTGGTCTCATTGGCAAACTACAGATTTATTTTGGGATTCTTTTAATTTTCTGAGTTTACGAGATAACATTTTTGGTGATAACATCGCAGTAAGAATAATATGTATACATTTTTTCTAAAATATAATCATGGATAAATATAAATATCTATACGTGATTATTTTGAGACTCTCTAATTGCAAAGGTAAATTTTGTATTGCATTTAAGTAATTAATGTAGGTATATATATATATATATATTAAGCTTATCCCTTTCTTTAGTATACAGTATGAAGGAAAAGAAAGCTGAGTAAATAATGAATTAAGAAGTTAATCAATTAATGAAGAACCAAAAGTTCTTAATATTCTCCTTGATAAATGATGAGGGAAACCTTGTTGGGTATGCATGATGTATAGGTATTTAAAATACCAATTCGGAATCTAACATACACGCATATAGCCTAAAAATCAAAATATCTAATAATATTTTAGAAATGTTGAAACTTATGTGTTTGCAACGATAGTTCAATGTGGCAAATATGTGTAGATAACTTATTTACATATAACATATAAAATATGTACATATATTAAATAAGAAAGGTCCAACACAAATCGGTCTATTAGTTACCAACTGGTTTATATGTACATATTTTATTTTTTGAGGAAAGGTTGTGTGATAAATACAATAGAAATAGTGTCGTGAAACTTTTAATTTATAGATATGTAGGTAATTATAAATAAATGTCTCTATCGATATACCTAATGCAACAAAGCTTTTCAAATGACATAAATACCCTGTACATTAGTTGCATGTAATTAAATATAATGCATTTTTTTTTTTGCATACATGGCTACTATGTATAAACGTAAATATTAGTGTAGGCAATAATCCCAGCCATTGCAGTACACTTTATACATTCTTTCTGTATATCCACTCATTATTTCAGTTAGATAAGGGATCTAATTTCTTAAAAAAAGAAAGGAAGCACTACACTTAGATATAGTAAATAAGGCTGTACATTGAATCCCGATTTGATGATCTGTCTAGAGTGAAATTTGACTTTAAATCTGACAATGATTTAATTTCTTAATTTAATATTTACCTCCGTAAAAGGATATTTCATTGATTAATAATCCTCATCATTTGAGTCTAGAGTAGGTTAATGGAAAAATATAATATGCAATAAAGATTTATATAAGTGAAGACTAAGGATTTGTAATTTTGAGGAAAAGAATTACATATATATGTATATATATCACTCCTTTATGTTGGTCATGATTAAGGCCTAAAATGTACACAAAAACGAAAAGTAAAAGTAAAAATAGCACTATAATTTTCTGGTGGACTACACAGTTGCTCTATTGGTGAGCTGTAGTAGTACCACCAAGTTGTAGTTCGGTATAGGATGTTATTAATCTCTAGTTGTCAGTTTTGATATAGTATTAACTGCTATGTAGGCCTAAAAAATCAAGAGGATCCTTATTCACAGAAGCTTCATTTGTACTTTCATGACCTTTATTGTCTAAATATTCTTACAGTATAAGTTTTTAACGTATGATTATAAATATACTGTAGAATACATAGATTTGGATAAGTTTGTGAGTATCTATTAGGTACAAAAACAACTAGTTCCATAAATATAGATCTATACTTTTGTTTCCAAAATGATGGATTACCCCCTGAGTAGTATCCTGTTTGGTTGAACTTTTATATACACTCTGAGTATATGCTTCTAGCTAGCTATGTACATACATAGCTCCTAAATCACTGAAGAAAAAAAAACAACATCATCTACTTCTCTATTTTTTGTACTAAAATTACTTTTTTTTCCAGATCAACTCATCTTAATAAAGAATTAAAAATACATTAGAATAAAAATATATACATATCTATGTTTTATGCACATTTATATATGTACATATAAATGAGACTACGTATATACATTTGTGAATGTGTGTGTGTACGTAGCCTCTTATTTGCAATATCTAATTCATGCGCATTTTTTTTTGGAACAAAAATTATTTAACTTATAAATAAAAAAAAATAATGGTACATAATATTTTATAAATAAATGTATTTATATATGAATATTATCTTTGAATAGATGTATGTACAAAGAATACAAACACAACACATTCATATATGTACATATATGCTAAGTCAAAAGTCTTAGGCTTATATCTTTCTATTCATAAAAGTGTATATATATATATATATATGATATACTCCTACTTGATGTGTGGTTGAATTTTTGTACGTGTAAACATATACAAAAATGAAAAAACTCAGACTTTCTACGAGGCATACTTACCTACCCACGCCAGTTTTTGTATACATACGTTGGGAATTCTTTCTGAATATTTATGGATTTGCTTTGCTTTTAACTAAAGACGCACGCACGTTTGCTTAAATTTTACTTCATATGTGTACATAAGTATACATATACATATGAACGAATGTACCTTTGTTTGTCTTTTTTATATATTATAAAGGAAATGAACAATTAATATTATTCTACGATTGTCTTCTAGTATGTTCAAACATTCCAATTTGAAATGTAATATATATATATATATATAGTTATTAGTACTTTGATTAGAGAAATTGCGATCAAAACAATAGTTCAGCTCATAGACTTTTTGAAATAAAAAATCCTTTGTACATGTTAACAAAAAACCAAAAAAAAAACAAATTTTGGCTAAGGTTCCATTTTTAATTTTGATAGTAGCAGCACAATAATTTTAAATCTTGTGTGGTTTTTTTCCTGTATTCTATCTGATTTTCAAGCATTTCCAAGTTTAATATTTGTATACCTTTTATACCTGGATTTGAGAACCAATTTCTATATAATTTAATAAAATAAATAATCTTCATATTAAAAAATGTATTTCCTTTAAAACTTAATACTAATTTTTCAAAGTGCCTCTAACTATTATGAATAACGATCCTATCCAGAGGAAAAAAATGTGTATCAATGTCAAAATTCTCTTTTTTGCATTTAAGGAAGAAAAAAAATCTCGGTTTTTAATCTGCTGAAGAACAAAAAAAAGACAAAAACCCACGAGAGTTTAGTTCCCCACAACACTGATTTTATTCCAATTTTTTTGAGGTATGTAGAAAAAAGTACAAATAACGAAGAAATTATATATAAAAGTGTTGAAAAACTGAAAGCGAAAATAAACTAATAAAACCAAATACATAAAACCCTTTCGAAAGAGATATCTTTTGATGACTTACATTTTATTTATATAGTTTTTTTATTTCATTGTTAGATGGTGCTGATCGTCATAATATACATATGTAGTATTCAACAGGAGGAGAGCTACATTACAACTATGTGGTTCTATGTCCAATTTTAGTCTATATTAGAACGGTCACAGGAACTCATTTTGATCCAAAGTATCTAAGCTAGGTAAAAGGTCAAATGATACATTTATTTGAGAGTTTAATAAAAGTAATATCATCTAATTTGTCACTATTCTAAAATCAATGACTTTCAACTCCTCTCTAAGTTATTTTTATTTTCAGTCTGTCAAATATACTCTGCTTTATTATCTGACAATAAGTTTATCTCATAATCTATCATTTTAACAAGATAATGATGTAATTAATCATACAGAGTGAGACAAAATGAAGCTACAAATAGTAGAAAAAACTCAATTTAAATCTTGTACATATGAAAAACTACAATTCAAAATTGGTATTAGGATCAAAATGACCCGTCAAGACGGGTCAATTTTGCAAAATTATCAGTTGATTTATTGCAACTTTTTGTGTAATTTATACAAAAAAAAAGTATTTAAATCAAAGTAAATAAATACATTTAAAGGAAAAATCCAAGACGAGCACCCTATTTTAACCAAGTTAGTACATTTCAAGATATTAAAATGGTAAAAAAATTTGCCATCTTGGCTCTTCTAGAGTTAAGACCATACCTTAGAAATGCATAACTATTTTACAGCTAATGAACATAATAATTACTTATCCATTATTGTGTTCCTTCACTCTTTTATTTAAACAGCCAACACAAGAAGATAAATGTAATACTTAATGTCTTTTCTTGAATAAATATTCCACATAATACATAAAATGATAATTTGGCATTTTTTTAAATGCATTATTATTTTTTGAATGTATAAAATGTAATGTGAATTTAAATAGTACCATTCAAATTGTATTGAATCCTTTTTTTTCATTTTATACTTTCAAATACATATATTATACACAGTAAGTACACAAATACAGACCTATAATCTAAAAAGATAAATACTCAGGTTATAAATTTTTTTATCTGTACTTAATACACTCTTACTTTCAATTTTGATACAGTACATAATTCTTATCGATTAAACAAATGTTTATTTGATAAGGATGATCATTTCTACGTTCCATCCGCTTATTTACAACTTGCTTTCATTGAAATTGGTGAAAAAGGTTCACATACCTATCATATTTACACATATGTAAAGCTAATTTTGTACATACTAACCAGATTTTCACTTCTCGTGATTTCTCAGGGTTTTACACGTACAATAAATTCTCAGGAATTTTTGCATTCAATTATTTCATAAATGAGACTTCCTTTATGTAATCTTTTTGATGAAATGTTGAATTCATGCCAATTGATGATTTGCTTAAGATAAAGTTTTTAACGATGTACATATGTTGTGAAAATGATGCCCAACAAAGCACCAAATTGTTTCAAATTCATGATGACTTTTTTTAATAAAAGACTATTTTCATTCATGTATCTCTTTGGGGCTTTTGGAGCTTTATGATGTATCTATTTTATAAATGGAGTAGCTATTACTATGTATATATATAGTCTTACGTATTACCTAGATGCTTTTCAAGTATATACTTATTTTAAAATATATATATATATATATATATATAAGTATTAACTATTATAATCAACCTGATTTTTGCCGAAGTATCTTTTGAGTAAAGTGATAAATTTTGGATTTTTCACAAATGTATAGGTAAGAGTAGCTTACAATTTTTGTTTTTTCATAAAATATATATCAAACTACTAAAATTTTAGAGTATTTATTATTTACTATTTCATTTTCAAATTGAAAAGTTGTAGATTTCAGATGCTTGATAAAACATTGTCTTAATTATAGTGCTCTTTTTCGAATGATATTTATGACCTACTCTGTAATATAGCATTCTACCGAGGGAAAACCTATATTTGACCTGGTTGACCCATTCAGTATCTAAATAATTTAATGAGATTTGTAATGATGTTTAAAAATTCTACTAATAAAAAAACCCAACATATTATTGAATGATAATACTCCGAATAAATCCCCACAGCTTTCTCATCTACTTGAATCCTTTAATTACGATTTTGTAAATATTTTTCACAAAATAACCTTATTTTTTGTTTTTCAGTTTTTTTAGTCATAAAGAAACATAGAAAAATAATTATTTTCTTTACATTTACTGCTCTATATTGCATTTCTGAACCTTCTTTTTTTTTTTTTTTTTTTAAAATAATAATACTCAAAATTGATCAATTACGTCACATTTTTACCAACTATGGGACATTTAATAGAAAAGTGTTTCCTACGTTATCAATATTCAAAACACTAATAGAGACATAAGTATTAGAATAATAGAATATTGACAAAAAGCTACAGTGCAAATTTTCAAGTTTAGGAAAATAATACTGTGAAAAAGAAGGAAAAAAAAACTTACACATAGTTAAAAAAATTACATCTTCATTGAATCTCTCAACCTTTCCTTTGTAGTAAAAATAACAATAAAAAAACAAATTAAATACCATTTATCAAATTATGTCATTCTCTTCAACTGTTGTACTGTTAAAGGAAAAGTTTTGAGAGCGAATAAAGGAGGACTATGGACTTGACCCCAACATTTTACAGATACTCCCAAAAATAGTAAAAAACAAATAAACACATTATATTAAAAATTATTCCACTTCTTCCACCAATATTTTTGATCTAAAAACAGACTTGGACAAATTTTTCAATGGATTTTAGAACTTTTAAAGTTTTTGAAGATTTTAACAATTCGAGTTTAACAATTCAACACGAATAAGAAAGAAAATTTAAAAGCTGTTTTGAATGATGATTCTTGATTTATATTTGTGTCTAGGCAGATAATTGGTAGGGATATCATTGGTTCAAGTTAAATCCTACTAGGCTATGTTTTTGATTAACAAAAAAAAAGTTAATTAAAATTTAATTTTTTCTTTCAATGCCACCTAAATATATTTTCTCTCTCCCTAATGTGGCTTTCAAAAGTCTTTTGATCCTTTATTTTTCGTTTGTTTAGAAATACTATTAAGAGCATTTCAAATGTTTTTAACATTAAGTGAAAATGTTTTATTGGCTTATTACATAAGTAAGTCATTGCAAGTTTATATAATATAATACTTTTATTACAACTGTTATAATTGTATGTATACATAGAGAAATTATAGCGATATTTATTATTTTCTCTCATATTTGGAATGATATAAAGTATGTACAATCTAAAGTATATTACATAAATACATCTATATTATTTTTTGCAAGTATCACTTGTGATAAGATTAATGCATCAAAATGAAATAGTTACAGTAAATTATGTGGCCAATTTTATAGTCTAGCCATAAATTAAATCACCAAATGATTATCTTTAGATTTAGAATGCACAATTGGTTTCAAACTATTTTTTTAAAGGGGCTCTAAATCGAGCCGTTAAACACAAGCAATTTAATATTCATTTATTTATTCTTTGGTGAATTAAATAACTATTAAAAAGTAGGCTTTTAAAGAAGTAGAATAGTATTTAAAAAAAACAAAACGAAACAAACATGTAAATTTATGTTTTTACAACTTTAAATAATAAAAGGTGAGTACATAATTTTTGAATCATTTTTAAATTTGCATTATTTTTGTTAAAAATAAACTACCTATGACTTTACTTTGATTGCTTGAAAACCATTGCAAAAGTTATTATAGACATATTTATTTACAACCTTTACTAAAGAGTAAAATAAATGTTCCTCATATCCCATAAAATTAATGAAAGTGGCCATAAAATAACTCAACTAAAAGTGCATAAAAAATAATAATTGCTTAATCAATTTATTTCATCTGTTTGCAAATATTCAGGGTACTAGAATCTAAAAACCTCACCCTCTCTATGAAAATATTTAACCCAATCCAAATAATTCTATATAGCATTAAAAAAAAATTCTACTTTTATCTAAACGTCGAATCAATTAATCACTCAGACACTTTGTCGAAAGGCATTTGTCTATACCTATTTTGATTATGATTTATAGAGCCGTACTTTCAGTCAAACTGCATCATCTACAAAAAAAAAAATATTATTCTCCAATCAAGCACCTCATAACACATTTATTCCATTGACGTCAAATATTTAATAAAATAATTCTAAATGAACCAATTAAGTACAAAGTTCTTAAAAAGTGTATTCAATGGTATTATTATAAAATGCAAATGATAGACATTGCTAAATGGAAATAAAATAATGATCTGATTTGTGAAAAATGGGCACACCCAATGACCGTTTTTCACTCCAAAATTGTCTTTTTGAACAAAAATATTTGCTTCTTAAAGCTTTCTTCGGACTTTTTAAATTCTTGTATAGGATGCATGTATTAAAAAAATACATTTTGATATAACAAATGAGTAAAAAATCATCATTTACTATGAAAGGATGTCACAAAATAAACATTTTATGGGGAATGACTTCTCTGTTCTCTTTCTTCTCAGTTTTCATTCGAACAATGTGTGTAGATTCAATTTCTGGCTAATAACCTAATGTCTAATCGTTCAAAATTGAACCAACGTGAATGTCTGTTAGTCATAAATACTTAGCCATGTATCAAGGACAAATTGTCATAGAACCAATGAGTTCATGTCAAAATAAAATCATGCTAAGGCTTTATAGATTACCTTGATAGGAATGATGGAACAGTGTTTTTTTCATTTTGAGGGATTTGTATGTACCCTTTGCTGGACAAACAAATTGATAATTGCTATTCATGATTGTCTAGTACTATAGTCCAAAAACAAACAAATAATTTTGAAGGTTTTTCATCCGTTATTTAATGAAAATTCGTTTAAATTATGCAAATATTAGCATATTTGGGTAGTGTTTATTATTTGTATGATTATTAATACTATAAACATAGACTTTCTTTATGTTATACATATAATACTAGGAGAGAGTAAACGGAAAATTAAATTAAAACAAAATGAAAATATGCTTTTAAATTATGCGACAAAAAACCATACACATATTTTTCATTAATTCACAATTAAAAGTGGAAAAGCCCACACACATATGGGAATAAAAGAGGATGAAAAGTGAAAAAGCGTGTTGATTAGATGATGATGATGCCTTGATTAAAAACATTTATATATATACATGTATACAAGGCAAAAAAACAAGATACCCAGAGGAATACTTTTATAAAAGTAAGAATGTAACGGCGAAGACAGTCAATATTGACTTCTAATAGAATATATATATATATATAAATGACAAAACAAAATGTGTGACTAAAACTACCTTTCAACAAATTTATATGCTCATAAATAATAATCAATTTCTATGGAAAGTATTCTTCGATATATCGTTGCTAAATACATTTATAATATAATCATGTATGAGAAAGCAACAAACAATACGTTATCATTATTGTATGCTTCCTCTCAAAACTGAGTGTCTTAAGAGGGATCCTTCATTTATTTTTCAACTAAAGCTCTTTAATTTTATTAAAAGACCTTTTTTAATTACCTTTCCTCGACTGGACTTATTAAAAATTAAAGTTATCATGGGGATAATAAAAATATCTCCGTATGTTAACAAAAAAAATAGGAATTTCAAAAAATGAACCATCGTCACAGTCAAAGCCAATTTGCGCACAAGGCAGTCTATCAGTAAGAAATTGACATAAAGTAAAGGTTCTTAGTTAATATGTACATTGTGATTTTTTATTTTTAAATATCAATGATTGCTCAAATTTTGAATTTTAATATCCCTCTTGTTTTTGTTTATTAATTAAAAAAATGATAGAAGTATAATCATAAAAAACATTTTCTTCTTTTGCGTTTATACTCCTGGTTTGGGAAATGAATAGTTTAATATTATGTATCAATTATTAGTTATTTGTAAAAAGCAATCATATTTGCAAATTTACCCAATAATGTGCATATCTAAAGCTTATAATATATACAACAATTACAAATATATGTATAAACAGCAATGTTATGAGTTGGGAGGAAAAAATTCTAAAAATAAATAAAGGTATTGTTTTTTCTAATGAAATTAAATTTCAAGTTTACCACAACAATCCAGATGATTTCATGAATAGTGTATTAGAAATACCTTTTAATCATCTTTGTGACAAGATATTTGTTGTACCAACTCCTTATGGGTCAAGATAGCTTATATATGTACATAAAAGATTGTACATAACCCACTTTACGCAAGGGAGTATCATGGAAACAAACAATTAAACCCCAGAGATATCATGGCTTAGTATATCATAACCGATGCTAATTGTCAAATAATTTACTTCTCAACAATTTAATTAATCACAATTATGTATTAGAATGCAAAACCTATGTATTCTTGCAAACCTTTATCACGCTCATTTTTGGAAGTGAGGAGGCATTTAAATTTGATACATATGGGAAAAATATTTCACTTCATACTTTAAATAATGAAATCATAAAGGAGGAAATAGGTGCAGGTCACGCACAAATCCATTTGTATATATAGAGTAAATTTTGATTTTGCTGTGTTTTGTTATGCCTAAATCAATATCTTGTTGATTTTTTTTTGCTTCAATGACTGATAACACCCCCTAAAAATTAGGTGTACTAATTAATTAATATTAATTATTATTAAACGAAAACGTGGAAAATACATATTTTTAATTTGGTCCTTCCTTCCATTGTTTTATTAGTACTCTTAATGACTTTTTTCATTTTGAAAATTATTTTTCTTAATTGGTTTGAATCTCAACTATTATATGTATACATTACACATATGCTTGTATGCATTCATTTAAATGCATATATATTTAATTAAGTATGTATGTACTCTGTTTCAATTAAATAGATATTATTATTAAGAGAGAGAGAGAGAGGAAAGCAACAACTCTGATTGAATTAATAGTTTACTTTTCTTAACTCCTCTACGTGAGAGTTGATTTTAAAACTAAATAATTAGTAGATTTAATTGATAATTATCATACAAGAATTTAAGAGGGTATGTACCTTGAAAATAGAAAGGAAAATCGTGTGACAAAATAGCATAGAAACATATTTATATAACTATAGCAAATTAAGACATAAAACACTTATTATAATTAAATCACCTCATAAAAAGTAATACATAAAGACAAATGAAAATAACCTATAGTTGAATGGTGTTAAGAAAAGCACTCTCATATATATGTTTGAGTGTTTGAGATAGATATTAAAGTAATTAAAAGAATATCTTAAGTCGTGGTTACATTAAAGTATTATAATTTATATCCTACCACTATTTAAGAAGAAATATAATATAATTTAAGTTTGTTCTTGTATTGCAGAATAAAAGTTAAAATATTGTTTTCTTAATTGCTTGGTTTAAAAAAAGAAAAAAAGAAGAAGGGTTTTGACTTTGGAGAAAATGAAGAACATTGCATCGTTGCACTATTCAAGCAAAGTATATCAATAACCATACAATATGAAGATCAAATTGAGTACTAATAACTTTGAAGGGACCATAAGATTTTTTTTACATGACATGTATGCTTGTATAAGTATTTCTTCAACTTTTACAAGCCCTTTAAAAATAAAGAATCTCTAATACATCTTCATTATTATATAATAGCGTTGTGCTTTTAAATAACATGATATTCTCAATGCTAAAATCATATATAGATTATAAGAATGCTGCATTTAATAAGTTTTCCATATTCAGCCATACAAGACCTATTTTTCTAGAATTTGACCACCAAAATATAAATGGATTCTAAATTTATCATCAACTCTAGTGTTTGAATTACATTTATTTTGACTAAATTAAATATCAAAGTTCAACTCTCAAAAGTGATGATATTAAGGTTATATAACTAGTTATGATAATAAATCCATATCTGAAGTAACAGTTTTACCATAGATGGAAATACAGGACTAGCTAGCATAGTCTTCTCCAAATATATTTTCGCGGCTAATTTGGTTAATTCAAATAGATGAACAGGAGGATATCAATGTTTGTTATTCATAAGTTGACTTTAATTATTGATCTAGAGCAAACTTAAAATAAGGATTGATTTTTACTGACCTAAGCAGTATATTCAAGAGCAGTTGTAAAAAGGATATTTGCCATGACTTATAGATTCTGCTCAAGTAAGAGGTAAATTTATATATAGAGATTTCTATATACATTTTTCAAGAAACATTTGATTTGAAAATTTGCATGTTCTCTTTGATAAATTATAATTTATCTCTTTCTAGATAGATATTTTAAGATTTAAATGTCATCAACAGATATAATGTCTCTTAGAGTTACCAAATTTTTATGACTCCATCTTAGGCACAGTGGTTTTACGCAGAAGAGGATTCTAGGAATTTTTCTCATGTCTATCTACTTATGTTTTTAAATATTTTCATAGTTTTTCGATATTAATATCATGAATGATCTTATATACATATTCAAATAGAATAATAAACATATACTTCAGTCCTAGTTTGACCCTTTTATCTTCATTAACTGTTTTTGAATTTAGATATTTTTTGCTAATAAAACCAGACGTTTGTTTTCCCAATTCTCCCTTTATATCAAGTTATGTATGTTTCACAATATATGTATACAAAATTTATTGTAATTGTTGCTAAATTGTGTTTATTAGCATATAAATTAGATTATACATACTACTAGTATGGATATAAAGCAAGCAAGATAAGCATTGATGAGTGTAAACTATCTCTCATGCATGTATGTACGTACTTACTTATAATATTATCCAACTGAGTACAGCAAACAAAAACAAAAACAAAAAACAACAGCCGAAAAACTTCATTTATATTATGTAGTCTTCCAATACCATAAATACTTAGATATGTAAATAAGTGTGCACAACATACATGATGAATGTGATAAAAAAACAATAACAAAAAACAACTTCATTTTGATATCGTACCAGGTACCATCTACAATTCATATTTGCACTGTAGACGGTATATAAAACATGTTAAAAAATGTTTTCTTTTAAAAAATGAGCTCCCTGTGAAGCCTACCTCTTCAAAAAATTTCATATTAATTCTTAATGTGGTGACTAATAACCCATGAGTAGGGTTATTCACTATAAAAATATATCAATAGTTAATACAAATAAAAATTAATTCAAGGTACCATTTAAAGGTCAAATTGCACACTAGGCACTGCATTCAATTAGTGAGTAATTGAAAATTAAGTTTACGCTTTTATTTATTAAGTGTTTTTTTTTTTTTGGTTTTAAGACGGAAATGATTTAAAAATCCATTTTGTTATCCTAGTTTCTTTTTCATTTATATTTTCGTTTATGTTTGTGTTCCTCATATTGTAAATGAAAAAGAGTTTAAAATTCATACTTAAAAATCTGAATATGCATCAAAAACAACATGCATTATCAGGTATTAAAATTAGTTTTTAAACCATTTAAATGTACATATTAAAAGAACTAATACTGATAAATTATGCAACTTTAAAGTTTTGAAACCATTCTATGCCATTAACAGATACTAAAAAACCAATAATGCAAATATGAATGCATAAATCATTTGTCAATAGATATTTTTTGTTTGTCGAAATTTTTGCATAACATGAGAGGAATTCTTGTTTTACACACTTTACTAACCTTACATATTTTATACATAAAGAAGACCATAAATTATAGATCTATGTACACAAACGTATAGAAAAGGGGTTTGTACGCATTTCTGCGGGCTTATACATACATATATCTTACAACAAATAACAAAAATTAGGTAACTCTAACCAAATGCATCTACTTTTAACTTTCTTCTCATCAATTCTACGAATGCTAATATAAGAATGAATGTTATATAATTCTCAGTTTATAAAATTTTTAAATATCCCTACTCAAGTTGTCCAATTGCACAGGTCAAATACTTATGGGTACATTTTTTTATAACTCAAACCTGGCTCAGCCATTTATTGAGTTCCATTTTTTATGTACTTACATAAATATATTAAATGTTATTCATATTTTATATGTATATTTGTAAACTTTTGTCTGTGTATCTGTCAGTTACTTATAGCCTCCAAAATTAATGAAAAAAATGATTTTATCTTTGGTATGTGGCCCATTTTGGATACTGCACAACACAGTACCATAGGTAATATTTTTTTTATACAAAAATCTTGTCTTCATATATAACATTAGATTTTTGCCTGAATTTGAAGTATTTTCCTTGAGAAAGAATATCTCTTAGTCTTAATAAGTCATTATTATTAAAATCATCTATGTAACTTTTTCTGACAGGGATTCATACCAAAACGGAACAAGATAGAATATTTTATCATAAAATATATCGATAAAAGTTGTTTAATTTAGATATAGTCAAACACAGGATAGACTACTGATTTTTTCTTCTAAGACTTTTGTTCAAAACAGAATTGACAGAACGAAACAAGTACAATATTATACAGTAACGGATTTATCTTGTAAAACATAAAAGTGAATCCATTTATGTATATGAATGTACTTCTTAAAAATAAAGAAAAAAATAATACTAAAAAGTATATAAACACAACTTGAAATCAAGTTAATTTGATGACCACAGATAGCACTTACTAAAACGCTGAAATACTTGAGATTCTGTCATGAGCTTCAACATCAGCAACTTCATACATATATAAACTTGCTTTGTTCTCTTTGACTAGATTTGTTTTAGGAAAATGAACTTTTTTCTGGAATTTTTACAAAGCTGCAATTCAGTGAACTACTTCATTTTTAGTCTATATACATATTATATATATATATATAATCTTTCTTTTTACAAATTTCAACAATTTTCTATTGATTACATACAATTTAAAAAAGAGAAGAAATTTCTTAAGGAGGAATGTGAAGCCAACTTTCTACAATTTATTAAGTAATCTATTTATTTGATATTAAAAAAAATGTTTTTTTATTCAATTATGGAATGTTATTTTTTACTATTATTATTTCAAGTCATGCTCAAATAATATCAGAAGCAATTGAAATATAATATTAATATTACTTAGGTCTAGTAAATAAATGTATAAATAATTTATTTGTAAAGAAAAATAAGCGATTTTGGTGTTAAGCATATCAGCTGTAACTAATAACTTTACACAGACCTTATTCCAACTCTGATAAATTAATAATAGATGAATATTCCTGGAAAAAAATGAGTAAAAAATATCGGGAATCAAAAAATATTTATTTAATCAAAGTAGTTTCCCTACCCACGTTGCAATGAACATGTGTCAACGCTTTTTCCAATTTTCGAAACAGCAAAAAATTTTTTTATTAAGTCAATAATTGCAGAACAATAGCTCCTGAGTTTAGATATTCTATTAAATTAAAAAATTGGATGTTCAATTTCTTGAGGAATAGGTTAACAAAGCACAAATTTTGAAAATTTTAAAAGAATACAGTCATGAATATTCATTTAAAACTTTTTTTGGTTTTAAGAGCATTTCTCTAAACTGCATTTTAATCATCCTCTTTCAGACATTTTAAAAAGCAAAAAATTCCATTTTAGCTGTTTACAAAAGGACGTGTATCTCAAATGCTAATAAATATTTTGACTTATAATTTGGCACAAATGTCAGTAATAGTAGAGCCAAATTAAAAACAAAAACATTTATCATTATCGGAATCCCAAAAAAATTAAATTCAAATTTCCCGGTATTTTTTCCTAATATGAATATGATTTAAAATATGTCGTTGAAAAATATATTTATTTGTTTTTCATCGATCACATAATATGATTTTATAGGAATTATAGTAGTTGTAACCACAGTTGAAATGCTTTAAAATAATATAGAGATAAAGATACTTTACTATGTAAATTTTTTTTTTGGTTTGCTACAAACGGAATAACGTTTTTGTAAAGAAAATTGTATTTCAGAAAATATTGGATAAGATAAATGCATTTTAACACCCAAAATATCGGCTTTTGAAGTCAAAATACTCATATGGTTAAATATCGACTTTAAAATCCCATTTTTTGTGAGTTTTTTTGTTTTACAATATGTTTGTTAGATACATCAGTCTTTTTTCAGAGATTCACTTAATATGTACACATAGGAAAGTTAAAAGTTTAATAACCATGTAGGTAAATTTATGTACTTAATATTAAAAACATATTTTGACGTCATTGGAATGGAATTAGTCATATTTTTTTTGTTACAATGTTAAAATCGGTTCTAGGAAAATTTTTTGCAATGATTTTTGAAACAAATACATGTATTTTAAGAGCCTCACTATAGAAGATTTCTGTATTATCTCACTGTTCCTTGATTTGTATATTAAAAAAATTTTTTTTTTGAAAATATTTAAACATAAATATTAACAATCTCAAAAATAAAAGTTTCAATAGACTAGAGGTTTCTAACATCTGAGCTAGAAAATAGATGCCGACATGATTACATCATTTGTGTATTTGTGAAGAAAAAAATTATTTCTAATATAAAATAATTATATCGGATCTCAAACATTAGCATATCAAAATATTCAAATCAAGTGAACCGTAGTAATAGGATCTAGAAATACTCAACAATAAGACACTTAAAATAGATATATTTGATATTTTAAAAATACTTGTAACGAATTTTCCCGGCACAGATAAAAACATTTTTTTATGATTGACTCCCCTAGATGTTGAGAAAATAAATAAAGTTAAATTTAAGAGCATCATATTTGTGTATTTGTTTTTCACTTTAATTAATTATTTGAGCACTCTGGATTTATTTGTTTATTGTATACTTAATTGAAGTGATTTTAGAAACACTGCACGTGTTTAAAAATAATTATATATTCTTGGAACTTAAAAAACATAACGATGTATTGTTTTAGTTTGTATTAATTAATTCAGGGAAAGTCTAGTTTGCCTAATATGAAATTAAGGAAAAAAATTAATTATTTTTTATTTTATATATACAAAAACCACTTATGGTTAATGAAAAAAGTGAGAATTTAAAAATCAACTTACATACATTCATCAGAACAATATACATATACTTTGTTATATATAGATACAATGAAATTATAATGTAAATGAATGTTTACACAAAGTGATTGTTGGTTGATTGGGAGTACATACAGTGGTGAGAATCAAATTTGTCCTTCTGAATAAATAACTTTATAAATTCAGAGATAACTTGCTTGACCTGCTTGTTAACTTTATTTCGATCAACTGAAGAATTTATTCATAATAAACAATTAGATTTTTTCAACGTGTGCAGTTACTTAAAAATAAAGGAAGAAATACATATATGTGTATAATGTACCTAATTCTAGGTCTGGAGCAAGACTGTCTGGACTGTGGAATTAAAATACAGGAAATGGTCGTTAGTTTATATGAATACAATAAAAATAACATCGATCTTGCAACGAAGTAATTTATTCATTTTAAATATAGAGATAGTTTTATACGCAGTGATCATGATAAATAGTTATATTTTGAATATGGTTACCCAGCTGTTGAACACAAACGAGAGGGACCGTGAAAAAAAAAACAACGGCTATCTAACCTTTATTGATGCCCATAATATATATTTTGATATGTTTATCGACTTCGTTAAAAGATAGACGTACAATTCTCCGTTAATCCGTACCTATCTATTACCTTTATTATCGGTATTAACGATTATAGACTTATAAAATTAGTATCTGAACGGTGGATCAAAAAAAGAAAGAAAGAAGTAGTAATGTTGATTTTGCAGCGCAGTTGTATCAGAGGTATCCCTTTGAACTTAATTAATTAGTTATAGTCTTGTAAGCTACATATTTACTATATAATCAAAGGTAGACAAGCTATTCGAGTTATAAGGAACAAATAGAGATATATAAATGAAAGTATTATATGACATTATCTGGGAAAGAACATGGTATTTACATTTGAAATGTTTGGAAATTTAAAATATCCCGACTCGAGTTATCCGACTTTTACTGTATTTAGTTATATGCCATTAAAATATTAGTATTAGAAAAAAAAAAAAAGAACCAACAAGAACATTCTTCAAATGAACTTTATTTTTAATGAGTAATAACAATTGAAATTAGTAAATATATTATTATTTTTGAATATAGCCTTTAATCCATTCTATGGTATATTGCAAATAAAATATATTCATACTCAACTTGTATAAATTTAAAATGCTACATAGGTAGCTATTTGTACCAGTTCTTAAACAAATGCACATTTTAGAGCCATTCCTATTTAAAAAAGACATTAAAAGTTCACTTAAAACAAATACAAAGGATTTTTTTTATTGAAAAACATTTTCAGTTAAGTAAGTTTAAACTTACTTAAAACAAAATAAAAACAAATCTTTGCTTATCTTTGCTACTTTTTGTTATTTTTACAAGAGACAAAGAAAGTAAACATTTTTTTGTTTTTAGTTTTTTTTTTTTCAATTGGTGAGCAGATATAAAAACTAATAAAAGAACCTCCCCCTTATTTTAAACATAGAATTGAACTGTAGTTAAAAAAAACATTCAGAACATTTGTACAAATACATTCATACATATATTCCTTATTTTTAAAATCCTCAATTTCAGCCCATTTTCTTTGTATAAGGATTATTGTTCAATGTATGTACATAAATACTATAAGCAAAGATTTTTAGTATAGATATTTAAAAGTCCTACTTATGAATTATAATCTCTATGTATGTATTAATGCATAAATGAAGTTTAAATTTCTTTTTTTTATGATAGCTTACTACTTATTATGAGTTAGAGAGCTTTCAAATTACCTACTCAACGCTTAGAAATAAAGAATATGAAAAAAACCATATGTATATATATATATATATATATATCTACAATCCTTGTCTATGAATGAAGAAACATCACACAATAGCTTTACAAAAGAACTAAAATAAAGTATCTAACTAGTATTTATACGTTTATAAATACTCGTACTTAGTGAACAGCATAAAGAGTTATTTATTTCATGGAACAAAGCTTCAGTATATGTATGTTTCTACAAAAAAGAGTCAATTAAAATCAATTATATGGTTTTCTCCCCCCCCCCCCCCTCTCCTCAATATACATACATACATATATGAGCATTTAAATAAAGAGCTCTTGAATAATGCAAACATTTCTGAATTTCATTCAAACTTAATGGTAATCATACATAATGAAATTCTTTTCTTATTGAATATATATATATATATGAATATTTTATATTTTATTTTTTTTATTCATCCGCTATTTTCCCTCATTCTAATTGAATAATAATTTCATTTAACTCTTTCTTGTCTTTCTGTAGCTATTTTTTCCTTCAAAACATATCAATTTCCTTATAAAATGTAGTAACCATTGTTATTCTTCCTTTCTTTGTTAAAAAGTAGAAAGCCTAGAGTTAATTAAGTATTATGACTACGCTTAATAATTATGCACATATATTATTTGCATTGACTTTTTATCTCTGTTCCTTTCAACATATATATATATATATACATGGAGGGAGATATAGAACCAACCATGCTTTAGTAAAGAAATGAAGAACCTAAGATGAATGCATGTAGAAATATGTACATGTATGAGTAAGGAATGGCTGAGCAGCTCATTATCCTCTCTGAACTATTTTTTAGAATAAATTCTAGATAATACATCATTGATTTAAAAGTAAAAAAAGACGCTTACAAATTAAGTTGAATAACTTTGTTTTTTTATATTACTTACCTTCAAATGTTTCTATTTTCACTATATATTTATATCTTTTATGACTACTATTTCTACTAACAAAAACATTATTTTTATAAGATACTTTTGATTATAACTTTAATTTAAATTTAAATAAAATGAAATGAAAAGTGTGGTTCCAAGTATTTTTTTAGTTACTTTTTTCAATTTTTATATTTTCAAATAATTAAATTATTTGAGGTAGTACTGTCAATCATTCAAAGAGAGAAATTCCCCTTAAACATTTTTGATTTGAATAAAGAACATTTATTTAGAAGCCCAAAGTTTATATGCATACTGTAAAACTTGAGTTAATTTTAGAATTGATATCAAACCACATTTGACTCATACTTTTACTAAATTGAGATCACGGTGTTGAAATCACATCATTGTATATTATTTTATGATTCCGTGACTGTTCTTCCACAGCGAGTGTAAAATAGGTTGAATAGGTAATTTCAAAGATTTATAAGATAAAAACTACTTGCCTTAATGATATAATTTTTAATACAAGATGATTCAAGGTGTTAAACTCTAATATATTAAAAGCTCAAGTAGCTATCTAGGCGAAATATTAACATCCAAATTGTATTTTAAAGATTAGTTCAAGTTTATAAAATACAACAGAGTGATATGTTTCAATGATGTGAGCTTTTGTCAAGTTATTGATTTCTATCTAATTCACCCTAAGGCTGGATGGATCCAAGCAAATGTGTAAGGCAATCTATGTAAACAAATCTCTTCAATGCCATAGTTAACTTTTTTTGTATGGAATAAAAATGTAGCAAATTTGTATGGTGTTTAAAAAATTACAATTTGCATCAAAGTTTGATTATCTTTTTACTATTGAAAAATAGTTCTTAGTAGAGAAAAATGACATTTTGTTACTGTTCTATTCTGCTCTAAACTTAAGAGGGTGCAACTCCTCTATATGTATGTACATAGTCAACATGGCCAAAATTTCTAAAAGGAATAATGCCCCATCTAAAACGGTTTAAGAGGCTAAAACTCAGACAAGATATTTTTTTTATTGTCCCCAGTTGAAAATACGTTGGTTCAGTCAAATAAAAAAATCACCCCAAAAATGGGATTATTTAATACTAACATGTATGTTTGTTCTATATAAATTCTCTTCTTTGATCTAGATTGGATTAGTTCAGATGTTATCAGTACGATTTTTCATTTCAAAATCTTTTTAATTAAATTTTTCATTTATATGCAAAGAGAATAAAGTATTAGTTTGTAGGACTTACAGTCTTAAAGCGTCATATATATAGTATACATTAACGGAATTACCCAGGACTTTGCAGAGTATATTTTTAACGTAGTTTTATCATTACAATATATATATATATATATATATATATATATATATTTGAAATATAAAATTTCATCATACTCCTTATTAAAAATGATAATGAACGTGTTCATATTTAGATGTTCCTATCCAATATTCTATAAAATATTAAAATTTTAAATAACTACTATTTCCTTTTTACAATTAATTATTAATTAAAGTAAATTTGCTTTAATATTTCCTATAATGTTCTTATAGATTTCTCAATCAATGAGGGTTGCATAATAATAAAAATAAATTCCATTAAAATGTATTTGACTTTTTAATATCGATGATTGATTTTATATTTCAAATTTTCTATATATTTTTGGATTGTACCATAAATAAGAAAAAAAAATAAAGTAATGATATGGTTTTTATATCAACATATTATGCAGTACGCATTCGACTATAGTTTATGAATGATATAGGCATGCGATAACAAGAATAAAGAATAGTGCAGTTGAATATATTATTACTATTATTTAATAATAATTTAATAAATTATAGCTTAAAAGACATTCCTAAAAATATTAGAATATATAGTTAAAAATATTTAAAATACTTAAATGATATGCCTTTGTATGGTACATAGGTATGAGTATAAAAACCTTTTAAAGAAAAAAGGTTAAAAAAAGGAAGATACAAATGCAGTCAAAAAATAAGAGCAAAGGAACATGTGCATGTTTGTACATAAATCGAAATTCCTTTCTAACTTTAAGATGACAAAAAAGTTAAATTTTTTAAGGCTTTTCAATGTAGCATTGAATTCATCTACATCAGTTTTTTCTGGGTTTTTTTTTTGAAATAATACATTAAAATGTTTTTTTTATTTTCAAGTGACATTCATTTTTACATTTTATGCGTATATTACTGAGTAACTTTTCATTATAATTATAACACATATCAATCTTCATTGCTCTATGCAACCTTGCTTCTTCCAAAAAGTGAAGAAGAAACTCCCAAAAAGTAATTGGTAGCTATCCAATAACGTCTTTTCATCCTCATATTTATTGTCTAATGAGAAGCCATTTGAGCTCAATTGATCAACATTCAGAGCATAAGCTAATAAATTGTAGAGACAAGGTGTGCAGAAAACTTAGCCATAGACTTTATCAGACAAAAGGGATAGGCTCTGCAAGGGATGCACAATGAATGACGTCATCTGTTTTTAAATATTATTTAGATCACTTTAATGCATCTTGCAGCCTTTCTTCCCATAAGAAAGAGCAAGGAAAAAAGTCTCAAAATCAGTTGGTACTTATTCAATTTCTTCTCATCTCTTGAATTATTATTTATTTAGTAGTAAATAATTGTTGTCAGATGAACAAGAGAGCTAATTTGAGTTCAAACAATCAGTGTTCAGAACACTAATAAGGGAAAAGGATATAAAAAAGTTCACAAATGATAACAAAATGAACTATAATTTTGTGTGCTTGTGGGATAACGCCTCGAGTTATTTCAATTTAAGTACAACTATACTTACAACAAATTTGATCATTATTTTTGTGGTTATACGGGATAGGTATCGACTAGCGTATTGTATAAATCAAAATGCCTCTTTCCCCAGTTGAACTTAAGACACAGACAAAAGATTTTAGATCTACCTACATTCCTATTGTGGTTCAATAAAACCAAAATATCAATAAAATCCGTTTGACTACACTATATACACTTGTCATTCTCTATGGATTGAGTATCGAAATCAGCAGGTGACAAGGAGGTACATAAAAACTGCTAATATTTTGAATGGGACATTGTGATGAAAAAGATAACTATAAACTCACAATTTATGGGTAATTAATTTTTGTTTCACATAAGTAAATTTATTCAATTACAAAAAACGGTCATGTGAGTTTCATACTCTTTAATTAAAAGTAATAAATGTGTAGTGGGTAAATATTTATTTTCAAAACTTGAATACTGTAATTAACTTAAATTAATTTAGCAGTTCATTTTTACTTACCATAATTAGATGTATATTAATATATTACTCAGCTTAAAATAGGTATGTAGTTTAAAGTGTAGAATGTAGGGAAAAGTGTATTTCTTTTCAATCCATCAAGTATTTACTAATTTATAATTAATTAATTTATTATTATTGATATAAAAGTGATAGTTAGGGGATATAACAAGGATAGATCATCCATTCATAACAACATAAATACAGGAGAGGGAGTTAGTGAAGTTATTATTTTGTATTCTGAATTAAACGTCTAGAATTGAAACCCTTGCTTCCTTTCTTTTTATGAAATTCAGGATTTCTCTTTATGAGCTATACAGTATATGTTATGTACCTCTTTCTAAAGATCTTTCAAATATGTACAATGGCGTTGAGTTAGTTTTGTCTCCCCCTAATAATAATAAAAACTTTTTTCTAAAGACTAACCTGACCCTTCCTTTCTCTTCATACATACTCAGACAAGTTGGATTTTGAAGATACGTACATACTTATATGTATACATATGTACGTTCAAGATATTTATCTAAATATTCTATAAAAATGAGACAAAAATATTCTGGCTCCCTCTTCTTTCTCATCCCCAAAGACCTTTACAAAAGTTTGTTCTTGTCTCTACAGACTCACACTCTTCCATCTTTCCAAGATACATACATACATATTTAAATAAATATATGTATGCATATACATGTGGTTCAATAGTACCTTCAAAAGATAAAGCAAAACCATAGCTATGCTTAAACAAGCGTAAGATATAAATTGTTTGATCATTAAAGAGAGGGTTTTGGGACATTTGCTATGTATTCATTGACATGAGTCTTGGAATTAAAAAAATTTTTTTTTAGGAACAATTAGTGAGTGAGTAAATAGTTTTTAAAAGGAAATATAGCGTTTTGACGTTATATCATCATTCTAAAGGTCGGCCATACTAGTATAAGCATAAATAAATGAAAAGAGATTCATTTCTGCATCCCTGTCCTTAGTATTGAAAACTAAATGAGAAAGATAAGAATGTACAAACACCAGGAATAGGATATTGAAGAGTAAAAATAACAAAAATAAAAAAACAAAAAACTAAGGATGGAAAAAACAACAACAACAATAACAAAAAAAGGAACAAAAGGAAATCCGCTTTTTAAGAAAAAATAAAAAAATATACCTCGTTTCGCTCAATTAAGTATCTGTCACACAATGAATTAAATGGTGTTTTTTTCTTCCTTTGTTTCCCTATTGTTTACTTAAACTTCCTCCTCCCTCCATTCAATACTTTAAAAGTTAGAAAAAAAATAAATCTTATGGTCATCCAGTAAGAGTTTCTTACTTTTAGTTGAAATTTAGTTCTTTGTTCATGTAGATTGTTAGAAAAATAACAAAATATTATTGAAAGCAAAAAAAGAACCATATTTTTATATTATGGTTTATGCAAAATCTGAGTCAACATTTTTTTTTTGACAGCAGGTGATAATTATAAGCCCATGTGAAGGAAAAATGAAAGAAATAAGGTATATGAATGTTATAAAAATTAATCGTATCAAAGAAGTGTGTTTTTCCTCTTGACGAAAAAAAATTAAAAATACTCAGGTATATTTTTTTATATTAATAAATTATCATTTACATACTTTTTAATCATTAAAAAAGCAAAAAATAATTTCCAAAAATAAAATAAAAAACCAACCATCTTTAATTTTCCTTTAAAGTATATTTAATTAGTTAATATGGCAATTATTTCAATTTATTTACATTGTAACATTTGTATTAAAAAAAGAAATTCAATGAACCAAAAGTCTTTGACACGAATGATTTTACATTCAAAATGTGTAAACAACAAACATAATGAAATAAGTTATGATTTGATGTTACCCTCGAACACTTTGAAGAAATGCTTTTTCATTTTTATTAGGGACATTATTATGGATTCTGATGATTACTAGTACTTTTATAAATATTGAAAATATCCCAATTCGTAAGTAGGAAAGACTAAATTGATTCATCATCACTTCTAAAGACGAAATGGGGCCACTGCAGAAAGTCATCAAATTAGTAAGTAAGGGATTAAAAAATAAAGCATAAACAATTTCTTTATTGCCTGAGTACTGCTTTCTTTTTTTGTCTGAAGTTTCCATCTAATAAAGCTGAATTGTGAAGTTCAATTAACTATCTTTTTGAATAGAGTAAAAAAAACCCCAAAATATATAAAGTTTTTGCTTACACTTTGGTATCTGCTTGCTCCCCACATCTTTTTTTTCAAACTTCCATCTAAAAACAGAGACAAACTAGAATATTACATGAATGATTGACGAGTAAAAAAGTAATGAAAGAAGCTTTTAAAAGCAAATTTTTTTCTTGGTAATTATAGTTACATCCTATGAAGAAATAAATATTTCTTATTAAAGAAATGGTTATTTAATAAGTTATGAGCAAAATATAAAGGATAAACCTAAATTATATATATTGGAAGCAATATATATTTTCATCTATTTTATGTTCAAATATTATTGTGATATATATTTTCGATCTTTCTATAAGTATGTACATACACATATTTTATTCTTCTTAATATTATTATTTGCAATTCATTGCTTTAAATTAGTATTCATATATACATAAAAACATTCAAGAGCTATCTCCTTAAACTTACCAAAATATCTGAAAGGATTAAAAACATGACCTTTTTTTTTTAAAGGATATAGTATGTATTGTCAATAAACTAATTGATTGATTAATTATTATTTTATATAATAGTTACGTATATATATAGCCAATAACACAAATATGTATCAATAAGAGCTCAGTCTTTTATATATATGAATGATTCTATACAACTTGGTGGTTGTCATTGGTTATCACGAATTATTTTTTTTATTTGGTATTAAATGTATTTTGATGTGTGTTTTACTTTTTTTACATTAAAGTTTTATAAATGTGTGTGTTCTGTGTGTGGGGATATATTTTATGAAGGTAAATGTATGGATAGGGACAAAAACTCAAACCCCATCCATACACATTATCTAGATTTTCCAATTCATCATGACACACTTTCTATGTACTCGATTCTAACACTACACGACGCAAATGTACACAAAATGAGGTCACTAGGGTTTGATTTAATACAATATATTGAATGGTGATGTATTCAAGACCAATACCGAGACTTTTAAAAATCAACGATGCTGAGTCCAAGGCACTAACAAGACTCTCAAAGTCAAAAATATTTGATGTTCCGTTTATCATATCCTGTACATAGACGAAACTTACTAAATACTATTGGCCTCTCATACATTCCTGTCTCGTGAGGGGCAGAAGCTATCAGTTCTATCCTATCAAATAACTATTCTTCCTATAACACTGGGCTTAGTGTGTTAGTGGAATACAAATCTAAGGACTGTGTCCATATGTACTGTGATCTTGCCTTTTCAAAACTTTCATGAAGCACGATTTTTCCTCTTGCCTGAAGTTTGACACTTGAACTTCTGATGATTTTCGTAAATGACAAGATATTTAAAAAATTCAAAACTAGTCAAGACCGTAGTAACTGGATATACTAAATATTACAGTGTTATAGATACTAAATAAACTATATAGCCATGATACTTATTTGAGCTTAATTCCAATCAAATAACGAATTACAAAAACAAACCGTCTTTTGATTGGATAATTTCTGATTGTTAGATTGAAATATATGTATAAAATTATAAACACGTTTTAAGACTGGAGTATTATCAGGTTTGCATCAGTTTTATTTTCATTAGACAATTCCAATGGCTTATTCTTTAATCACATATTAAAAAACTATTTTAATACACAAAATAAACTTTTTTACGTTAATAACTAGTTACAGCGAAGATTTTGAGCATTGAGACCAAGGTCGAGATCAAAGTTTTAAGGGTCGAAACCACGACCAAGACTTTAAAAGTCGATCTCGAGAAGAGACCCTAATCACCAAAAGTTGGTCTTGAGACTGGTTTCGTGAATTGCATCACTAATATTGGATTTGTATTTGGGATTTAATTCAAAAAAAGTAAAGAAAGATGAGGCACGAAAAGCGTTTCAAGGAAAATTTTAAGGTCCGACTTGACCAGAGGATACTCATTGAAAAGAAAGACGGGTTGGGCTCAGACTCTGGTAATGAATCTAACTTCTAGTGGAGGATATAGAAAATTCTTGTGAATGAGAGTTAATAAGGGAAAAAACGTTTTGCTTAGCATCAATTGGATGAATATATTATGAAACCATAAACACCAATGAATGATTCAAAAAAGAAATAATATTTGTAGGGTAGACTTGTTATAGGAAATTAGCCCCATATTTTTCCATTTATGGTTTTTAAGTAGCCATAATATGAAAATATTTAAATTATTTTTAGAAAAAAGTTAGAGAGAGAAAAGATTTGTGACGCGTTGGAATATGGGTCTATGAATTTTTTTTTTGTACATATTCTATATTAAAACACAACGGATATTGATTTTTTGGAACCAATATCGAGTTATGCATAATTTTTCTCATCACTATAGAAAAGGAGATCAATCATCTGTCAGGATCTTGAGAAATCATATCATAGAACTTTTCATCAGATAATTTTTGAATTATGGATTCAGTTTTATATTCTTGATGACCTTGTTGTCAGCCATAGGATTTTATGATAGTTCTCGACAACTTGGCTAATTTCAAACTCATTTAGAACTGTTAAACAATAAGTCAAATTGAATCAGTTCACTGATGTATCATTCGAGTCCTAACTTGCGTATGAATGCATGAAGGAAATTTAACCTATTTCTATGATAGATAGTTTTATTCTTCATCTTTAGTTTTTTGTTTTTTTTCAAAATAAACCCTTTGGATACATATTTGCTTAACATATAATATCTTAACCTTTCCTGAAAACCATCACTAATAAAAGCTTTTATTAACTTACAGACGTATTGTCATCCAAAATTACATGGATTCAATTCAAATTTACTACCTATGGTTTGTAACAGCTATGTTCTATTTATATAAATTATACAAGCAACACATTTGTTGAGCTTGTTTGTTAGTTTGTGGGGGAAATAAATAAATAATAAATAAATTCATAATCTCCTAGATCTTTTGACAAAAAGAAATGTTACATTTGTAGTCGTAGATAGATAGTTTTCACGCTCTATATATAGTCAAACATAAATTAAAATGATACCTGGTTTCCTTATACTCGCTTTTACTTATATTGTTATTATATACCTACCTATATTTGTTTCTTTCAATACCTTATCACACCAGTATTATCCAGTATTTATTAATATTTATTCTATTATAATGTATGTATTTAGAAAAAGAAACTGATAGGAGAAAAAATATAATCATTTTGTGTTACATTATATCTATAAATAATGGACATTATAGACTGTATAAATCAATCCTTGATAAACGATTCGATACTTTTATACCAATAAACAAATGTTTGTATATAACAAAATTTAGGATTTGAAGCCATGTTTCAAATGCGTAGACTATTTATGTACATAGCGCTTTGGCAATAACAAAAACTATAGAATATGTTTGAATATACATATGTTATAATAAGAAATAGAAGACGTCTCTACCCCTAGAAGAAAATGTGTATTTAAATTATTATTAATATGTTTGAGCATCAAGGAAAATGTTTCAATAAATATATATATGTATATATATTGTACTCATAGGATAAATTAGAACTTTACCTCTTACTGTAAAAAAGGCCCTTTTTGTGTGTGTCAGCTCTCTAAGTCAATTGAAGAAAGTACAATTTTTTGAATATACAAATAAAAACAAAAAAATATCATTCCTTTCCTATCAATATTATGAACGTTAAGATCAAAATAGGATTCTCTTGATAGGGTTTTGAAGAAGTATTTACAAATTTTGAGCTGTCTTTCTTTTTCTTTCATTGCTTTAAGAGGATGAAAGGTTGCGAGATACAATAAATATAACGATGCTTAAAGATCGATCATCTTTAGGTAGACGTCGTAAATAATTCTTTTCATAAATAAGATGATAACTGGAGCGTTATTTATAAATATCTATACATTTCCAATTTCTATTCAACTTATTTCTTTCTAAATATGTAGTATGTTAGAAGCTGGGAATGAGTTCTAAAGTATATACGTAACAATATATTTTGAACATCAATAGTAGAATTTGATTTCTCTCTGACACGGTTGTTGTTTGATATACAAGAACAAAAAAAAAACAGAAAAAAATAAAAACCACTCCATCATTTTACGAAAAAAAAAAATGTTTTTTTGGTATGGTCATTTCTTCAACAACAAAAAAGAAGTAAATCATATGGCTTGAAGGGCAATTTTTGTTGTTGTTTTTCCATATCATTTGCTTATAAATAACGAATGTGTCTTGTTTTACATTTTCAATCTCTGTTTCTTTTATGTGTAGGTTTTGTACATTTCTCCAATGATGCATATATGTTAATGTTCATAATGGAACGTTCTTCATGTGACGATATCAATTTGAAAGTCAGTCATTTTGAGGATCTAAACAATGAAAAAAAAAAGGATATTGTCTAAGCTATACCTATAATACAATCCAGCGTAGGGAAGTATCGCGTTACTCGGACAATATATTTGTTTTATCAACTGTTTTATAAAATTGTATTTTACAATAAAGCATCATCAAAGAAGAGAGATAATAATTTTGTCAGGTCATAAAATACTTAAAATCTAGAAAGTTTATTTGAAAGTGAAGTAATATTATAATAGTACTTATCTTTCATTGCCATAATATGTAATAACTAATTAATTTACTATACAAAGTAATTCAGTTTTTCCGATTTTTACAACAATCTGATGGTGGATGAAATTTCCTTCAGATCTCTATAGAAATATTCTCCAGTTTGTTTAATAACTTTAAAAATAACTCTGTTGTGTTCACTTTATTACCCAATCTGTGACCTCAATAAAAATACTCTATTTTATTTCTGAAATATTATTTATCAATAAAAAAAAAGAAAAAAAAAGAACTTTTTTTATTTAGTTTTTGATCACTTTTATACATGATTACAGTTATAATTGAATCATACAATTGTACATATACAGCCTTTATGCCCCAGTTTTTTTAACTTATAACAATCCCCATGCTAACTTTCAATATTTTTTTCTTACAGAAGAAGAGAGAGAGAAAAAGAGAAAAAGGCTCGAAATTAACTAGCCAATAGGATTGAATTCGTCACAAATGTTGAACGTTTATTTATTTATGTAAAAGCACTGAGAAATTGTTCACATCTTATCGAAATATTTATAATAGGCGGCTCAACCAATCAATATTCAGTGCACACACAAGGGATAAAATAGTTATAATAATAAGAAAAGCCATATGGCTTTATGAATGGTTCATGTTGCTTAAGATTTTTTAAGGCTGAACAAAAAAAAAAAAGATATAAATCTACTGTGATAATTTTTCCTCCGTCTTACAATTTTTTGAATCCATGCACTTATGTTACCATATATATGTAAGTAGTATCTCATGCATAAATTCAAAAGTCAAGGGAAAATAGCTTTTTATTCCCTCTTGTTCCAAAATAGGAAATGCATAAAGGGTATGAGAAAATATCTACTTACATGTATTAAAATTCAAATTAAAGGCAGTTTTTTATTTGATTTAATCCCAATAAAAAATGCTCCAATGATTTATTTCCCTTACCCCAAGAATTCATAACAAGCTGCATAAAATAAGTTTATACCAAAAAAAAAACAAAAAAAAACATATTAATCTTATAGGATTAACATAGTTTTTCTACAAAAACTATAAAAAATTGCATAAAAATAAAAAAATCAAGCAAACATTTTTGTAATTTGATCACATTAATATTATATTTTTGATAAGCTTCCATAATATATACATTGGCCTACATATTAAGTATGTAGAAATAGGAAGAAACTTTGTCTCACTCAAAAAAAAATCAAAATCATTGATTCAAATGTCAATAAAGAAGGAAGGATATGCAACTGATGCATTGAATGAATAGTATTTTAATACATCCTTTGTTCAAACAAAAAAACAAACAAAAAGGCAAAAAATAAAACAAAACTGCACTTAAATTACATGTATCTTGAACAAAATGTATAAATGATGAACAATAATCCTCTTATTCTTAATTTATTCCCTATTTTAATCAACAAACAATCTATTTTGTTCTAAAATACACTACATACCGTGTATGGAATAGGATATGAACATTTTTAATAGTTTAGGAAGATATTGTTTAGATTGGTGTATAAATATATTCTTCTAGGTCGAGTTTGATGATAATTAAACATGCAATGTAAACCAATGTATTAGCTATATGTATGTATACAATTTTCTACTAGTTGATGTTTGCACGACTCATATCATCTTCTTTAATTAGATACATGATACAACATCAGCCATTTTAATGACAGACTATTAATTAATGCTCTCTTTCATTTTGATTTATAAATACAACTCATTTATTATGCATTTACGAATGATAGAACTGTAGATACTGTAATTATATGAATCATGTGTCATATAAATACTTACTAATTAAATAATGAAAGTAATTTTTTTGAGGCCAAAATTGCTCGAGGTTATGTGATTATCCTTTAAAAATCCCATCTCAATGAATAATGTATTAAAAAATATATATAAATTTGTAAAAAAGAATTTTTATGCTTTATTTCAAATATTGGCTGTACTCTTCTTGTGTGATTATGGCCTCAACAACAAATCAATACATCTGTTTAAACGGATTCTCTAGAATCAAACACTCTTTTGATATTTAATTAAATACTAATTATAAATCCCACTTTAGTTGAGTAATTCCTTTAAAACAATTACAAACTGAAGAGTTATTCCTCTCCAAACAAAGTCCTTTAAAAAAATTGAGTGATTCCACATTTAATATTTTTGGAACATACAATAAGTTTAATTTCATGTGGATTACTGATTTCATTCATGCTAAAAAAATGACTCAAACCTTTAAAATTGCGTTTAAAAATCTCCAAGATAATCAAATAAAATATTCTCGTAAACCAAATTCGATACAAAACAACAATAACAAATTAATTACAGATTCGTGAATAATATGTCGAATATTACTACACATAATTAAATACTTAAAAAATAAATATTTTTATTTGGAGTATAAGTCATTATTAGTCCTAAATTAATAATAATACAACTTTTAGAGCTCCAAAGTATTTTTACAATAATATCTTTAAAGTTTATGATGAAAGTTATAAATGGACCTTTGCTAATTGATTTTTGATTCAAATAAATTAATTCATTTTGTTTATCGTATTTTTGACTAGAGAGCGTCAAGATATAATGTATAATAATAATTCAGATGTTGAAAAAAAAACAAAAAACAAAAAAACAGCTCTTCAAGTCTATTGGGACATGTAACTTAATTTTTGTATAGTTTTTGTTGGTCAAAAAGGTCATTTTCATTGAAGGGCATCAATATTTGAATGGATATTAAAAGACAAAATAGTCTCTGTAGGGAATTTTTTATATATACATATAATTTCATCAGAAATTTAACTTTTACAGTCGTATCTATGTATGTGTGTGTACAGTAATGATAAGAAAGCGTAATAACGTTATCTTAAGCCCTTCAGGGACTCTAATATCTAATTTATACTATAGTATATACAATCATGCTATGACCGAAAGAGTCTGAAAAATAATTATACATCTCAATGTTCTGAGTAAAATAAAATGATTTTGAAAATGTACTCCCTTGTGCTAGATAGTGGAACTAGGGATTTCATAAAAATTCCTTAAAATTGTACGATATGCATGAAGTTACTGTTTCACTTAGAAATTCTGTAGAAATATCCGGGGATTTCAGGAAATTACTTAAGCGATATTCCAGTTTTTTTCATGAATTTTCGGAGGGTGAATGAAAAACAAAAATTTTTAGTAATAAAACTTGAGTGAAATATCTTCAATAATTATAAATCATAATAAAAATTGCAAAAAGTATTAATATAAAATTTAACAGGATAAAATCATAATTATAGTAATTTTACAATACCAAATGACTCTTATAAAGTAATACACTTTATAATAGCAGCTATGGAAACTGCTATTATAAAGCGTCTTATTTTTAAAGCGCATACATTTGTTTGTTTGATACTACTGAAGTCACAAAGGAATGATCCTTCACCACCAGAAGGTGTAGATTTAATAGCTTGACAAACTGTGATGGGTTTTGTTCTTTTTAACATTAGACTTATTTAGTAGTTGCAGAAGACAAAGGTCAAATTGATTCGCCGAATACTTGGTGTTTAAGCCCCCAGCTTTCATGGCAATTCTGTACATATCATTTTCATTTCCTGTCAATTAATACCCTGATTATAACTATTGGGTCATCTTTCCCTGATAATGGCTCACAGGCAGCAAAAGGTGCTTCACTTGTAGCAGTAGATGGCTTTTTGACATTTTCACGGGGTAGTTTACTGATAGGGAGGTTTTGGCTAAGATACAATCATTTGGAATAAATATGAAAATTTACATCAGAATCACGTCTTTTTGACATATTGATTTTTTAAGGGAGTATTTTGGGAGGAAAACGCTCCTGCAACTCTGTGATATTCTACCCAGGTTAGTCCAATGGTTAGTATGATTAAAAAATGTATGGTCAAAAGGGTTCACTGCGAGCTAGTAAATAGACAAACAGAGGGAAACTTTATTTTTAGATAAATATAACACTTGCGTTGATAAGGCCAGAGTTATGCCAGGACCTAAAAACAATTTCTATTCATACAAATTTTAGGTTTTAAAATGATAAAAAAAAACAACAGCATATCATTTATGATTCTTTGTAGGTGTCTTACTGATATTTTATCATTTCATAATCTTCCTAAAACATGAAAGAAAATAGGTAAACGAGAAAAGCTAGCAATATAAAGTATCAACAAAGGTCTTAAGTTTTGTACAAATGTTTTCAACATTTGAGTAAAGTGTTTTGAACTTGAGAAGGACTCATATAACTGAGTAAAATTGATTATTAAAGTTGTAAAAAAAATTAAAATACATTTTTTCTCGTTTTTCAAAATAAGAGCCCTTAAATCTCGTGCATAAAAGAAGTTCGAATTTTGTTATAAGTTATTTTTTCTTAATTTTTGTCAAAAGTAGTAGAGGTGTTTACCAACATTAAATATATATTTATATCCACATACAATATACAAACATTCTTATCTTGAAATGCCTTTCAAAAACAATTTTTGAGAAAGAAATTTTTTGCTTAATATGACAAACACAAACATGTTAAAACATGTAAAATCGCACAGTTTATTTTCATTATACACTAAAGAAAGCATGTATTGAATAGGATATTTAGATTCAATGAACAAAGTTACAAGGATATATATATTTATATTTGGGTTACCACCCCTTAAATAAGTATGTAGTAAAAAATATATGTATGTATACATATATTTTTTTTGTTTTTGATCGATCTTTTTCTCCTCCCATTTTTTTCCTATTTATTTTAGAGCTTACTAAAACAGCAGAATGATAATAAATTAATGGATAAATTATTTTTATAGTATAAAAAGAAGCACAAGTTATTGGCAACACACTATATTTACTTCTTTTTTCAATCATTTCACATAATTTTTCCTCAACCTTTTTCATATAACATATGTCCTACAAACATGTAAACATATGTAGGTATGCTCAATACACATAATTGACCTTCAACAAAAAGAAAAGCAGAAAAAAACAAGCCTGACCTGCTAAAATGATATGAAATATACAGGGGTTCTTTTGAGTTCCAACTTCATTCGTTGCTGAACACATGAGTGTTCCGTAATCCTTGTTTGTTCTTGGTGTATAGGTGAGCTTACTCCGAGTATCGTTTACTTTAATGGCCCGAACCCGTGGCACGTTGATGAAATCTGCAGAGTTATTAAATGTCCAACGAAATTTGAGCTTTGAGGGATTTGCTGTTACATCGCAAATGACGTCCACCATCTCAGCCTTTCCCACTCCGTGTACAACGGGTTGTTTGTTTTTGCAAACAGGGATATCTGTAATAATAATAATAATAATATAATCAATATCTTGATCCCAAGGGATAATGAATAAAACAATAAATAATAGGGGAAAGTACTTTACTTACATTTAACATCTAGAACGATAGATTGAGAACTACCTCGTCCAACAGCATTGACAGCTTGGCACGTATACCCTCCTGATCGGCGCCTAGCAATATTTTGCAAAACTAAACTTCGATTTGTTAGGAGTATTCCCTCCGTGTAATTCTGATTGAGCTGTATGTTCTATAAATTAATTAAATGATATAGACAAAGTTAAAAGTTGTTGCCATGTGATCCATTTACTTACGTCTTGAAACCATAGAATTTTGATAGGGTGAGGTGCAGCTGATACAATACAGTCGAAATAAACATCGCTTCCTTCATATATGGAGGATAAAGATATGGACTTTCCCAAAACAAGCTCCACTCGTGGAGCATCTAAAAAGTTTTGAATAATCAAGTATATATATATATTAATAAACAAATAAAAGATTTTCTTTTACCAATATTCAATTGATAAAGTCTTAAAAAAGGATTTGTATACATATAAAAAAAGAAGAAAATAATCCAAATTTAAAATGCAAATAGCCCCTATTTTTAAAATTCCCGGTATTGATTTATTATTTATTGTATGGCTTCACATTTTGTATATAGTAGTAGATAAAGTTGATTATAGCAATTGAATAACATTGAAGCAATATCTATGTTCATAAAGTTAAGTGTGTATTGAATAGGTGGGGTGGGGGATGAGGTGAGAAGATATTTCAATCATTCAAAAAAATAAAAAAAAACAAAAACAGATCGGATAGTGAAAATTTGATTTTGTGAGATCCCTAACACAAAGTTATGTATCTTATACTATACATATATGTATGATAGAAGTATGCGACTTTCTAAAAGTTTTATCATTATTTTTCATTAACAAAGCCTCACCACATATAAAAAAGACTTTATTTATATTTTTAAAAGCTATGACTAATTGGGAAAATAATAAACTTGTTTTTTTGCTCTCCTTTCTGAAAATAAAAATCTTTACTTATTCTCTCTCTATTATTTCAGGCTGTACACACTTACAAAAAAAAACCTAACTCAAATATTGAAATAAGTGCATAGTTTCGGGAGTATTGGAAGTTAAAAAAGAATTTGGAAGAACAGATAATAATACTAAAATTTCAAATTTTATACTCTTGGAATCATTAAAAAAAACTTTACTAATGAAGTTAATTTATACAAATTAAATATGAGGCAAATATTTTTTTTTAATTATAGAAGGTCTTCTGAAGAGTTCTAATTAGATGCTCAAAAACGTATTTATAAATTTGATTATATCATCAAAATTACGCCTGTCTAATTTTCTATACATAAATAAGTGTATAACCATTTTAATTATTTTTATGAAAAAATTGAAATCGCTAACTCAACCAATCTTTGATGTATCTCTCAATCTTTCTTCCAAAAAGAGAGAGAGAGAGAGAGAAAGAAGTGAGGCCAAACATAATTCAAGTTGAATCAATGATCACAAATAAGGGTAGTAGAAAAATCGACAGCTGACAAAATAATATGCTGGTAGAAGTTACATGAACATTTTTGCATGATGTGGAGATAAAAGCTATTTGACCTATTTGAGGATGTAATTAAATGTTTACCAAACAAGGACAATAATCGTATGCATGAATGTTATTATGTTTTAATTTGAGAAAAGTTCTATATAACCATCTATCTAGCATTGTACCTGTTTGCTTCCCTTCTAATAACCGTATCGTTGTGTAGTTGAAAGTCAATAATACAAAATATTTTCCTCTTACAACTTCATATCACATTGTTATTTATCTTTTTTGCACAAATATGAATTTGAGGGAAAAGTGCATTGAAAAAAGAAAAGAAGAAAAAACAGAGGGGTCTGATATAGCTTTCCTTTAAATTATTCGGATATTTTCCCTTCTATTGTCAAAGTGATAAAATTACAAACATACAAACACTGTAGAGATGCATTGTAATAAAAATATTTTCATTACTATTACAACATCTATCGAATTAAATTTTATTTTCTCCCATAAGAATTAATTGTTATGAATACGATCACTTAAGTAATAATATGCGTCCGATTGTCTTGTCTTATTGTTTTTTTGTTTTGTTTTTTAAGAAAAGGGGTATACAAATGGTATTTACATTTATGATAGTCGCAAGTTTAAGGGTATTAATGAATTTTGAACTCATATTTGAATATCATATCATAGGAACTACCCTATTCCTTATCATATCACCACCTCCACTCCCTATATAGTGTAGATATGTAGTCTATCAAAATACCCTATAATACTTCATTCATCCACAGTATTGATTAGAGATTAAAACTGATAGATCTCCTCCTCAAGTTACAAACTAATTCCCCCACCGAGCTATAAAGAACACTTCATCTTTACTTTCATAAAATGTACTGTTTATTTTTACGTACACTTTACGTCCTTTAAACATGCTCATATCCTTAAGGATAAATTATGCAAATTTATCTTTGTTATTATATCAAAAAGTATTGAAATAAAAAAGTGACAGAATAAGAGTTTTTGTACATAGAGGGAGAGTGACATTTAGTTTTTTTAAACATACATAGCAAATGATTAGATTAAACATTTATATACTAATCCCTTAGCACATGGACGTGAGTATCTTACATAATATGTATATCTGTATGTATGTATTTACATACATTTTTTGAAAGGAGTGTTATTATATGTATCCCCTACAAAGGTACATGACAAAGAAAAAAAATAGAGTGAACATGGGTTGAGAGAAATTCTATCTAAATGGAAGACTATTTATAAGACCTTTTACATGGAACGAGATTTAAGGACACATTTATCTTTTTTAATTTTTTTATTTCTAAATGATGTGGATCCATTCATTGGTTATTTAAGCCCTTTGATTAATCTAATATAAGGTGTAAGAAAATGTATTTAAATAGGTAAGGTCAATTTCTTAATAGTTAAATTCGACAATTAATTGTAAAAATATATTTAGTTTAACTTATTTCAGCCATGACGTGTATATTTGAACCAAATGCATTATAACTATCTACAATTTTATTTTCCATATAAATAAAATATAAATTGAAGGTTTCTCATATTTTGCTCCTTTTTTATTACTCCGGAGTATTAGTTGTTTAATTATCATACTGAAACGATAATGATAGAGGAGAAAAAGGCATGAGATGAACCTATAGTTAAATTATAAATCAGAGTAAAGGAAAACAGTCTAAAAAAATAAAGGATAAAAATAACTTAGGAAGGAGTTGAAGGTGCTTTGATTCAAGTACAGAGATAAATTAAATATTTTATAAGAGGATTTTAACCTTCAGTAGATTTTCAAATATATATATATATACATACATACATTTTAGGGTAGAATACCTAGCTTAGATATTTTGGATCAAAGTAGCCACCTCAAGTCGTTTAAGTATGATGAAAATTATAGTGTTTAAGACATTTGAACATTGTGATGATAAAAAAACGAGGAACATAAATTTACCACATGTAAAGTTTAATATTTGTGCTGAGCACAATAAATTTATTGTTATTTAAGAAAAAATTGTTTCCTTTAATATTTTGTAAATGCATAGGTGAAGAATAAAATTAATTATAAATGGAGGATAATTTTTTTTGTTTTATTAAAAGAAAATCTAGGAATATTGAAAACGAAACAAAATTCAGCTTTAATAGATCAAATTTGAAGCAAAAAGAACTAAATATATATATGTATATGATAAATAAGAGTCTGTATTGTATTTTATATTCCTTAATTAGTAACTTTTTAAAATACGTAATTTGTGATTAAATGAGATGATAATCCATTTTTTAAATTTCTATTAGGTATTTTCATGAGTATTGATAACCCTAATCAACAGAGCCACAAATAAGTGATTTTAAAAAGTGTTTAATTTGTTGAATGGAAAAATGTTTTTATTAAAAATCGAATATCAGTATTTGAAGAACAAGGCACTCAATTTCAAAAGGAAAAAAAGTATAATTTTTTTTGTCTGTTCATAACATATAACATACTACTATTGGCAAAAAATATGGGGAATCAAAAAAACCTTTATCTATCCAATCATCAAAAATTATTTTACCCCCTCCCTCCTTCCCTCAATGTAGCCCCCCCCCCCCATTGCAATGCACATGTGCCAATGTTTTTTCCAATTTTTAAAACATTTACAAAATTTTTATTAAGTCTATAATAATTACAGAACAATAACTATAGAGTTTCATTATGCTATTAAAGTTAAAAACTGGATGATCAGTTTCTTGAGTAATATGTTATATATCTCGAGAAATAAAGCATGTATTCTCAAAATTTCAAAAAAATACATTCATGAATATTCATTTCAAGCTTTTATGTATGTTTCAACAACATTTATCTAAATACCATTTTGGTAATCATCATCTTTCAGACATTTTAAAAAACGAAAAAAAATCGATTTTAGCTGTTTACAAAAGGATGCGTATCTCAAACATTAATGAATAATTTGACACAGATGTCAGTGACAGTATCGTGCCAACAAAAAAACAAAAACATTCATCCCCTTTGGAATCCCAAAAAATTAAATTAAAATTTTACAGTATTTTTTGCTCATACATATATTAGTGCTCTGAACTTTACACTCACATAGGTACATATGTTTTGAAATTAATCAAATATACACGCATACAGATGTAGTCTTTACATATATACACGATTTTGATAAATCATTTTGAATTTTTTTGTGTATGTTTCAGCCCTGTTGTTTTTGATGTATAATTTTTTTTTACGAAATTAAACTAGAAATTCAAAATATTATTTCATTAAATATACTTTCTATTACTGAATGATTAATGTTGAAGGGGAAAAAAACAGGATGAGGAAGGGAAAAGACTCTTAAAATACAAAAAAAAAAAAATTGATTTGTGTAGAAAAATAAGTATTTTTTCTTCTTTTTTTTTTTTTTCAATATAGGTATTTTAAAATAGTAAATTTATGATATATTTATACAACAATAAAGTTCTACATATTTAATTTTCAATTCCATAAAAATATGAATTACGATTTTCAATGGTTTTTAAATATAAAGAAGAAGAAAAAGTAGGAAATGCTTTCTTCAAAAGTACTGAGTGAATAAGTTTTTTTGATTTTTAAATTGTATATTTATTCGCTTACCTAACTGAATATACATGTGTTTTTATGCCTACAAATATATTTCATTTATATATAGATATTCCTATACGTATATAGGAAATGAAAATGTTATTATAATAAGGAATAAAAACCGTTTTTAAGTCGTTGAAATCGTGTCTATTATTAATTTTTCCACATGTATGTATGTATTTTACTGGTATTTTTTGTATTATTTTCAAAGGCTTTACATTTGAGTCACTCAAAATATCTATGTACAATATATCTTGAAATATCCTATGTTTTTTTTAATTCAAGTTATTGTCTTAAAGTTTTATTAAAGAACAATTCATACAGAATTCAAATAATTTAAATTTCTTACAAATATGACAAATTATAAAACTTTCTATTTAACTTTTTTTAGAATCATTTTCAAGACCTTTGAATGGTTTATTTTATAAATTCAGAGATTTTGCTTTAATACACTACTTATTTTAGCTACAACTCTACAATAACTTTAGACAAGATAAGATGTTTTTTTGTTTTTTTTACTAAGAAATCAATAACACAATGAGCTTTTTATTGGTTGTCACAACCTTTTCTCCAAAAATAGAGGGAAAAAAAAGAAGGAGCTTAAAGTCAATTAATTGTCGGTTAATTAATTTTCAAAAACGATTGGACCAGCAATACATCATTTAATAGCAGGAAATTGTTTACAGATTATCAAAAGCTAATCAAAATGCCATTAATAAGAAGTATTGTCAGCTGACAAAAAATACGAGGTTGATTTTTCTGTTAGGGGATGAACGTTGTCATAAGTTGAATAGAAAATAAAATAAAATTTTCAATCCGTGACGCTTACAAAAAATAATGTTCATGAGCTTATGATTGACTTAAATGAAAGAACTTTTGACAATCTTATTGGAGTCAAATTATGAATGATAAGTAAAACTATTAAACTACTATGTGGAAAGGGCTTTTGAATACTTTTGAATTCAAGCTATAAATGAAATACAATATGAACTTGGAGTCACTATTATTTATTTCATTGAGGGCTTTTTTAAAATAATTCTGATAATGGTAGGTTTTTAGTATTCATACATTGATAATATCCATAATCATAAAATATATGATGCACTTATGTATATAAATGCAAAATATGAACTATACCTATGAACTATGTACAAAAAATAATGTTTCAACTGGATATAAGGTACTATTTTGCTTCATTTTTTTATTTATCAAGTGACATTTATGATAGGGTTAATGCTTAACTTTATGGTATACCTACCATAAATATTTTTATTGAAGAGGGGAAGGGAAAAGCTCCACCAAAAATAGTACCACACACCAGTCTCAAAAATATCACATATAACAAGTAAGGAAGGAATTTTCCAAGAATTAACAAATGTACTTATAATTAAGCTTAGTATAAGAGGTTCCTTTTGCTATGATTCTACCTTGGTATTCGATATTTTTTCTTATAATTAGTTCTATTCAAAATAATCCATTAATTAAATCAAATGTTTTAAAATTTTGATACTAAAATCGAATTTTATAAAAAGCCAATTTAGAGAAGCAACATCATCAAAAAATAATATGTACAGCTCTAAGTTGTTACATTAGATATAAAGTCGTATATAACAGTTAATTGGGGACTCAGAGAAAAGGTACAACAGGTCACATATATTTAATATATGTAAGTAATATTAAAATTACTAAATATTCAACCACTACAAACTGCCAAAACTCTGTATTAACTCTGTTAATTATGTTTATCTTATTTTTTGTTTATGAAAGAAAGTCTACACAAATTATAACTCCTGCCTTTTTTAGAAACCAAAAATATTAATTTGAGCCTTCAAACTACATTCTATAATGAATGTTCCTACTCTCCAACAATACTTCGATGATCCAATTCTATTATTTTGTACAATTTTTTTCCCTAGTGTATGCGTGTACCATTAGACATAGCTTTGCATAAATTTGTCAATACTTAAGTACTACGGAATAAAGCTGTATCATTTATTCACAGTCCTTTTCTAAACTGATTATAGAAATTAACTAAAAAAAAAAAAACAATTATCGATTGTTGTATTAAATCTCCTTATTTTTAGAATAGCGAATCTATGTTAAATAAATGGTGGTAATGATAGAAAAACAAAAACAAAAAAAAACACATTCCTTCCCCATGAGTTCTTTGAAATAGACACTTTTTGAATAAAATTAAACGGAATATTTTTTGAAGGGTTATATAAATGGGATGTAAAATATGCAATTATATTACAGTTGTGCACTTGTGGATTCATTTATTTTATGCATGGCCATATGTGCCCAATAAAAGAATAAAAAAGGCTAAAGTTTGAACATTCTTTATTCATGTGATATTCAAATCATTTTCTTCTACCTACTTCTCATACTACGACTATTAATTAATTTTATATGTATTCTTATATATATGGATCTATAGCTATCAATCAATGATGCATTAATATTGGATTCATTACTTATACATTTATGAGGGATATCCGTGCATAGACAATTTGCCAAAAGAACATTTCACTCAAAAAATACTTGATTGATGAATTTAACTAAATTTGATTATGATTCATGGACCATCATATTCAATCAGACATACCATCTAGTAAATCTATTTTGATTTATGAAAAAAAGGCTTGATTCACAAAGAAAGTCATCAATAGCAAAAATCAATGATATTGTAATTAAATATCACGTGTTTATTCTTCATATTACGGAAACATACTCATCAAAAAATGAATAAGAAACATTGGGAATCATGAATGCTTAATTATGTTCCCCAAAAACAAAGCAAGTTACCATTTTAATTCTACTTGGAATCAAAATTTTTTGGCTTCAACTGGCAAAGATTTAGATGTACAGCACGGAGCTTCAGTGACTAAGAAGATTGTGATACCAGTTCATGACTGGAGGGACAGTAACGACCTTCGAAGATCGTTGAGGGATGATGGAAATGATGATAACGATAAAGAAAAGAGGAAGAAACAATCCAAACCACACAATCTTTTATTTTTAAATCCGGACATAAATAGCCTAAAAGATATCAAATCAATAATTTCCTCTTCGTGTTGCTCAAGCTATAATATGTATATGTTTTCCTATGCATTTGAATTGTTTCTTCACTAGATCCGCATTAAAAAGAGGTGTTCGAACCCTAATTTCCAAAAAAAAAAAAAAAAATCAAATTTATTTCCTTCACAAAGGAATTTTCGTACAAAAGTGATTGGCATCAAATTTTAGTTTCTGATAATGGAGTATCCTTCAGTTTAATCAATAAATATGGCCCAAATGAAGGACTCTGTCCCTGTTATGTTAATCGGGAATTAAAATGTAGATCTTGATAAAAGTTTGTTACAGTATCTACAATTTAAAAAAATAAAGGCCAGTATCTAACTAAATTGAGTGATATTTTAGAATACTTTCATTGTCGCTTACAGATAATTGTGAATGTTGAAAATGACCATTTTTTGAAGAAAATTAATGATGATAGAAAAAAAGAGGACTCCATTTTCTCAGAGAATAATATTTGTGGATACTATAAAGAAATATTATAAGAATATTACATCTGATGGCGTCTCTGGTTAAGTTTTTACAAATTTTATCTATGAAATATTAACATTCCTAGTAAAGATAGGACATTTCATGAAGAAATGAAAAATGAAAATCTATAATTGGATCCTCCCAGAGGGAGATAAATGGCAGTAGAAAACTCACTGTTCAGCTTCAGACTTCTACAGAAGCTTTCCAGGCCCTGTAAAGATTGTGGAAAAATATAAAATAATGATGTTTTACACGCATTTGTGGTTTGCCCAGCAAAAATTTATTAAAATATTTTGTCTCCATAAATCTTGATGGGCTTGAAAATGGGAAGCAAAAAAATACACAAGCTGTGATTCTCTTCGGAATATCTAGGAAAAAGAAGGTAGTATCTGAAGAAACAAAAGCCCTCAACTTTACAATTCTGAATTGCATGGATCTCATTGCTAGTCGATTGCCTACCGATCGACCCATACAAAAAGAAGAATTAAGGATCCTCATCTTGGAAACATCTGCTTGATATGTTTCACTTGCTGGACACCTGCTGTAGATGTTATAAAATATTTTCCATCAACCACAAGAAATCAAAAAGTTTTAATAAAAAGGCTTTTAAATCATTTTAAAAAGTTTTTAATTTAATTCTATCATTTCAGTTGTATTTTGCTATAACCGGAGCAATAATTTTAAACAATATTGTTCACTTATGTTTTACAACACGATTGCTCTGGATATTTAAATTTTATATATGTATTCTTGTACTTTTATATATTAACTAATAAAGGATGATGAGACTTATCTTCACTTTCAATCAAGTATAAAAAAAATCATTCCTATTTACAAATACTTTGAGTTTTTGTTTCCTTACAAACATACCCGTACAAACTGTAAAAATTCTGAAATCAACTGTGGGCATGTCATTATTGTAGGTATATAGAGAATGACTAAGAATTGAAAACCTCAAATGAAACTTTTTCGAGTGTCCAGAATAAAAAATGTTATAATCAAAATTATAACCTGAACAGGTATTTCTGTACTTATTACGTAACAGTATCTATGAGGTAAGTTTTTTTATCTTTTATGCATGCACATGTATATATATATATATACATATGTACATTATTTGCATATTCTGGTATGTAGATTTCTTTGAAGAAGTCGAATACATAATTTAATTCTATTTTTAATTTCTTTTTTGCAAAAAAACAATAACAAAAACTCCCGAATATTTATTATATTTACTTTCTTGTATTATATATATACATATATATATATTTAGAAGCTATTGTTTTTTCACTGAATCAACTTTTCATTTTGTTTTTGTAGAAGAAATAAATAAATACATATATATATGTAAAAGAAAAAGAATAAATTCAATTTTGAATTATTAATTTGACATAGAAATAATGCCTTTCTGAAGCTATTTTCTTTTCTTTAGCTATATGTACCAATTTTTTGAATATACATATAATATGTACTATTGCTTTGCTACTGTGTACGTACGTCTTAGCTACACATTTACGTAACCACATATATACATGTAACTAGTCTATATTCATTCTCTCTTAATCAAAAATTTTGGAGCTACATACTATGTATATCTGGGTACGTATGATGTAAGTATATTCAAATAATCAAATTTATCCACTCTCGACGTTTTTTTTATATGTGTACATGTATATATATATATATAGGAATATTAGATTTCTGTCAATTGTGTAATATATATCTATATATATATATATATATATTTACTCATTAGATATATTCATAAATCAAGCGAAAAATATATCTCTTTCCCAAATTTTAAAGGAAATTTATATGTTACATACATTAGATTACATATCCATCCATCTACCTTCGTAGGAATTTCAATGTCTCCCTATTAGTGTCTACATTATCAAATTTGATTTTGTTAGTGTACGTTACTCGATTTGAGTGTAAAATTAAATTTTTGTGCGTCTCAATGTATATATTTTTTGTTTGTTAAAGTACTATTCATATGAAATACGAGTATTTCATTATTTCCATCATTTAATTTGGATTCAATAGCGTTGCATATTTACTTTAAAACCTTTTCTGAAGTATTTTTATCCCTGAATAGAAATATTGAGCCCCACTAAAATAACATATGTTCACATATATGCTATTCACAACTTTATTCAATTTTGTGCTGTAAAGAAGGGTTTTTTTGGGTTTTTTTTAGAAAAAGAATGTTTCGATTCTTCTTTATTTTGTTTAAGGAAATTTGAAATCTAATTTTACTACTTAAATATAAGGGATTTTGACAATTTTGACAATTCAGCAACACAAATAAATGTATAATTTACTATTTAGCAAAATTGTAGCAAAGGACTTGAAAAGAATATTCTTTTGAGTTTGACTCTAGTCTCTTATTATGGCGTAGCATCATGGACGTATAATAAGGAAGATATATTTATATTGCATGTAAAATATTACTCATACGAAGATCACTCCTTTGTTTACTTGGTTAATTTGATTTCAAGATATTTTCTTATATCAATGGTCAATTTATTTTTTTTCTAATAATTGGATCCGAGTAATGTGGAAGGTGGAGAATTTGACTGGTGGGGTACATCTCTCAAAATATAATTTCAGATCCTTAAATTTTCTCATGTGACCTAGAATACTTATGAATTAGTACATATATGATTAAATCAACGTTTCTCCTCTAATAATTGAGCCTTTAATGGATTTTAAACTATGGCATTAAGCTTATCGCATGTAGATAGTCTTTGAATAAATTAGTTCATTATATTTATTGATTGTAACTTGCATGTACTTTGTACATAAAAAAGCTCATTGGTTTACGCTGTGATATACTAATACAGTTATGCAAATGTATTCTTAAGGATATGAGCATATTTAAAGGACGTAAAGAGTACGTAAAAATAAACAGTACATTTTATGAAAGTAAAGATGAGGTGTTCTTTATAGCTCGGTGGGGGAATTAGTTTGTAACTTGAGGAGGAGATCTATCAGTTTTAATCTCTAATCAATACTGTGGATGAATGAAGTATTATAGGATATTTTGATAGACTACATATCTACACTATATAAATGATAAAATATTGAGGTCTAAGAGGATGGGGATGATAGTGGATCTTAGCATACGATGTTGGAATATCAATTCAATATTCATTAGCACCCTTAATCCGTGGACGCATCACATGATCATTTTCGAATTCAAGGTTGATTAAATTACGATTGTATCTTAATATTTAATAAATTAAAAAAAACCCAAGCCAAATTTAGCCATATTAAAATTATTTGCATTTATGAATGGATATAATCAAAATCTAGCTCATTTATATAGTATTATATAGTACATTGTTAGTGAAATAAATGTTGTTTATGACTCTATTTGTATTCGAGACTCAAAGAACTTATTTTCATTCCATATGTGCTAAAAATATTTTTTAAACGAAACACTTACTATATATTTTATTATATTATTTTTTTTTTTTGTACAAGAACATAATTATGAAAAATAGCTGTTTCTTACAATGAAAGAAAATAATTTACCTTTGTAATTTTTTAATTATATATTTTGTATATATAAAAGGAATGAATAAAAATACTGTTTTTATCCTTTAGTAATTAATAAAAAAAATGTGTAATGGATCATTCATGAATTTGTCATACAGTAAACGTTGCAAAAATTTAATAATGGTCCTTTAGTATAGACCTATTCAAATAAACTCTGATGGACTCTTAATACAATTATAACATCATTTAAAAAAAATCAAATTAGTTTTATCAATACATACACCTAAATATTTGTGTATTTATAGCATGAGTGGGTATATACATAAATGTTATGGTTAGGTATGAAGAGAATGGAGAAAAAAAACACATTAAATTTTGTAGTTTTTTTGAAGCAATTTTCCTCTCTCTCTCTACACACACATATAAAATTGCTAGATCATCTACTTAAAAAAATATTTCAAAGAGAATACTTAATTCGTTAATGCATCGTTTGCAAATTGATATGTATGTATTATAGCAAATTTTGCCTTTGTACTTTTTTTTTGTTTAAAAAAACAAACTTAATATACGAAAAATTTCTATTCATAATATAATTCGAAAAATTATTATTATTATTATTTTTTCCAGAATGACTTCATAAATTTGTGAATGGGAGAATGATTATGGTAATATGCATTACCATTAACAGCAGACATAAACCAAAATCAGCAAAAGAAAAAAAACATATAAAAAAATTGTAAAATAAAATTATTTAGCAATACTCCTCTCATAAAGTATGAAGAAAAGTGTATAAATAGTAGGTATTAAAAAGACAATTATTTCAAAAAAATTATTTTTATGTAAGTCTTAAACCGTCAAATTCACACACAAATATTTGTATATTGTGTATAGTCATGGAAGGATTATTATCTGCCTAATTGAGAGATTTTAAACTTTACAGTTCTCCTTCATTTTACATTTAGTTGGAATGAATATGCTTTAAATAAAAAAACTATAAACGGTTCCCTTTCTATACTTAAAACGTACTCTGCAAAATTTAAAAATAATGAAATAACATAGCATTTAATTAAATGTTGTTGATATTTGAAATACATATGAATAAAAAGAAACTAAAGATGTCAAAAGCACATAGTTTTCACATATCATAGCATGAACAAGATAAAAATGAAACAGAGAAAAGTTGCTTAGGTACATAAAAACTTAAAGTATAGTATGTTAGTCACTTGGATAAGCCTTGGTTAAAATGCACATTTACATACAACGTACAAGTTTATATTATAACAATCCTTTTATCCTTTGATGGCTTTTCATTCTTTGAAATTGAGTCGTCCCTGTTTATTAAAACGTTGATTGTAATCTTGTATATATCTACCTAGGTATGTCATATATATATATATATATATTTAATAATGTCCAATTCGGATAATAACAACATTTTTCTACGAATCAGGTTGTAGGAATGTACATATATATGGTATCTACAACTCAAATTTTCTTTCCTTAAGCACAAAAGATAATTCCCGGATTTTTATTTACATTTCATCCAATAATGATGAAAATATAGGAATTTTATTTTAGAAATTATGGGTTGTACAAAAGAGAAATGTATTGTATCACAGAAAAATAGCCTTTAAAAAAATTATTTGTGAATGCCTACATAAATATAAGTTTGCTGAATTTTCATTGTAGATACATATTTTTGGAATAAATAGGTCGTAATAGAATGATTTATACAAAATTATTTATAGAGAAAAAATGGATTGTATTAGAATTTTGATGTAATGTTCTTTTCAATAATTATATGTATAACCTTTTTAGATTGAAACCCCAGTCATTTTACCATAATTATTACAAACATTAATGTTATTATTAACATTTGATCCATTCATATACCTTATTTACGAGTGAAATAATCACTGTGTGCACTTATACTATTAATAATTTATTAAGCATCCCTTGAAATGTCCTTCATTGTATTATCTTCATTACAAGATAGTACCTTAAATTCGACACTTAAAATACTTTATCTCATTTTTAGACTGCAATATGTACAATCTGATAATAGAAATTACGGCTTTTACAAAGTCCCAATTTGTGCACGACATGAACATGTATATCCCTTAAACCAACAGTAATATTTAGCAAAAAGTTTGCCGAATAATTAGCAATAATTAATTTATGCTTACTCAAACACTCATCAAAGTTTTCCTTTCCTTTTTACACGTCAAATAATGCATTTGTTGACTTTTTTGTGCTCAAATATGTCATAACAACATCATTTTTGTTTTATTTTATAGGTAGAAATCACAAGCTAGACAAAATAAATAGGTTCTACCTTCTCTTTTTAGTAAAAGCTGTCTCCTTCCCGGAATAATTTAAGACTTAATCTATAAATGACAGACTCCAACTTTTTTCCTTTCCTCTATAAATAGTAAAAGTGTAGAGAATATTTATAGAAGATAGAATTATTCTTTAAAACTTTATTGTTTATATATTTTCTATTGTATAGATAATACAAAATGTATGGTATAGCTATTATAGAAATATTAAAGACCATTAGGTAAGTCAAAGTAAAAAGATGTAGGTATGCATGTCACTCGCACAGTTCTATTTTTAACAAGAAATGATAGAGTGACACATCCGTATACTTGTTAAGGGCCCTCAATGTCACAATGTTTTAATACATTAATACTACATTTATTAATATCAGAGATAAATATTCAGATATTTAAAAGGTTTTGACAACTTTGTTCAATTTAATAATAAATTCATATCATATCACATTTTTTAGTATAATATAAGTAGATAGATTTGTATACTATTCAATGAAATTAAAATTAATTCTAATGTTAAATGAATAGATTGAGTTTAAATATATACATATATATATATAAATATTTTTTATATATTTTCCTGCTCCAAGTGCCGGGACAAATAGAGGTAATATTTTTTCCGTAATTTTAGTTTTTGGAGAAACGTCATGTAAAACAAAATCAAAATTTATAGACACCATGGCAGTTGGAGTGGAAAAAAAGATTTAGAAACGTTTGAAGACCTGATAAAATCCCTTAGGGGTAAGTATAAATATATTTAAATAGCTTTTAACAATGTGTCCAAATGATAATAACCTTTTTATGTATATATAAAAGTACCCTCTGAGCGAAATTTATTGAATATAGTGGAGTTAATTTGAGAGTAAAGTATGTAAAATTGAAGTTTATATTTTAAAAATCAAGATTAACTATTAGTTTAGGTCCATATGGTAGAATGGAAATGTTGAATTGATCTTAATCAAGTCTTTTCTAAGTCAAATCAATTTGAAATAAATAAAAATGAAAGTTGAAAAATATTATTTACCTATTTTAAAAGTGTCAAAAAATTAAATTTATATATCGAACTCTATTAAAGAACTTGGAGTTTTCCCATGTATAGATTACATAAAATTGTCTTTTAAAATATCTACAAAATGTATGTATGTATTATATTTGAAAGGAAATATGGAAGATTATTCAACATCCATATTTGATATTGTTAAGAAAATCTAAATTTAATTATTATTATTATATTAAACACTTACAATCAATTTTGAGACGAAATTTATCCCGTAATACACTTTGAAGAATCAGGGGATTGATTGCTTTGCAACTCAACTCTTTACCAATGTCCTCCATCTTCGGCATGAATTGTAAAATACCCAATGTTATGTTACCATCTGGAGAGGCCTATAAATTATCATTGAAATGATTTTATATACATATGTAGCGTTGTATTTTAATACATAAAATATGTTTCTCTCAGAGAAAAACTTAAATTTTATTATAAGCTCAATTATTAACATATATATATTAAATATATTGCAATAAGACAATGATTAATCCAAAAATATAACAATGGAAAGTTCAAGCAAAAAATTAAAAAGTTTATAGGAATATTAAATTAATTTTTTATTTGTTAAAATCATTTGAATAAATATTTGATGAAGAAAGTCATTAAAAAAGTTTTTTTTTTTAAAAAAAAAAAACTGTCTAATTTTTGGGAACGAGCTTTAATTTATTTTGACTAATACTTTTAATTGCCATGAAAGGTGCCTTTTTATGTATTATGCATATTTTTTAAATGCTTGTCAACTTCTCTTTCATCTTCACTTTTTGAGTTAAATTCATAATTATTATAACCAAAATTGTATAAAATATGTAGCATATTGCTGTTTCATTTAAACTAAATTGAGATCTTTATCGTGTCCTCTATTCTATTGAGATATTTATTATAATTCTTTATTATTTAAATATATTATTTGTAGAAATTGAGTTATTCAAATTTGGTGGATTTTTTTAATGGAATTTTTTATTTTTCCTTTGTGTAAGTAGGGTTTTCTTATCGCTACTGATAAAGAGTACCACACTTTTTAATCTATATTGCATTTGTTTACTAAACATATATGTAACAAATTAACCAATCAAATTTACATAATAAGTAAATTGTAGAATTCAAAATGCAAAGAGAAAAAATATATTCTTTGAAAATAAACTAATGAATGGGATATTTATACGCATTTAGTGAGGGGAAAAAATTCATCTATTGCAATCAAAGAACTATACGCACATATATTTTTAGTTTTTCAGATATTTAATCATTGGATGTATCCAATGGAGTTTTAGGCATAATGAAACACTTGAAATAAGAAAGGTTATGCAAAATCAAAACTTTTTTTATTATATTATAAGTTATGACTACTGAACATTTCTAAACAGATTGATGTGTTACTTTCTCTTTTTTTACACTTTCCTAGATCTGAATAAATTATTTCTATATCCATTTAGACTGTGTTTTTTTATCTATTTTTTTGTCAAATTTTCTAAGCCATTCTCTTTATCTTAATTAAAAAACAGGCGAAAAAGACTATTTATGATTTTAAAAAATCTAGGCTCTGATATGTAAGCCATATTTAAACATATGATATTAAGAATAAAAATATTTTATGTCAATCAAATCTGTCTTGTAAAGGATTTATTTTCTCTCCTTTTTCTTCAACTTTATCTTCAAACTTTGTTTCTAATAAAAATGGGCTTATATTTTAATATATGTACACTGTCATATCTTTTGAGTCCATCATAGCCAATGTAAAACTATCAGAGATTTATCTGAGCTAGTTTCATTAGAACTTTTTTAATGATAATTTAAACTATGTAGAGAGTAAATTGATTTTGAGATAAATTAATTCTTAGTGAAATGAAATATTTCTTCATTCTCAAAAGTATTAACATTGAAATAGGAATTCTAAAATTGAAATTAAAAAAGTGCATGACCTTATACGATAGAATTGAATATTTACAAAATATCAGGTCTCTACAATATGTATTCAAAGAAAAAAAAATCCTTTATTTATTTTCTCTAATAATTATACACCTTGTTTAATAAAAAAAATGTAAAAAAGAGAAACTCAGAGTCATTTGAAGGAATAAATAATATGAAAACATCAAACATATTTAGATTTTTTAAAGGAAAATATCTAGCATGAGCAGTTATTTATTGTAAATTGGAGTTAATGAAACGTTAAGTCTATAATATTTGACTCATATTTTAAAATTTAAACAGCACAAGTTATGTCAAAATAGCTCGTTTTGACTTAAAAATATTCTTTTTTTTCTTTTTAAGTGGCCAGTACGCAGCCTAAAAAATAGTCTTGAAGGTTATAAATTTTACCAAATATACAATTTTGATGTTTGTGCAGTCACAAAATAAAATCATTTAAAGAACAGGGTACTGATATTCAGAGCTTCTTACACTTTTTTTATATACAGGGTGAATGCGGTATTGTATCGCAATCTTATATTTGTGGTAACCCTGTTTCTAGGCGTCTGATCGAGCAACAGCTGACGCCATTTTTTCCGTTGAATCTTCCTCTACAACGTTTACTCAAGAAAGATTCTCGTCATGATGAATGCCGAAGAGCAAGAATCAAAAAGAGGGGCCATGGTGTGCGGCATCCGCGCCGGCCGGACGAATCGCGAGATTGCCGACTTCAACAACATCATCATCCGAATGGACAAGAGGGGTCGGGCGGCGTTCAACGACTTTTTGGAGGCGGGAAACGATCCCAACAATTTCGACGTGAAGAGGAAGAAGCACAGTCAGCGTAGTGACACTCACGGAGAAGATGTGGTTGACACGGTCCAGAAGATGGTCGACAAAGACCCGTCACTCTCGATGCGGAAGATCGCGGCCGTCCTCGGCGTCAGCAACTTCCTCGTAAGCAAAATTGTGAAGCAGGACCTCCTCTACACGTACTACTGCCTTCGTAGGGGCCACTTTTTGACCGGATGGATGTGTTCGCCAATCTCCGGAGCGATGACGTCGCGCACGCCTGCTCGTGCTTCCGGCGGCGCCTCGAGGCTGTCATTGATGCTAAATGCGATTTTATTCTTTGAATCTTCAAAAAGAAAATCAATAAAGATGTCCTGAAAGTTTCATCTAAATCGATTCATTATTTTTTGAGCTACAGCTATTTAAAGTTTTTTTTTTCCCCGGGCGACACAATACCGTATTCACCCTGTATGCTTTGATCATCTAAACTTTTTAATTTTAAAAAATCAGAACTTTCAATTTGTTTTTAATTCAGATAATATTTAAAAGTTTGAACTGGTCTTCTTCTTTTTTTTTTTTAAAAAAGGATATTTGAAAATTGTTGCTTCACATAACTTCCCATATGGAGAGCACAATAGAGTTTGAGAAACATTGCTCTCATTTAATGATATAATGGAGTATCATCACACATAACAACTATTGAAAAGTTACATAAAATGTTGTGAATAGAAAGCTCAAAGAATATATAACATACCTTTATGTTACTTAATGTTTTTGAAAACACAGTTACTTAAAAGTAATAAAATACATACATATGTAAGCATTCAAAAATTTATACGATACATCATTTCCTTGAATGTATCGAACATATACGTAGTATGGGGGTGTTCATTCCATGAAACCCCTGTATCATCATAAAACAATGTTTGCTGTCAAGATGAATACAAAGGCATGACATTAAGTCGTTATATTTCTATTATCATTAGGGTCTTGATTTATCATTTTATACTTTTAGAAGAAGGAGGGTATCAAAAGGAATCAGTGCATCAAAAAAAAAAATATATATATATTTTGCAAAAGTTTAAAGGATAAGAAAAATATAAAATCTTAGACTATATATAATGCTATTTCTATTTTTTTTATAATTTATATTCATTAATTCTCATAAAGATGTCTCGTTTATGAAAATATACATTTTGATTCTTAACAACTGAGATGCACCATGGTTATTATTTTACTTAATCTTATTTAGGATTTGTTTCATGGTATATATATATATATATATATATATATATATATATATATATCTAAATATAAAATTCCAACAAAAAAAAAGTTATGAATAAAAAGTTATACATTGTGGGGAAGGCGCCAAATACAGTCATAATTTAAATATATTTTAATGCAAATATCATATACTATTTATAAGGTAATAAATATATTCCTTATAAAATATCAAATATAAGGATTTTTATTATTATTTAGAAATGTCAAAAGCTCTATTTACAAAAAAAAAAAAAATTCTTTTGAAATTTCGTTTGAATGGATTTTTTTTTGGGTGGGTTACATTGATTATAAAAGTAATTGACATAGTTGAATAATTATGGTAATTATCTACAATTTATTCATCCTTATATTCATGAATTTTAAGGATTTATATATATATATATATGGGTATGTAGATTCTATTTTACATAATGATTTATTACTTTATAATCAAAAATTGTTTTAATTAACAAATAGAAATAAGTTGTTGTTAACTACAAAGAAAACATTTATCATATGTTTAAGCTGATTCTTATACATACATATGTTATGTATATACTTCTTGACGTCTTAACCATGAATATGTAATTATAGATACACGAGTATTTAATTACTCATTCCCTTTTTGTAAGTTTGGTGAGGCCCATTTTGGGGTAGAGATATAGAAACACACTGATGTGACTTTGATTTGATTTTTCAATCTTTCTTGTATTTATAAAAAAGGCTCGAAATGGGTTAGAGGTAATAAGTCAATGTTTTCCAACTGTTGAACTGTTATATTCATATCAAGTGAGAGCTAATTCGAGTTAACGTTGACAATGTGAATACGGTATAAGAGGAGTAGAAAATCTACAGCTGACAAGAAAATACGAAGTAGTTTTTTATTTTATGTTAGTGGGATACACTTGGAAATAAACTGTATTCCCGTTATATAGTATGTACATATTTGATGTTAACTCTAAATATTTAGTATATAATATACACATAATTATGTTCCATGTTAAGATCAAACAAAAATATTTTCCAAGGATTTTTTTTTTTTTGGTAGGGTTAAAATAACTTCTCAGTTTTTATCTGTTTAGTGCCATTTGAAGGAGTGTATATGAAATACGAAACACTTTTTATTTTTCAATAATATGCATTTATATCATACTTATGACCCTAATGGAGAAATTTGTTACTATAATAGGGGCCTCTTTTCAACCTATACACAACCCTCTAAACATTATGCATGTAAGAACTTTAAAAAAATTGATATTCAACTCATAGTAAAAGGTTTTACTAAAGATAACAATGTTATACTGAATATACCTAAATAATAATTAAAATGTAAATTAATCATTTTGGGTACTTGATAACACAACATTTTAGTTTCAAATTTGTTTGTAAAAATACTTTTTGATAGTTTAGTTTCCAAGACTTTTACTACAAGAAAGATTGATTAGCCTTTCTTTTTCGTTCATATTCATGGACTTAAATTATCATCTTCAATCTTAATTATCAATTGTTTGGTGATCAATATATCTATATATAGAATCTTTTCTCTGCCATTTATTCCCTTTAATTTACAAACCAATGTCAATCTTCTTATATAATCTTGTTAATGCCTTAGAGTTAACACATCCTTGAGTTGTGGAAATGAGGATATTTTTATTTTTCGAATAGATGAAAAAAAAACACACACAAGGTGTACAAACTTCTTCTTCACTGTTAATACATAGATTAGGAAATTACAATTCTTTTCATTACGGAGTGATAACCTAATTTCTTCATGCATGGGGTAGCATGTGTGTGTTAATATATTTTCCAACAAAATTCATCTCACTTCTACGAAGAGGTTGATTTGAATATATTTAGAGCTTATTTTTTGATCTGTTTACAAACTTTCAAATAACCAAAATTGAAGAGTTTATGAATACTAAATTGTGAAGTTCATGAGTAATTCTTTGCCACAAAATAAAGGGTAATTAAAAACGAACAGAGTAAAAATGATCCCAAAATTAGAACGTTAATTTCTGGATAATTTATCTGAAAGAGATGGAAAATCAATGCTAATTATGTTTAAAACAAGAAATATTTTCCTCTTCTTCTTTCTACAGACATAAGTAGAATATTTGTTTGAGACAACAGCCTTTAAGGTCCAATTTAACTTAATCAATTCAAGGTTTTAATCATTTGGCTCAACCCATGTAAAGAATATTCCTATGTATGTAAAACAAACGTTTTGGAAATTATATATATTTTGGAAAATATATATACCTTTAAATTCTATTCTATACTCTGGACTATAACTAAATTGCATAATTATGTTAGTGTTGTCACGATAATGTGATTTTCGTATCAGTTTTTGTACCAAAATTGATATTTGGATTTTGATACCTTTCCGACCAAAAGAATGTCGTATAAAGCAATTCAATTTACGCGCACATACAGGGTTATCAGCAGGAATTTTTTTTTTTTTTTTGGTGGGAAGCTCAGAAATTTCCATTCTTGTTTTTTTATACATTGTTATAACACGGATCAGTTCCAAAGTTTGTCTATTTGTCACAATTATCAATTATTTAAATAATGATATAACAACATAATTTACTCTATAATTTAAACTTCAACACATAATTTTGAGTCATATTAGCCTCAAAAACAGTCTCATTCAATTAACGTAGGCAAAATTTCTCATTCATAAGTCTTTATGCAAATTAACTTTTCATAGAATAATCATATTTATATAATATCTATAAATTTTCTAAGTGTGTTACATACAAAAATAAACAACCAAAAACTTCTTTTAGGTAAATTTAAATCTAATTTTTAAGGATTTATTTTTTCCTAATTAGTACAAACTTTTAATTATTATTTTCCCTTCAATTGAAACTCATTTTGAAGCAAAGAAAGAACTAATTAAAATTAATTGAGATATTTATTTATAAAATAATATTAAATTTACAATTTATGGTTTTCAAATTAAAACAAATTTTAGATATTTAATGCCATGGATACTAATTGTTCCTCAACTATTAGGTAGTTATATTGATGCATGTCTTAAAAGTTCACTTTCTAAATATTCATTATTTTGTTATTCTAAAGCACGCACTAGACACATATCTACCTAATTCAAATCCAAGATTTTGAATCAATAATAATAAAAAAACATGAATTTCCCATATTCATATAATTATTTAAGCACATATAGGTAGAAGCGCTCATCGTTGTCAGGAATCGATTAAATTCAAAAAATAAAATAAAAATACATTTAGATTATCATATAGCAGGTGCTAAATTATCATATATTATAGATTAATATTATTTGAATTTTACCTACTTCATTCACAAACATATATATATAGATATTTGCATAGCCAATATATTAACATTCAAAGCTTTCAAGTTATATTGTTATATGTGTATGTATTCATAGATGCATACATATGTACATGCTTTCATGATAAATTCTTTTAAAATAATTCATTGAAGCTGACAACATATTTATGAGTTTTGTACCTAATGTATAGCACAATACTTTGTTCATTTCATTTAGTGTAAAAATCCAGAATTTTACATGTAATGCAAAAAAGAATGAAATGTTTATTTTGATGAACTAAGTTGTCAAACAATCCGGTTTTAACTGTGAAACCAGGGTATGACTTAATTTGACTACTGAGTGAACTTTAAGGTAGAATAATTGTAAAATATTTCATAAATACTATAGGCAATACAGTAATATCTCATTTAGTTCATATTTGATCAGTTTGAATTTTGCTACTGAGTGTAAACATAACTTTTTTTCAAGACCCATGTACATATTATGTATGTAGTCCAAAAATACATCAAATACGTGTGAATAAAAAATGTTTGTGTGCAATAAATGTACTTTATAGAAGGTCTTCGTGGGGAAATCAAGAGAAAATAATTGTCAGGTGCAAGAAAACAGATGTATGCGCTCATATAGATATGTACACACATTCTTTGACAAAAAAAATAAATAAAAATTTTGTATTTAAATAACAACTTGTTAACTCTTAAGTTTGCGTTTTTATTTTTGAAATAAAAAAAGTATCTAAGTTTAGTTTTAAAAGCGTGTAGCTCCTTGGTTTCTCATATAGGTGTTGTCTGGAATATCAGCAGAAATAACAGCCAGATTCTTCAGGATATCAGAGAACAAAGTTAAATACATATAATTTTTCAAAGTCATTCTAGACAACTTCTCACTCAAATGGCTTTCCTTTTTTAAGTAGAGTAAAAGCTACTTTTTCATCCTGTTTTTCCAGTACTTGTCTGAAATTTATACTCATTTCTTAGACAAAAAAAAAAGAAACTAAATAAAGAGCTACATTATTAAAGAAGAGGCTGTTCGGATGATTTATGAAGCTTAATTTGTAACAATTAACCTTATTTTTATACCCTTCATGAGAATGTCTATAACTCAGAATTCTTCCATTTAATTAGTTCTTAGAATAAATGTCCCTGAGGTGAGTTGGACAACTACTTATACCATTGTCTCATTAATATCAATACTATTTATAACATACCTTTTGTTCTAAAAAAAAGATACATTTATAGATAAATATTTCTACTTTTTTTCCCAGAAAAAAAGATATTAATAAAATGTTGTAAAAGAGTTATTTTAATAAAAAGTTTATGAACTTTCATATTCTTTTGATGTTTTTAAAGATATTAATTCTTTAAAAAAAATTTGTTTTTTTGCAAATACGTCATCTGTATGTCAAAATCAATGTTGAACAAAAATAAAAAGAAGGACAAATTCCACATTTTCTTTAAAATTAATAAATACAAATGCCTTATTAAATTATTAACATACATACTTAGCCCAATTATGGTCTTTATATTCAAATATCTTGAATGGATTAAGTAATTCATGATTACCACCCATAGCTTAGAGAAATATTTTTCAACAGGTGGGTCACAGGTTTCGTATCGATATAGATGTATAGATGGCGATGAACTGATCAAAAATATGTAGCTATAATTATGTTATGTAATTTTGATTCCAGAACAGTAATAAAGTACTATCTTGACCTTTTTCTATTAAATAAGAATAGTAAAAAAATGATATTGCACAAAAATGATTTTTTGTGATACCAATGGATGTAAAAATAAAGATTACAGATATCAGAGCTGACTGAATGTCGGTTATCTTTGTAAGAAACACTTTACAGTTACTTGGATTGGCCAGTATAAATATATTGCAGCATAATGACCACAGGGAAATATGGATATTCATGCATGACTAGTTGAGAGTGCTTGATCTTAAACATACCCATATATGTTATATATAGTGTAGAACCTTCATTTGATAATTGAGACTTTATGTGACTCATGTATGGTCATTCAAATAAACAGATTCTATCAGTTAAGAACATAAAAAACATTAATAGAAACAGAAGATTATAATAAGTTGATGAATACAAGTGTTAGACAGACAGTCCAAACCTGGTTCAACTTCCACACGGAGGAGACATGTCTAATATTATTACATTGGTTTTGTTAAAGCTGGAGTTGTTTTATTTTTTTGATTTTTGTATTATAAAAGATGGATTTGTTTTATAAAAGTTCAATTTTAGTTTTGTTTCTTTTTTTTTAAAGGGAACCCTGCATGGTGAGACATGTTGGCCTTAATCGATAAATATTGCGCTTTTGGGTGGGAATATGTATAAATGAGTTGTTAAAACTAAGTCATTGCTTAGAAAATAAGCATTTTTAAATTCAATTTTGACATCATCTTTCCATCTTCATCATTTCAAGTTCAATGACGTCATTCACTCATTTTTTATTCTTATAGTTAATGTCTCATTCTTGATGAGAGGAGCAACCCTTTCTACATATAACCAAAGAATAATCATATTGAACTCCGACCTCGGATAGTTCTTCCAAATGAAATAAATAAGTGAGATTACAGTAAATAAAAGCCGCCCGAATAACGTCATTGAACTTGAAAGATGACGTCATAAAGTGTCAAATTTGAGTTAAAAAAGGCCTGCTTTTCTAAGCAATGATTTAGTTTTAACAACTCATATATGTATATTCACACTTAAGAGATTAAGGCCAACTTGTATGACCATGCGGGGTTCCCTCTAAAGAAAACCAAATATTAAAATACAGAAATTTGTCAATTTGCTGTACCTCTAATCCAAACTATGTACTTTTTGTGAAAAATCAAAACATTATTATTTGTTTTTGTAGCAATGAGCAATGTATGTAGCTTGTACATACATACACACTTCAACTCAAAGTCTTTAAAATAATATAAAAAGCACATCAGGAAAAGTGATATTTTTTTATGCAATTACTTATGTTACATTTAGTTAATTAACAACTGACCTAGCGAAGGAGAAAGATGTTTTCTCCTTAGGCGCTAACTACGTACATTATTTGCAAACTAAAACTAATAATAATCAATCTCCTTGTTGAATTAGAACAAACTATCTGAGTGTCAAATCAACATACATATGTATAGAACATATATTTAGATACTAAGAGATGTTAACTCTTATTAGAAGAATGAATGATCCTTTCAAATGAGTATCACATTTATGTACATATACAAAAAGCCCAAACATGTTTATTTAATCTACACAAAATGTGCGTATACATTTTTGGTTGGTTTATTTACCAACTCTTCATGATATTAGTATGTAAATACATACATACATACATAGACATTCATAGTGATAGAATACAAAGGAGATAAAAAAAATATCCAAAATTCCCTTCACCATGTTTCTATTCACAAACAGGACATGATATTTTTAAACATTTTACATAGTATATGCGTATATATAATGGCCTTATTTGCTGTTGATTCAAGTTCATTGATTATATGAGCATTGTATGTTTCTATGTACACATACCAAGTTGCTTCATGTATTAGAAGCAAATATAAAAGAATATCAAATGCAATGATGTGTAAAATAATTCCCAGGGCTCTTGTAACAATAAAAGTTCCTCGATACAATTTTCTTTCCCCTCAAAGACCTTATGCAAAAATATTATATGTATATGTGTTTATGGTATAGTGCTAAGATTCAGTTTGGAAATTCTAAACCAGTCCGTCCAAGACCTTTATATTATTAATATTTTTTTTTGGAACTGATGGGTCTTGGATCCAGTTTTAATTTAAGTTTAATTTAGGCATGTATAATATTCACCAGCGTTACATAAATCACCTACATTCATCACCAGATAATTGCAATGGGATACTGGAAGTTTCTATATTGATATACATTTTAACCATGAAAAAAAGGAGATAATTTCACATCTTTGTATCAATTGCAAGGCTGTAAAGTCAATAGCCCTAAATGTAAAGATAGAGAGAAGCATTGGCTGTGGTCTCGAGAGAAAATGATCCTTCACTCTAATTTGCTGTAATAATAAAGAGAAAATCCTGTTTATACTCAATTGTGGTAGCATATTCTGTATAAATGCAGATCCGTGGCGATAAATTTTTATAATTGTATATACATAAATTTTAAAAGCAGTTAGAGGCAGTAGACGGTTTTCTTTTAGTTTTTGATTTTTATTGTGTTTGTGGGGTTTTTTTAATAAAAAAATTGTCTTTTTAACTTATTCAATATTTTCCATGTAGTATATGATTTTTGTACTTTCGTTATGTATTAAGCGTTTGATGTAACAACATTTCAACTTGATTGTAAATAAACTCTGACTATAATAAAATAGACAATATAAAAAGTATTATTTCTAATAAAGTTCCATAAAAGTAATATAGAAAAAATAGATAATGAGGTAATAAGATTTCATTTTATACTTACATTGGTATATCCTATACCATGTAGTTATAATGCTAACAACAATTCCTGGATTCAACCATAAATATTTATAACATCAGTAAATGAAGTAACTAAACTGAAGAGGCTATGATATAGTCTTTTTTATTTTATTTTTAAAAAAGGGAAATAATTCTCTGACACTTTGATATATTTTTCATTTCAAATTATATCATATATTTGGGCTTCATACATGTATATATATATATATATATATATATATATATATATATATATATATATATATATATATATATAAATGAAGTAGAAAAAAAATGTTTCATTTCAAATAAATTAAAATGACAGCCATCATATTTAGGGAAAATAATTTTAAACATTGGTATACATACATCTGTAGAAAAGCAAAAATTAATTATTAATCAATATAAAAGTACCCATTTCTTCATTAGTTAGCGAATTAGGTATATACATACATATATACTCTTATACATGTTATGTTTGGAATCAGGATTTAAAAAGTAGGCAAATTTAGTCACGAATCACTGTCCTTTTACATACTTCACACTGTTATGTCATTGGAATGAAAGTGTATCATTTAAGCTGTTGGTCTCTCTCTCTCTCTCTCTATTACTGAGTGTATAGTGTATAGAATTTTGAATTTATTAATTTGAATTATTTTTTTTCTAACTGTAACCTCCATAAATGCACTTCATACTCTGGCTATGTAAAACTGAGAAAGAAAAACATTCCAGAGATAAGATCTGTTCCAAACTCATGAACCAGACTGCGTCTGTTCAATGCATAGTTGACGTAGCATTATGTTTTTGAATACTATTTATCTAATTATATTTAAACAGATTAATACTTACTACATATATAGTCTAGGTAATAATTGGTTCCGTGAATGCAAAAGAACTGTTTAAATCCAGACTATTCGAAAATGTTTGTGCTACAAACTAACAAGCATCTTAATTTTATTTTAAATACCAGTAAATACAATGGGGAGCAATGAAAAAGCAAGAATTGATGAGGAATAAGCTACACATTATAGTTATTATTTATACAATTGTATCAAAGATTAGTGCCATATTTAAGACAACTTCAGGCTCATTTACCCTCCTGCATATTGATCAATTTTATATTTACTATTATTGTTAAATAAGATAATATAATTTCAATAAATTGTCTATATCTCACGATCAGTTGATTTCAGTGAAATAATTTTTTACAAGTCATTCTTTTTTATGAGCAAGGGCTTATGTAAACAAAAATTATCAAATCACGGTATTTGAAATTTTTTTTATTTAATAAGTAGTTAAATTTAAGAATTTCAATAGAAATTGAAGTTGACTAAGCCTTGATTTATCATTTTCAAATTTGGCATGGAGTATTAAATCTGTAAAAGAATAATGAGTGCAGCCTTTATACAAGTTTCACTGCTCCCTAAAGTACCATCTCCTCACTAAATGTGGCAATGCATACATTTAGTTTATGACGCATATCTATTCAAATATTACTCAATTATTCTCAATTGCCAAATACAACATACTTGACACAATCCCTTGTTTTCTTTTCTGGTTCTACTTGATTTTGCTTTCTAAATACATAGATAGCTACAATACTTGTTTATAAAATTACGTGGGTAAATAGATATAAAGATCTAAAAAACCTTTCAGTTGTCAAGGTTGTTGAATTAGTTTGTACACATTGATAATTTATCCTGATATTATCCAGCCTTTGATGAAAAAAAACAAAAACATTTTATAATAGTTTGTTTATTTCGATTACTTTTCTATCGTTTGGAGTTAAATAAAAAGGAAGTATTGAACGGAATTTGTAATAGATATTTGCCTATCTACCTAATATACATGTATACTAAAGGAATTGCTACAAAATAAAACAACAATTTTTTTTTGTGCAAATAAAGTTTGTGTCTTGAGATGGTAAAAAGTATTATAATAGTAATTTTTTTTTTTTGCAGGTGGAAATAATATATTATTTTGTATACAAACGATCTTATTTAATGCGAATATATTTATAATAAGGGAAAGAACAAAACAGAGCATTTTTCCCTAGAATACGTTTTTGACAGGTAAAAGAATATTGGTCTATCATAATAGCATTCAATTATATTAAAGAATATCTACAAAACAGTTTCTTTTTAAAAAGTTTATAGAGGCTGAACAACACAGGTATCAGAGAAGAAGTATAAGAAGTAATAGCGTATAACAACAACACAATAAAACATATATTTTATATATTCAAACATATATTTGTGTATGGACAAATATATTTTAATGCCTTAGAACTACCTACATGAGTCTATGTTTGTGTAGGTATTTTAAGTCTCTGTATTGATGTGTAGAATCAATTTATTTGATTTTTGAATAACAAATACAAATCAAATAAAAATAAGTATATATAAAATATTCAAACCATGACAACATTGTTTGAACTGCTATGAGAATACACATATTCAGGTCATCACATTAATATTTCAGCTTCTTTCATTTGAAAAATGAACTAGGCAACTTTTATGAAATTGTTATTATTTTTCTTCATTTTAAATCTTGGATCTCTTGATTTATAACGTTTGAGTAATAGACAGATCTTATATAATCTCTAAGAGATTTGAAGTAAGCAATTTTTATAATTGTTCGCACATAATACCAATTTGAATAATATATTTCAATTAAATATATATCTTTTCTTTTTTTCAACTGTTTACTCTAAAATCAACTTTTCGAATTGAGAAAGAATAAAAGTTAGTAAATAAAAAGCTGCAAAAAAAAAAAATAAAAATATTCAAACAATTTGCTCTTAAGAATAAAATTCACTCGTCTTTGAACATGATACAAGTAAAAAAAAAAATGATTTATATGTAATTATGCTCATTTTATTAAAACATAACTTAACTGATTAGCTAGAAATGGTTTTTTGGAGGCATCCTTTAAAATACTAATCCATATATCTTACTAAAAACCTATAAATAAGTTATTTATGACTTCAATGGATTTAAATACCATGTTTTCAATCCAAAATTAGATCAATTGTGTCAATTTGATCACAAATAATTTTCATTTAAAAAAAGCTATTATGTTCATGATTTTTATATCTTTAAATTAAAACAAAGATTAAAATTTCAAATAATACGAGAGTACTCGTACATGCCCTTTCACAAACATTTGTCATGACAAGTATACACGTCATATATGTATAATCAACGAGGTTTTTTTTAAAAAAAAGCAAAGAAAAAGTCAATTCTATTTATGTTCAAACGTACACATATTATTGTTCCTTAGAATACTTATAGCAAAAAAGTTTATAAATACCATTGTAGATGTATATATACTTATGTTCTGCAAATCAGAGTTATAAAAATAATTAGTTTACAAAGACAAGAAAGTATTAAAAATTCTATAAAAAAAAAGTATTTTTAGTTATTGAGTATCATGGAAACGAATCACGGGTCTAAACATTGTAAATTGACAAAATAAGTAAATTAATGGATTGGATCAAAAAATTCCTCCTGATTTCCTCTTTTTTATTTATTGCAAATGGAAATAAAACGTTTGTATTACATACATATAGTATACAAAAGTATGTACTACTTACCCCCAGCAGCCCAGTATTATATACATACATATTTTATAGACTATGTTAAACAATTTTTATTTAAATATATACCGTATATTTCGGCGTATAAGACAACCCTTAAAGAAAAAAAATCACCCTTAAAGATTGTGAGTCGTCTTATACAACCGATATAAAAGTCAGACCCTATATGATATATGATAACTTCATAACAATTTGCTCTAATTTTTTCTACCTCGTCTTATCTGACGGTTGCCTCATACGCCAAAATATACGGTACATATAAAAAAAGAGAACAGCCATAAGGAGTGCAATGTTGAGATCATGTAAAAAATCGTTTGTATGCAAAAAGTTTATTACGCTAGTGGCAAGGACTTTCGTTCCTTTTTTGTTTCTATGAGAATCCCAGTTTCCATCAATATAAATTTATTTTGATGGAAGTTCTAGACACTATAAATACAAAAGACAAAACAAAACTGATTATTTACTAAGAAATCAATGAATAAAAATTATATCGGTGGCACCAAATTTAATGGATCTAGAGATGAAACATTTGTCGAGAGCGATTAAAAAGGCGTGCCATTGCCATATGATTCCCCTCAGTGGTTGAGTAAAATTTAAATTTCTGATGAAACTTGCTTTAAATTTTGCATTGTTTAAATGTCTTTAGACTACAGACTTACAAAATTTGCTGCTCCTTTTTTTTAGACGAAAAATTTGTATTACTTCTTTCTTATTATTAATTTTTTTAAAAGAAATTTTCAGCTCCTTTTTAGGTAATACTTATTTCTATTTGTTGAGAAATAATATTTCTTATCTAAAAAAAAATTCAAATTAGGATTTTGGTACATTTTTATGAATCTAGAATTTGGCAGCCTTTAAAATATTCACATTCGTGCCTTTAGTCAAATAAAAATATTCAAGAAGAAACAAAAAGTTTCCCTTTGTGCTTTAAATTATTAAATATAGGGAGGGGTGTAAACAACACAATTTTTGCAGCATTTTTACAATATGAATATAGTTTATAATTACGTACACTTTTAATGGGTTTTGCTTTTTAAAAAAGCTCTCTATAAATAATTAATTATAATTCGTTGAATGAGTACAGCAATTGGCAATTTATGTTTTTTCTTCAATATTTATTCCTCAAATATTCAAAGTTTATTTATATATAGAAATAAATGATTTCTATGAATAATTTACAAAAAAATAATAAAAAAATTAATGAATGTCTAGTATTAACTTTCAAGGTAAGTATACATTTGTATATAAATTGTGTATAAAAAATATGTACATACTATATAAAGAACAAACAAAATATATTTAAAAAAAGATTAAGATTTAATTCAATACTTTTTTTACTATCTATTTATGTATGTAAGTAGGAAAAAAAATATGATTAATACAAAATATAAATATATTTTATAATGAATTTAATGTATTTTTGGTAGTCTCTAAACAATAATTATGCAAATAAGTTCTTTAGTTGAAAAAAGAAATTTAATTCCATGCAACTCTCATCTAAAGAGTTGCTAGGTTTTTGTTTGTTTTTTACCGGGTTTTTTTTTCGTAAATCATGATTGGAGATAAATTTCTTTAATGTACACGTTAAAACTTTTTCATTGAATGTTAGATATAAGATAAGAGTAAATACGATAATTACATTAAATATTTAACTGTGCAATTAACAATTTCCTAACTGTACAATGAATAAATTATTTTGGTATTGAAAGTCTTTAAATAAAAATGTAAGGTCTTAGATGAGGAGTCATAGGTGCGTTTTGGAGGATGGCTAGTAAGGTCATTAAATATTTTGTATGTACATAAGATAATAACTAGAGATGTGAAAAGTGTGAAAATTACAGAGAGAGTAATGTTATAAAAAATAAGTTCATTTGTGCTTTTATTAATGAATTATTTTTTTCGTATTGAATATTCAGCTGTCATCAGAAGACACGGAGAAGTAGTATTTTAATATCTTGAATAATGATGCATATGCCATTTACTCATTTCTAAAGATGACGACTCCACGACATTCAATTCTAATTACTACCCTTTTCCCCCAAAGATATTTGTGCAGATCCATCAATCTTAAAATTATTTCTCTATAATTTAAATATCTATCAATTCCTTGAAATTATAAATATAATGCAGTGAGATATAGTAGATCTGTAGATACAAGTACATACAACGATAAACTAAGTTATATGCCAATCAAATACAAGATGACGGTTGATCAATCATAAAAGCAATCAAAATTATGTTCAAAGTAAATGTTTTCATCAAGTATTATTTTATTAACATGATCTCTACATAAATTAGGTGTCATGATTTGATTATCTAATTTTAATTATGTCCCTCTTTAATAATTAAATTATTTATGCATACTATTTATCAGCAAACTGATACACTTAAGTGATACAAACATTGGTTATATGTTTGTTATATTGTTAAATTTGTAATACTTGATTTAATTTTTTAAATTTTACGGTGGTCACTTAACAAGAGTTGTGTTTAGATATAAAAATATACGTTGTTCAATTTCAGTTCCAGAGAAACAAACTTATAGGTTTCACAAAGCAATTGGCATTAAACATAAAAAACTATAGCAATTTTTCTTTCAACGTTAAAATTCAAAACCTACTTTTGTAATTTGGCTTGAATGCAATTGTGGAACCTCAAAATTTTGTTCGACAGCCCTAAAACAACTTTTATGAAGTATTCAATCTTTATTTTTAATTTGTTTGTAACCCCCTCCTCCTGTATTTGTCCTTTATATGAAACATTAAACTGGTTTCATTCTAACCCTGTTTGAAAAATTTCTTAAATTTTAAAACATCCTAAAACTTCACCCTGATATCATTGAAGAATAATCTACTTCTGTTTGTCTATTAAACTCGACCAGTAGAACAGAAGGAATATAATTTGGGCATAAAATAGTTTTTAATGGTTATTATGTTAAACTTATTCAAAGTATCTATCAATTTTTATAAACATTGGATGTTGATATGTCCTAGATCAGGGGTTTCCAACGGTTGAATAAGTATACATTTATATAGTATTTGCATAATACATAAAACACATCTTAGAAAAGCAACTCCTTCTATAAAAATTGTAGAGTTCCCATACTGCTCCAAAAACAACAAAAATACAAGAATGAAAATTGACTTTTTTTATAAGAAAATGCGTCATCAAAAATATGAAACATTTTAGTGCTTGTCTCAATATATGGCAACGGAACGGGATGTCCAAACGTTAGGACCAATTTAATAAATCTTTATCGCATTTCAAAAAAACCAAAGTCATTCCATTTCCTGATGGTGAAACAAAGACGATAAAAAGTCCTTATTTTCATTCAATGAACTTTCCATTTTTATCTTAAACAATAAAATAAATCCTTAAATCTTTTTTTTTACTCAAACCAGATTGAAATATAACACAAATAGTAAAATTATTCATGAATATAAAAACAAATCATTTAAGTGATATTAACAGTAAATACTTCATTCAAAAATAGATCCCCTAGTGTGAGCGCAAATAAGTCATCCTTCAGTTTTTTCTAGGGGACCAATTCTAAATAAAATTGTGAATAATCACATCATGAGCTAATGTTAAAATCAATTTGTTTATCATCACATTTTTGCCAATAATTCTGACTCTTATTTTTTCTTTTTTATAAAAATAAATTTTAAATCTTGAATCCCATATTTTCTTTGTTTAAAGGAGCTAAATTATCCTTTTTATGTAGTGTGAGAGTAAATACTATTTTAAATCTATATAAATGATGGATGTGTCTTTAATATGACTTTATGTAATATATGTAAGTAGTTTATATTTTTTTCCTGATAGGCATATAGAGAAATATCATCCAAAAACTTCTTTATAAATTTATCCTCAAGATAATTTAAACAACAAATAAGTAAATAATTAATTTTGGATCAAATATATAAATCGCTATTCTTGGATATGAGTCCTTTGATCTGATATTTAAAATATTTTTTTCTATTTAAGGAGGTGGATTATTGGTTTTTAAATTGAAAAAACTACATCATATTAGCTTCAAAAATAACTTGTATTGCATGTGCTAATGTGATGCTTATAATTTAAAATTAAATTTGACATAAAACTTTTTTCTTATATATCTTTTATTACAAAATAAAATTTACTTTTAAACACAAATCGCAACATACATACATACATATTCATATTTTTAGTTTATGGAAATAAATTTAATAGTATTAGTCTGCACTTATAGAATTAGAAATTTAAACATTTAGACTAAACTATCTATTGCATACGCACAAATCCTTAGATTAGTTGCTAAAAAAGATGTTTTTAGGCAAAATGAAAGATGAAACCACATCAATATTATAAAAACATTAACTCCATATAGGTAATACAAATACTTTTTTAATCCATTTTTTTGAGGTTTCTAAGCTTTTAATTGCTTTTTTAAAACTTAAAAAATAAATAATCATTTTAATTCGAATTATGGTATGAAATATGATGTAGATTTTTCTAAAAAGAAGTATATATACAGATTATATTATTGTACATATGTATGATGCAAAGACAATTAATTTATTATTACAACCAGGTTTTCTAAGTAAGAGTATACAATTACATTCATATATATATGTAAAATCATATATAAATGTATATAAATAATGGACTTAATTCGTAGAGAAGTTATTTTTTTTAAAATATAACATTCTATGTCTTATTATTTGATATACGTAACAGGAGTAATCAAAACGATTGAAGTAGTAATATTTGGGAATGATTGCATAAATATAATGGATTTCCTAAGAATTTTCCCTTCAAATATCGATGAACAATGCCAATATATGATAATAATCTTTGATATGTGTTTATGTGAGATGATTTTGAAACATGAATGGATAAAAAATTCAAGAAATTTTATGTAATGATGTTGTCAGCTTACACTTGATCTCAAACGAAGTTTTGGAAATGTTGAGCCCCTAAAAATGTTGCCCTTGTTTTAATTTCGACTCTTTAATACCTTTTAGAACCCAAAAAAAAGGGAATACTTTTCACAAAGATTTGATATTATCTTTGATTAAAGTAGTCTTGAATACCCTCTTACCTGGTACTAAAAGTATGTACTTATTCCAAAATCTAGAATGACATATATGTATGTTTGCTTTGAATTTCCTAAATTATCTTTCATTTCAAATTCTATTGATTTTACAATTTATTACAATAATATTTTTATTTACGAGATGAAGTTTGTTTCAGTCTTGGATTTTAAATTATATTATGTACCTATGTACATTCATGATAAATTCAATGTAAATGATTTATATATATATATATATAATTTATCGACTTTTGTTATTCAAGATAATCGAAAAACAAATATTTGAGTTATTTTTATTTATTTTCAAAAAAGTAAAATCAAATCTAGAATCAAATCTATGAATGAATAAATGATTCCTTATATTTGTATAAAATTTTGAAATTAGAACCAATTTTTTAGGCATATATATATATATATGTTATATATATATATATATATATATATATATATATATATATATATATATATATATATATATATATATATATATATATATATATATATATATATAACATATATAACAGTATAAATGTTTCAGCTTATTTAGAATATATAGATACCTATAACTATATAACTGGATAATTTAATATCTATATATCATTCTAAATATTTATAATCTTTAGATTCTATGTAGGCTTGTTATCCGGTTTCACCTATGAATTAGTTAATGAATAACAGCTGAGGTGAATATCAATCATCAGTGGTGGTTGTAGGGAGATGTGGGGGGGGGGGGGGGGGGGACTTTAGAGACAAATGCCTAAAATATAATCCTGCTAAATTGTAAAAATTAACGGCGTTACGCCTTTAAGATGTTTTATGCCCCGCACCCTCACATTTTTTGAGAGATACACTAATTCAAAGTTAAAAACATAACATTTAAAGATCATTGATATATATACGTACAAAAAAAAGATATTACATTTTCTCTGGAAAAATCAAAATTTAATAAAAGAGATTCATTGCTCTTTTAAAAAAAATATATCTCTCATTATTTTAATATATAAAAATGTTGAAGTCATCAAGTGGAACAAGCATTGAATAAAATCAAAATAGTAATTGTACATACATCAGTAAAATAAATTATATCTATTCTTGGAAAAGTCACACTATGTTCTTAAGGAGCTATTTTCTAATCAGAGTTGTGAATGTCACCCTGAAGAAATAATGAATTACTCGATACTTTGTCTTAAAATTAACACTGTTACTCATACAGAAAAGTAATTGATTACTCGTACCCGTTATTTTAATAAATATTATATTATTTTTTTAATCGTCAATAAAACGCAGAGTATAATAGAATAATAAATTTGAATCTGAACCTTTCTTAAATAATTTAACATGAGATAAATTAATGGTTATATTACTCACAAAGCAAAGTATGGTATTGACTATTGAGTCTATGTATGATGACATACAAGAGTATCAGGCCTGACAATGGTGACACAATGTATTTATATTTCTGTGTATAACGGTGTTATCTCGGAAGAAAAAGTTGTCAAATAAGTTATCCTGAAAAAAGTAATAGTCATAATAACACCGTTATTCCTTTCTCTGATTTCAATGTTCACTGAATAGTTTCCTTTTTGAACGTAATAGGCTTTGGATAAAGAGTTGTTTACCTTTCTCTAAATATAGGTGTATGTATGTATGATCCTTTATGATTCCATTAAGATTAAGTTCACCTAATCCATTTTATAACTTAAGATAACATTCATGACAAATACTCTATGTACATTCAATGAATTCCATTACAGTATTGTTCTGATCCCTTCAAATGAATGAAGATATGTATTTCCTTTACTTTGTTTTGAAACATACATAAGCCTCCTAAAAACCTTATAATGCAAACTTCTACAAATATAAAGACATATTTTTTCTTCACTCACATTCGTATACATACATATATAAAACACTGGATATTTCTTTTTTTTTTCTAAACAGACAGTTATTCATGTTTCTTACATAATTTATAGACTTCAAAAAGAAAATGTTTTCTTGAACTTATTTACCAAAATTGGTATTCAATCTATTCACATATTCCCTATTTAGGTATGTAATTAACCGTCAGTCAAAATATTTTTCTAAACGGTGTTGAATGTATTTGACTCGGATTATTTAAATACATTTATTTATGTATTTTGATTGCAAAATCAAATGCTTGCAATTTGATAAATATTCAATCCTTTAATTAATTTATAGCTCTAAAACCAATGATGGTATTTGATCAACAATTATAATGAATCTTGAATAAAGTGTCATCATTTTTGAAGTCGGCCATCATTTTGGAGAAGGTATGCTCTTTCTTCTATACTGCAACACCAATTAAATGACGTTTCCCAAAGATTTAAAAAAGAAAAGAAATTTGTTTATTTTGATTTATAATATTCATATCAACAACTATGCCTTCAGCATCAGTAAAAAGTTTAAAAACTATGCTCAATCTTAGGTATGAGCTGAACAATATCTATTAAATTGAACCTTCAGACAAATGGATAAATACCAAAATAAGAAGAGATTGCATAAAGATGAGGGTTGAATACATATATAATTATTTCTGCTGCTGGAAAAAAAAATTGAATCCAATTTAAATAGTTGGGTTCCTCATAAAAAGTTATTTGACGATTTCGTAATTTTGTATTGCATAGTATAAGCTTTGAAGTAAGGAGGTGTGAACAGACGTCAAAAAATTGAATTGAAAGGAAGATTCATTAATGATTTATGTCCTGAACTCTCTCTTAATTATTTTTTTTGCTAACAATAAAGACTCTATGTTGAACTCGAATTAAAACTTACAAATGGATGAATTTCCTTATCCATTTTTATGTACCAATTTGCTATATTCTCTCACTGCTCCTTCATCACTAGAGAGTAAATTTACTTTAAGTTAGGTATATACGTATATACAGCAACTAAAAATAAGTTGACCCTGAAGTCAAAACAAAGTTTTTAAAATGGAAATAATTTCCTATTGTACTATTTTATCTTCGTGTTTATTCTAGCCTTTGATCAGTGGTAAGAAGAGAAGTGAATAAGAGAGATTCTTAGAAAAGTTTTTTTGCTTCGCTTCTCGAATAAATAAATTTACGACCACCGTTCTACTACAAATTATGGTCAAGTAGCATACCCACATATGTTTCGATTAATGACCATTAAATACTAACTATGTAAATGCACAAGTGATACTTGACCTCCTCATTTTTAAAATTAATCAAAGAATTAATTGTTTCCACATTTTAAATTACATACTTTATATGTAGATTTATGTATATATATATTTTTTGATTGTCAAATGTCATTTTAATTTATAAAGGGTTTAATTCACCCTTTAATTATATATTGTACTTACAAATGTACATATATTAGTTATGTATTAACAAATGTAATGAACTTGTTTAAATCTATTTTAAGAGCAACTCAATATTTAGAATGAATTCCCCAGAATATGGCTTTAATAAAATATTTGATTCTTGTATCTAAATTTTTTTTAGAAATTGACATTTATACATATCTATGTACATTAGAACTGGGAGGGTATAGTATTGAGCCGTGATACAGTACAGTACACTTGTGTACCGTACGGTTCACATGCAATTCAGCTCGAGCTTTATATTCATATAAATATGATAATTGTCTCTTATATAGAATAAAAGAACTCAAATTTCTGAGATTTTCTCGATTCCGATTTTACTTATACACACGTGTACTGAACAGTGAATTGTCAATGCTGAACTGAAGAGTATATAATGGATTGAGTGACCGTTCCAGTTCCAACGTACATAAACTAAATTATTGTGACACATAAATTATATATATTATATATAATTTGTATAAAATGTTTAGATTTGCTTCTAGGCTCAAAAGGTGAAAATGAATGTTATCCAATGAGTAAGACATTGTACAGCTTAAGGGCTGTGCAAAACCTTCTTCGCCCTAATTTCCTATCTTATACTAATAAAAAAACTTTAATAGCTAACATACATATAACATATATGTATGTAGAAATATAATAATTTATGTTAACAATGAATCAGAAAATCCTGATGTAAGAGGATAATAATGAATAAGTTCCATGGTTACATATTAATTTAATATTTACCCTTTCAGATCCTCCATCATAACGTTGACCATTCAGATACCAGACGATTTGTGCTGGAGGACGTGATCCAGAACTATGACAATGGACCTCAGATGTTTTTCCGACAACGAATTGCTGCAGCTTGTTTGTGATATTGGCGGATGTTGGTGGAACTAAACATAATTATATGGAAGAAAACGAAGTTTAAAGCGTTTGTCAAGTGGTTTTTTTGATTTTTTGATTTTTTTTTGTAAAAGGTATGTTAGAGAATTTTATATAAATGTATGTAGATAATGTTGTATTTTCTTTCAATATTGACAGTAAATGCTCATTCGATGATACAAAAGATGGGAGGCGTGACAGATAAATTGATAGCTTACATAAGTATGTATATATTTATGTATAAGGTAACAATATAGGTGAATACAAAAATCTATCATTGTACTTTAAAAAAGTGAACCGTTTACCTACTCATCAGTGCAGCAAGTGAGATGTATTATGTATGAAAATAATTACAAAGGCAAAATGCATAAAAAACACATTACTGCACAATTATTTTGATTAGATTTAAAATATACTCTTGTGTATATATGTATATGTATATAAACGGATCTCTTTTCTAACTAATATACCAATATGCGTCCTCCAACCACTCGCAAAACTTTCTCAAACATAAATAAAGTAGCACTTGCATAGATATGTGAGTTTAAAAAAAAAAGAAAATCAATATCCTTTGTTTATGAAATTCTTCTTTTATTCTTTCAAACAAGTTAATATTTGTTTGTCAGTGACGTCAGGTATAAAGGGTCCTTGGAGCCCATCTAACGATTAATAAAAATAGGATTTTTGTACCTTGTTGTAGTCGATGATGATACAGTACTCAAAGAGGGAATGAGTAGTGGCTCATTCTCGTTAAATATGAATAGGAATGAGACTTTTGTAGGATAAAATTTTAATCTTATGATAAACAAGATAGAAAGTTTCAATCTATACGCACGAGCCGCAGAAGAAGGTGGTGTCTTTTTGCACTACCTCTCTATAATTTAATTCCTTTAACTTGGTGTTATTGCCCCTTCTCCTTTATAAAAAAAGCACATCCTGTGCTACTAGTGGGATTGGGATTGAGCATTGGTTACTGGATTCGGGAAAGGACATGGATTCGTGGAACTTTGGATGGTGATTTTAGATTATCTTCTGGAGATCTGTCAAGAATTATACTAAAGAGCTGGATTTTGGGCCAAGGTTCGAAAGGTGCAGTACTGGGATCGATTATAGACTTTAACCACACTGTGGCAAGGATCCTGAGTACACGTTGCTCCGTCCCGTTGACCAAAGCTGAACTTTAGCCGAGAGGTTTCGTGGATCGATTTCCGGATCAAGGAAGGATCTACAAAAGGAACAGTACCCCCATTCAGTTCGTAATTTGACATTTGCAATTTGTTATTCTGATTCTATTGCCATTTTTCTTTATTCATTTCATCTTTTGACTATTGTAAATACCTCATGTACCAATTTCATTTATAATATTTATTTATATGGGTACTTGTTTTGCTGATAATTAAGTTAATTTACACATTCCATCAGAAGGTTCAGTGAGCGTTCAACTCACCCTCCCCCTCCTTCATAGTACTTCTATATAGCAGTGGAATAGTGATTCCTTCCGGAGATTTGTCTTCCTCCCCTTTTAAATAATTTAAATAATTAAAATACTGCAACTGAGCGTCTAATTCTCCCTCCCTGTCTCCTAAGAATTGATAGATACCACTTTAAAGTACGGTGAGAGAACTACCCTCCCCCCTTCTCCTCTTTGAGTATGGCATAGGAGACTTCACTGGTGGAGACGTGAGAGATTTTCTCCCCCTTATGGTTTTAAGTGAAATAAGTGAAACTACCCCTCTCACTGTAGTACTTTCCCCCCAATTGCTCTCAAAAGTACATGATAGAGTACGGCAAGCAAAATCTCCCCCCACTAGGCTTTTCTTCCCTCTGGAATCTAAATAAATTTAAAAGAGAGTACAACGAACTTTAATCTCTCCCTCCCCCCTCTTCCCCCTCAAAAGGTATTAGAGGAGTCATTATAGAGGCTCTATGTGCTAATAGGGTGGTCAATGGCACTCTCCCTACGGTAAATAAGTAGGGTGGTGATTAATGATTTAGACCTGGTAGAGGAAAAGGGTGGAATAAACTTAAAAATGATCGACATGAACGAGCTAGGGGTGTATGAGACACTAAACTTTAATTCAGCGGTCTGCCCAATTTGTGGCACTACTTTCAGAGTGAACCTGGAACTCCAGAACCACTGCAAATCGATACACCCCAGTGAATGGAATGACTACAAAGCATTCCAGTCATTTGGTATTTGGGATGTTTCCCCTCAAATGATAAAAAGGGTAGCTGAGCTTGAGGCCTTCTTTAAATCCAAAGAAAAGGCTGAGGACAAGCTAAGATATAATTTAGTGGCGCGGCTGATGGAGCATGTCCCACAACTAACCAGAACCACGATAGTTACTTTAAGGAGGAGAACCTCATACCAAATTATGTTAAAAGGCCTCCTAGATGATATGCCCGTCGTCAATGTCGGACCAACTAGTCCAATTGACAGTAACCTTACAGATTTGCGTTTTTTAATGGCAAAAGAGGACGCCACACTAACGCAAGAGACCAGGGCAGACAATAGTAGGGTCTGCAGTATGCTCCAGCGTAAGTTCCCCTATGTAACCCTCGACTTTATCGAGAAAGTGCGAAATACAAACCAGTATGCCCTGTGGCTGGATTACCATATGTTTGGTCTCTATGCCCCCTAGCAGAGTGTGAAGCCTCAAGTCAAGGTTCAACCAAAAGTCCCTGTGAACTAGACAAGAGCCTCCTTATGAGCACCTCTGCTAACCTACTGGCAGTGGCTAACCAGCTGCTGCTGGTTTCGGGTAGTACGGATACGGAGCCTAGCAGTGGGAATGTGTCCTTGCTATCTGTCTCAGACAGGATATCACAGTGTGAGCAGGCTATCCTGGGAAGTGCCCCCCTTTCTCTCATCGGAAGTTCGAATTCCAGCTCGAACACTAGCCACTCCAGAGTTGTGGCTGGGGATGGTGATGGACTGCTCTTGGGGCAGAATGGGAGAGAGGATGGAATGAACTACATAATGACCAGCTCCCCCAAAACGGATAGAGTAAATCTGGGTGAAGGTCTGCCCCCTTCGACATTCACAGATCCTCTAAGTAATAGGCCGGAGGTCACTTCCCTGAATAAGCAGACGGACGTGCTTCTTCCGGACCTGATCATGAGTACAGATGTTCCACACGTAGTAGATCAACCCCTAACATGTACTGTGGGTACAAGGGAAAGCATAAATAGGGATAGGGAGACCTTAGCAACACAAAGGATGGCGGCCATCCAATTGATGGAAGCTGAGCCTGTCCCAGGGAATGAATTAGTAACTCCCCTACCCCTGAACTCTGAGGAGGAATACCTAGGGAAGCTGAGGGAGGCTTCAGATGGTGTCTCTCTGAAGGGATTCGAGGATTGGCTCCTTGAGAACCAACCTTCAAAACGTGGGGGCCCGAAAGAAAAGGGTGGGGAGCAGGTGGAGCCTGAGGTACCACCCCAGAAGGGGAAATATGACATAGAGGGTGAAATAAAAAGGCAGGAAAAATTTCTATTCTCAAGGGTAAACATCATGGTCCCCCTAAAGGCAATGATCGAAATCAACAAATACATCCTAAACAACTTCCACAGTGCCACAGTGAAAAACCTCTTTGAGGCAATGTACTTCGCAACCAAAAGATACACCCAAGGATGGAAGTATCACCCTTACAGTGCCCTGGCTGACTTCCTTCAGGGGAAGATGGACTTTGTGGCGAATGAGGGATTGAGAAGAAAGGCTCTGAAGCTGTTGATATCAGAGGGGGTGCGTTTTAACGACGTGTGTTCCCTTTTGGTAAATGAAACGGTGAAGGGGTATGAAAATAGACTGAAGTATGGGAGCCAGAAGCCAAGTAGGAGACAGCTAAAGAATGAGGGATTTGTATCTTTCAAAAAAACCCAAGAGCTCCTTAAGAAAGATTTTGGAAAGGTTGCTTCGGCGGCAATAGACGGGAGGCTTCATGAGCTACTGAGCAAGGTTGCTATTGGGAAGGGTGTGCGGGAGGAGTGGGAGAAACTCTTCTGCAAGAAGTCGATCTCGGACGGTCGGGTCGTAGCTCAGCCTGAGCAGATTCATTATGACCTTTTGAGGCCTCTCACTGATGAGGAAATCTCATCTGCCCTCCCCGCATCAAAAGCAGGAGCAGACCCCCTAGGATACAATGGGGCAGCAATAAGGAAACTCGACCCCCATATACTTAAGAAAATGTTTTCTTGTTGCCTCCTGAGAGCTAGGATCCCAAAGATCATGACTGAGGGGAGAACCACCTTGATCAACAAAGTCAAAAGTCCAAGCAAAATGGGTGACTATCGACCCATAACGGTTACCCCTCACTGTACCAGAATCCTGCACAGAATCCTGGCTAGAAGACTCCAAGCCATCGAGATTAATCACTGCCAGAAGGGATTCAGAAAGGTGAATGGATGCAGTGAGAATAACTTCATCCTAAATGAGGTCTTGGGGGTAGCAAGGACTAAGAAGAGGGCAATAGCTATTGGATATATCGATCTAGCAAAAGCCTTTGACTCAGTATCCCATGAGTCAATCCTACTGGCCTGTAGGAGACTAGGTGTGCCGGAGCATCTAATCAAATACATTGCTAACCTCTACAAAAGTGCTGGCACAAGTGTGGAGGGAGGCTCTGTAATTGGGGTGAAGTCTGGCATACTTCAGGGGGATCCTCTATCAGGAATCCTCTTCAATTTTGTGTTGGACTGGGTTCTCTGTGAGACGGAGGAACAAACAGCAGGAGTTCCGGGATTCAAAATCAGGGAACAAGAGGTCTCGTGCCTCTTGTTTGCTGATGATACAGTCCTGGTCTCCACCTCCCTGAACCACCTTCAGAAGAGGACAGATGCCTTTATAAAAGCCTGCAAAAGGGTTGGACTCTCTCCCAACCCAAAGAAGTGTGGTTTTATGCACTTAAAGGTCTCGAAGGGCCAAGGAGGGTTCTTCATAGACAAGGGGGAAGGCCTCTTGGTAGGTGATAGAAAAATTCCTCCCCTGAGGGTGGAAGAATTCTACAAGTATTTAGGACTTAAACTGTGCCCCTTGGGAAAGGAGCTGGTGGAGATTAAGCAGATGGTGGAGAAAGGTCTCCAAAACATTGACCAGGCCCCTCTGACGGCTTGTCAGAAGTTAATAACTCTTAAAACCTATATGATCCCAAGGTTCATCTATACACTTCAGCAGGGGCATATGAAGCTAGCAGATCTGGTGGGGGCAGATGTTGCTATAAGGACGAAGATCAGGAAATGGTTTGGGCTGTCAAAAGATGTCCCCAGGGACTTCTTCCATGCTAAGGTAAAGGATGGGGGCTTAGGAGTGCTGGAGCTCAAATTAATGAGGGTAGTGCTTAGCAATGGGAGAACGAGGGGTCTCATTGACAGTCAGGACCCACTGATCCAGGACATCCTAAAAGCTAGACCGTTCCTGAAGAAGCTCAATTCTGCGAGGATGGGGGGAGTAAATTATGGTGAGACACGGGAGGAGACTGCTGAAATCCAACGCCAGAACCTTTATCTGGCTACGGATACTAGGGGTCTAAGTTCTGCTGTCCAAGGCAGCCATAATTTCTCCTTCCTAGCAATGGAGCATTTGAAGGTTGAGGACTGGCAGGCAAGGTGTGCTATTCAGATTATGGCAGGGAACCCCATAACAAAAGCCAAAATGTCCAGGTTCAGAAAAATGAAAGGGGGAAACAAGTGTGTTGCTTGCCCGGAAGCAGTATGCAATCTGGGGCACATCCTGCAAGGATGTAAGATGTTCGTAAAGGAGAGGGTGAATAGGCACGACCATCTACAAAATATGATTGCCTCTTCACTTGAAAGGAAAAAGTTTAAGGTCACTGAGAAACCCAGAGTCTTGTACAAGGACACGTGGAGAGTGCCTGATCTGGTGGCTGTGAAGGGAGACAAAGTTTTTGTAATAGATCCATCAATCTGTTCAGACCTGGCTCTGCTCAATGAGGAGGAGCAGAAGAAGCTGGATAAATACGACAACGTGGTATTCAAGGGCGAGGTGCTTAGGCACCTAGGGCTGGAGAAGACCCACGGGCCTGCTGCTGTGCAGGTGATTCCAGCTATTTTTAACTGGAGGGGAGTGTTGTCGAAAACAACGTATAGGCTGTTGGCTAAAGTGCTAGGTATTAGCCCGACCTACATTGCCTATATGCAATTAAGAGTTCTTTCTGGGTCGGCCCTAGTATATAATGCATCAAGAAAAAGGGCAAAAACTCCTAATAACCCTCCCCCCCCCCCCCCTACTTCCTCTTAAAATAGCAAGCTTTAATTTCACAGATTACCCCTCTCAAAAAAGGTGCATGAGATGTATATAGTTATGTTATACGAAATTCATACAGTGTAAATTATCCATTTGACATATAAATCCATTCAGTGTAAAGTTATGTATATGTATTAATATTATCTTTGTAAATAACCATGTACCTTAAATGAATAAATGACATTGTATGGGAAGGGATTGGGTGTGTCGGAAGGTAGACCGATTCCAATCAATAGTAGATTTATCTGCTGTTGGTTGTGCTCTTTTAAGAGCAAGAATATTAAATCCATTGATTTATGGCCTCTCAGGCTGGGGGCCGACAACAACCAATTTCTTTAAGCCTTACGATTTTCATCACCAAACAATTTTTACAATGGTTTGAAAGAGCAAATAATTCAGATACATAGAGCTTTAGTCAATAATAATATGTGTGTACATAAAATATAAAAATAAATATAAAATCTGTCAGTTCTTTTATATATATATATATGCATCTATATATATATAAAAGAACTGTATATATATATATATGCATAGGCACGCAACCTCTCTCTTTCTCCCTTTTTTTTTAAAAAAAGGAAGAAAAATTACAAAGGTTTGAAAGATTAAATAATTCAGATATATAGAGCGCGATGCGAATGCTCACGCTAAAAAGGAAAAAAAATACAAACATTGGCAAACATTTATATCTCACTCAAAGAAAAAATTAAAGAATTCTTGCATAACTTTTGTTAAAAATGCATAATGAAATTAATATACATAAAATGCAAAAATAATTATATTAATATTCTCTTTGCACTAATTCTATTGTAAATGTAGAAGGTTTTCCTTCCAAACATAAATCACAATAGACAGGTGATGTAAACAAAGAGCCTTCTATCAATTGTACTATATGGCTCGCTCCCATCTTTTCTTCACACTCTATAAAAGTCCCATCCTTAATTATGTTCTTTATCCCAATCCCAATTATCAATTAATTATAAATATATGTAATAACTAATATAATATATCAAAAATTGGAATTTTATTATTTTATAATGATGTCAGTTAAAACATACATTGAATTTGTCAGCTGCAGTTGATTTCTCTAGTTTTCCTTCTAACTAGTGGTCTAAACTTTGAGTTATTAAACTCGAACTAAATCTTGAAATGTTTTAAATATCACTACTATTAAATTAGGAATAGTTTGAAAGTGTGATATTAATTGAATGATGAATTACTAAATAATTTAAACTCTTTTTTTTTTTTTTTTTTTTTTTTTTGAGGTAAGGTTGAGAGATGTAAATAAAATTACTCTGTGATACTAGAGAGTAGTTCAATATATGTATATAATCAATTTAGAGTGATCATTCTTTTTATTTCCACACTTTTTTACTATATAGATAAGCAAACTTTCTATTGTAATACTTTGGGGAAAATATTGAATTCGATCCTTGTCAGAAACAATAAAGAGATAAAAGTTCAACTCATGACAAATTGATTTCAAATTAGGTTTCCCTTCCTTTTTTTTAGACTATGTCAAGTCCTTCTACTCACTAATTTGTTAAATCAGTCAAAAAAAAGAAAAAAGAAAAAAAGAGTATATCTTGCCCTTTCTTTTCATTTATGGTGAAAGGTCACTCTGTGTTCATTATATGCACATGGAACTCTTGGGATGTGCTACTTTCCTTTACAAATTGAGAAAGATAAGAAAAAACCAGGTAAATTCTACTATTCCTTTAGATACTATAAAACGCATGGTTGGTTGATGTTTACTTTCTGAAATATTGGCACCATCAGAGTATAAATAAAGGTTTGTTGGTAGTAATTCATTATTCCTAATGCCTACCTTCATATTAGGCAAACATATGTAGAACGTAAACATAGATGTATGTATGTACATATAGAGGAATAGATGAATAGATTTTTCATTCATCAATAGTCCTTTTCCCATTCTTCCTTTTCCTTCTTACCGTTGTTATTTAAAAAAATGGTTTCTCATTTAATAGGACTGTAAATGTAATTTATGAACATTTTTTCTTTCTCCCTATTTTTTTTTGTTTTTCGTATTTTTTTTCATTAGGTACATCAATCTTAAGGAATAAACAAAGAAATGAGAAACATTCGAGAATAATTTGTATAGGTACATACATAAGTTTTACCCTCTCATTTGTTAACAAAGACAGATAAAGAATTACTGCATACCTAGATATGTATCTATGAGCTAGTATCAAAATTAATATATTTAATTTTGGATATGATGTATCGAATAGAAGCTCTTACTAGCTCATTTGATTTATCATTATAAGCTAAATGAAGATGTGTAAACTATAAAATGTAGAGAATAAATTATGTATTAATTCTATAAAAAGTAAGATCTTTCAACAAGTAAAAGGAAATGACTATAGGGTTTAACATTATCTAGTATCAAAGCTAAAAGTGGATTTCACCATTGATTTTCATAGCTAAAGCAAATGATATAACAAATTAGAATATAATCATAAGCAATGGAGATATAACTTTAGTGTGTCAATTCGCAAAATTAAAACAAAAACAAAAAGGACAAATTCCCTTGGTATTCGACTAACTCTACGATGACAAAAAAACCCATAGACCAGGAAAAAAAAAACAGCAAATAGTTGGTGCTTTTATTTTATGCTAGAAACAAAACCATCATTTTTACCAAACAAAATTAAATTACCATGAACGAATATGTATGTAGTTGCTATAAAAAACCTTTATTGCACTAAATTAAATATTCGACTCTTTTCAATCGATGTAGTTAAGGTCAAATTTTTATTCGTCTAAAAAGGTACATCTACATATCAAAAATTAAAAATGATGAGATCAAGTAATTAACTTATGAGAAAGCAGATTCTAAAAGACATGAAAATAAAAAAAAGTGTCCAAAAAGAGATTAAAGAAGAAAAAAAATGACAAAAGTGATTTTTTAAAATAATGGAATATAAAACAAAAAATATCAATTTTTAAAGAGTTTAATAACAAAGAACAAAAGTTCAAAAAATTTAAGCTTCTCTAAGTAGCTGAATTTCTGATTATTAGCAGTTGAAATAATCTTCATATCTTTGTTTAATATAAGATCTACTTTGAAGTGATCGTTGTGATCCAATTTCACCACAAAAAGCTAGCCATTTCTATTCAGTCTTACTTTAAATTTGTTAAGTTTATAATTATTTTTTAAAGAGGTTAAAAGATAAATGCATTTTTCTTCAGAGGTCATTTGTATGTTGTATCTAGTCATATCACATATGTTTATGTATGAATGTATTTAAAAAAATTATCACATACAGAATAACAATAGTTTATTTCATACATCTATCTATGTAGATGATGAATCCTTCAAAAAGTTACTTATTTATGTAAAGAAGAAAAATAAAAAAACTCTTTTCTTTATATGTATATAGTTATGATGAAATCAATTTATTTATTTTTTACAGTAATACGTATTTTTATTTTGTATGACAGACTATTGACCATTTTAAAAAACAAAAGAGCAGTAGAAATTAAGTAAATGCTGAAAGATGTTGTGTGAATAGGAGTTATGCTAAAGGCACACACTTCTCTAAATTGGTGTTTAAAGTACATAAAAAAACCATAATGGTTTATTGGTTTTCAATTGAATATTTTCTATCAAAAGTATTTATATATATAATATAAATAATTAATCATAAGAAGTAAATTAATTATATTGCATTATACATTTAACTCATATATTGTAGTAACTACCCTTTTTAATTATCTTTATATGTATGGATACCATATGAAGCTTATTGATTGGTTTGAGGGTATGAAATATATGCATGTGTCTGTATGTATGTTAGTCTTACATAATTTGCATTTTTGGCACTATAAACTTTGCACAAAAATACTAACACTAACATAAATGTTTGTAGATAGTCGGATAATAATGTGAGATAGGCATCACTTCCATAATTAAACATTCTTTATATACTTATATATTATTATGTATAGTTTGGTGTGTCGTGGCAAGACAAAAGCAAGTCTGAACAAAAATTAAGAAAATGAAACATTCCATATTTTTTTGAATTACTTTATAACGTTCTTAATAGACGTATTATTATTTCTTATTAACTATTTAACTAAATAGTTTTTTTTGGGTCGTATTTGAAATGTCAAATATAGTCTGGAGCACTGGTCAATGATTTGTGGCTTTAGATTTCATATGAGCCTTCAACGATAAGACGAAGTGGTTTGAGTTTAAGTTGGTTTATTTTGCTTGATATTTAATGACGTGGCCCGAAACTAGAAATGTAATTTGGTCCTCTCAACCAGAAAGTTGACAATGGTTTAGAGCCTTTTTTAAAAACTGTATTTCATTCTAAGACATGGCCCTTAAAATAAGTAGAATAGAATATTTTTCTTTAATCGTTATTGGGAGCTTTGGAGACAATAAATGCAATACCACAGATTCTCCAAAGGACTAATCAGAGCTTTTTTTTTTAATAAGAAATGGAAGATAACTCTATTTTATGATTGCCGTTTAGTTCAAGAAAAAAAGAAAATGAACACATTAAATTAAAAATTTAGATTCAGCTATGATCTACAGATTGATTTTATTTATGCATTTTAAAGATTCAGACTTATTTTTCAACCTGATGAAAAGAAGGAAATAAAAATAATAAAATTTACAAAAAGGCCTTTCCAGATTTTAAAAATGTTTTCAACATACATAACACCATTGTTTTGAAAATAAAGATTATAAGCCCATTTTGAAGAATGAAGAAATGATTAATTTTCTTAAGGAATACATATGTAAGTCATTCTCCCTGTAATAATAAAAATGCATGCTTTTGTGAAGAAAATAAATTTTATTGTTTTATGTATCTATAGAGATAGATCCATCACAACCTTAAAGGTTCAAAGTATTTTTTAAAATGGTTTAGTAATGAAAATAAGGTCTCATCAGGAACACACAACTATTTCATTGTATACATATATTGTATGCATGTAGGTAGAGGTAAAAGGAAATAGCAAATGGAATGAAGAAGAAAAAATCAACGATAACCTTAAGAAAAGGGAATGAAAGACATAAATAGGTCTGTAATATATATCATAAACTATTTCTTTACGGCGATGAAAGAAAAAGAGATTTTTTCTTTCTTTCTCTCATCATCAACATGGATGTGTAATAACACTTAAGATAAACTTATATGATAAAACTTTTCACAATGCCATGTCCTTTCTTCCTTCTTCTCCTCTTCCTAAAAATGTATTGATATAAGTAGAACCATACATTGATTAAGTGCATTAAAAAGTTCGTCAATAGATATATCTCTTATTTAAGTTACCTAATGATCCTGAATGGGATCAATGTGTTCCGGGAGTTAATATTTACACACCTAAATATTTATATATATATATGTATATACATAAAAGTTGAGTACCTTTATAAATAGATAGATATATGTATAAATGTATTGTCAAGTCCTATATGATAATGCATTTGACCTAAAAGAATCATAGAAAAATTTCCTCTTGGATACTTTTATATGTTTTTTGATACTCTATCCTATTTTATGCGTCAATACATAAATTCTATTGCATAAAATTTTTGGTCTTAGTATCATGGTTGACTGTATGTAGCTTTGGTACGTACATAGTCTATTTATATGTTATTACTAATTATTATTTACTTCTTTATTTATAAAGGTTTATATAATTATTATTATTGTAATTTTGAGACTCAGTCGTGTTCGTACATATTTTCAGCCTATTTATTTTTAAAAGTGCATTTTTAAAGACTTACATAATATCGAATACCAATAAATAGATAGCTATGTTCTAACAGAAAAATAAAGCTTTTATTACATCTCCTTGAGTGTATTGAATAATACAACTAAAAGCAAAATAGTGCATACAATGGATTTGTCAACGTTTTTGGCATGAGAGGGTCAAATTACGAGCATAGTTTATTCTAAAAGGCCGTAAATTTTTTATATAAGCATGAAAATGAAATGAATGTTCTGAAAATGTCTTTTTCAAATAAAAATCTGATTTATTTAGATTGCTTTTTGAAGAATAAACAAAGGAATTGATGTGAATCTTTCATGGGCAGGAGATTGCGGGACTAATGGTTTATGTTATGTATATATAATACATAAATTAAAGTTATATGACAATGGGAGAGTTCCGTTGAAATGTAATTATATTTTTATTTTACATAACCGGTAATCAAGTCGGATATTTTTTCTTCTTCCAATTGATTTTTGGAGAAAAAGTGAGGAACATGTTGCTTTTGAAACATTCTTTTCTTTTGTTTTTTTTTTAAGTGGAAATAGTTAAAATCTGTGCAAAGTAGCCACAGATAGTCCAACAACCAAGGAAACTATCATTTAATGGGGATATCATATATTTTATGACGTCATCTCAGAAATGATGTAGTTTTACACACACAAGAAATGACTACTTTTCCCCCACATCTTGAGCATAGTCATTCTCTTTTTGTCCTTTCAGAATATTAATACTTTTAACAATATCTAGTATTTTATGTTGATTAAAATTGTTTGAACCATAAAAAAAATCAGATACATTTTATGGTAGTCAGAAAAGAACATTCATATTTACAAAATTGATGTGCAAATCTTTAAAGTCTATTTTCTCTAGCTCATAAGAGATACACAGTAAATATATTTTATCCATTTACATTCACATAAATGAAATTTAAAAAAAGAATGAAAAAAAAAAATAGTTTTATAGTTTTTTTATTATTATACTTAAGAGCAATTCTTCAAGTATTCATTGATATATAAAAATTTTATTCATAGATACATGCAATGGGTATTATTCATTATGAAAGTCCATTTAAAGGGCCATTATTAGTTTTTATCTATTTATTTTTGTTGATTTGTTGTTTTGTAATTTTAATATACATACATACGTACATACATTGTGAGTTTCTTTTGTAATAACTTTTTTAAAGAATAATTTAGTATGAAAAAGAAAATGAGAATTACTTCGATATATGTGATCATTCAAATTATGTTTTGTGTAATAATATTATAATAAAACAATGCATTTTGACTTTACAATTTAAATTGATTAAACTTTAGAAAAATGTAACAAAAAAAAAAGAAAAAAACAATCTAAGATATATTTTATAATCTCACATAAATATTATATATACATAAATAACATTTATATATATTTAGAGAGAGAGAAATGAGCAGTTCAAGTTGCTATCTCTGTGTGAATCAATTAATTAATTTTTTAATTTCTGTTCTTAAGACAGCTCCTTCTTCTCAACTTATGCGTTGCTTCTAATAGTTAGAATCATGATTCAAAAAGGTATATTTAAATATAAATAAATATCAAGTCTTATAATTTGATGTACAACGATATTATACTTAGGGACAAAATTATAAATACATATACCATATATATGTGTGTAATTATGTGTATCAATGTTGAGTGACGCAACATTTTACTTCATTTAATATCTTTTGCTTAGAAAATATTTTATGACCAAGAATGCCTCCAATTTTAAAGTAATTATTTGAACTTAAACAAATATTAAAAAAAACATAAGACTTTTAGAGACTCTAGTTCCACAGCAATATATTTCATTTCGTTTCTTATAGATAAAATTGAGTCAAAATTTAGTGTTTTACTTACAAAATATCATATATATTTAGGCATATAACTTTTGTAGAGAAAACTTACAGTTTTAAAACTACAGGAAATGGGAAAAATAGTTTAAAGTTTTGCTATTTTTTTGAATTTATGTTCATGTCTTTTTATTTTGGAAGAAACATAATTGTCTAAAGAAATGTGTTTTCTTAAGGGTTCCACAAACTGTATCAAATATTTTAATTTATTCAAAATTTAATTTATACTTGCTAATCACAAGTGCTATTTTAAATGTAAATGATTGTTACTCTAAAGCAGTAATCCATTTTATTCCATCTTAAATCATAAAGCAACTGATCTGAACACTTTTTTTCCCGTAAGTAGTAACACGAATATATTCCCCTCTTTCTCCTCAAGGTCTACTGAAGTTGCGTTCCTAATTATTTTTATTAATGATAAGAGGGGATATATGTATATGTAAGTGAAAGTTTAAAACCATAACCAAATTAGTAATTTAATTGGAGTGATCCACGAGATCACAAGAAAGTGTTTCGTAAGAGATAAGGATGTAATAAATAACAAAAAAAAAATACTTTTTTATCTTTTCTCATTTATAAATGGGTACTTTTTAATTAAGGCAATACAAAATTAGAACTAAACTATGTAGATCCTCGAAAACCATTTACTCTTTAGAAAAAGAAAGATAAGTTATTTTGTGCTTGAGTATTTTGTCATTTTAAACATATGAAATATCAAATCGTCATTCATTAAAAGTTGGGTCAGACTTATAAATACTCAAAAAATGCATTCATAAAAAAAACTTGATTTCATACAAAAAGACTTATTACACATTTTTGATCAACATATTAGATATTACTACATAGAATAAGTTATGGGACCAGAAGATTTTAAATTAAACTAAATTATTATTATTATCTTTTATTCGTGTTATTGTCATATATTAGAACAATACTAGAACTTTTATTAATTCTAGATGACTGTTTGGCTGCTAAAATTTTTTGGATATTGAGGGTAGTAAAATTAATAATTCGTTCTGGGCCCTGCCCCCAAAATAATTAATATAATTTTTTATATATATGAAACATTTATGGATGTACATATATAAAAATTATGTTTACTTAATGTAGAGCACTGTGAGATGTGAGAGCTCAGAAATACGTTTGGGGTCATGACTTTTTATACTACGTAGTCCTTCCTATGTTAATGATTGAAACGTCATCAGCAGATACCATACACATTTTTATACACAGTTTTTTTATGCGTTATTTATGTACATACCGGAAGGCCCACTTTTTTCAAATCTCTGAATTCTTGACCTTTGGAAACGGCATCAATAAATCTACAGCAAGTGTTAATTTTATTCCCGAAGGCTAGTCATTGCTTATTAAACGAAATTTATTTTTTCGGCACATACCAATTATTTGGGAGTTAAAACTAATAGATTGGTAAATTTTTTTGTTTTTTTGTTTTTTGTATATTAACCCTTGAGATCAATGTAAGACAAAAATCAAAGAATCTTTCACATCAGAGTAACAAAGCAAACCATTTACGAAAATGACTTTGAGAAATTACAACTTTTATTTTTTCCTTTGATAATTTATATATTATATATATATATGTCCGGTGGCATGGGTGTCATTTATGCAAGTTTTAATTTTTTTGTCAATAAATCAATATTAATTTTCAAAAAAACCAACAACAAAAAAACTCAAATAGCTATAGTCGCTAAAAGTGACATTGTATATTGGTACCTTAAATTAGATTGAATGTAAGGGGCCAATAAGTTAATAAAGGATGAAATAATTTTCAAGTTATATTTTATCAATTAATAATTAACTAAAAGTTTTCAATATCATTTATTCTTTCAAAAATAGCTTTTTCAGTTTTTGTATATACATTTATGTATATTTAGAAATATTGGATCTCGTTGGTTCTGAGAAATAAATTATTATACAACTTTAGTCGATAATTATCGATATACCTAATAGGGCTTAAATTTGGCCCATTTAATACGCTTACCAATATACTTTTGGGTTGAGGTTTAGAGTGTATGCATCATGTAATAAAAAGGAAGTGTGTGTGTGGGGGGGGGGGGAGGGGGAACTTAAACCCATGTTTTAATTCTCTCTTTTATTTCATTCATTTGTATAATTAAAACGTTATTGACCAATGTAAACTTTTATATCATATTTGGTCTCTTTCATGTTTATATAGATACATGTATATATAAAATAGGCACCATTAAAAGTATTAAATATATACACTTAGCATCTTAAAGTACTTGATATTTATAAAAATCTAATTATAACTTGTAGCAATATAAAAAAAGTATATATGTATGTATAAACAATAAGTTATTACTTTTATCTAAATAACACTTAATTAATATGTTACATACACACTTGTTATACCTACATTAGTAAAAAGTGTTGTAAAACAAAGAATTATTAGATAACTTACATATTATACCCAATAATGAATGTATGCATGTATATTTACCATTCTGTTACACGATATATTTTTATAAAATATTTAACCTTATTTTACATATTTAAAAAAAAATTCTTATATAATAGGTAATAAAATCTATATATATATATATTTAGGTACAAATATATATATATATATACGTCTACATAATATGTAAATTAGTGAAACATGTGTAAGGTTTTTGTTCATGAAGTATCACAAACTACATACATATGTATGAACACAGGATATTTATAAAACTTTTCTTTTATATGTGGCCAGACTTGACTCTTATCCTGTGAGTAAGGTAAGAATGAAAAAAAAAAAAAAACGATGAGAATATTGCTGTAGCTCTAACACTAATGGTTTGTTTTTTCATCAGTTGCTTTCTAAAAAAAAAAAAAAAAAAAATGATGGGTGAGAATAGGGGTATATTACATATTATGATTATTATTGTAGTGTTTACTTTGAAAATATGAGAAATCATTATCGGTAAACTTGTTGAATCTTTATCGTTTTTTTTATTTTATTTAAGCAAATAAACGATCAAATTTATTTGATTCCATATGTATAGGGTATACCTATTCAACATGCTTTTTGAAATACAAAAAGAAACTACATATATTTTTTTATGCATGTTATGGAGGTAGAAGGGTTTAACTCCTCAGATCTTATTATCTCAGGATTTTGAAAAGTTGTACTCCAAGCTAAAATAAATTCTCAGAAATAGTGCGTTTAACTATTTCACAATGTAAGCTGCTTTTATGTAAGTCATTAAATGAAAAGTTGAATAAACACATGAATGGTTCACGTAAAATTAAGTTATTGACTATTTAGAAGGTACAATGTGTGTCATCAATTAAAATGTATGCTCAACGAAACAATAGAATGTTTCTTAATGGCTTTTTTTTGGTAAACAGATAATTTTAATTCTTGTATTTGGGGCCTAATTTAATATATTTCACAAGCTGTCTCGTATTTTTGTACTAGGGGTTTCTACTCCTAGATGGATCTTACATGTCACCAAAGGCGATTTGCGAAAGAATATACTAACTAATGTAATTAAAGCCATAAACATTCCTCTTGATGATTTTTACAGTAAAGTGATTTTTTTTTATTTTTCACGAATCTATTGATTAGACTAGTTTCAAATTTATGCTTTCTTCTTTTTTTAAAAAAATGAAGTAAATTACTTCAATTCTGTTATATTTCATTCTGAAATTTCCCAGGATCTTCCTCAAGGATATTTTTTGACAAATGAGAAATTGTGTTCCAGATTGGAAAAATAAAATAAAAATGATCGATTTTATTATTGCTCTTTTTTATTTCCTTTTACTTTCAATAATTATTTTATATTTATATGTTGGGATATTTATTGGTCCAAAAAATTAAGAATGTTGATTTCTTTTGTTTCTTTAAGTTTAAATACTTTTCGTAAATTTGGGTTATAACTTTAGTTCTTCCCTTGCTTTCATATTCAATTCAAAATTTAGAACATTCATGATATTCAAAGCTTTTCTTCAACATAATATTTATTTATAAAACACTGCAAATACATTATTGCTTTTTTTGTTTAACCAAGGAATCAATATGTTAAATCAGAAAGTTAAAAGAAACTTTCAACACTTTTTTGCTAATAAAACATTGTTCAATGACTCACATGATTGGCTTCAATGAGGGAAAAAGTTATATATATTTATAGTTAACTGATGACTATTCATTAGAGTTATAAGAACAAAATCGATATGAGTAGAGATATTTAACTATTACCATGTGAGAAGGAACGGATTTTTCAGTTTCGAAAAGTTCAGATAACATTTTTCCAATTCCTACTATACATAAATATACTATATAAATTGCATACGCGTGGATCTAAATATGTGAATAATCTAAATCTGAATAAATATTTAGAAACAAATAAGAAAAAAATAATATTAGTTTTGTTGCTTTATTACTGTTGTTGTAATAAGGGATTTAAATGTAAAATATATATCTTTTTTTTCCTTCAAATATTTCAAATATTCAGGATTTCACAATTTGCATTCACCTACATGATGCAACATCATTTAAAAACTCCATAAATCTAAGGATTATTTGAAGAAAGAAAAGCTATGGTATTGATCTACTGAGGAAATGTCAAATATTTTGAATTAGCAAATGAATATTTTATTTTTTCTTAATTAAATATTGAACATGATATAAATATTATCTTTCGAAAGAAGGATAGTTAAATATACCTTTATATATGCCCATAAATGAGCCCGTATACATACATAAACATGAAGCTCAACTATAGTTCAATTAATTTCTTTTGATTTGATTTTAAGAAAAAAATATAACATTTTTCATTTTTAATTATATCTGATTCTCTTCTTTTATGATCAAGATAATTATTAATTTGATGATGATTTTCCTTATTCTAGTTATCGACTTCCTTTCATCAATGGAGAAGTTTGCCAATAAATTTTTGAACATAAATGAGTTTACAAATTACAATGTCCTTTGTTATCATTTCTAAAAATCTCAATATTCAATAATAGCTGTTAGCCCTATCAAATATGACTTCAATCTTTTTTTTTTTTTTGGATGAGGGGGGGGGGGGAGGGCTTAAATTATCTTTGTTTTTTCTTCAATTAGAGTAGTCTAGTTCAATAAAACAAATTATGTTTTTTTTGGCCTTAACATTTTTTCTAAGGGCTAGTGATCTTTTTAATGAAAAAACTAGAATAAATTGTTGTAAAGGATCACTTTTGTTTAAGTTTTCAAATTCAATTATATGACTTAAGAATGATCGACATCCAGATTTTATGGGTCGAGTACCCTATTTTAGTTGAATTAGAGGGACATCATAAATTTAATTTGTCAAGTTTTTTTTTTTCTTTCAGTAAACTGCTTTGCCAATACGCCCCTTGGAATGTTTGGCAAATTATTATATTATTTCAAGTCTTTTTTACTTTCTCTTTTCGAATGAAAGACTGAGACATGTAATGAAGATCGATTTTGATGTATTATAAGCATACATACTATTGTATGTATGTTGTATTGTATTTTCAATTTTTTTTTTTTTTTTTTTTTTGCAAAATACATCCTTTTAACGATATTTAAATCCTATATTGTTATGCATATTTGAGAAATATAACTGAAATATTAATTAGATGTGCATATATATACCTTGATACATTATATTCTAGAAAAAAAAAGTAAAACATCATTCAAAAAACATTTTCAAACAGGGCTTTCACTTAAAAACAAGTAGATAATCTATCCTCTGTCGAATACATTTTCCATAGTGGTTCCTATGAAAATAAAATTAATACCATGATTTCATAGATTAAAAATTAATGTTTCTTTCAAAAAAACAAAACAATATTTATATAAGTACCTACTACCTACACGATAGGGAGCAGAGTTCTTCTAGAACATGAACCTTAAAGCTATAAAAAGCAAAATATTTACGACTTTTTATAATTCATTTTCATACTTTCTCTTCCCCTTCAACAGCAATATCATTAGAAAGTCATTGAAGCAATGATGTCATCTCATTTACACCCTTTTTATAATAAGAATTTCTTTATTGATTGAGAACAGCTTCAATAATAATAATGAAAATAAAATCCTTTTTCATCATATGAGATTTAATTGGAGCTGAATGCTTTGTAGATGAATTTGCCAATAAATATGTCGTAATCAATATCCTAATGTATGTATACTCTAGCATAAAATGAGACAAAAAAGATACATACTCCCTCAAGGACAAATTATATCAGAGAAAGAGGGAATGAGAAGAAAAAAATCGATTCTCTGTTTACCTAATAAAAAGTGTATCAAAATCAACAACACAAAACAAAAGCACACACATATGTATATATACATTTTTTGTTTTAAAAAAAGCAACAAAGTGCTTCTTTTATTTTTCTTCAACTTTTTATTAATAAGAATATTAATAATATTTGGTACTGTAGACAACTCAACAATTTTGTTCGAGACATAAAAAACCAACTCTCAATTTTATTGAAATTTTTTAATAGATTCGATAATTAACTAATTTTATAAATTGAGATATTTAGACGAAATATAAATAAATTGTAATACTGACTACTTTTATAGAAATAAACTTCCTTTGATTTCAATTCATATAATAACTTTAGGTTTCGAATGAATAATTAATGAATTATAATTGAAATACAAAAGAAAGGGCATTTTTATGATAAAGCAATTTTTTGTGGCTTAAATAGGACAAGGGAAATTAAGTCAACTATTGACAGTCAAATAGTTTGATATAATATACTATTACTAAGATTCTAACTTTCCAGAAATCTGGTTTTGAGTTATTTGGTGTCATTTGTACTTATCTTTTTTTTAAATTTTTATTCTTATAATGTCGTGAATGTAAGACGATGCCTTCATGTTTCATATTTGTATTAGAACTCCTTTAAAGTTAATATAAAATAAATATTTTTTTGGTTTTTTCTGTATGACTCATTTTAGGCAAAAAAATAAATCGATAATTGAATATGTGAGTACGGTATTAACACTTCTAACGTTTGTTTTTTAATTTTTTTTAAATTAATTTTTAAGGCCTTGAATTAAAACTTTATATATAACATTATATATTGAAAACTTATTATAAATATATTTAATTTTAACTTGTATTTTAAGTAGAATATAAAAATTCCAATATATACGTTTCATAACGTCTTATTTATTTAATTTTAATACTGACCATTTTAATTACTAACTATACATCGATGCTAAGTATTTAAAATACTAAATTTATATTTTTATATACCAACTTGTATCTACATACAATTTGTTTCTACAGGTTACAACTTGTAGAAAAATTTTTAACCTTGATCCTGTTTCAGCTGTCCTTATTCTTTTTTTCTATTGTAGAAAAAAATTGAATATGGAACAATATGAAGTAACATTTAGTTATTTAGGTATTCTTTATATTGTAACTATTTTCTTACATTTATTTGTATTAAATAAATAATTGAATATAAGGAGGGGGGAATAACAAAGTGTTCATTCTATATGAACATTCCTATCTTCCAAAAATAAAGTACTGATGCAAGTAATTCGATTTGTTATATTTTGTACATTTTAGAAAGAGAAAGCAGATGTTTTTGTTTTTTTGTTTGTTTTTTACATAACTTTTTAATAAAACTTTTTCTCATCACTATTCATCAAATAAAATTATAGCAGATCCTTTACCCGACTTTTTATATTTTGTAAATCAATTTACTTTTAAAAACTTTTGGAATGAACCTAAAAATGAAAAAAAGGAATTTAAAAAAAAATTGATTTAATTTCCTTATTTGGAATAAATAATGCTAAAGAACAAATCATTAATTTGAAATATGACAGAGGTAGGCATAATAATAATAAAAAAGAAATGATGAATCAAATCATTGTTTGTCTTGAGGCCAATTTTTGAAGTTTCTACTCTCTTCCTTTTAGTTTTAGCCCCTCAAAGTAGTATATTTTTCTCTTGAGTGATGTGGTTTTGACCAAAAACTTTGTTTAATCCCTTATTTTTATACTTTTCTTCCTCTTCATAATAAAGTTGTTCTAATAAATTTGTGTATGAGTTATGAGTATATATATAAATATACATACATACACTTGATTACTATCATTATTCATCCTCTTCAGTTTTTTTTCTTTGCTTATGACATATCATTTAACTCATTAAGAGCTGAAAAATAACTTCATTGCAATGAAGTACATTCATATGATCGTATTTCATCTATGTATGTATTCAAAGTAGTGAATGATTTATTGGGTCTTAAAAGCTTTTCATCGACAAATCAATTCCTTGATATAAGTATTCTTCTTCTTCTTCTTCTTCTTATTATTATTATATGGGTAGAGATAAGCATTAAAAGACGGATTAAGATTGCTATTTTTATATATAAACTATGAAAAGACTATTCGTTTGAATGTAGGTAGGATTTTTGAGGTAGGAGGCTTATTCTTGTACATTTAGTTAAACCGATATTATTGGTTTTGAACCTAGGGTTTAGTGTCAAGGATATTTTTATTATTCAATTGTTTGATGAACTTTGTATTCCACCGTTATTTTGTGGAGAAAACACCAAATAAAAGTAGCTTACATTCAAAAAAAATAAAGTAGGACCAAATTATTTACTTCCTGAACGACTCTACAAACGTCACATTGAATTATTTAGATAATGCCAACCATTACCATATAAAGGAAATTTAACAAATTTACAAATATATATTCAAAAATATTTTTTAGACCATCAGGCCGTGAATGTTTCTCCTCTACTCCTGATAACAGCAATATATCACATTCAAAGCAAAAAAAAACCCTAATTTCAACATTGAGTGAGAAAGGAAGAAAAGTCTGACATTAAACTGCTTTAAATTGAGTTTTAAATATAATTCGCATGAGATATCCGTCTTGTACTTAATTACAAAAGTATTGATCTTATCCCCATGCAAATTTATTGATATTAATATTACATCCTTTTTTTTAACTTTATAATTCTTTTGATCATTATTTTTTTGTTTATTTTACTTTTAGCTCATTTCAATATGTTCATCATTTAGTTAATATTTAATTAAGTTAATGTACCTTAAAAATCAAGGGAAAAAAAGCCATGTATCCCCTTTCTTTTTATCTACTTTTCCTTATACAAAGTTTACATATACATACATATAAACACACATTGGTAAATGTAATGAGATTGAAGGGAATAATTTTTTTAAAGGTAAATACATATATTTGCTTAGCATAGTAAAGTAACTTAACAGAAGAAAAATGTCTCAAAGTGTACATATAAAAAAACATACAGAAAGATATTTTTATTGTATTTCTCAGTCAATAAGATACAGAAAGAAAAGATGTGGATAATTGGTTGGTAGATGTCACATGACATCATTCACTTCAACCCTTGGACTTTCTCTATTGAGTAGTAGGAAATGGTACACTCTTTAACAAGATATAATTTTAGTTTATACTCAGAGCACTAATCAGAGTCAAGAGTTGACAACTCAATAATTTGTTTATTTCCTTGTCAGCGGATTTTGTGAAAAACAAAAACAAAAATGATACTATTAAATCTCTAGAGCTAAAAGTTATTTAATGGCCCCAAAATTTAGTATAAATACTATGTACAAATACAGTAGCCACTTCTGCTATCCCTTATGTTTAATTTTTAACTTTTGATCTTTTTGTTTGTTTGTTTGCTTGTTTTTTTATTTATTTATTCGTTTGCTTTCTAGTCATCATTTCTATACAACTATCTGGCAATCTATTACCTTTCCTCCCTCCCCCCTAATATTTACTCTAAAGAAACGTTATTTCAATTTTAAAGATAGTTAGCTTTTCAAAAGTATTTCATTTCTTAATTGTTAAAGAAATATTTACTTATTATTGGAGATAATATTATATTGAATGTGATATTTGTAATGTAAAAAGTTAATTATGTCCATATCTAAAGACTAATTAGTATTAAAATGGTCTTTGATGGTGATATGTATTTTATTTTTTTTTGAAAGTTTGTTTTCCCTTAAAATAGAAATTTAATAAAATATTTATCAAAGTAACTTTTTTTCCGTTTGAAATAGACATTTTTTTGTAAAGTTGTTTTAATATGTCATTTGATAAAATATAAATTATTAATAACATAAGATAATACCCATAGGCATTGAAATAAACTTTATTCTAGAGTAATAAATATTTTTAGTCCAAATATGTTTAAATACAAATAAAAATACAATCTTGGTCCAATCAAAAATATTGTTTTTATACAAGTTCATTTAAAATTCGAAAATAAATACAAATAAATATATTCATTTAATTTGTTAATAATTAGATTTTAGGAAAATTAAATCAGTTATTTCCCTTTCTTTTCTTTTTTTTCTTTTTTTCAATATGGTTTTAAATATGCTGTCTACTGTATAGTTGTTATTATAGGTAGTTCAGAAGATAAATTTTAGAAATGTACTCCAATAATTTTTTTTGAATAACTATTTGTGAATTGAATGATTTTTTGGATTTTTTTAAAGATATTTTTGGAATTTATAAAGGTGTAACAAAATTAAAAGTAGCTCTTATTTGGATAATTTATTTAGCCAGTGTTAGCTAATTTAAATCCATTGATTTTTTATTAATTTTATTTTATAAGAAAATGAATTTTATTAAGAAGTTGTATCATTTAATTAGTACATTTTTATAAGTTATTCAAATACATTATTACTAGGATAAATACTTTCATTTCGAAGAGCATTAAAACATATTTTAATTTAAAATATTCTATTTCAAAATCGATTATTTCCAGTCTGTATCCATAAAACAGCAATATATTCAACCCAATAAGATTATAATCAATTAATTTTGTGTTTTTTTTATACGTAAATAGTGATCAAAATTAATTTTAAAGTAAAGTGTATGAAATTCAAATATGTTGTAAATAACGACTACAGAAGGGCTAACTTTTACATATAAGTACAAAATACTTGTTAACAGGTGTGATTATCAGTGATATACTCGTATGTGGATAGATCTTCAAATCTGCAAAGATGATTTCCTATTTTGGCTGATCCTTTATTTAAATATAGGACTAAACAAGTCACACATGCCTAATACACTGGTTTTATCCTATTTTGGCTCTACTTTCCTACCAAACATGCAGTTGGATGCTATCGAGTTGTCTACTTCCATGACCTGTAACCTGATTTGATGTAATGTTCCTCTTATGCAAAATCGTTTTATTGTATTTAAAAAAATATTTTTTTTAATAAAAAGTTTATTTTATCTCTATTTGACTGTATTATGTCAAATATTTTAATTTGTTTTTATTGATCGTTGATTTTGACTCTTATCTTGAAATGAATTATTCATATGAATATTATTTAATGAGGGTAAAAAATTTTCTTGAGACTTATCAACAACCTATCAATCATTTTGAATGACATTTCATGCATATCCAATTCAATAACAAAAGCAAAATAATAATTAAAATAATAAAATGTAATTGTAAAACCTTTGAAAAAATATCGACATGTATGGAAATTAGAATAATAAAAGTTATAAGGCATGATATAAATGTGTATGCACGTATGCACACAAAAAAAATATTGAAATCTTTCTCCATGATTGATTAAATTGTTGTTGTTTTGTGATTATTGAAAATTTGAATGCATAACAAATGATCAACCAAAATAAAATAAAAAGTCTTGAAAAAAAATAGATATCTTCATTGCATTGATTTATATAAATAAATACATACATACGTTTGTATTTATGCATATTTATGTAATACATTTATTCAAATACTATGAAACAAATTTGCATTTAAGGAACGTAATGTATTGTATTTTTTGGTGAATGGTGAAGTTTTCATAATAATAATATAAGAGTAAACATTTTCTATGAATACAAATAACAAAATGCATCAATTTTTGATTGAAAGCTCCACACAAATGATTAAAAATATCTTTAAGTTAAAAACTTATATAACATACATTACAAGAATATCGTATAAATCCAACTATGTAGATAGTAGTCTACTGTATATTTGATGGGATTAAATCTTATCTAGTTGCTTGAGCTGCATTGACTCAAATTCAGTTTCAATCAAAAATAGTTGATTTTATTATGTACTTTTTAAACACCCTGATGTGTCGTTCAAACATTTTGGTCAATCGTGACTTTTAATTTTCAAATTTCTTAAATGTATTGAGATAACAGAAATTTTAGCAAAATATGCATAATCTTCAGTTTATTGATGAAAATTAATTTGGATCCGATATGACCTTTCAAATATAATCATTCATAGGTACTATTTGTCTCTTTAAAAAAAAATTTTTTTTTAACAACATTCAAGTACAATGTGTTGAAAAGTTACTTAATAAATATATTTAAAGAATTGAACAAAGATAATTTAGTTAAGAGATACAAATGTAATGTAGACTTAATTCTAGCTAGCTCTTGTGTTGAGGGGACACATACTAGTACAAGTTGTAGTTTTTTTATCAACCAAAAACTTGTTTAATATACAGATGTTTTTATTTGGTATTTTTAAAAGTTGCAGAATATCTACTATACATTAAAGAAATATATTTGCATTGCTTATTTTTCAAACCTTAAATGTTACATTCAAATTTTTATTAATCCTTCATTTTAAAGACATAAACTAACTTTTATTTGCCCTTTAATTATTTTTTAATTCAGAGTGTATTTATAAATTTTCATTAATTTTATCGTCCTTACAATATAATTTACATTTCATTCGGTAGAAATTTTGTACCTTGAAAAAATAAAGAAAGTGCTATATAAGTAAAAACTAGAAAAAAAGTACAAGAATAGATGAAAATATCTCTTTTTGTGAATGAAATTTTATAGATCCATGTAATCTACATGAATATGAGGGCCACAAGAGACATGTGAAGAGTACATTTTTTATTGGACATTTAGAAATGACATACGGAAAGCAAAATTTATCAAAGAATGGGTAACTATGTCCAAGAACCTTGCGTCTAAGGTTACCTCAAGTCTTAATTTAAATTATAATTTGTCTATCCTATGGTAATAATGGTAAATAATTTAATGTTCTACATTTTATGTATTATAGAAGGAAAATGTTAAATAAAGCCGTTCCCGGTGATTGAAATTTTTTTCTTTATACAAAAACTCCCATTTATAGTGATAACAAGAGTATTAAAAAAAAATTCAGTGATACAAAAGTGCCAATAGTATTCCATTTATAAAGATATGGAATTTTTCAAATAACTCTCTCAGCGTTAAATTGGATACAACGAAATAAAAAAAGCAACACTGTTAGTGTTGCTACATTCAGAAATAATTGAACAGTCAAATATTAATATATAATAGAACTCCCTAACTGACATGATTTTGAAGTGATTGAAGCTCGCTGGGAAGAGGTTTTTTTTGAACATCTCTACAAATTTCAAGTAAATCCAACATAACAAATGTGAGAGTAAAATTGAATCAGTTCGTACAATATGTGTACGCCTAGGATTACCCTTGAACAGGGAATACAATACATAATAAATGGAAATAGGATTATGTAGTTATGACTTCAACTAATAAAGTACATAGACAATTATATTGTCATGTTGCTCTGAAGGCCACACTAAATATATTCAATGTACATATATAGTCCGAGGGCAGTAGGTGAAATACCCCTTTTCAATAATAATTCGTAATTTATACTCGCTATATATTTTAAGTCGTTGTTTTTTTTCGCATGGGTCCCACTCTTTATGTCTTACTAATAGAGCTACTAGTTATTTATATTAAACACACAATTATTTTTACTATATATTACATTATTTTTTTAAGCATATATATTATTAATTTACGTATTACAGGGATACACATTCTAATATCTAAAACTCATACCTAACTCATATATAAATAATTATAACAAACATACTTGAATTTACCTCCATTACTCAAATTTAATTACAATATTACATAGTTATATATAAATTATGTAAATATTTTAAACCCATATAATTTTAAGTAACAGAGTTATTTTCAACTTTAATTTGTCAATCATGAGTATAATTCTAGAAAAAAAAATACATAAATGAATTAAATCTTTAAATTTCTAAATTATACTTTTAATTGGAAATTGCAATATATATTTATATATAATACTTTGAAACACTGCTAAGCCTTTAAAAAACTTGTATGAAACACAATTGTATAAAATTACTATATGTAGTGTTGTGTAAGCCTTAATATTTCGACTCGACTCGAATTGCAGGTCAATTATTAAATTTAAAAAAGAATTCTGAGTCTACTCAATATTTTTAATAGATTTGATTTTAATTGTTCAATCTTAACAAATAATAATGATTTGCTATAAATTAGCTTCAAAATACTTACAGTATTATATTTTCTGATATAATTATGATTAAAATCAGAACTAATTTCTATTGTTAAAATTGTAAATATTTAATTATTAATTTTTACTATTTATTTTTGGGTTTTTATAATATTTCTGTATAATATGATGATTAATAAGTACATACATTAGAAATACTTTCAAGAGTAAAACTTTGGTATCATAGAACAAACAAGTCCAAGTATGTTAATTTTTAGAAGCCCTAACTCCAAAACAATGGATCGGGTAATAATTTCAGGGTCTTTTTTAATCACTGATATATCGAGTAAATAAATCAACTGCTAAGCTTCACCATTGATGAGTAAATATTCCCTATGTAAATGAAAGAATAACCATTTATAGTTCAAATTAACTTCTTTTGCTTTAACAAAAAAGTATAAGTGTTATTCAACTAAGAACAAAGCTTTCAAAAAAGAAGGTTTTTTAAAAAGTATTTACATTACATTGTATTGCTCAGGATTGAATGATGATACCGTTTGAAATATAAATCAATATTTGGAATACAAATTTACTTTTGTAGAGAATAAATTGTAGCTCATGTGAGTTATTATTTTTTTTTTAATTAAAAGTTGGCTCAAGCTTATAAAAAGTGTAAACATGCTCAAAAAGTAAATCAAAAACCAAATAGATTCAAAATAACAAATAACATGTTTGTAATCAGCTGGTTGAGTTTTTGGAATCTTTTTCATTACTTTTTTTTCCTTTTTCTAATTAATCGAATCGACTTCACTCGATACAACGCCACTCAAATGCGAATGATACATTAACACTTCCAAGTACCATGTTTATTTACAAGTGTTTGAACTAACAAGTGTCCACAATTCAATTTTGATAATAATTGATTTCTTGTGTTTTTAGCAAGTTTTTCTTAAAATGTCAACCATATCATATAAGAAACTCAAGTGATTATCATTCAACTTTTGACAAGTAGAAAATTTATTTATCAACTTTGGATTGTAATCATTACTTTGAGACAGATTATACTCATATTCTAGAGTATCAATGTACGTGCTTGCACACGTAAAAGGATTTGCAAACATGTTTTGCAATAATTGTATTATTTTTTAAGAAAATGAATAGTCAAAACCATTTTTCACATTATACTCTAATTAGTTTTCCTTGACTACAATTCTTTTATATGTTTAATATTTCATATACAATGAGTCTTTCAGTTGTGATACTAAATGATTTTCAGTAGGGAAGACGCATTTTTATTTCATTAGGGACGGCGAACTACGTCATATTTTTTGTTTTGTTTTGTTTACATTTCTACTCACAAATACTTTACAAATCATTATGGAGCAGTACAACCTTGAGGAGCGTTTGCAAATTATTCAAATTTATTACCAAAATTCACGTTCGATCGTGGCAACTTTAAGAGGCTTGCGGTAAATTTATGGTTCACGTAATCTCCCGACCCGTCAAACAATTGAACGTTTAGTGAAAAGAAATGCACGCAGTAGTGAAAATATCGAGGCAGTTAGTGCATCAACTCAAGAAGACCCAAATCAGTCTTTAACACACCGTTCTCAAGAATTGGGCATTTTTGTGACCTCATTTTGGCTTATTTTGCGAAAAGATCTTGGTTTACATCCATAAAAAATAAAACTGACACAAGAACTAAAGCCGCTTGACCATTTGAGGCGTCGACAATTCGTCAATTGGGCTCTTGAACAATTTGAAAATGATCCGGATTTTCATCGAAAAATCATCTTCGGCGATGAAGCTCCTTTTTGGCTAAATGACTTTTTTAATAAGCAAAATATGCATTATTGATCAGGCAAAAACACACATGTGCTTCATGGGACACCATTGTATCCTGAAAAACTTACTGTTTTCATACCATAAGTGTTATACAGCCATACTTTTTTGTTGGTGTTAATAATTGCCACATGACTGTGAATAGAAATCGATATCATGATAACGGGTTATTTTTGGTCCCAATGGGATGGTAGTGACTTAAATGACATGTGGTTTCAACAAGACTTGCCAATCAGCAAACAATACAATCGACTTATTGAAGAGCAAATTTGGTGAACGTGCTATTTCCAGAAATGGATCATTCATTTGGGCTATTTTCTATGGAGCCACGTACAGTCATTTGTCTACATCAACAATATTTAATCCAACTTGAAACATAACTTTGTTTATGTGTACAAAATAAAACTTTAGTTTAAGAAATCTCATATGATTAGTCAATAGCTAAGTTTGCTCATTAGAATGTTTAATTTCAATAGTAACAAAGCATAAAAGAGGATTTTTTTATACAAAAGCTCCTTCTGATTATAATCATTAGAATAATTCTTTAGATAAATATTTGTAAGTAATTTAAAAAAATCAAACTAATAGCCAATATTATATTGCTCTCTGTTTAATTAAATATTTGCTCTTGTTAAAACATAAAATGCATTAAATATGAAATATACATAAATGTATATTAATATTAGAGATTTAAAAAATTACTTAAACCTTGATCAATATGTTTGAACAAATATGAAAAAAATAAAAATTGAAATTAATTTATATATAAGTACTGTATCAACTCGTATTGAATTTTAATTTACTGTTTTGCTATTTTTATTTTTTTATATTTTTATTTACTAATAAATGTAAACTTTGTCATCTTTTTCTTCTTCTTAAAAAAAAAAGTGTCTTTTTTTAGCCTTAACATACATAAACGATAAAAAAGTGAAAAATAGCTCAAAGAAATTTTATATTGAGCTAATGTATGTCCATTATATATAACCAATTTATATCCTTTAAATATGATAATTCCACATCTAAAGGATTTATATTATATATACAGAAAAGATACAAATCTACTGATATTTGAAGTATTCAAATGGCACATATATATGAATGGATGTATAATTGACATCTCGAGCATGACTTGAATATTTAATTTGTATTCCCCCCCCCCCCAAAAAAAAATAAATAATAATAATAATAATAAATAAATAGGTATAAACATTGAAATGTCCCATTTTAGGGTAAATGGGTAGGGTTTTTAGCTTCACTATGGGTTTTTTTTTTAGCAATTTGCTAAGTTTGTACAAAGTAATTAACGAGCTGAATGAAAAATTATTAAAAATTTTGATAAACATCCTAATTTAACAACTTTTTAAAAATGGTAAAAATATCTTCAAATTTGTTTATACAAAAAGTTGCATCAAACATTAGTAATTAGTATAGTAATACTATTTTGATATTTTATTTATTCAAACGTTGCTTGTATTTCAATTTTTTTCTTGTGTTTTATATTCACTCCTTAGTTCATATAATCGCAAAACTTAATGGTACATTAAAATGGTCAAGACATTTTGTCGAAGTTTGTAGAGCCTAATACTTGATTTTAGTCAAATATTACTGTTTCTCTACTGTATCAAGTTGTATTTAGCACAAGTGTTGTGTATTTTTATTTATTTTTTCAATTTTAAAGAATTTTGATAAAGTTTGAGTTTTGTTTGAAAACTCGTTCGTATATTTGGTAAGTATATCAACTACATCCTAACATGGTTTGATTTATTATGCAATCAGTGAAAACGCCTAAATTAATTACGCTTATGATACTTATGAAAGAATATATATATATATATATATATATATATAGTGCATAAATAATTATTAATGGATTATTGAAAAGCAATAAGTACTTGTGGTAAAAATAAATCATCTGATCAAATTCTTTTTTTCTTATCAACCAAACAAAATAAAAAAAACCTTAATTTCTTCTTGTCTTTTTCAGATAGTAGTCAAAAGTGTCTTTACATACGTATACAAAACTTCCATGCATAAAGTTAATTTTTCATTTACTCACAATTCATATCCAAGTGAACAATCGATACGGTCGGTCTTGTCAAGTTTGTATTAGATGCAATGCAACTAAATTCGTCATGTAGAAAGGATCGATCAAGATTACGAAAGGACAATTCATTTCTCACTGTGCCATTAGAAAGTATTTGATAGCTATTATCGATGAGTCGGCCATCTCGAGACCATGTCAATGAAGGAGGAGGAATACCTAATCAGGAAAAGAGTAAATGTAGTTTTAAATAGTTACAGCTGTTTTTTCAATTTGTTTATATTTCTTGCAAAATAGAAAATATTTAAGAACAAAAGTTTTAGAGGTAGTAATCATTTTCTTTATTATGATATATTTTAATGTTGCTACAGTTGACTAAACGTATATGAAGAAAAAATCACTTTTAATTGATTTTATCATTTTAATTATGAATTACAAGCCTTAAAGACTTTTCTTTTCAATCGTAATTTAGATATAAAATTGTACCGACATATTAAATAATTTTTATTTTAGAATATTTCTATTGCTAATTAAAAAAAAGATAGATTGATGTGGTGTTGTGTCGGTCTTATAATTTTCGATCTATATAGTCCAAGAAAGATCGATCCTTCAATCCTAAGGACTGTGACTTTAAAATCATTATTTCTACAAGGCTATAGCAAATGCTGTAAATAATATTTGAGCATCGCTCATATAAACAAAATGAACAAAATAACAAAAGAGATTTAGTTAATGAATGATTTTTTTTCATTGATGAAAATGATAAAAAAACACAAACAAGTCATAACATCATGAATGATTCATTTGTTTTATTTTTTAGGAACCAACTAAGGGATCTAGTTTGTGGTTCTCAGCACTAAATTAAAACAGTCAGAATCTTAAATACATCCATGTACTAAACCTTTTTAAATGATGCATTTATGCATGTTGGACTCAACGTAGCGAGTAAGTACATGAATTTCGAACACTTCACTACTAAATCATTTTTTTCCAGTATTTATCCATAAACCAGGAAAATATTAGGCTCTTTTAGATGGTACTTAATGAAACTTGACTTAGCTACTTTGTTGGTGCATAGGTAAATCCTAAAAATAATTGATTTTGAAGTAAAGTGTTCGATATTAAATTGTTTTTTGAAATTCAAGTTTTACCTAATTTGATAGCTAAATAATTTTGATGGGCGAAATGGTTTTTTCATCAGTATTTCATTTTATACACATATCAGTAGATATATATGTAAGTTCAGGATAATTTTCAAAGTGTGATTATTTGAAAAAGCAGGGTATGTACCTCAATTATGAAACACAGAATAGTTTTAAATATTTTAAAATATAACTTGAGACGGACATAAATACTTTGGACAACTCCTTTATTCACATTGAATTTATTTTATATGTATATATTATAACATATAAAAAGTCATGAATAAATTCGTTCTCTTCAGATTAAGAAAGCTTAATTTGATTTATCGCTTAACTTTAAAGTGCACTATTATAAATACATACATACAATATGCATTCACATAAATATTTTAAAGAACCAAGAAAACCATACACACAATGGTTTTCCTTTTTTTCCTTTATAAATTTATTTCTGAAAAGGAATTGCTATGATACATTTATTATTTTGTCACCGCAGCAGATGCATAATTTATGTATAAAAGTTTTTTTTTGCGCAATTGATGTCATGTAAAAATATAGATAAGACAGAAGCATACATATAGTATAGTATATATATGTTATATGTATAGTATTTATTTTTTATTAATCAATCAACATAAAGTAAGGATTTTAAGCACCTTGAGTGTGTTACTATATGATGAATAATATAGTTTTTTTTTCCCCTTGAGGTAGAAATGGTATTGAAACATAATTTATATTTTCTAACAGCATTACAATAACTTTACAATATACTTGAAGTGGATCCTTCTGCGCTCATTCCTTCGAATAAAAAAAGATATAAATATCACTTCTCTAATTTTAAATTACTAAATTATTATTCTAACTTTTATAAACATTTAGTTGGCCCTTTATTTCCATGGGCTAATATGTACCTATAGTGGCTAAGTAAGACTTTATATCTAGAAACAGTCATGCAACAAACATTAAGATGAATATCTAATTCAAATGCAATAGTAATGATCGTTTATAATGTTTTTTGACATTGACTTTCAGTTAGTTAATATATTATTAGCCTTTTTTATAGCCATTAGTGCGTGTAACAAAACAAAACAAAAACTTCATATACACATTTGACTAAAAAATATTATAGACCTGTAATATACATATTATTAAAATGGACCTTTAGAAAGCTGAAACTTAAAAGCTAATTTAAGAGTAGTAGAAATGGAATAATTCGAATGTGAATATCAGAGTCCAGCCCATTCTTGCATAGTAACAGAATATTTTCACTTATATCTATATTCCTCCTGTTTACTGTACAGACCTTTTGAAATTTAAAGAAATGATGCTTTTGAAGTAAATTAGCATTGCTAATTTTTTCAGAGCTTAAATTTCCCTATTTGAAAAATGAATGACAACAGTGCCTTTTGAAAGTTTTTTTTTTTTTTGATCTTTTCATTTCTCAAAAAATGGGCAGGTTTCTTTAAGTTCAACTTTTACTATAAATACCAATATATGTGTAAATGAAACCATATTTTTATACTATTAGTACTTCATATTTAATACTTTAAGTAATTAAATTAGTATTAAAAAGTTATACTATGAAGACTCAAATGCCGTTTAAAAAAAAATATTTTAATTTAATCGGTTGGTCAAATGTTAATTATGTATCTTCTAGGTAATTGTGTAGATCTGATTAATAATAAACTATCTATGGTTTTATTTAAAGATGTATCTCTTTTGTTCCCCTTCAACCCTTTTTCTTTTATCAAATTTACCTAAAATTTGATTTGCTTTTCTCTAAAGGAAAATAAATTTGCTGTAAAAAAGAGATCAATTTTTGGTATTTTAGACTCCTCATAAATTTTACTCAAAAGTTTAACAATAATTTATAGAGAAAGTTACATACGATCATGGGTATTTTTAAGAAGAGTTTGGGAATATGTACACACCCAGTTTAGAAAAAAATATATAAATCCCTTGGTGTACATAAACCTCTCACATGTATGCACAAAGTACAGGGAAGGAAGGAAACTGCTACATAAATATTTTTTTCATGGATTACATTTCTCAAGAATGAACGATATATCACAAAACAAGGTGTAATTCATTATTATACTATGAAAAAAAAAAAAAAGAAAAGAATATAATCTATAGCATCAAACAAATAAATTCTCAAAAAAGAAAAAAAAAATATTTGTGGCAAACAAAGTATCATGTGGAAGTATTGAAGAAGTAATCAAATAGCTATAATAATAATAATAATAATAATAATTCCAACTATGGCCATTAGCAAAATATGAAAAAAATATTCGTACTCAAAAAGTATTCATATATCATTATGAATGTCGTTTAATATATTTATTTATTATACTTGAGAAAAAAAAAGTATAATTATATATAACGACAATGTATATTATAAGTAGCTTTGTAAATGATCAATTTGAAGGGAAACTATTTCCATCGAGAATGAATAAAGAGTAAAAGTATTTGTGTCCTTAAGTAACAAACAAAAACAATTGCGTACATATAAAATAAGGAAAGTACGAATAACCAAATACTGTTTTATATTTTGAGTATGTATTCTTTATTTAGTTTTGTTCATTTGTTCTTGTATCAAGAGAAAATTGGGTTATCCTTTATTTCTCTACATACGGGTAAATGTTTGAAAGCACTTTCTAGGGAAAATAATACTAATTTTGAGCGTCTGTTGCTCTAAAAATTATTGGAAAATCTATATATATTATATTTTAAATATGTACTGATGCTGACGTTACATTTTTATACATTGGTTTTAATTATTTAGTTTAAAATTAAATGGGCAGGTAAGGCTATTAAATAGCTTAATAGGTAAATGCAAACTGTAACTGAGTTATATTTTTATTTTTATGTGTTATATATAAATATTTTACCTCCAAAGGCATCACAAATCAATGTCATGGTCTCCCCTTCTCGATAGGGTCCAACAAATGAGGTTCGTCGGGTTCCAGTTTCATCGAATATAACCACTGGATTTGGAGGAACTGCAAATAAAAATAATAAAAGTCATGAGGTTCATTAATTGTATTTGAAACATGATCCGTCAATATAAAAGCAATCTAGGATTTTTCCAATTGAGTCTAAAGTAAATAAATACATTTAAATGATTCAACTAATTAATTATCTTCAATTTCTGTTATTACAAACTGTGATTAAGGATTGCAGAAGTTTCCAATTACATTTAAAGTAAAATAATACTTAATTCGAGGTATTTAAGGGGTGTAAGGTATTAAAAATAATACTTACAAAATCGATTTATTGAACTTACACCACTTTGTCAGAAAACAAAAGCCAAAAAAAAACTTAACTTATTTTGAAGGTTTAATTAACATATTAGTCCATGTAAAAAAGTTTTTTTATTATTATTGATGTGACCGTCGGGTTGGGGGTTGTCTATAATTGGCTCCTTAACTTTTTTTTAGCCTCCTCCCTTTCTCCCACATGTTGTAAATTTAATATTAAAAGTATATTCCTAAGCCATGGAATTACCTCCTTGTGGAGCCTACGTTCCAAGATGGGAATATCTGCTTTAGACTAAATATAGCTAACCTTCATGGGTAAAAACAAACTTTTGTAGAGTGCAAAGAAGAAGTGGAAGCAAGACTTATGGTGCCTTAGAATTTACACTCTTTTTAACAACAGCTGTCTGTATATTTGATTTTAGGAGGGAATTGTATTATTAGTTTCACTGTCCCAGGAAGGACCTTATATATGTATTTATAAATAGTACTAGTGTATGTAGAAAAATTAGATAGAAATTCGATATTTTTATCATCAATAATGGTTTTAATATCCTGTCTTTCATCTGTTACAGTTTCTTTGCAAATACATTGGTATTTATCATAAACAATGACATTTTATCCTTTCAAAATGTTCTTTAATGTAATTCATTAAATAACTCAATATTATAATTATGAATCCTTTCTTTTTGTTATGCTAAAAAAATTCAAATATTTTGTATGTATAACTACAAACCATTTTTTAGAAATTTTAATAAAACAATTCTTCATCTATTTAAAAAAATTAAAATAAAGAATAATCACCTTCTTTGAACAAAATAAGCCTTTAATGTGATGTATTTATTCTCAAAATCAGCCATTTAAACAAAAAACTATTTCAACAAAACAATATTTTAGTGTTTTACCTATTTAAAAAGCTATTAGATTAAGTTTCCCATATACATATTTTTTTCGTATATCAACACTTTTGAGTTAATTATGCAATTTATAAAGTTTGTAAAAGACCTGCATACGGAAAATCGCGTACTTATATATAATACATTTGTATATACATTTAAGGAGAGAGCGAAAGTGGTCCCTGTGAGAAAATTTTGATAAATGTAGTCAAATATCAAATTTCCATGCTTGATTTATCAATTTGGTAAAGATGTACATTTTTATACGGAACATTATTATTACTATTATGACACTCTGATTTATGGTCCTCGTTAAATGCATTTATATTAATAAAATAAACTATTGGCAATTTATTTTTGAACTATTTTTCTTTTTTGGCCACTGAGGAAAAGTAATGACTATGATTAGTTTAAGACAAATATATGTACTCGAAAGTAATTTTTCCGCAAAAATATTTGAAGGAGAAATAAAACACTCAATCATACATAGAATAGTATGCCAAAACTAGGTCTTATTCCTATACTAACATAATACATAGGTACATATATTTAATGAATATACCTATAGTTGTGTTAAGATAGTTATAATTTGATTTGACTTATCAAAAATTCTACATGTGCTTTTGACAATGTCCACAAAATTAATTTCACCAAACAAAAAAAAAAATTATCTGCATTTGATTAATTATGATGTATGGAGCATTCTATTCCATCAGATTCAACCATCTACTAAAAAAATTATAATTAATCTTTATTATTCACTAATTAAATTCTCCAATTAAGCACCTCATAAACCATGCATCATGCACTGTATTGACGTCAAATCTTTGATAAATCTTGAATAAATACTTTACTTCTTAAACGGTTTACTCAATGGCGTTATAACAAAATAAATTGTAAACTTTCTGGGCTGAAAAAAAAGAAATGATTATTGGCGAACCCAGAAATGTAGAAATTTAATTGACGTTATTTTTCATATTAAAAAAATTCCTTGCAATAAAGAGAATCATCAATCAGTAAATTCAATTATAATTCGTCAACTCATAGCAAATAACTAACCATTTAATGTTTTAAATCGTTAGACCATGAATGACAATCGTAAATGCAAAAAATGCTTCATGAATCATAATCATTTTTTTTCCAGCGAAATTACATAGGCCCATTGTCCTAGAATCAAAGATGCACAACCCTTTTTACATAATAAATATAAGTATGTTCATGGGGACACAATGATACAAATATGTTTAAGCTTTCAAAAGCTCAAAATAAATTTAAAAAATGAGTCTTTCCCTCCGTCCATTCTATATTGCAGGAGTATGGGGCTGATTTTTCGATACATCTTTGTATGCATGAGTTATTGACTTCTCCCATATTGGTTATATCAGTAACATCAATCCACGGACTTTGGTCCGTCTTGATTGAAAATTATCTTACTATGAGATATATTTTGAATTTTTGAATGGCTCAAAGTGAATTTAATCACATGGACACTATAATACTTATATTTAAACTTTTGAAAAGTTCAAAATAGTATACAACTATGCTAAATTGATTTCAACAAATATACTGAAATACTCCACTGGATCAGTCCAGATTTCGCTATTGTATGATTTTCTATAACATTGTTTTTTTTCACTAGACTGTTCGGACAAACAATAAGCTGAATATTTTTCCTTCCTTTGCAGAATTTACCTTGTTTTCTTTAAGTTAATAATATGAATTACAGATTCCTATTTTTACAATATTTTATTTTATTAGGTATAGTTAAAATGTCAAACATAAGAATGTGATATGTAAAATATACTGATATTATAAATGGATACATGGGCATCTTGAATGTGAAAATGGGAACAACTGGATCTGAATTAGACTTAAAGCCCACTAGGGTCTAAGAAAATAGGACAATCAAGGCTGAGAATCCCCCAGACCAAGAACATCGTTTGTTTCCAACTTACCCACAAAGTTACTTAAATAGCAAAACCATTCAAACAACAGGTTACCTCATAAAAGAGCTTTTATTATTAATTTACCAACATATACGACAAAATATATTAAATAGTTTTTTAATAAATATATACAGCTAAAAGAATAAAAACAATATTTACCACAATTTAAATTGCATTAAAATATGCATCTAACTTAATAAATGTAGTATTTTTTTTTTTTGCAAAATGTTCGCCCACTCCAATTTTTAATGGAGAAGAATGCTGTACATAGTTTGAAAATTACAATAGAGAGGTTTTAAATGACGTCATCATTCTGAAAGGTGGGAGAGCTTGAACTCGAGTCTCACTCAAGACTCTCCTGGACTCAAAGTTCAAAACTTTAGACTGCACTTAGACTTGAACTCAAAAATGCGATACTCAAATCATACTTATCAAAAATGATACAAAAACAGAGCAGAGCTGGAGATTTGTACTCGAGTTGTACATATCCTTGTTCCTATAAATACAACACTTTAGTTGTTGTATTTTATTTTTGAAGCCAATATATGAAGTTTTTTCTAAAGATTTTATTGAAGATTGTTTCATTATGTATAATCACTATATGAGCAAGTATGACTTTGATATGATGTTGCTCTTGGTTTATGCACTATATAACCTGTGACATTAGTAAATATGTGGTGTATATTTTTTTTTTTTACAAATTATGTTTCTTTAGTTAAAAAAATAAGTTTAAATACGGGTCTTTATCTTCAGAATTAACTTTCATGTGATCATCAAATAACTCTAAAAACCTGTTTTGAACAAATTGATTATTCATATTTACAAGAGGGTTATTAATAAATGAAAAACTAATATAGGTAGAGAAGGAAAATTGCCTTTGGTCTCAGTATTAAATAAATTACCTCTTCATAAATACATTTTTCTCTTAATAATATGGAAGTTATATTCTCAGAAGCGAGGACAAATAACTTTGCTAATTAAATAACTATTGTCAACGTGAAAGTAAATTATGTTTACAAGGAAGAAGGCTTTCAATATATATCTCTGTACCATACAAATGTGCATAAAAGTAGCCTGGAAATAAATCAATTGATTTATTAAAAATAAGGAATTCATGGAAATATTTATGTTTGTGACATTTTTTTTTTTTTTTTTTTGCATACAGTTAATACAAAATACAGTAAAATCATGTAAATTGTAAAACTATGTCTATACCTTTGAATATGTACATTCTTTTTTTTAAAGTCTACTTCTTTTATGACCCTAAAATATTGCATACTTATCTATTTCCAATTTATAGTTCATATTTCTTTAAATATGTTGAGCACTCTTTACTTCCATTTTATTGCGTCGTTTAGCATTTATAGCAATGTATGTTATACATTGCTCTTTAAATATGATCACCACTTAGGGCGAAAATTACTATACCAGAGATAGCCTTAAATAATAAATCTTAAATGTAAATCAATACGTAGATTTATCAAAAAAAAAACAACCAATATTTCATCTTTATGAAAAAACGGACCAGACATTACATTATCATTTTAGACTTTGTTCTCGTTTTGGTGTGTTCAAATGAGTTAAAGTCAAATAATAGTAGGTTCTTTAATCCTTCTTTTTTTTTAAAAAGCATAGCACACAGCATTGAATTTGATTTCCCCTCAAATGAGGTCATAAATACTCTATGTTTCAAATATCAATAAAATTATCCTTGAATGGTAATAAACATATATTTAATTCACACTTACATACATAATCTTATACCTATACTCTTAGAAACAACATATATAATTGTGCTAGTCTTAAAGGGAACCCTGTATGGTCAGAAAAGTTGGCTTTAATCGATTGACATTGCTCTATTAAGTGTGAATATGTATATATGAGCTGTTAAAACTAACTCATTGCTTACAAAATTAGGCTTTTTTAAATTCAATTTTGATGTTTTATGACGTCATCTTTCCACCTTTATTATTTTCTTACCGGAAAGGTCATACTCTCATTCTTTGTCCAAATTTAAATGGGATTTATTTATTTTATTACCACTTATTAGTTTAACCGGATCTCTCAGCTAAGGACCTTTTTTAATTTAAGATCAATAGACAATATCATCGTCTCTTTTAACCATCTACATGCACCAATGTATTAGCTTCTTCAGGATCCCTCTTGATTATGTCATAGACCGGATTATGTGATGGAAATGAACCCGTCACGTACAGGAAGGGAACACTTAATTTTATTCCTTAGAATTTGGAATGAATACCGAGTTGGGAATTCAATAGGATTGTACCTTAAATAATATTCTCTCATGAATAAGAGATAAGAATACTAATAACTTCTTCTTGCTTCAATTTGGTCATTTGAGGGTACGAACACCTTCATTTCACAGTTTTTTTTATATATTCGAGAATTAAGGGATCACTGAGGAATTATTGAAAAACAAGAAAAAATACTAGTGGTAGCTTATACATGGTCATTCATCGTAAAGTAGAAAAGATCCTTACACCGAGAGATCTGTTTAAATTATAAGCGGGAATAAAGTTACCTTTAAATTAATTTATCCTATAAAATAAATTTCTCATTTTTATATTTTTCATGCTTGATATACAAAAATTATAAACTTATAATAACTATTTATCAATGGTAAAGACTTTTGATTGTTTTTCTGGGGAAAAAGTAATGATATTACATAGTGGTGAGATAGATACTGTCTTTCATTTTTGAAAACAATTTACGTCCAGGGTCAGTTTCATGTGATAATCTGGTTGCATATTAAGTAACAAGCCTTGATACTCAATTTGATTTGTCAAAAAACCTTTTTTACACTATTTCAACCGTATAATGTTAAAGATATATTTTTTGATATAATTGTTAAGGAATATATATATAATATTATATTTTTATTTCAGGGAATATTTTATTTACTCAATAGTTCACTATTTTTCGTGATATAACTCATTTTCATTTATATATCCTTTATTATACCCATGATACAAGCTTATTTTGAAGCCATAATATTGATAATTGGAAAATTGAAACTAAAAGTGGCAATATTATTAAATATGAATATTATCACGCATTAGCAGCATATGCTTATTCACGTATTTGTTGAAAAAACATATTTTATGCATGGTATAAAATAGAATATGTATGAATAGTAATAGTATAGTATAGATAAAATTATGTACTTTATGATTAATCAACAAATATATATGTATACTGACCTAATTATATTAATGACTTTTCATAAAGAATAAGTAACTTAATAGTTTGCAAATCTATCGTTTTTATCACAAAAATATAATTTTATGTTATCTTATGTTATTTATAAAAAAGATTCTTTTTTGAATGTATTAAATTATGTATCTATATATATATATATATACTTACTATTTAATACATAATCTGTAATACAGGAACAACCGTCTTGTACATATTTGATCAGTCCAAATTTTCTTATTGTACAGTTGTTAATGATATCTGGGTACCGATAGATATACATATATTCATTTATATTTTTACACAGTGCCTACTTATTCTAAATTAGTCGGTAAATTTTCTAAGTTTATTTTACTGAATTCATTTTAAAATGGAAAATATATTAATTATTTTTTTTACCAGAGGTTATAATTAGTGTACTTAATTAATAATTTTTTATTTTATGGTTCTAAAATTTTTATCTTTTTGTTCTAATTTACTTTTAATTAAAAAGTGTCATAAGTTAATAATATAATGAGTATAAAATCATCAGCAAGAAAAATATTGTGTTTCATTCTTCACACTGGTTATGAAAATGTAGTTTGAGTACATTTTATTAATATAAGTGCATAATAATAAATCTTGAAATTTAGTCAAAGCTATTTTAACTACGCACATAAATAAATCGGTATACGTTTGCAGTATATCCTTGATTAATTAATTGAAACCAGTGCATTTATCCTTAATTGGTTGGTATAACATTAAATATAAATCATTAAACGTATGTCTGTATTCGCATATCATATACATAAATATGAAATTCATTTATTCTTTGATTTAGTTATAAATAATTATTCCTAGAATCGACATTTTAGTCGAGATTTGGTCTCAAAGCGGTGACTAATATTTAACGGTTTTCAAACCGTTATTAATTGGGTTGAAGATTCTGAACTGAAAATTGTACTCGTCACGAAATGAGTTACTGAAACATTTTGTATGGTGTCATCTTTGAGATTTTAAATCATGGCTGAAGTAACAGTACATTAACACTACAGGGGTAAGATTTTTTATTATACTATCTAGAACAGCCATAGATGGTCATTTTGACTTAAAGTATATATATATATATATATATATATATAATTAGACACAATATACAGACATCTATTTGAAAGTTTGATTATGGTAATGCCACCTCAAACAGCATCTCTTCACGTATATTAAAGCACTTATTACTTTAACTATATCCTAAATTTTCAAATAACTCTTTTCTCAACCCTGCTTTAGTATCTAATGCCTTCCCCCCTCTCCCAATCATTTTAGGAAAGGTAGTTCTGCAATTAATCTTTCAGAAAAAGGCAAAATGAAGCTAAATATAAGAAATAATCAATTTATATATAATCCCTGTGAAAAATAAAATTTAAGATTGTTATAAATTATCTGGGTCAAATTGACCCGTCTTTCTCAAAACAATATTTAATATTTTTGCAACTTTTTGTGCAATTTAACTGAAAAAAACCATTATTATAGATGGTAATACAAGGAAAATTGAACGATTAGTATGAATTAATTTATGTTTTTTACCTAGATATTCATTCATTTTATATTATATATCTTATGTATATTACTAAAATAGCATAATAAAACAAAAATCAGATGGATATATGTTAAAAGAAGTTGTATTGTTACATGATCATTTTTATTTTCTTGAGCATTATTGTTAGACAAAAATAATTACTGTGAAATGAACTACTATAAATTTTTTTTATAAGTACAGACATATGTACTATTTATATGTATATCACAAATACATCCCCATTACGTCATCAGTAACAAAGCATTTTCGATATGTATAATCATCCTCTTTATTAATGTTTTCAATGTTGAGTTGTATAAATCAAATTCATTCCTACTAATCTCTGAGTTTAATTCGTTCCTAAAGATTGCTTATAGTCCAAATTAATATTTCAAATACATCATGCTTAAATAAACTTAAATAAGTTGACTACTCTCTTCATGACCGGCTCGTAATTCAAATACAACTCATACAGTAAAACAAACAAACAAACATAAACATTATCATGTGAAGTTTCCGTTGTATTAATTCACAATGGTTTGTTGGATTTATTCCTGGTCAGATTGTTCATTGCTCTCAAGCCTATTCTTTCTACATATTTATGTGTATATGAACATGTTTTAATATCATTTTTTGTATTGAAGTGAACAATTCGTATTTTATGTACATATCAATCTAAGAGCTCAAATATTTGATTTGTAAAGTCAATAACCTTACTAGGGAGATATGTACATACATAGATTCATGCATAGTCTTAAATCAAAATTATTAATAATAGCTTTTATGTATCAACTCTACTCATACCTATAAATAGATAAACATCAAGAGATATTAAATAATATCCTATGTACATATATATATATATATATATATATGTATATATATATATATGATTTAATTGAAAATTACAATTTTAATATTCATTTGTTTATATTAAGAAGTATTTTATAAATATATCCATATATATTTATTAGGGCTGGGACGGTATGCGGTTCGGTACAGTATATGTTCTTAGTAAAATGGTTTTTTTAATAGAATTAGTTTAGTCTTTCAAGTTTTTTCGATATTCTATTTTTTAATAATTTATTTTCTGTAAAAATAAAATATTCCTAAATATACTTAACTTCTCTAAAAAATAAAGGTTGATATAAAATATACATGGGTTAGATAATACTATTATTCATAAGTGTATAATTTTTTTGCAAAGAAATTAACATGCCTACATTTTCCGTAAATAAACAAGATCAATTAGCAATCACAGTATCACCAGCTGTCTAAGCAGTTATTTCGTGAAGCTAACGTAGAAACAATGGAAAATTTATCTAAATTATCCCTCCACCATACCACTGGGTTTTTGTTAACTGGGATGCAATTCATCATTTTGTTAGTCATTATCTCTTTTTCTATTTCTTTTGGATAATGTTTTATTTCTTTTGACTCAGATTCGTTGGTATCACAAAATATTTCTGTCATTTTTTGAAGTTCGTTTCAATAATTGTTGAATAAATTGGGGATTGTTGTTCCAAATATCGTTCAAACATATCATAAGTAGTATTCTATTGGGTTGAAACATTGTGAATTTATTTGTGTTGAGGTGGCATAAAGAACTTTAGTTTATTTTTGAAAATTTGACAGACACTTGTGGTTCTATGAAAAAAAAAAGTTACAACACTCCTTACCTTTTCGCGAAAAAATATTTAAATATATCACTAGAAGAGAGGTTTAATGTATGTACAAAGAAGCTAGTCTGTGGGTCTAGCCCAACTATATCTTTGATGGCATTGACAATATTTTTGACATTGTTCGTTGTCACTGGTATTGTGATATTTTTGTGAAAAGTAATATCCAAAATTTTGTACTATTAAAATATTTAACATGTGATTATATACGGTACGTGCCGAACCGTAAGGCTCGTACCGAACTGAATCACTGTACAATCCTGTACTGTACCAGTCCTTATATATTATATATATGTATATACATTACATATAATAAATTTAATATTCAAAAAGTACAGTTACTTTTCTACCTTATAATTTTTTTTTATTATAGAGCTTTCAAATATTTATTTTTTCCCTTCTTTTATAGACCATAAATCATTAAATGGAGAAAAAAGGTTAGAACATATCTACATACATACAATTTCTACACAAGTCCTCACTATTTCACACATTGTGCTTAAATAAATTAAATATTTCAAGTTTTTATGAAATATTATGTAGTCGTATGATATAAGTGAAAATTCATTTTTTATTTATTTTAAATCTTTATTTTCATTCCTTGAAATATATTTATATGTACATACATACTTTTCTGAACGTATGTACATGGGTTATACATATATTTTCTTACATATGTATACATATATGTACTTATGTTGACAAGCTTATGAGGATATTACATCCCCTTTCATGATACAAAATTGTTGGTGTATTTTTAAGAATTTCTTTATCTCATCTATTTACAAGATGTATTTTTTTTTGTCAACAGTCGATTTTTATGTACACTTATTATTATGTTCTGATAAACATTGATTGATAAATATCAAAGGAGCTCATGTTAGGCTGTGTAGAACAATAGGGCAACGGTAAGAAAATTAACAAAGAAGTGGCACAAGGTCTTAGTAAACAAACAATTAATGTACATATATAACCGAAGAAGGCATGAACAATCACAAAAAAAATAAAAAACATAGCCACAAATCTACGCAAAAATACTGAGTCTTACTAAACAAATAACTAAATAAACAGTTTATTTAATTGACAAACTACAAATGGATTTTTGAGCTTTTTTAGTCTGGATTTTTTCCTTTTTCTTTTGGGAAAGGATAGGTTGAGTGACGGAATGAACTATATTGTATACATACCTATAATTTGAAATGTATTTTATTTTATTTATTTTGAGATTATATGGCTTACAAGTCATTGAATAATAACATATTTGGGCATTTATTTTTAGTATGTACAATGTACATACATATGTACATACCACTGGCCATTAATTATGTACATACATAATAATAATAATATTTATACATACCTGCATAGAGATCCCAAGGTCAGTTACAACCGAATACGAAACTCAAAAATGTAAAACTACTTACATACATAGGCAATAGATCATTGACTAAGAATTAGCTTAATAATCTAGGCATAATGTATAAATAATGTACTTTAACTTCATTTCCCTGAATACGTTGTGATCTTTTATAAGTGTATGAATGTAAGCATGTTTCTACATATATACATATAACAGGAGCATCTCTTAAATCTTTTACTTATTTACCTATGTTGGGTAATATATACACATGTATACATACATATAAATCAAGCCAACATTAATTTTTGTGTTTTCTTGTTCCATTTCGAAATAGCTCTTATGTAATCTCTTACTTTTAGAGACTGTTGTCTGCATGGCGTCCTCATTCTGAAAGTCAGACATCATCGTATTGGATGAGGCATAAAAGACCAAAGTCAATACAATTAAAAATCCGATTCAACCAAAGAAAATAGCAAATATCTCTTTTTTAGCTTTATCTTAGCTTCATTATATCCCAGAGCTTAAAATGTACTAATAATTAAATTAGAATAAAAAACAGACTCACCATTCTTTAATTTCGTTTTATTCAAACATCAGTTGTTATTGTTGTTTAGGCACCAATTATGCCAATTCTATACAACAATTTATTTTTTTAGCTTACATTTCAAGTCTGTGAATGAGTTTCCATTTTGTTGAATAACTATATCAGCAGTTATATCTCCAAAATGATGTTTTTTTAAGCGTAAAACATAATTTGGGACATAGCTCATACAAATGAGCTATGGAGATAAGCTTTTCAAACATTAGCAAAAATGACTATATTGAAATCAAATTTGGGCACACCACTAGGAAAAAGTACTTAAGTTCTCATTCCTGATCTAAAAAAGGTACACTTTTACTCGAGATTAATTAGTTACCCGTAAAAATAAAGTGTCCAGTTTTTTAAAAGATGCTATTTTATTTTTTTAATCATCAATAATAAACAAAGTAATGTATAAAAATAAATTTGAACATTCTAATTTTGCATACGCTAAAGCTAAAGTTTTATTTTTTTTTGAGGGTTGGAGGGTTGAAAGTTGTTGCTTTTTTGCCCATAACGACTTTGTTACAGAAGGGAAAGTAGTCAAATATGCTAACCCGTTAGCGAAAGAGTAACAAAGTTAGTAACACCGCTATTCCAATTTCTAATTAAAAATGGCTTCTCTATTATTATTATTATCATTATTCAAGTAATTAATATCATTTATAATTATCCAATTGGACAATTATGATAGGGATATAATTTTTATTAACAAACTATGTACAGCCTTTTTACTATAATTTATACAAATACCTTTGTAGACTTAACATAATTCCAAAATTTATTTGCGATATGAGTCATATAAAAAAGTTATATCAAAAAAAAAAATTTTGTGCATTTATTTGTTCGTATTATAGACTTTGATTTTATAAGAATGTGTAGCTATATTTTAAGTCTTTCTTTGACCTAATAAATGAAGAATGTAAACTATTGACTGTTATTTATACATTTTATACGATGAATAAACTATTTAATAAACTAAAAGCTTTTCATTAACAAAAGATTGTTGCTCTTTATACTTGATTTTTTGATTGATTATTTTATGGAGAAGGTTCCAAGCGTTTTATTGAGGAAAGAAAGGACTACATAGATCTAAAGATTTATTTGAGAAATAAATCTTTATTTTAAAACCCTTTTAAATCAGCATTAAATATGTATAAGAAATAAATATTTAAATGATGAAAATATTATCCTTTAGCTGTTGTGGAAAGAATATTTCTCTGGAATAAATACAAATATTCACATATTTACAAATTTATAATCGTAGTTGTATGTTTTTGAGAATGTTTTGTATTAATGGTGCCCTCTGGAAAAATCCTTGTTTCATCACATAATACAGAAAATATAAAAGCAAATTGTCATTGTAAATGAAATGAAAATGAATATTTGGAGGTATATAAAGCTAATTCAATTATCGATATATATATATATGTTTTATTATATGAGATACATATGTTTTAACCCCCTATCCTCCCCACATAAAAAATAATGGTAATTATATATTTTAAATATAGTCTCATTTTTCAGATAATCTTGTAAAGATGAGCCTAAAAGATTATAAATATCCTAGTCCATATAATGTGTAAACTTTACTCTATGGTGTATTTTGGCTGCACATCTAAAGTTTTGAAATTTTACAAAACTAATAATAAAATAATTAAAGCATTTCCTTCCCAATACGAATGAAATTGCCAAATATCAAGGAAGGGAATGTTCAAAAGACTATTATTTGGTGGATAATGGCGTATTTTAATAGATCACTAAATTTTATTTTTTTTAATAAGTTATAATAATAATATTTTGCATTTCATAATATGATTCATTTAATTTTCCAAGAGTCAACATAAAATTTTAATTTTCTTTCTGTTAAAAAAACTGCTTCTCATAAATAACATTCACTGAACTTCCAAAAAATAAGTTTTTATCATGACACGTGTTTCATTAATACTTTGAATTATTAAATTAATTTTAATATGTTGTAATGTTGATCATAATTAATTGTTAAAATCAAGATGTAACTTGTCATATTTCAAAATAACTATCTAAATAAGTACATTTTTCAAAAAATCTATAATCGAGGAGTTGTCGAGCTCTGCACCATATATACAGGGTCTGCCATATCTTTTAGGGCATTTTCAATCTACTTAATTTGTGTGGATATGACAAAAATTTTATTAAACGACAAATGACTATAAATATTTATGAAAAAAACGCGTTTTTTATGGAAGGTTGTGTAAGTGGAATTCCGTTGTTTTTCCCCCAAAAAAAGAAGGAAATACAAAAGTTTTTCTCTGAATCAAAAACAAAGAAGTAAGGAAAAACGATACCTTCAAGACCCTTGTTTTCACATTTCATTATGGATACTACGTTAATCTAACAAATAATAAGCCAAATAATTGTTATTCTATTCTTTCATTACATGTCTTTATTGTGTGTTTACATACATATGAAGACTATCAATACACCTATGTATATATTTTTATATATAAAAACTTATTTTGTGCTTGTATAATTTTTTTGTGTATTCTACTTGTTTTTAAAACAAACTAAATACAAATTGGTTTTATTGTGAGGAAATTAAATTATATTTATTTATGTATCTCATGCTGTATGTACGTAGTTAGTTCACTCTTGTACGTATTTATAATAAACAAACACACAAGTGGATACACTACTACTATTATTTCAATGGCATTGAACATGTATACATTTGTAAATACTAAATAAAATTATGGCAAACTGTTACTTTTTTACATTAGTTTTTTTGCATTTATTTATAAATAAACATTCTAATACCAAAAAAAAACAAAAACTCCAAATAGGAAGCAAATGAAAAACATACCATAAATTAAAAAGCAGTTACGCCTATTCTGAATCATAGTAATAAATTGTATGCTTATGTTTATTGTACAAATAATAATAATAACAACCCAGTAGCACGAACAAACAAATTAACTATGGAATGAATTCCAGCTTAACAAAAGACACATCCTTGTTGTTCTTCTCGTTGTCGAACTCTTTACACTTCATGTTTTATTGGGTAACTATATCTTTTGCTATTTATTACATATCTACTTACATATAAATATACGCATACGTAGGAAGCAATTCTTCACCTACTATTTTTTGTTAGCATTTTTTGTATCGACATAATCAATTATCTATGTATGTACATAAGGGAGAAAAAAATATAATATAATATATATATATATACCTTCTTCTATTCTAAGCGTGTTTTTTAAACAAATTTATATGACAGAAATACCGACATAATATGTATGCTACAGATTGTAGGTATCTAAATGTACTTATTCTCTAGATCAAAATAAACTAATACAATTCATATCCATCATTTTGCAAAGTTGGTGTAAGTTAGAACAATACTGATTTGGATTTTTTGAAACTGATACCTTTTATATCCTTTTGATTTATTGTGGATTCGGTTTTATTTTTTTGAAGGCCAGTGTAGTCATACATAGGATTTTATGCTAGTTTTTTGGCATCTATTAATACTAAATGAGAGTTAAAAGTAAAGTCATACCTATAATTGTATACATACATTCATTGTCAGGGTCAAAAATGTTTAAACTAAAGGTAAAAGAACTTCCAGAAAGGGACACGCTGGTCATTTAAAAAAATATTTTTTTTTGTTGATGTTTGGGTTTTATTTTAAAAAGTTGATTTTTTTTTTTTTAGGGGGGGGGGGATAAATAATTATCAGTAATAATTGGCAACCTTGGCATGATTTGAGCATATCATTTTTCAAAGGCGTACCAGCATATCAATCATACCATTACTTGCTTTTTTCCACTTTATACTTTTATTCAATTATTGAGTTGTAGTTGTCTTTACTTTAATCAATTTTAAAAAAAGCATTGCATTGAATACATCTCGGTCATTTTATATTTTAAAAGAAAATGTGACATATATTTATGTATTGTGAATTTACGTTTATTAAATATTATTAACACAAGTTTAGGTCCATAACTCTAAGTTTGAGAGGGTATACTACCAACCACATCTCTTTGTGTGTCCAGACAGCTATTAAATACACCCCAAAAAATCTCCTCAAAATTTATTTTTTGTAAGCATAATATTTTTATTAAGAGCTCCTGGGTGGTATATGTAAGCCAAATAAAGTGGCTTGATTTGGACTTGTCTAAAAATCTTTACACTATTACTAGAAAATCTATTTGATGTAGGAAACAAATATATTCTACAAATGGAAGACTGTATGTAATGTACTCATATTGTATGTAGACACTTACATAAGTACATACCTAAATCTTTGCCAAGTTTAAATTTTGTAGAGTTTGTAGTTTGTAATAAAATCTTTACACTATTTTTAAAAGAATATTCACGGCACAAAAAAAGTACAAGGTTTTTTTTATTCATGTATCCAAAAAATAAAAAATAATAAGAGATTTTTTAAATACTTCATATTCATATATTTTCTACTATGAATTTTGTTTTATATTATTGATAAATCTTCTTCATTTTTTTTACTACTCACCAAACCATACTTTATCTCTACTATAATATTCTAAGGGTCATTGGTCATGAATAGTACATATACAAGTAAGAAGTATGTGTACCAAAAAGATAAAACAAAATAAATAATGGAATGCCAATTTACCTATAGCCTCGTATCTCCTTCAGATATTTTGTTGATTCTTCTGATAAAGCAACACTCATTATTTGCGTCCTTGCTCAAGGTGCAGTTTTATCTTCAAATTTTTTACATCTACTTTTAGAAAACTTTTGAATGATTTAGTATATTTCAGTTTTTACATTTTGATATTTTCCCCCTTGGTGTAAAATAAGTTTTTTTTTTCTTTTAACTTTTGACTTGTTAAATATTTGAGAAGCTCTCTTTTCTTGGCATATTAAACATACATTTAAAAAAAGACATTTTATGTAAGTGTTTAAATATATAAATATATAGCTTCATATTATCCAAAGTTTCTTCATAATTAGTAGTTAATAAATGGTGAAATACTAAACATAATGATTAGAGAGTCAATAGTTAGCAATTATGCTTGCATAACCACAGAACATGTATTGGATGTAAAGTGTTTTTCAATTAGAGCGACGCATTTTCTTTTTCAAATAAAATTAAGAGGGTTTGAGATATAAACAAATTTCTTTTTATTGTTAAAACACATTTAATTACAATTAAGTATGAAATTCAATTTCTTTTGCATGACCACCACGAGCATGCTTGTAGAAGTCCAATCGTTGAACCCAGTTTTCCACCACTTTTTAGCATAAATCGACCAAAATTGCAGGAGTTTTACATTCAATATTTGCTTTGAGCTCGTCTAGTGTTGCTGGCTTGTTGGTGTATATCAATGACTTTACGTGGCCTTATAGAAAATAGTCCAAATGATTGGTTCATTTCTGGAAACAACACGTTCACCGAGTTTGCTCTTCAATAAATCGAGTGTACTGTTTGCTGATTGGCAAGTCTTGTTGAAACCACATGTCCTTTAAGTCCATACCATCCAATTAGGACCAAAAATAATCCGTTATCATGACTTGATATCGATTTCTATTCACAGTAATGTGGTAATTATTATCATCAACAACAAAAATATGGCCCAATAACACCACAAGCATAAAATTCACACCAAGCAGTAAGTTTTTGGGATGCAATGGTGTCTCTTGAAGCACATGTATGTCTTTGCCTCACAAATAACGCATATTTTGCTTATTAACAAACCCATTGAGACAAAAAAATTAATTTACATCAGACCTCTTAAAGTTGCCACAACCGAACGTGAATTTTGGTAATAAATTTGGAAAATTTTCAAAAACTATTCAAGGTTGCTCCATGATGTGAATAGAAATGTACACAAAAAAAATAAAATATGACGTAGTTCGCCGTCCCAACTTAAATAAAAATGCGTCATCCCAATTAAAAAAACCGTTACATATGAATGTCTATCAGAAAGTCGAGACATTTTATAATTTGTGATTTTTTAAAAAGTTTCAACGTTTGTCTTTCTTTGTCTTTTGACATCTTTGATATATTTACCAACATACATATTTGAAAAATGATAATTTTGAATATGTATAATTTATTTATTTTTTATATTGACTCTTATGAATAATTAATTAATTTTTGTAGACACATATAGGTAAAAAATAGGACGGATCTAAGCAATATAGGGGTATGGGTCTCTTACCTATAACAGTGAGGTTGATGAGAGTGTTCCTTGTTTGAGCCTCAGTAAAGTCAACACGACAGCGATAGAGTCCAGCATCTGATCCACCAATGTCATGAACGCGGAGTACGGCTGGAAAGGCATCGGGTCTAAACTGTGCTCTGGAGCCAAACCACTTTTCATCAGACCAGACCTCTGCCATCGCTATACCGTCATTATCCACTTCCAAACTAAAATAGTTTAAAAAAACAAAACAAACAGAATTTACTACATAGTCTTATTACCAACAAAATATAAATAAAGAAATCAAATGCTCTCTATGTTATAGTAAATCATTAGTGAAATAATATTTATGTTTTTATGTAGAATAAATCTCTTGGGATATAAAGAAATAATGTCTATGCAATTTCTGTGCCCTTTTCATGCAATAAATCTTTTTTTTTTAATATAAGCGTCACAACTATTTTGCTATATATTCAACATAATAGAGAGACATTTTAAATGTTGTACATACATATTCCATGAACATATTTATTCAAAATATATATAACCCTACAATCATAAATCTGCACATGCAGAATACTACCATTCAATTTTATGTTTAATAAAAATGATTATATTGATACAAATTAAATCAAACACTATTATATCCATGTAAGAAGCTAACACACATAGGTATTATTTCTATCTTTGTGTTTTTCTAATAAAAAATCTTCACTCTGAAGTACATAATTTGACGAAATATATATATTTCTTTTAAAAACTTTGTAGAGAACGCTTTCACTAACGTTATAGATGGATCAATAAACTGAAAATAACACCATGTAAGAATATAAGTTGGTTATGTACAAGTATATCTATAAACCGTCCAATTCATTTGTTAATAGGAGATGTTATTACTAAAAGGACTTGGAAATAAAAAAATGTACTATCTACAGCCATGTCTGAACTGATCGAATCCGGACTAGATCATGTATTACTCGATTTAGTTTGTTATAAAACAAAATGAACGAATTTCAAAAAAATCTTAGGGAAACATCATCTAATAAAAAAAATACAGTAAATTTTGAGACTTCATCTCATAGTTGCTTGTAAAAACAAAAGTATTTTTTTCTTCATATTGGAGTGAGGGTTTTTATTCTCATAGGATTTGGTTGTTTATACATAGAGTTAGAAAAGGAAAAATCTCTCCAAACGTCCATGTAATTCCTTTATTTCAGTTTGGCAGCTTCATTAGTAGAATTCTTTTTTGAGTAGTGATCCGCTACCTCTCTAAACCGTTTGAACTATTATTTACCATTGTTATTGTGGCTCTACTCTCTTTATTAAGACTTACTTTGTCCATTCCTTTTAACCTCAAACTAACATTGACAAAGAATCCACCGGTTTTTTTACCCTAAATGGCCGTACTCTCTTCAGATCTTCTAATCATCTATAACACATTTCGAGTGAAATCTGAATATTGAATGAATATTTCCCATTTATATCTCTTGTTCCAGTCAATAATTTTATCATTTTCGTTTATTTTTGAATCCTTACCTTGTTTGACTGCCCTCGAAAAAAATATACGAAGAGGTTTATTGGCGGGCGCCAAGTCTTCTTGAATAGCAGAAAAAAGGAACGATGAATGATTTTATTTTGTATACCTTTTCATTACGTTAGAGATGATGAAATAGATCCTTAAGAATCTATCTTGAATCTTCTTCTTGGGTTAAAAAGTACTGCAAATTACACATAGTAATAATTTTACAAAAAGGGTGAACACACAAGGCAATGTGTAAAATAGTTTGAGTTATAAAGGATCAAGTTTTATTATTGAACATTATTAGTTGAATTTTATGACGTCAACATTTAGAATTAACCAATGCAGTTACATCAGCATAATTATATTGAGTAAAAGTCGCATAACTCGAACCTAACAGCCCTCTCCCATCTGGCATAGAAGGATATTCATACTTTATATTAAAAAATGTCTCAATTAGTTTAAATAAATTAATTATTGATAAGAAGTATAAGAAACAATTATTATAAAATTAAAAATTTTTTTCTATCTTGAATAATAAAAAAAATTACTATGTAGCCTTCATGTTAGAATTTTTCAACTTCCTTTGTATTTACCTATTTTATAATCTCACAACAAACTTGTAAATTATGTTTGTATATGATGAGTGCTAATAATTATATTTTTTTTCTTCTTTTTCAAATATATAAAACTTTCTTTGTCTTTTCTTTTAATACAATAGATTAGTTATAAACTTGGATATGAGATAAAATATAAATATGCACAGTGTATGTGTGTGTTACTTCTTTTTTGCAATACAAAGTATTATGATAAATATGCATACATACATAAATATATGTATGTAAGTAATAATTTTATGTACTCATATCATCAAATGCATGTTTATTTTTCAGGATGTTTATTAAAACTAATTATAGTTTCAAGTGAAATTCAAATGTTTATGTTTAGTTTTTTTTTGTTTTTGCTTTTGTGATCCGAATATATGTACGTACTTCTAAGTGTAGTCTACACAAGCAGGCCTACACATAAATTTTAATCATATTTCCCTATGTACACATATTCCTCCCTTCTCTATTCTTGAAACTGCATTTTTCAAATTGTACAATCTATCTAATTATGAATCATAAATCATTTTGAGCTCTCGATGAGTTGAAATAACCATTATTATTAATATATGTATTTTGCAAAACATATTTTGATCATGCATTTCAATAGATTTTGTATGGTTGTGCCCATTAGATATAATAAGAATGATGAAATAGGTAGTTGCCAAGTAGAAGTAAAACATCACCTTGGTCATGGCCAAAGTAAATATAAAATGAATGAGCAGGAATTAAAACAATTTGCTGTTAATTTCAAGGTATATTTGTTTAATATAGTTTGTTTGTTTTTTCTAAGGTAGATTGATATTTATTTATCTTTTTAAACTTTATCAATCGCTCATTTCCTGTAAAATTCCATCAAATATACAGAATAGACAAATGGGAAGAAAAAAAGGGAATTCAAAAAATATTTTTATCTTTCTAACTGTGAATTTTTGACAATTTTCTAAAAGTAAAATTAAAATTCCAGGTTGTTTAGCATCATGATTCTCTTTTTGTACTATAAAATAAAGAATTTTTTTCTGAGAAACTGTTGTTCTTAAAGATAATTTTTGTACCTATGTCATCTCAATTCCAAGACATTTTTAAATAGGTAATATCAAATATGAGATTGTTCACATCTCAAAATAACTTGTTAAAAAAACCCTTCATGAGAGTCTTTATTTTGTTATATTTTTAGTATTGGAAACTAATTATTTCTTTGAAATTTCTTACTATATCTAAAAAAGAAAGGTATATTTTTCTCATTAAGTGACAAACAATGTATTTATGACGACCAAAAATGAAATACATAGTGCTATGTTTACGAACTTTATGTATATAAATGACTGATTGCCAACTTTTTTATCTAATTAACATAGAAATTTTTTAGTACAATATAAGTACTTTAATTTTTTTTCAAAATTCCATCCTATTCCTATAAACCTATCTACTTACAAGAATAACATTGCTTTGTTCTTTTTAAGGAAATACCTTCTCATTAAAAAGAAATAAACACAAACTGACAGCTAAAATCCACAGATTCATATTGATTTTATTTCTTCTTTCTGTATAAATATTTATGAAATATATTAATTTGTAATGAGGGTTGAATTCATCAAATTAGTTCTCCATTAAATATGATAAGTCATAGGAGAAATTCTCCCCCCCCCCCTCTTTTGTCCCCTTTAAGTTATGGTGCAAATTATCTAATAGGTATTACCTACGTAAATTAGTAAATAATATATATATGTAAAATTTAGATATTTTCCAAATTCTAGATGGAAATAACGGAGTTACTTTTTTCACCTAGGGGCTAACTCATTTTCTTACTTTTCCTTCTGTTATGGAAAAAAATTACAAAAAACACTTTAATTCTATTAATGATTTATCTGTCTCAACTCTGATTGTCATAAATTCATTAAGATCCTTTCCTTTGTGAATAATAATAAAATTAATTTAGAGTTTGTGAAATTAGGAAGCTCTGGATTCAAATTTATTTTTCTGTTTTAGTTCATTTAAATTAAAAATAAAGTATCATTTATTAAAGTAACAGACACTAACTTACTAATTACTTTTGCTCTTGAGTAACAGTTGCACTATTTTGGCTACGTAAATAGTAATGAAAATTATATATCTCGTTTTTCCATGTACCGTGACCAACACGGGATTTGATAGAGTCATGGATAAATAATACACAAGTAATAATCAGAAAAAGTTGAAAAACACGTTATTGCTATTGTTTAATAACAATGTCATCTTTGCTCTTACCTGGACACTCTCACTTTTATATAGATAACTCTAAATTTTTTCTCTCAGTTATTAATAAGTCTATTTTTACTCCTTGTAAGGCTTCTGAACATTCATTTACTGAATAGAGTTAAATATAATCACTGGGCGGTAAAGATGTTCTTCTACTTACTGAAATAGCTGTATTGAATAACGTAATAGGATAGAATCAAAAGATGCAAATAAAGCTGTTATGTGACTAGTGTTCTGAACTATGTTAATCAGCTGAAATCAAACTAAATCTTTCTAAACCTAAATATAAACATATTTCTAAATCTATTTTTTAAATATATAAAAATCTAAGATGGTGTTATTAATCAACTGCCATAAGTATCATTTTTGATATTTTCCTTCATTTTTTTGGAAGAAGAGTTGAGAAATGTAATCAAGGTTGCCATATGTCCTATGTACCTCATTTTAAATCAGCTTACAATTTTTTCACTACATACAATCTCCAACTATCCATGTTCCAAACGTGGACTTATTGAAGTTGAATCCAATCTTGTAAAGGAGTGGATATACAGTTGTTAATTTACGGCAATTATTGAGAAAATTGTCTAGCCACCAGTTAATTTTTTGGTCTTTTTTTCTTTCTCTTTTTATTTGTAAGAAAGATTTAATGAGGCAATGAAATTTTCTATAGACTAACTACATACATACATAACATTAAATTGTGCATAATTTTAACTATAATTCTGTAACCTTCATGTAAACTTTGCTATCATTTTATGCCTGTAAGTAGTACTTACATATACTTATATATATGTAGGTACACATAAATGGTGTAGATTTCTATTTTATTTGTTACTCTGATAAGGAAAAGAGAAAAATAAAAATAAATATTATAATACACACACAGACAAAAAAAATCCTCTTAAATCAAAGAAATATATGATAAATAAAATAAAAAAAATACTATGTAGTAAAGTTTTCTTTTTATTTTCACCAATAAAAATTTAATCTTACATGTTTTGCATTCAGAATGAATAAAACAAAGAAACAAAAAGAACGGATAAGTTTCTAGGACTCAAGTTTCCTTTTGATGAAGTTGCATACATGTTTAAAGAAAGACGAAAAAATCACACATGTGTTTTTATTTTTTCTAATCAGATCAAAACCTTTTCGTACTCATTGAGTTGAAGACTAAAAATAAATGAAAAAAAAAAAAAAATCAACCAACCAACTAAGTACTACTTATTTTCATTCCTCACGTATGTAACAATTATACCACATTAAATCAATAGCATTTAACTAATCATGCGTTTGTTTACTCTCTCTCTCTCTCGCTCTTTATTTCTTAGTGGTTCACCGATAATCGATATAAATGGAAATAATTGATATGTTATAAGCAATCATTACCTACTTATAATAAGGAGGCAAAAAACAACAAAAACTACTGTTCATGTAATTGAATAATGAATGAAGTTGTTCATTATGATGATGTCCCCATTTCTCATAATATGACCATTAAAATATGACATTGAGCTTGATATATATTCTAGGTAGAATGTGTACATATATATATATATATATATATATATATGTATGTATGAATTAAAACTTGAGGTTTCTTTTTTATATATATTATAAAAACTTTTACTCGTAAATTAAAATGGAGAAAAGGTTCCATTTTGTAACCCTCAGAGCATAAAATTGAATTTAATATTTGAAATAAGAAGTAAATTAGTTAGTTATGAAACTAAATTTTTACATAAAGAATCTTTAATGCAGTAAGTTTTATAAGTAAAAAAATTGTTAATTTTATTTCTATTATAGTATTATATATCCAAAAATATTTAATGCTAATTTTATTTAATTGCTAAATATTAAACTAGAATGCAACTATTTTCCTTAATTTATGTATTTTTAATAAAAAGAGATGAATCACAACTTACATATGCTATGATTCATAAAAGTTCTGATTGCACATAATTATGCATCAAGCTAAGTTTTTTAATCAAAAGAAAAGTTATACTTTCAATTTTATCCATCTTTTCCATTTTTAATATTTAGTAGTAAGTACTGCTCTTCTGATGCATATCATATCAGATTTATTCATATCTGATGTCTCAAAAAAAAAAAAAAAATGAAGATACACATGAATATGAGTTATATAATCTCTAGAACCTTCATTATATTATTCATACTTCTTTTTTTTTTTCATATATGACTTTTTCAATGGAAAGCATACATCCAAGCTTTGCCTTAGAGTCTGTATGTGTGTCTGTATAGATAAAAGGATTATTAAGCTTTCGACTCAAAAGCAATCACAAAGAAATGTGTGTATGTGTTTGTTTTTTTTGTTTTTTTTCATAATGAGTGATATATTTATTATTTAAGTATTTTGAATGGAATTACACAAAATATCGATATGGCGTACACATTACACTCTTTTTTGGGTACATAATATTTTATAACTGTGTACTCAAAGAGTGTAGTCTATTTCCTTTGTAGAGACAGGTATTTTCTTAAATAATGAATTGACATTTTTGCACCATTTAGCTTCAATGTGTGAAAAAACTGCATATAATAATTTATATAATATATATTATATGTAGAATTGGAAGACAATTAAATAGTAATAGCAATTTTGAGATATATTATCCTTGCCTTCTTTGATGGGTCACAAATATATTTTTGTTTTCAGAAATAGTAATTCGCTAGTTAACTTTTTATATGTATGTATATTACATTTTCATAAAGTCACATTCAAGTAGGCTCTTTTTTTTAATATTTTTTTTTTCATTATGCTTACTATTTTTGTGAAAGGATTCAATGTACATATGTATATGAAAGGAAGAGTCTTTAAAACTTCCTTTGATGTAATAGATCAAAATTATAGTATTATTGTCTATATTAAACAAAAGAAGGATCATTTCCTTTAGAGCATTGCCAAAGAAATAACATCTTTTTATAATTTATATTTTATATGAATAATAAACCAAAGATTCTATAGGAGCCTCTTTCCCTCACAACAAAATAAATAGTAAGTATTTCATCTAAATAAAAGATTTTTTTTTTACCTTGGAAACTTAATTTATTTACAATGAGTAAGTAACTCATCTGTCATCATAAGTACCTATATTCATACCCATATAGGTATCATTATGTACCTCTTTTTGCATATTTTATTATCATTTGTTCAAATTGATCACAATCTACTCCTTTTCATTGGCCAAACAACCTTCATTCATAAATAATGAAGCGAGGACAGAAAGTCATATTATATGTGCCTCCATGCACAAAAACAAACATTGAAAATGTTTGCAAAACAAAGGAACACATAATAAACAAAATCTATCTCCTAAGAGACGAAAAAAAGTAGAGAATCTTAACGCAAAAATGATGCATCACTCATATATTGGTATATTTACAAATATGTATTTATTTTCTATACCTTGTAGGATCAAAGGTTATAAATAATGTGCATTTGTCTTAGTATTTCATTATTACTCTAAGCCTATTGCTTCACAGTATATATATAACATATTCAGACACAAGGTGTAATTTTTATTAATACAAAAATGTCTTGAAAAGAAAAACCATACTATAGCAAAACTCGGATCCCTCCGAGACTAGTTCAAAGCAAAAATAAACGGAGTTTTACTGTGTATGCATACAGAAATTGGATTATGAGCATTGAAGAAGTGCTTACAATCTAAAATACTCGTCAACCAAACCTAACTATGAAATTGCAACTTGTAAATTTACTACCATTTTATGACAAGGATCATCAATATGTCTAGTGCCAAGAAGTTGAATGTCTATCATCAGCAAGGAATCTTCCCATCAATCTAATTTATCACTCGTTATCCAAATTGCAAACAAGGATTTATTATTTATTTGCTCAAAGAAACCCCAAGAAATATACAAAAAATCCTTTCATTTAGAGTTCTATTGTATTTTTGATATTGTTAGTATACCCGCATCCTTATGATAAAATTTATTTCGTTTTTACGTACATATAATTTTACTTCATGTAGATGAGGGATGTCCAACCATATTATAATTCCATAAGTTATTTTTGTTCATATTTCCATTAGTTATTGGGATAAAAAAATGATTTTGTCCATATAAACTTTGTGAAAAAATTAGTCTATTGTATTTTGAACAACAGCTTCAAATTCAATGAATATCTACTTTAAATACAGATTGAGCCAGGGGTTTTTAAGTCATATATGCCTTTGCTTTTGATTGCAGACGAAAACACTTATAAAAATCCATATATTTATGTTTATATATTCATTTTGTTGGATAAGTATATACATGTGTAAACTCCTTCATCACAAGTTTGAAAAATGCACTAAATATAAATAAAGTCCTTTAGAACACTAAAATAAAAAATAAATATGTATAGCCATCAATTATTTTGATGACACATGAATATAAAGATTAAGAAATAAAGTTCAATCATTTGGCAAGAAAAAAACATTTTCCTTCTCTTTTAGCTTTATTGTATTATTACTATTTATGATTGCTTCAATTATATATTTTAAAAAAATATATGTACGTGACTATAGAGCTCTATTCATCAGAAATAAAATGTATTTACATTCGAAGAAAGAAAGTATTTTATATAAAAACATTAATTAATTCAAACCCATTGGTTCACTCTCATTTGTAACTTTTAATGAATAAATCTATAATATCTAAAATATATGACAGTGGAGACCGGAGACAGTTGCTAGGCTTTTCGTTCAACTACTCAGAGAAGGTTTGAGTTAGACGCAGTTTTTTATTGATTAAGTTTATTTTTAGATTTTGTTTAACTGTAATTTTTCAAGGATTTTATCTGAATGTGATCTATCAAATGTTGCAACGTAGCCAGAGACAGTAAAAAGAGCCAAAAAAAAAAGTAAGTTTGACTAAACTATTAAGAAAATGTAATCTAAGAATATATTTTTTATTAATTAATAACTAAACTTTTTAAAGTATTAAACTGACCATTAATTTTCAATTTATTATACCACATTAAGATATTGTAAGTTTTTTTTCTATTAATCATCTGATTACTATCATAGTCAGATCAGATAAATTTGTTCCAGTTCAGTGAGTGCAAGCACTCTCATCCTAATTTTATTTAGATCCCTGTATATATATATATATAAATAATACAGAATAATAAACAATACTTTCACAATTTGAATACTTGTTACAACTGACCACTTTGTACCGAATGTTACACTTTCCCAAATATTAATCTCCTTAATGGGTTAACATCGAATTTATACAAATTTTACATTATGTGATAACAAAATAATCAATCATTCAAATAATATAAATTACAGGGAAAACAATGATATATTATTATCTCTCAACATCAATTTTTATCAAATATCTCAAAGAAAAATTGACAAAAAGGTCTGATTTATTTGGTCAATAATTCTCAATACATTATAAAACGATGCTGTGAATTTTGTGTCTATAACTTTCTTGATGTAAGAGAAAATGGACTCGTTGCAATTGTTTCCAGTCTTCACTTAAAACAATTAAAATGTTATATCTAATCCAATATTGTATATACTACACAAAGGGTTTACTCAATGTGGAGATTCTTTTAATTTCTAATATGTGATATATTTATGTATAGGTATGTTGTTACAAATAGAGCTTCAGAACCCAAAGGCTTTTGAGATGGTCTTTAAAATATGTTTTTCTTTCTCTATATTTAAAAAATTACATTTTATAATTTTTTAACACATATGCTTACATACAAAAAAAAATAGAACAATATTTAAATATGGAAATACCATTATATAAATTATACTAACGATTACTTCTCCAATTTTAGAACAAAAAAATATTCATATTTTCAACGAACGATAAATAAATTATACATGAAAATGAATTTAGTTATTTAAATAATTTAGAACAAAAAAGAAACCGACTATTATGGATATCAAAATTGTGTAAAGTTAATTAATGAATGAGTATCCAACAGTTGAATTTACGAAAGGTCTTCACCATTAATTAATGTTTATGATACTGGCAATCAATGTAATTTAAGATATCTGACATCATGCAGACATCAATTGTCTCTTTTTGTTTAAAATATAAAAATTAACATAAAATTTAAATATTTCAATTGGGATGTAATTTTTCAAAATTTTAGGAGATTTTTTGGCATATGCCTTGGAAAGGTGTTGAGGAGTATTTTACAATGACCAAAGTGTCAGGCTACCATTTAATTATTTTAACTAGAATTGTGAGGTTTAATTTGCTAATTAACCAGTTATTGATTTTTAATTCCTATATAATTGGTATCGACCTCAAAAAATACATACCGGTCGAACCCTAGTTAGTAATAACATCTATTTATTGAACTAACATACATAATAAATAGTTTCTAATATCAAAAAATAAAATGAAATAATAAATCAAAATTAATTTCTTTTAATAAAATATTAGTTGTCATCTGTGAACTTTCCTGTAATCTTAAACAAATAACTACATTAATAAGATAAATTTATATGCTATTGTCTTTAATGATTTTTTTACTAATTAAATAGAATGTGTCATGTTTTTTTCATTTAAAGTTGACGGGAGTAAGAAAGCTACAAATTTCCATAATGCACTTTAATAAATAAATTAAAATGCTGCATTAATGTTAAGAATTACAAGAAAATGTGAATGTAAAAATGAGATAAGAGCAAATTCATGTTCTTTAAAAAAAGTTATAAAATTTGTTTATTTAGTTTATATATATAAAGGAGTCAAATTGCATGACTTGCAAATTTAATAAGACATACTTAAGCATGAAGTTTTAGCTATACTAGAAATATAAACTGCACTTTTTAATTCTTTTTCCTACATGTTTATCTCGTTATGCATTCTAGCTGGACCATCACAAATACAAATGTTATATCATTGAAAAATTATCATTAACTAAATTTTAGTGGGGGACACCAAAATCTTTGTATTATAGAGTATGGAATTTTTTTGACATTAATTTTCTCACGGTTCTAATGTCTCGTAATGACGTCATAATTTCTCTAAAGTAAATATCGTATCCTACTTCTTACTGATTTCAAATAGTTATTAACCCTTGTTATTAAGAAACCAGAGCACCATGAATAAATATCATACTGTTTTGAATTTTACACTCAAATAATAAATTAATACAGACCTCTAAGTCCATGTCCTAAAAAATTGTGTTTCTCAACTATATCTATGAAAAAGCACCATTATATTTTTGTACCTCCAGGACGAGTTATATGTTACACAGTGTTATTGAAGAAATTATCTAATACAAGATAATCCTAGAGGGGTACCACAGCTGAGTTTATTTGGGTACAAATGACCAAGGCCCCAGCAGTCTTTATGTCTTGGACACCGTCACCGTATTATATTTTTTAAACAAACAAAATTCAATATTTAAAAAACAAAAAGATCTATTGTATCTTTAATCTTTGTCTCAGGCCCCATATAGGGTAAAAACGGCAATAAGGGCCATTTGAAAAAACTTTGAACAAGCATTTTCATAAAAAAAGTTACACAGACTCAAATATTATCGATAGGGAGGGGGGGGGGAGGTGCAAGTCAAAAAGTTTTAGTCTTTCTGTTCTAATAAATCAAAGTAAAAGTAGTTATAATATTATTTGTACTTTGTCAATACTGTTTTATGTTTTTCCTAACATTTAATATGTTGATAATGGAATGAATGAAGTTAAATATGACGACGATATGAACCATATGCAAATAAAAAAATATTGGGTTTATTGTTATACATATTACATAAGTATGAAAATATCAAAGAATTTCTGTTCTTCATTTAAACATAAATTTTAATTTTTGCTTTTTTTAACATGTTGCAAGTATGTATATGTAGTATATGTAAATTTAGTTAGTTGATATTATACTTTTCTTTTGATTTATTGCCTGTTAAGTATAATTATATAACTACGTTCTGATTTATGAGCCTAGAGATACAAAGTTTGTTTGCTGTAATTTTTTGCAATATTCATTTGAATAATTTATTGTTGTATATGTGCCTTTTTAGATCACTTCTTCTTCAGTTATCATTTCCCTTCTACTTGGCTTTATACATAATATTGAATTGGAACAATTATGTTTTCTGTCAATAAAAAAGTGTGCATTTTTTTAGTATTGATGGATTGAAAAAGAACTTAATTCATCAATTATGTATGAAATAATAATACATGAATCTGAAAAATAATTATTTAATAACTTTAAGAAAGAAAATGTCCTTAAGCAACTAACAACTACAGAAAATGACCATTGCATTGTTGCTAAAAAAGATTTAAAGAAACGCATGCGACAAATAAAAAAAACGGAATAATCTCATGTTACCAATATAACAATATAATACAATTAGTCCCTTATGTTAGTGTTCAGAACGTTTATTCTTTAAAATCAAATCAAATCGTATTAATATATTCCTATTTAATAAAGAGGTGTCTACACAATATGTAATCTCTTGCATATCTATTGCTACTTATGTCATTTTCATCCAACTTTTGGAAGACTTCTTGTTAAATGGTAAGGATTAGGACATGACCAAATTATCAGTGAGCCGATTAAATCAACATATTTAAAGCAGTTTTAGATTAATCGGTAATAGAACCAAAGTTGCTGAATATTCGAGATATTTTATTTACCGAGAAACCATATCCATTTTTTTAAATAATAAAAAAGCAATAATATTAAAAGTATTAAACTAATTAACCATTTAGAATCCGACCGAGACCATTTCTGAAGCCTCTTCACCCTTAATTAATATTTATGACTCTAACAATCAATGAAATTTAAGATATCTGACATCACTTTTAACTGTCGTTTTATTTCTCTAAATTTTAGGATACTTTTTGTTATTTGCTTTGCCATGATGTTGAGAAAAATTATACAATGGACTTAGTGAACATATTTAGAGTATTATTTAATTATTTTTATGGGGTCTAAAGAGTTATTTTGACAAAAAATAAAAATATCCACTCAAGAATATGTTATCGGACCTTGAATCCCCCCCCCCCCCCCCCCCCCAAAAAAAAAAAAAATCCAGTATCAACCTCAAAAAATCACAATCGGATGAGCTCTACTTGGGATATTCCCACCTTTACAAGGAATAATAATAATTTGAGTTATATAAATCAACATTCAGCACACCAAGAAGGGGTATATTTAGCAATAGACAAATCAAGTTAAATAAGTACATGGATATTAATTGTTGTTGATGTTATGGGAGAACCATTTTGTTCAATATTGTAATTAATTGACTTAGATGAGTCATTATTTCTCTACTAGCATTTTCAACACAATAACGTATGTTGCTATTCGTGTACATGACTAGAAGTGCTTAAAGTAAATTCTTATAAAAAATATTAAGTTAGACTCATATTGTCACCTCTCTATATACATGTAACCAATAGCAATAATTGCAAATTTATACTTTTAATATTAATATGTATCTATGTGAACCTATAATCCATATATATATATTATATTACATATACACATTCATATTGATCTTAAATCTAATAAACTACTTAACCTCTATTTCTATGAATTATTAGTATTTGTGAAACAAATGTTCACTTACAAAAATTTACTTCGTTTTTGTACTCCGTTTTGATTCTACATATAAAAATAATTAACTTTTATTGTATTATTTAAGTATTGTATTTGATATTTTTTGTAGTCTGCAAATTAATGAACTTAAAATGCATTTATTTATTTTTTTGCTTTTTGACGTTCTAACAAAATGAAAGAATTCTACATCAAGAATAATTATGAGTTAACAATAAAAAAAATTGAATAGGAAAAAAATAAAAATAAACTTTTATAGATGAGTCTAAATATATGAAAAATTAAAATATTCTTGTAGAAGAAATTCATAAAAAAAGAAAAAGAAAATCAAGAAATGTTATTGTAGGTTTGTATACATTTATAAATATATGTTGTGTATAAGTTGTAACTTCTATAACTGCTATTCTGGTTATAACTGGATCATTCTTTTAACATTTTGTTGGCAACTGCTTTATGTATTTGTTATGCCCTTAGACTATAATAATTATTTCTCGATTCTCGTAGAAAGTACATCTACGTATTAAATATTTAGAAATTAAAAATACACACATTTTATGGGGATTAACTTCTTTTCTCGTTTTATTTGTGATATACTCAAATGGGTTGAATAAAACCCACTTTGGGATAGAAGAGCAAAATTTCCATAATTTAATTATTTATTGTAGACTCGGCAGAAAATCAGCTGACGACAAAGGTCTCTTAGTAATATCGTATTTTATATGACATTATCTCAGGCACGGTTTGTACGCTCACCACTAGTGGCTTTTTTCACATCTCCACGAATGATTGATAATTAATCATCTAAATGCCCGGTTTTAGAAACTAAGTAAGGCTTGATTAGATGCAATAAAAAATGCAATCCGCGTGTAGTGTCTACTACAATTCGTAGATTACATATATTTGTATATTTAAACTTTATTAAAGGTAAAAATTTCAATCTATGTATTTCATGTTACACAATTAAATTACCAATGGCCGATGACTTCAAATCAACTAATATAAAGATATTTTTCTCTATTTTTAAATGTTTTTAAGCTCTCCATGGATCAAAAATGGTGAACAATTATGTCACACTGGCTTATAATGTGATATTATATCAATAAAAAAAAGTTATACATAGCATCATACTATGTTTATGTACAAAATGTAATTAATGTACCAAATTACATCATTAGATTGCTTATTCGAATTAATCTATCAAATTAAAGGATTGCATTTTGATTTTCATATTTTGGTTTATGTCAGAAGTGTATTATAGAATTCCAATGTTCAATACGCTTATTTTAAATCAGTTTGAGAATGAATTATGATGAATTATATAAGTTTTTGAGCAGTAAATTAATTTGGAATTTAATATCAACGCTCTATAAAGTTTCAAAATAGACCCTGTTCTCCCTAATTATGGTTTTTGTGTAATAGTATTAAAATAAAAGTTAACAAAACTCTCCAATTCTGATTTATATACAAATGTATCATATAAAATAAAGTATATTATATCATTATAAATATATCATAGCTACAAACATATCTTTTAATATTTTTTAATATATAAATAAAATTAAGGAATTCTTTACAAATAATAAGAGTTTGAAGTTTATAACAAAAACCAAAAGGATAGGTACCTAAAAGAATAAAGAATAATATAAAGACCCCTTACCTATAAATGGGAATGCCCAAGTCCTCTTTGTACCATAGTATTAATGTTACTCTCTCGTGATTGTTTGGTAAAGATATATCGCATGGAAGATTTGTACTACTATTGGCCAACGCTGTTATCAGAGTTGTTGTATTTGACCCTACAATAAAAAAATAAAATATCTAATATTATAAACATATAGGTAGGCATTGAACAATATATTACATTCCTAAGTTATTCAATTCATGTTTGACATGTTCAGTTAACATACATATAAACAGAATAAACTTTGTTAAAATAAACTAAAATCATGAGCATGACTCAAGAGACCATCCTAAATTCTCAGGCAGAAAAGTACATATTTGGAGTTTATAGGTAAATCAAGAAAACACAATCATTTTATATTTATTTTTTGTATACTCAATAATTAGTAATGTAAACAGGTCAACAGATAGGTAGGTAAAGAGAAATTAATAAAATAATTGGGTAAACAGACAAAAAAGTCCATAATTATTTTTATAAGTACATCAATTAACTATCGTCTATAATATTTATTTTTTCGTACATAAAATTAATCAACTATTGATTTGACATTTCAGTTAATAAATAATTTTTAATAGAGTAAAATACATTTAATGATTCATATACGCATGAATTCATATACATTTTGACTAGTGTTTATTTAGGATTTCTAATTAGATAGATATTTAGGAAATTGAGAATACGACACTCATAACATACAAACATTGTAAGTTTTGTCAATTTCATATATGCATTTCGTGTTCTGTAGAGACGCAAAGTACCCATTTTTTACTGTATACATTAAAAGATAGTCATCATTTTCCTAAATTGATTCTATTCCTCTATATGTATATATGTTAGAACCTATATATTTTTTTCTATTTCTACTAAATATCCATATATATATATATATGTATATATATATACATAAATGTATGCTTGCTTCAGTACAGGGTTGTTGATAGTGTCTAACAAAATATGGAAATAAAGAAATTCAATTTACTGTTTATCATCATTATTTGAAAGGTAGTTTATATATATTTTTATATCTCTGGTTAGTAAGGAGATATCTAACCAGTAGTATTGGATTTATGTTGCTACATTTCTTATACAAAAGGATTGTTGTTAGAAGTACAAATAAATTGTACAATAAAAATCCATAAAATATATACGACTGAATGCGTACAAAACATCCTTGAAAAGATGAGATTAAACTTTAAAATTAAAGATGTATCTCGTCCTATAATTTATTAACTAATATTTAGTTACACAACTCAATAATACAATTAAATGCTTTCATAGCTAATAATATTTAATAGTACATAAGAGTACTTGATGTTTATGACAAATTATTTATTAGATTTATCATTTCATGTTCGGTTTTTGAGCACTTTTGATTTAAATTTCTTAAGAAAGAGTGTAGTTTTTTTCTACCTGTTTCATTTTACTTATAAATATGAGAGTAACCATACCTACTGACTTTATTATACTAATATACAAATTTACACTATTTTTTCAACTATCGATTTGTCCACTTCTTTTCAAATTGCTAGTGTTCTGAAAGTTGATGGGTTGAACTCAAGTAAGCTTTTGTGAATTTGTGAACAAATTAGTGACTTTTGTTTCAAAAGAAATTGAAAATCTTCTAAAATCTTTGATAATAAAAATTTAGTAATACAACAGCAGTGTACTAGTCCCAATTTGGTAATAGGTAATTACTAGAAATAATAAATTTTGAAGTGAAAAGTACAAATTCAAGTATTTACAGAGCATTTAAAAAATTACTACAATTCTAGTAAACTTAAAAACCAGGCCTGAGAGGATGTCATAAAAAGTATGTTAGTCCTGGAAGAGACCCAATCTGCCCATCTTGTTTGGGGCTATTTGAAACTTCAAAATAGGAAATAATAATTAATGAAAATACAAATAATTTTCAGGTGTTCAACTGTTCACTTTTTCTCAAGCATGAACTTTCTGTACACGCTTTTAAAGTTACTTGCTGTATATTAATTTTAAGATTCTATCAATATCCAACAAAAAAAAATGTAATATACAAATATTATGCACTATGTTGCTTATTATTGTAACTCCTAGAAAGCCTTATGAACTTTCAATATTAAAGCCATTATTAAATTAGTTTGTAGAATATTTAAGCTTATTAAATATTTGATATCTTTCATATTAGTATTATTTATGCATAGTTTATAAATGAGATGTAATGTATGTTTTAATGTTTTATCCAATACATAGGCTTAGCAAGGTCTAGTATATTTTGTAGTTTTCGTAATACAAAAGAAGCCATCCTCCTTGATCATCAATTACAATTAATTACAAATTTTAATTAACTTCAATGACAATTTAATGAACATGTTTGAGTTTGTAAGTACATACATTTACATAGTAAATGTAAATATGCTCGAGAGTCCAATTACATTAGGAAATGAGCTACAAAACATAAGTAAGTATCTGTATGTTTTAGTTGTAATAAAATGTAAAATAATATTTTTATAGATTGTCTTAACTTTACCACAAAAAATAATATTTATTATAGTTATTAAACAAATTTACACATATGTATGTTATCTTTTATCTATCTACACAAAAGCTAGCAAGAAGGACTTTTATTAAAAATAGTTTAGAATATATATTTGTATTGTGTATTCTACAACTTATTATTTTCCATTTCTATTAATTAATTAACTTGACTAATTATTTAGAGTTGCTGCTAAGTGAACACCCTACAACACAGAATCGGGTAATGGTTAGTCAGAATTTTCGATTTTTTTTTTGAAAATTTAGTTTTTATCAATTTTTAATAATATATATTTTTTTAAACGATCAAAATCGAAGATTTTCCATTAAAAAAAAATTAAAACTTTTGAGTAATTGTTGGCCACAATATCTGTATTTTGTAGCACTTTTTTCGATGATGCAGTACGTTAGAAAAACTGAAAGAAATCATCTTTTTATAATAATAAACTGATTGCATATTTATAATTCCATCCATTAAATTTTAGATTAAAAATATTGTCAAATTACTGAAATCGAGGATTCGAATACTTATGTACCATGAAGGTATGTTGTAGAAATACCGAGTCATAATCAAAGATATAGAATATGATGGATACTCAGATGTGAATGGCTATATTGGAAGCAAATATGTAGGGTCTAAATCATCAAATGAAGGCCTTATACTATAGGTAGCCAACATTCCTATGGCTATAGGTAATTGACCAAAATATTTTGATGAATTATTGGGATGGTTATACTAATGAAGTAATAATATAAATTTGGTTTTTTGTTCATGATTGCTTTTGTGTGTGTGTGTGTTTTTTTTTTTTTTTGTACCCAAGTACAACTAATTTATTCCGAATAAACAACATTTCATTAAAACATTATTATTTAATTTCATGACTTATAATTTTTTCAATAATTTGGGTAAAATCTTTTGGGAGGGGTGTTCGTGTACTCCTTAGTTTATATAAAATTAACTGGACTCTCAATATAACTATATTGATAACGTCCTGATGGGGACCAGTATAAAAATAAACAAAGTCCGTATTCAGAAGGTGTTGATCCAACTTTCTGTAAAATATTTCCCTTATATAGTCCCATATTCTGGACATGTTCTTGCACTCTAGTAAGAAATGTCTAGCCGTCTCTAATGCTCCATTGCAGAAAAAGCAAAGTCTTTCCTCTGGTGTCCTGCCAAATACACTTCCTAAGGAGAGTGTATTAGTAACAATCCTGTACCTTAACCAAACCAGTGAATAATTCATCTTTAGGGAACTAAGGCCTTTGATGATTTCTCTTGCTGAACTTTTCAATCTAAAAATATCTTTTCTTCTATCGATTTGTTTTAAAAAATGGGTTTTCGTGTTTTTGTCCAATAACAAAAATCTTATTTTCTTATTCCATATGAACTTTAAAAAATTAAAAAACTATCTCTTGGACCTCCTTCTCGTTTTGAAAAATGTATTTTCCTAAAAACCTTTTCCCTTTCTAAAATTTCATTTAATGTGAAATTGTTTTCCTTATTAAAAACTTCCCCCAGAAACGTGATCTTCTTTTTCAGCGAAGTTCCTGATATAAAGGATAACCGTTTGTTATCGGTCACTGGTTCTTGCCAGCCCATCTCTTCAAGCACTTTTGAGGATAATGCACAAAATACTTCTACGTTACATTAATACATTAATTTTACCTAAAGTAATACATATTTTAAGATTAGCTCCCTATTCGGAAGATTTTAGTAATAAAATCGAATCAATATGCGAGACATTTTTATTCCCTCAAGGAAGAAGTAAAATAATAACATAGAATCGGGTAAATTGCCCCAAAAAATTGGAGGACTGGGTTTACTTTCATTTAAAAACTTTTGGAAGACATTGAATTTCACTTGGTTTAAAAGAATTTTTGATAGAGGTCCCATATGGACAGAATTTTAAGACTGATTTTTTCCGAAGAAAATGACAAATCCTTAGAGGAAGCAAAAGGGGGTGGTCCAGGAAAGATAATTACTGCTATGAAAAAGATGAGCTCTTTCTGGCTTTTGTGTTTATGGTCAAATGTGAGTTAGAACATTTGGTAAATACCACCTTATTTTTTATTTTCAGAACTTTTAATTTATTTATGAATCATCAGCTGTTCATTTAAAATACACCATAGGGATCTTCACATCCAATTATTGATTTAATTTAATTCAAATATGACTGTTTTTCTTTGTCATCAAGATGTATTCTAAAGAAGTCATTAGTTTTTTTTTTTTCATTTTTAAAACCATTTGATCAGATTTCCATGGGATTCATTAGAAATGGTTCATTTTATTTAATAAATATATCAACTCTGTGTTCCTAACAAGACGTCACTTCGATTTATCATGCAATCTGATATGTCAGTGAAAACGTTCTTTAAACACTTTATTTACATTTGTAATTATGCTTGTATCAATTTACGAAAGGCAAATAATTGGTGGTATGTTTAAATTATGTATAACTTAGTAGCTACCATTATTCCTGTACCTTCGACGTATTCACATTAAATATTTATACACCTGTTTGTAAGAATATAAACACTTATATTCATTGAATGCATATATAAGGACTATTAGTAACATTATGTAACTTAAGGGACAATTTCGAGGGAAAAAAAAAGGGGGGGGGGGCAAATCCTAGCAATAACAAAACCAAACGATTTGTATAAACTGAAATGAACCATTAAGGCAATTACATACATAGGAATTCCAACGATTTTATTTCTTAGTCATGGCCCAAAATTGTCTAATGTGAGCAAATTAAGGAACGGAAGAAAATTACATTAAATTTAAACATTTCACATTTTATGGGGCCTCAAAAAATAATTTAAATTCCTAAATAAAAGTAACCTACAATTATATGTATCATGATTAATTAAAAAGTATATTAATGAGTATGAATAGGACTATATTTCATATAAGCCTAGAGTGGCCCAAAAAAATTGAATATTAGAAAAGTGAAACTCTTACTCTGAGGATTCGTGAGATTTATCTCAGAAATACTGCGTGAAAATTTTGATGACAATATGTTAATATTTAATAGTGTCGACAGGTGTCACAGGTTATCAATTTCTAAATGAAGTCCCCACATGAATGCTTCTTCTAAACAATCTTATAATACAAATTGTAATTATAGGGTACAGATTCAATTATGAAGTTTTATTTGTTGAAGTTGTTAAGATTTGGAATAATGTATATACATATAGGGTTTTATGTTCAAATCGGTGCATTGTCTAAATCAACTTAAATATAACATAAAACACTGAGTTTTTATATGAATTTATATCTGATCTTATAAATATAATTATCTTTTGTAGGCTCAGAGTAAAAGTGTAACAATATGTTTTTAGTCAACAATGAGACTCTATAAGTCATCTTCGAAAGAGTTTCGTCTGAATGGTTGTGAAGAAAATGGTCATGGTAGAATGAGTATGTATATTATTTTTATGGCCTCTCTCTTCACAAGAATATAACTATTTCTATATTCGCCATGACTTTAAGCATCAAACCATAACAAACTTTATCCTAAAAGGATTGAGATATTGGCTCATCAAGACATATAAATATTAGAATAAAAACGCATCGATTTGAACATAAGTTGTTTTGTTATAACGGCAAAATTAATTGGAAAATGCTCAAAATGCCTGTATATATAAAAACTATCGTTTAAATAGGATTTGTACACAAGCTTTCCCGCAATTTTAAATGAGAAAAATTATGTGTATGCAATGTTATATACTTTTAAAACGAGGTAAACGATTATTTAAAAACAAGCACAGTTTATATGTATACATTATTTTATATGCATTATAAATGATGCAGGTTAAAATCCATGTGTGGATGCATTATTTGCAAGGAGTCATTAATATTTAATATTTGTATCTAAATGAAAAAAAAATAATTTTTTGGTAAAAACGTATTTAGAGCACTTACATAATTCATTAATCAAGATACATGTACATTGTAGGTATGAGTCATGAGAATGTTTATTTCCAATGGTCGAAAGAAATATAACTCATCAATTGGACTTGTTATTTGTTCTCAAAACATAAGCAGCCCTGAATACTAATCATAAAAATGACAATTTCCAATTTTTTATTTTATGTATTTATGTAAATATACGGTTCCAAGAATTTCATGGATACATTATTTCGCGTCGTATTCAAATTTCTGGTATGTTTTAAGATAACTATCTATATTTTAGACCAAGAATGTACAACTTGACACTCGCAGGATGGATTGAAACCCACTTAATGAATCAATATTCACTCAAATTGTAACTCCAAATAGTGATACTAGCATTGAATTTAATAAAATATTACTTTGTTTTGACCTTTGAAAATAGATAAATTTAGGCATTCTTTGACCCATTACGAAATAAGATTAGAAATTCCTAGTCTGAAGAGAGCTTTCATAAGTTAGCTTTATTTGACTCTACTATAGCCTTTCAAATATAATATTATTAAATCAATATTGGGAATTTGTAGAACATTTATGTACAATTGGTGACACCAGCAAAGCATGAATAAGAAGGATTTATAAACAGAAAGGGAAGATAATTAATTAGTTCAAAAATACAAATTAACATTTTTTGACAATATACATTTTGATAAAATCATTCTTTGTATTTATGAACCACAATATCTATACGTACTCCTTAAAAGTCAAACTATGAAGCCAATCTTTTTTCACATCATTTTTTTGCATACTAAAAATTGTACATATTTTAAGGATATTTATGAACGTACATCAATGTGTAATCTGACATGGTAGAGGCAAGCAGAATAACAATGTTAGAATATATACATACATACATACACAAATATAGTATGTATGTATGTAAGAAAATTTATTTTCCCCTCAAAGAAAATCGGATGCGAGCATAAATACTTATGTGTATGTACATACATACATATATGGTATACATAAGCTGTGTATATTTAGGCAGATAAAAGAAACCCTTTTCATATACAAATAGGTAGAAACAAAATTATTTAGAATTTTTATTAGTACGTAGTTATCTATTATGTTGATAGGAAAATTTATGCCTCAACAAATAATTCAGCAATAAGACTACGGAAAATGATCATTTTTGTACCTTCCTTTTTTGGTATGAAATGAAGACCAAGAAATGCTTTGGAATTAATATCGATGAAAACTATGGTTATTTACTAATAGATACATATATTTTTTTTATTTTATACGATGAATGACTTATAACGATATAATTAGTTTAATTTTCTGTATATGTGTTCAAGTTCTGACAACATTTACATAAAATAGTGCCGTCAATTCTACCAAAGCTAAGGTAGAATGGCAAGCTCCAGGAACATAGCAGAAATACATACACAAATAACTTGCCCATCAAATTTATTTAACTAAATGTTTTCTGGTGGCCAAGGTATGGCAGCTAACATAAACAATTGACACCACAGATGCAGAGTGTTTTCACGTGGCGTCATCATGACGTATATGAAATCAATATTTTGTCTGCGTCATGACAAGTGCAAATTTAACATTAAAAAATATCATAATTACAGCTTTTATATTAAGAAAATTGTATGCTCGTATATCGAGATTTCACTGTATTTAGTTTAAATAAATAGTTAGCTTAATAATTTTTGTATGTATATATTTATGTGTGTATTTCCTCGATAACAATTAACCAACCAAATTCTACGCATGATATAACAAACTCTGAATATATGTATGTACCAATATAATTTATATTAGTGCTGGGAAATATCCAAGCCAAAAAAAAAAACCATACTTTATTAATGTAATCTTATTGGAAATTCATTATTATCAAAAAACGATGGTTGAATCTATTAGCAAAATAAATAAATAATTTGATTATATATCCTTGCCATTTGAATTTTTATAGATAGGTATCTATTTCTAAAAAAATTCATAATAATTCATAATAATTAATTCATTGCAATGAAAAAAAAACGTGATGTAATTACATATTTTAAAATACTATAGAAGATTGATAGTTTAAAATATTATATAAGTACAAACATGATAAAAATCAATCATAATTTGTCTGTTTAAAAGTATATTATATGAGGGTATAAAATACAATTACTTGCACTGATGATGTTGTTTGTTTCAAAATTAATATTCATATCCATTCAAGTCATTAAAGGCTTGAATGAGATCATCGATATTTAATTAATGGATTATATTTATTTATTCAATACAATTGTTGTCTTTAATTTCAATTGTTTTTACTCTGTAACCTTATTAAATCATTTGCTTCATTATGGCGTCTATGAATCACAATCATTTTGTGTCTTTAGCTAAAACGTTTCTTAATAAATAAACAAAATAAAAATTATACTTTGTTAAACAATTAACATATCCCTTCTACTATTGGATAAAAAATAGTTAAAACAGCTAGAGAGAATGTATTAATTGCCAATTATTTACAATTTAATTTGTGACTTTAGTGAAAAATTGAGTTTACTGTGAGACTGGGGCATAAAATAGCTGATACAACAGAGTGTACATATAGAGAGAAAACCCAATCAAAAGGTGAAGTTTTCCTAGCTAAAATATTTTTCTGTAAAATACAAATATTGTATTTTTCTAATTTTCAATACCTTTGAAACTCATACAGTACAGTGTATTCATTTACCTCGTGTGTACTCTAGATTCCAGGACGATTGATATGTCATATCTCACTTATTCTATGGTTGACCCTCGTATTTTATCTCTAACTAACTGATATATGGTTTTTTCGACCTTTTTTACTTTCTGTCTTTTGGAGAAAGGTTGAGAGGTGTTGAAATCAAATTATTTATCATTGAATTGTAAAATTTGGATTTGTTTAAATCATATCTATTGTTAATGTGATTGTATTCCCTTCGTCTTGACATTATAAACACACATACATATGTACAAAATACAGAAACATATTCATAGTTCAATAAAAAAAGAAAATATTTTGTAATGTGTATATTAAATATGACATTTTGCCAGTTGAATAATATAAAAAAAATTTCACAAATGAATACATGAAAAATTAGATATGACGGGAGAAATATAAAAAAATAAAATGTATAGATTTACATAAATTAAGTGAAGCTATTTTGCAAAAAAAAAAAAAAAAATTATAAAAAATATAAATGTGATATTAGAATATGAAGTTCCCTTTCTACAATAAAATAATAAAAAAGTTATAACATCAGTTGTATCATTGAAAATATATTAGAAGAGAGTCAATTTTTTTTTATATATTGATATGAAAAAAAATTTAAAATTAAATTAAAATGTGATAAAAGGGTTTTGTTTAATACTTGTGCATTTATATTCTTTGGAAAAAAAATGCAATGACAGGAATTTTGTTTTATGATTGGAATTATTATAGTAAATTCTACTGCAAATAAATATTTTCTTTATGTTATTATCGACGTCTTTTCCTTCAAATCTTTTGGATACTATTTTACAAAATTTTTTTGTTGATTCTCAAATATGGAAAAAATAGTAAATATTACATATACATTGAGTTATGGTTTTAATGGTTTCATAATTCATACTGATTGAAAATTTCAGGAATGGTTGAAAGAAATAATACTATTTCATTCAAGTCAGGATCTGAATCCCCTTGATTGTTTTGTATAAGACTATCTAGAAACGAAGATTTGTTCCTAACATAATTAAGTATTTCTCTGTCACGTGTAAGAGACTTCTGAGCTAGTATATTTGTAAATTATACAACTCATTCTAAACTTGTTTATCGAATGTAGTGGTTATATTGAATATGTTATAAATAAAAAATAAAACTAGAAATATAGTCTATAACTTTTATTTTTACTATTTCCTAAATTTAATTTTGTCTTTTTAATGATCGTATAAATTTGTATCTTTACAACTTATGAACAACCATGTACATATATAGTAATAAATAAACCAAAAAGCAATCAACATAAAACTAAAAAGTACTACATTTCACTATCAAATACGTCAAGTAAATTGAATACTTTAAACTATGTAAATTAGGGTAATTTAATATAATTAAAAGTCAAAAATAAGTTCATTCACAAAATATCTATTTAGTCAAAAATATTTTATTAAGAAAATAGCTCAATTTTAAGTCATTCTACAGCAAAAAAAATCCAAAAATATCAAAAAATAGAACCATACACAAATCTCAGAATTGGCTCTTTTAACTCAGAATGAAGATATTTGCATATTTAGGTATGAAAATTTTTTAAACTTTTAAGCCCTTATAAGTTTAGAGACCTTATCCCTAGATTTAATATATTCAAGTATTAGGACTTTATAAGTGATTAAGCGCTAATAACACTCATTAAAAAATTTGATAAATTCTTCTTGAGGAAATTATATTTAACCAAGGAAACTTTAAACGCTCATATCTCTGAATTTAATCAAGCAAATGACTTAAAAGCTTTATAACTTTTAAACATATTCGTGTTTTATAAGCATAGAATTGGCGTATTTTGTAGCATGATAATATAAATTTTTTCTTTTTTTCAGATAAAAAACTTACAATGACAAGAGAGAAGCCTTTTATTCAATCTTGACAATTTTTCTCTACGTTGAATTACCAAACTGATTTTTTAACCATAATGTAGTAAAAATATGTTGTTTACAAACATATTATTTGTAGTTTCCACCCAATATTTTAAATAGGACTTGAAAATTTTTATTAGGAAATTACTTGAGGTTATTTTTTGTGTAGTTGCTTTTTACTATTTCATATTACAAACCTAAATTTACATTTTTGAAATTGATATTCGAATATAAATAAGATGGAAATTATGATGTCATATAGCATCAAAACTTAATTTAAGAAGACCTGGCATTCTAAACATTCTATGGCTTAATTTTATGACCTGATATATACATAATCATATTTAAGAGAGCGCTTTCTATCGATTAAGGCCAACTTGCAGGGTCCCCTTTGATGTTTGTTTTCTTTCTATTTTTAAACTTTGTTACATATACCATATAATGTGATAAATGATAATTTGCATTGGCAATATAAAAGGGACTGTCAAGGGTAAGTATATGCTAAAATAACTCAAACAAGTTTTATTAGCCACAATCCTCAAACTTATAAAGTATACATGAAAAGACTCTCAGAAAAGTGGATTTTTAATCAAATTTTTCAACCAAAGCAAAACATCATTCTTATTTGGAATCAATGTATGTACAGCATTACTCTTGTCTAGAGAGCTCGATCGATATGAGCCAAGAACCAAATAATTTGATACATATTTTTTAAATATTAATCTTTGAAATCCCAGTAAAAATAACCTCAGATAAGCCCTAATATGGTCATTCAGTCACTGTTTAACCTTTCCAATCATCATATCAAAGCCTAAAACCATCTGCCAATATTTTGACAAATGACATCCTAGATTTTTTCTCCTGAGAATTTTCTAAATTGAGTTAAATTTTATTCTACTCATGGCCGGGGGTAGCAACGCATATTTTAAATTCAATTGACTGTCAGGGTCAAAAGTTTTAATTAACAAACTCTCAGAAATGACTTCGTTTTATGTTTTTAAAGGTTAAGTAGCTTATTAAAAAGTTTTAATCTCATTATTTTTGAACAAAAATTGTTGATTTTCTTTTTATAGACATATATTATGTATATAATTTATTTTAAATAACTGGATATTTTTTTCTTCAAGGAAATATATTATCAGCAAGTCATTACAACTGTGACTGATTAATCTAAAACTGCATAAAATCAGTCGATTTTATTGGATCACCAATGTATATTCGGCGAGCCCTAATTTAGGCACTGTCATCTTGGAGTTTATTTTATATATGACAAACTAAGTTGTTTATACAGCTAGAGGAAGAGAAATAGTTCTTGATAAAACGCGAATGTAACTATCATCATCACATAAAGTAGTTCATAGGTAACGTTTATTTGAAACATTACGTGATAATAAGACATACTTCAAATAGTAAACACAGCAAGTAGAAACAATCAAGTATTGCAGTAGATTTGTTCCTCCTCTTAATATGATGCGTACAACATAAATTTCTTTATTTGCAACATAATAATAGAGTTGTAAAGGAATGAAGAATGAAAAGAATATTAAAATGTATGACTTCATAAAATGACTCTGCATGAAAGGCAAGCATCTGCATCAATAAAACATTGCAAATTATATTTGCTACATGACATAAACTGCTTGTACCTAAATACCTATAAACATATATATTAAATGCTGTTATACCAATTAATGTATACCGTTCTCTTAATATTTTATTAGTCTTAGGTAATTTAGTAATTTGTATGGCTTTTAAGATGATTTGGTTTTATTAAATTAATAGATCTTTATATACCTTGGATTTACACATTAATCTATCCAGTTGTGAATTGAACTCAATAACTTTTTCTCTCATTTAAACAATTACGTTTATTAAAAGATTTGAAACAAAAAAAATAATACAACTTTGGGTCTAAATAGACCATGGTTAAACAATTTGTATCATCTCTAATGTAAAATATAAGTGTATTTTTATTGAAGCCTTAACACTTTGAAAATAAAACAATTTTAATGAAAGTGTGGAAGATAGAAAAATTATCAGAAAAAATGATATTGAGTTTTATTGAAAGTAATAGGAAATTATACTTTTGTGGAACAGAGGTCGATTTTTTGTATTGGACATTTTTTTTCTAATTGAATTTTTCTCTTCTAAATAAACTTATTTAGATTTTTTTAGACATGTCATTCCTTCCACTATCTTGAAATATGATTAATTTTTTTTATTTTAGACCCTTATTTAAATATTGCTATAACTCTCAATAATGGATTCGGGATCATTTGGTTCAGTAGTGAATTGCCATTACATTCAATCAAAGTTATTTTGTTAGATTGCAAAAGGAAACATCAAGTTTTAGGTGGGATCTCATTTTTTTCAGAATGTGTATTAGATAATGTAAAAAATAATTGTCGGGTACTTCGATGAATAAGCCAGCGTACTCTAGATCAAAACAGACACTCTTAGTCCAGGCCTGTCAGACATCTTAAGCTATTAATAAAATTTTTTACTATAATTGAAACAATTTCTTGTAAATTAGGATTGATTGAAGATTAAACCTATAGCTTAAAATTGGAACTTGAGAGATCAGAAAATGTTTTTTTTTTACAAAAATGTCATTAACTTAACTTTAGACAAATTGTATACTGATGATGAACTAAACAAAGTGATGCTAACAGCAAGAGTCCATTTTTTACAAATTTTATGTTAGAATAATTGATTTTATTTTTTTAATATTTATGTCAAGTTTATAAATAAATACATTTAGAAAATAAATAGTTGAACTCCGAGCACTGTACTTCAAAATCGATAATTTCCAGTATCTACCAATATATCAGCAAAGTTTTAAATCCTTTTTGATTAAGCAAAATCTAATACTTGTTTAATACGCTGGAAGTAATCGATTTTGTGATAAATTGTTCAAGAGGACATTCTGTTAGAAATTAAAATATCTTTCCTAATTGAAAGTGAGTGTTACTTTTAAATGAATGTTTCTTTTCATTTCTACTTTTAAAGTAACAAGGACAATTATTTCATTATTGATTAATCAAATCATGGACAAAATCATCTTACTCACTAATAATATTATTGTGATTTCTATAATTAGCAAAAACAATGCATCACAATTCAAATTTCTTGGGGTATTTGTACAATAAAAAACTAATAATTGAATTCAAAATCGCTCTGCAAAATTTATAGACAACACTTTGAGGAAAAAAAATACTTTGAAAATTATTACAAAGGAAAAAAAAATTGTATATCTGAAAATATGCAGAAAAAGTTAAATATATGGATATACGTATACACATGTCAATGTTTGTTGATTCTTCCTTAATATAATGCAGGGTTCATGATGACTCATAAAATGTGTTGAGTTGAGTTTTAGTTTTAGGTTTAAATTTCAGGTTTAATTTTTCGTTTTTCAACATGTCTGAAATATGATGATTAAAATACAATTTTGAGAAATGTTGTTGAAACCCAAAAGTTTAAATGAAATTTTGAGAATCCATGATTTATTTCTTGAGATACATAACCTATTAATCAAGAAACCAACCGTACAATTCTTAAATTTAGTAGTATATCTAAACTCAATAGTTATTGTTTCGTAGTTAATGAATTAATAAAAATTTGGTAACTGTTTTGAAAATTGGAAATAATGCACTGCATCTTGGGCCGCGGGGGGGGGGGGGGAGGAATACATTGAGGGGAATGAAATGAATTTTGATGATTAAATAAAGATTTTTTGATTCCGATATTTTTTGTCTATAGTAGTATGTTATGTAATTCTATAAACAATTTCAAGAAAGTTGTCAAGCGCAAATTCTAACTGGCCTAGAGTTGTTGTTTTTTTAGATATTATATTACTCTACTGTATGTCGTTCACGTTGATAGATAAATAGAAATAAACTATTTAAACAATATTATGGTTACATTTCCATTACATATAATCTCTTGCATAATTTATACTCAATGTAAAGTTATTGAGTGCTTGTTGAAAGGATCATTTAAAGTAGTGAAGTCTTTTTTTTTTTTTGTTTTTTTTCAAAACCTTTTTTAAAATACTGGACTACCTAAAAAAAGTTAAATGTCCTCATAGTCTACTTTTAAGACTAACATTGACGTCCAATATTAATATTAATTGACATATTAATATTAACATACTATTTAGCCCCAACTATCTAATCCAATCCTAAACTAATTTAGAATTTCCTGTAAATTCTAGACTCTCAGGCCTTTCCTTTTTGCACAACCCCTGATTAGGAAACAAAACAGCAGTAAACTCATGTACATTTAAAATAATATCTTACGGATTGAAGTTTCACACTTTATTATGTTTAAAGTATTTAGTATAATATGTAAAGTACATTTTGTACCCCAATAGTAAAAGTGTAACAATATTTTTTTTTCACAAATGAGATTTTGGGCTCACATTGACATAGTACATGCAATGCAATTATGAATATTCTGATTTTGAATATTTTAATCGGCAATAATCTTCAAAGATTAAAGCTGCTCCATACCGACAATTTGTTGCCGTATAAGCCCCCTTAAAATGAGACGACTAAATATTATTCTTCTAAATTGAAATCATTTGTGTATGCATTCTATTGTGTCATTTTAATTCAAACATTCTTATATCAAAGAATTTCAAATACATTTACAATGATCAAGGAATTCTGTCAACTAACATAAAAATATGTTTTTAAACTATTATTACCTCATATCAATATTTTTTCTTGTACCTAAAAGTACATATTCTTATAACAAATTTTTTTAAAATTTTTTTGGAGAGAAGTTATCAATATATTGTAATATGTGTATAGGTATGTATGAATATAAATGATCATTTAAAAAATAAAAACGTTTGAAATTCAATTATTGAAGTGTCAAGTGTGAGATAAAAGTATTTTTATTTTTATTGTTGATAAAAAATGTAAAAAAATATAAAAATAAATTTCATATCATTATTGAAAATTGATTGCACTTTTGTGTTAAATTGATAATCATAAGAGAATACCATTTTGAGATACACTTAATATCATTAAACTTGAAAAAAAAAAGATGGAATCTTGATGAAAATAACGACCACAAAGGACAAAATACAGTTTCAAGAGTAAAAGAATGAAATAAGTTTGAGTTAAAATTTCAGAGTTTTCAATGTATTGAAATATTACTTTTAACATACTGTAATTTGTAACACATTCAACTTCTTATAAATTAACTTAAATTATAAAAATAATAAAATTTATATTATAGATCAGAATTATTGATCAGGGAAATTCATTTGAATATAGTGTAGAACATCTGCATAGGATTTATGTATTCTAATGAAGTGTACATTAATATAAAATAAAAAAAAAATAAGTATAATGGCAAACCCTTGCTACAAAAACAATGAAATTATGAATGAAAGAATATTGCTCTTTCAATGCATTACCCTCATTCTCAAAATCAATTTTTCTAAAATATCTCAAATTTTTCTCTCTCACAATATTTGAAAAGTAAGGATACAATTATAATGTTATCTTTAGGAATATATCTTTTTTGTTGTTTGTGAAAAAGTTGCATCAGTTCCATGTCTTCTCTGTTATGATACGTACTATTGAACATGTTACTCAATATTTTTGAACAAAATCATATTTCATATCAAATTTTTTGTTTATATTTTGTCATCGAACTCACTCATCTTTTACGTATTAATTGTAATTTATTAACATATATTTTTAATTATTTATTAATTAGGTTTTAACTTTATTTGTACATAGTTGTATAGATCTAAAATCATTTCATCAAAAGTCGCACCCTGCTTTGATCTCACTTGTGTTTTTGTTTTTTTTCATTCATGTATGTAATAATATATTACATTTCTTATTTTTTGATTAAAAATTGTCGGTGATATGTTTTAATTATTTCTCTGGTAAAGGTCTTCAACCCAAATTATGACTCATCAAAGAAAATATGATCAAATAATTTTATTTTTGTAGGTTTTAAGTCATTAAATACAATATATATATATGTATAAATCCATATTTTCTAACGTGGGGAACGACAACAAATGGTATACATACTCATTAAGAAATCAAATTAAGAAACATAACATATATATATATATATATATATAATCAAATAATTTCTAGATTTTTTTGACTAATTAAATGTGATACTTTCGTAGGTAGATGTTTTACTTCCCTTATTCTTTTTTTAGCTTTGAGTTTAAGTTAAGATTTTCAAATCTTCACATTGAATGACATGTTCAAGAGTTGCTATGTTTATACTTCAAAATATGTATTATGGTATTGCCTTGTAAAATGAAGTATAAATATTGCCATTACAAATTAATGATTATGTGTTAACTTTTTCCGTGAAACAAACAAAAACATTTGGTGACTGTACCTACAATCAAAGTTAAGCTATTATGAGTATATCCAAATGCTACTATAACATAAATAGATTAGTGACTGTCTATGTATATTTCTTTAGTCGTTCTTGATTAAAAATTAATTTAAATCTATACAAATCTTTAAGAAAAGATAATGAAAGGGATATGATACAGCAAGACTTAAAAAATTATAATGCAAACTTGGGTCCTCTGACGTATTTATGATTTCTATGCTAAACATTCAAATACAAAATATATCATTCATATAATTAAGATTTTGATTAATACAGATATTGTTTTTGTTTCAGAAGGCTCATACTTTATTTTGAAAAATGTTTGAAGATTAAAATGACGACTGTTGCCATCTTCAGTTTAAATTACTTTTGAAGGAACATTGTATAATTTTGACATTGTTTATAATTAATTTGACAGTTGTGAAATATGCATATACATATATATATATATAACATTAAATTATATACATACATATATCGTTCTAAAGTAAATAAACTAAATAAATTTTAGATTCACTGTCATAACAGCTCCATTTCCAAAAAATTGACTACAAACTTTTTAAGATAAATAAATGCAAATGTTTGATTCATAACAAATACGTATATTTGACTTACGTGCTTACTAATTGATCTCATTTTAAAAATAGATGTGTTATGATTTAGTTTCTTAGGGTATGCATCTAGTATGTTATAGTAAGTATCTCTTTTTATAATAAGAAATCAGAATCTAAAAAATACCTATATATTTTTTAGACTTCTTTCTTAAATGTCACACATTTTTAGTACCCATTCTCCTTTAAAATATTGGTAAAAATAAAAAAAAAACAATGTGTTATAATTAAAGAAGAAAAAAAATGTAAAGACAGTTCTTGACTATACACAAAATATCCTGTTTTAAGGTCAACATTACAACCTGTTACATAAATTCATTTTATTGATTATTAAAGATTAAATAAATTTTATCAGTACTACAAAACATTCGCTTTACCAATGAGAGGATTGGTATGATCTAGATCAGGGCAAAATAAAGTATTCTTCTTTATTTTATCCAGTCGGCGTAATCTCCATGGCTGTTTAAAAAAGATTCATATTAAAAAAGTATATTTTGTGATCTCTGTTTATTGATAATGACTCGTTTATTGAGGGGTGGATTTGACTTAATGCCATGGATCTTTCAATTCGAAAGTCACATATAGATAGGGACATTGTACATACATATATTTCCTGACATTTTCTTTTGGAGATGAGATTTCTTATTTACAACGTGAAAGCCATACAGGAGGTGTTTTCCTTATCTTTTTTTTTTCCTAGTGGATCTAATGTTAACGACCAACCTGTAATACATATAACACTATAACTATTTTCATTTTGCTTTAGTTAGAGACAATGTTCCTCCCATAACAGTTAAGCTTTCTTGATGGAAGAGATCATTATCATTCTTTATCCTCTAAATTTGGGATGCGTCAGAATGAGCTTTAAAATCCATTCATTTTTTTATTAATATTTATTAAATAGCGTCAATATTGTCCTGTCTTTAAAAAACTACATAGGATGAAGTTATGTATATTTTAAAAATATGGAAAATGCATAATTAACATCAAAGGAGCAATAAATTACTCTTTCTTTAATTAGAAGACTGTTTAATGTGTAGCTCATTCTATATAACACGATTGCACTGTTTTGTAAGCAATCATTAGGTAGAAACGTTAACTTAATTAAATAAATATATATATATATATATATATATATATATGTATATTTAAGAGGTTGGGACCTTTCAAAATACTGATATTTTAAGATAACTTCTGTTAAGATTAAGATTAATATTTTAATGTGTAAATTAAAATATTATGCATGTACCTATAAAGGGCGTCCGAATGCCAGTGAAACATTGTCAATATATATATATAGATTGATAAGTATGTATGAACACTTTTGATCAATGAGATGACATTTCCTCCCCATTACTTGGTACTCATAGGGTTTACTGATTGCTAACAATCAAATAGAAGAAAAATTTAATCTATTCATTGCAACTAAAAAGTTTTGACAAAATTTCCCGAATCCTACATTTTATGTTTGAGTAAGCACTAAAAATCCAATACTTTTATTAAAGAAGAACATATTTTTTCAACTACTTATATAATGCTTATAAATCTTCTCTTAAAAAGTAAATTGTTTTAATTATAAATAGTTTGTGTTCTTTATGGGATATTTTCTTTGTCGTGGATAAATTTAAAGGACATTGACACATAATAAAAAAATAACCTACATAATATTTTTTTATTTCTTTTTCCCCCCAGCTCCTAAATGTTTTCTATATTTTTTTTTTTTACTTTCATAGGGTTTTATTGCCTTCATATTAACCAATTATTGATAAATCGTTGACATTATTATTATTATTTTTATTTCCTTTATAGTAAAATTCTTCTTAAATGTAACAAAATACTAAATTTATATATTGGAAGTGGCATTTATCAGGAATTCATAATTATAAGAATGTAGAAGGGAGTTTTTTAAATATAGTAGGTAGGCTCTTTTAATCACTAAAAAACTTTCACAATAAAGTACAAAAACTTCAGATCCATAAGGTTAGTTAATTAAGTGTATCCTTCTAAATACGTCACTCCTTACTTGTCAATGACGTCAAAAGGGAAGTGTGTTTGGAACTTAGTTATAACTAAAAGTTATTTTAACCATAATACATTTTTTTCCTTTTGCAGTCGATGAACTCAATGAGGATTGCTTCCAATTGATACTTTCTGTATAGAACACCAAGTTATTACACTTACTTATAATATAGTTATTGAATGGATATAAACTAGCATGGAAACCTTGCCCAAATTTGAATTGTACTATTTACTTATGACGTAAAGTAAAAAGTGAATTGGATTTTTCAATCCATGAATTTGATTATTTAAGTCCTGAATTTGATTATTTAATTCGATTAGGAAAGAAGAAACGTGATTGGTTAAACTAAAGTAATAAAAAAAGCTATGGATCTAATTTTTAATAGTTAGGTGCTAGGAAGCTAGTAGATACACGAGTAAATTGACACATTTCAATTTTGTTGCAAGTTTCTACGAGTTGTGAATCGGTACTTTCGTGTGATAGACATGCATTAGTATTCCGTTGGCTATGACTCATTGAGGGTGGTGTGTACATACAGCTACTCCTGTTCTGTGACTCATGTTTTCGGTTCAAATCCTGTAGTAATTTTTTTATGTTCATTAATTTTCTTCTGAAATTCAAGTATAAGCTTATACTCGTTAACACTTTTACTGATAGGTAAGTGTTGTTTTAATTGTATATTTAAGGGATTAAATTTTAATAATTAATTCAATAGACAGCCAGATATTAGTAATTAAAGTCTAAGAGTAGGATCAAAATATATACATAATTTATTTGAGTCAAGAACAGCTTTTCAACATGTAAAGTTTCAAAATAGTACAAAGTTATGAAGTGATTTTAAATCTGAAATATATATTTTTGCATAATTAAATTTTGTTGAAATAATATTATTAAAAACTATTATTTTCTATGATTACTTAGTTACTTCTGCATCCCAAAGATGTGTCAAACCTAAATTGATAAATCAGCTAAAATGCCATTAGCCATAGTATGAAATTTCTACCAAAAGTGGCATATTATTTTAAATTTTGTTTTAAAAGAATCAATCCTGCCAATCACTTCTACAAGCTGAGTAATATCTATAATATGTCATCATCAACAGGTCTGACTCTCCCTACTTTGTTTCATTTCTTTATTTGTACAAAGGAAAAACATTTTTTAATTGGTTTACTTGAATTTATAAATGCACTCTACATCAATATCTCAAATACTTATACACAATAGATACTTTAATTAGCAAGTAGGCCCTTTCTATTCTACTTTGTTTCATTTCTAGATAAAGATTCAATAGTAATCAGAAAATTCTTCATAGGTACACATACGTATATTTGTAGATGGCTTTGTAAGATATGTATTTATATTCATGAAGCAAAAAGAGTCCCATGATTAATTATCACAAATGTTATTAAGGAATCTGGAGGGGGAAAAAAGAAGCCATTCTCTCTTTGTAATGTTTATTTGATTGTAGAGTCCGATTATATTATTAATTAATTTGCTGTTTTACTTTTTAAAAAAAAAACATAGTTGAAACATATTTTTCTGTTTTGTTAAATATAAATATTTTAATCACAAAGTTTTTTATATTAAAAAAAAGGCCAATAATGAAAATAAATGAAACTTTAATTAAAACATATTTTGAAAAAATGAACAACTCATTCAATATTAAACTTGACTTGAAAGATGTTTTGTGCTTTTGGAACAAGCTAAACAATATTAGCTATGATTAAAAACATTTACATTTAAAAATAATATATTCATTCATTTTTTTTAATTGCAATATCATTCTTATTCATAGCACTTTATAAAACTTCTTTTGGATATAGATAGAATGATAAATATACTGTTTAATTTAAATACTTGTAAAATAATGAGAATATTTAGTCAACCCACAAAAATTTAAATTCCAAAGTTCCCCTTATTTCCACATGAAAAGGGAGCTCTTAAATTGAACACACATTGTATAAATAATATTTTCAAACCCATGTTTATTCAATATAATTTTGAAGATCGATCAAGTGTCATAATGGAAAAGTACTGTATTTTATAGATACAAACCATTTTTTTCATAGCAAATATTAGAAAATTGTTTAGAGAGTCCCATATTTGGAATGATATTCCATTTTTTTTATTGGAATCAAGATGTTTTCTGCTATATTTTTTTGAAAAATTATTTTTATAAAGTTTCAGCCTCCAAGGACAATTTATATCCTCTCAACCCATTTGAAATTTAAAAAATTGGCTAAATTTAAAGCACTTAAAAAGTCAGAATTTTATTGATAGATATGATGGATTTTTGTATGTGATTTCATATGGAACTCCATTAAAAAAAAATAGCACAGCCTAGCAAATAACAATTTCCATAAATTGAAATCAAACACGTATATCTCAATGCAGTGCCAGAAAATTGAAAGAATTAATGTTTTTTAAAAAAACAATATCAAATAAATAAAAAAATACATTAAATTTGTATTGAAATACTCAATTCAACTCTATTAGATCGAATTTCAAGTTAAAAGTATAAAACCTCTAATAAATAAGGGTATATATTTTGAATCCCTTATTTACATATTTGATTCACTATCTAGTGAGAAATTGGGCTATAAATTTAACAATGATTCAATTCTTAATTTCTATTAAATAGGATATTATGAGTATGAATAACCCTTATCATAGATGGATTTCACATTTCCTTGGCCTATCATATGATTCATATAAACAAAAGTAATCCAAGACTTTGCAACAGTTGGGCTCATACGTACATCTTCTGTACATTTTTCTTTTTTTATATAAAGTTGTTTATCTATTTTGAAGAAAATAAAACCATGCTAACAAAACATATGTATATATAGTCTATAAATAACTCAATAGCGTTTTAACATACATACATTGTAGGTAGTTTCAAGTAAGTAAATGGATGAAAAAAAAATCATCAAATATAAAGATAAAATGCAATTTTAATGTTTTTAAAAATCAGTTTCTTATGTACAAATACATATAGACTCCTATTATTTATTTTTTTAGTATACGAAGTATAGAGATTTTGAATATGCACTACAATGACCTATGAAATGGAATTTCATGAGTAGATACATAGCTAAAATGTATGACTCACGTAATAGAAACTAATATCAAAATTTGGTACAAAAACAACCAAGTGTACCTGGGAATTTTATAACTAATTGTCAAAGCCTAATAAAATGATATAATGAATAAATTGAACTTTATAAACAATTAATTAACTTTGGAAGGAAAATTTATTATATTTTCAGAAATGAAGGAATCAATCATTGTGAAAATGAATGGCATTGAAAGATTAATTGTTCAATTGCTATGAAGAAAAAGTTTCACATCAGTAAATGAAAATTTTTAATTCCATTTTTCTATAGTACCTTAAAAGATTAAAAAATATAATATATGATTAATTGATAGTAATATAAATGCAAATAGATTTTTCGGCTTTTTTTATTTTATTTTTTCTTCCACAGGTCACTTTAATGTAGATTTAGAAAAAGAAAAAAAAGCTTGTGATTTTTTCTTAAGACATATATATTTTCAGAATGTCTTTGATGTACAAAGACTTATAAATATATATATATATGTTTGTCAGAAAAATGAGAAATAAAAATAAAATTTAAAGCTACAGTTATCCCTACGTTCATACGTAAGTATTTGAAGTACATTCTTACATATTTAAGGAAATGATTTAGTGAATATACAAGGAAAAGGTAGGTATGTACATCTATGCCAAAGTATATAAGCATGAGCTTAGTACCTACTTAGGCATAATCAAACCTATGAAATATTCTTACATGTGTAATGTACACATGTATAAATATACATTTGGAAATGCTACTCGATTGATATCCTCCTTAAACTAGCATCAAATATCCCATATTTTCCCCAATAATATTGGTAAAAATTCTTAATCAAATACGGGGATTTTTGTTATATTTTTTGAGGGTAAATAGTTACTTTTTACTATTTATTTTTTCTGTCTAGTCATTTTATTTAAATAATTACTTTTTTCCCCTTATTTTTCATAAAAAATTACATTATATCAATATAGACCTTGCAAAATATATGTATTTTTTTTTAAAAAAAAGAAGCATTTGTTAAATTAGTTTTATTATTTGAACAAAACTAATAATAATTTCTATAAAATTAATAACATGCCTCTGTTTTTAAAATTATTTTCACCTTGCTATTTAATTTTAAAATAAATGATTCACAACTAAATTTTTTTTTTTTTTGCATTCGAAATATGATGATGATATTGCATTACTCTTGAGCTTTGAGCGGGTTCTTTCTGTAACAATTTAAACAATTCCTCATCAATGAAGGAAATTATGAATTTAAAATTATGAAAAAAAAAAGGATTTCCAGTGTGACAGGAAATTGTCCTCTTTAGAAATGTCAAAAACAATATATTAACCATGGGAGTCTAAAATGCAGGAGACGTTAGGCAGTGCCATACATACAAAGATAAATATATGTAAAACATAATTCCAAGAAATACAAATATATTGCAAGTTACCAACTGACATGATTTTGGAGTGATTGGAACAACTCTAGGTATGACTGTTATGTATAAAGATAAGAGTAGCAATTTCCTTCCTTGCTTAAAACCAATTAGATACTTACTGATGTAAAAATTTTGCATTTGATGTAAATTTGAATATAGGAATACATATATATATATATATATATATATATATACAAATGTAATTTGATTTGGCTAGTGATAATGTGTTGTGTACATTCCATATGCATTTATGAATTTAAAAAAATATACTTACATAATTATACAAAATATGTTCTTTACATATTTTTTTATGTTTAATTTAGGAGTCGAGCATACATATGTATCTCACAATACGAGAAAATTGAAAGTAATAGTGGTTGATATATAGAAGAAATAAGTTTGATTGATTTTAAGCTTTATTCCAATGTGTTTTTATTGAATCTCTCAACCTTTCTTCCAAAAAGAATAAGGAAAAAACCACCAAAGTTTACTCATATAATTAATAAAATGCTGATAAACTCTCCAACTCTTGGACTCCTCTTTATTTAATTGAAAGGATATGCTTACTCATTAACAGTATGAAATTATAGAGTTCAATAAGTCAAAAATCAAAGAATTATGTATTATATATGTATGACCAAATTCATAGGCAACAGCAAATTACATAGGGCACACAACAGCAATCTCTATAATGTCTTTCAAGCTGTACCATAAAAAAGGCTCGTTTAATGAATATGTTCAATAATTAGTAAGACATAATTTGAATTAAATAAATCAATTGTAGACTCACTTGTAAAAGGCAATTCTTATAAAATATATTTTTAACTATTATCTTTTTCATTTAAGTTAGATTTTTAGTGCATAGAATATGCACAAGTATGCACATAGTGAACCCACAGAATCAATAAGGATCTTTTTGATGATTAATAGTTTATATTGAATTCATTTATCAAATGAAGTAATTAACAAAATTCAAGTACAATATTTTTAATCATACCCCCACCATCATCTTTTTTTTTTTTAAATTTCTTTTTATAATGATTTTTGAATATTAATTCTTTTAAGAGGTAGTAAGCGTACAAAACAAACTTTTTTTTTTTTAATTTGATAAATATTTTGCATAATGTTTTTAAGATTAAAATTTTAGAAAAAAAAATTAATATAAAAGAAAAATTCTGTTGCGTCAATACAAATCTTGTAGTAATTCCCTAGTTATTATGTTTTTTATTTTATAATTATATTTAAACTGCCATGTTATACCAGTCAATTATGGACTGTATATTCAAACTTTGGAAATGAGTTGAGATAATCAGGAATTTTAACTACTGTCTAGAACCTTTCATTTGACTTATGAGACTTTATTTGACACTGATACTGCCTGAAATTATTGTTGTTTGATTGTGACCTAAGAGTACAATTTACGACTTATACAAAGGATTTGTTAGAATAGTTTATAAATGGAAACGAAAGAAAAACACAAATGTACTTCGAAATCTTTTTTGTTTGTATGTTGAAACCATGCAAGTCTAATTATGTGTTAACGGGGCTGAACATAATATGTATAGTGCTGTTTATGCACCAGTAACCTTAATAAATATCCAACATTCCATTGAGTAACAACTAATTTCGATTAATTTCTTTCGAAGCAACTTATATTAGGTATTGAATTTGCAAAAAGACTTCAAATATATGGTATATATAAGTACACTAGGGAGACAATCCATAATTAGTGAACATTAAATTTTCAAGTTTTGAAGGTCTTACCACCTAATTTTTTTCATTTTGTCACGTAAACCAATTTATGAATAGAAAAATTGAAAAATTTAGAGGTCGTTCAACACCTTCAATGGTAAGAAAATTGATATTTTTGTTGTTGAAAATTTCATATTCTTCTTTCAGTATCATCAAAATATTATGTACTATAATGTTTATTGCTTTATAACTTTTTTTACTTGAAGAAACAATCTTTAAAACGTATTGGCACTAAATTTCTCTATAATGTATTTTGAGCAACATAAATGACGAAGAAAGTAAGAAGAAAAAAATATATATGCCCTGTATAACACGCTTTCTTTTCCTCTTATTTCTTTCATTAGATATTCTAAACTCAGTATTAATTGCAACAAATTGTTATACAATATCATTAGAAGGATTTTGATCTTTTTTTTAATACTTATTTATCAAAATATACTTTATTGTCAAAAATTCATATAGCATTAAACAACATAAAAGTAAAAAGTAAGGAATAATATTTGAAACTTGGAGAAGTTAAATTCATATATTTAATAATTTTCCATTATTACTTTTTTGAAAAAAATGAAAAAAATCTTCACATGAAAATATATTAAGATGTATTACTATCATTTAAAAAAAAAGAAAAGAAACTATAACGTACTATTGAGGAATCAAACATCTAAATATGCTCTCAAGTTGAAACGAATATCAACAATTGAAATTTACAAAAGTGAATATCAAAGATTAGAAATTTCCTGATGCGCATACCTACCTATTTTCATAATCCACTGAAGCAAATGTCTTGAATGAAACTTTTCTTATTGTTATTGTTATTTATTAGTTTAGAGAATATTTGCAGTAGTGTTGTATCCAAGCCTGGATTTAGAGAATGCCCTTCTATTTTTATATCACAATAAACTATGATTTATGAACTTATAGTACGGTAAACATAAATATTAATACTCCTTATTCAATACTAAGAATAATCGTGAAGCTATTTAAAAGATTTAAATAAGGATCCCAAATAGTAAATCGTTACATTTAAAGAGAGTGAAAATATTCACATAAAAAATATATAAATATGTTTTTTCGGAGGATAGAAAATCTACCTATAAGCCTGTATAATGTAAAAGCAAACCTTTTACTTCTTTTTCTTCATCTCGGTAATACATATATATGTACATAGATATGCACATGTAGTATAATAGAAAGGTTGGCTGATATGATATACTTTGTATATACAAATATGTATATATATACATATTGACGAGAAGTATGTATGTACATTGTACATAAATACTTGCCTATATGTATTTATTCATTACTTAATTCAAGATAAACTATCAAAGGAAATATGTAGGGAAAAAAATAGAAAAAGATGAAATGATTTATATGAGGTAATTTTTTTTCTTCATCTTTAGATTCATTAATATGATAAGACTTTGTGTTAAGACAGGTGATAGTCGTATTTATTTAAGAAAATTAAATGTATATACATATATATATATATTGGATGTAGTGTATTTTTACATGACGTAGGTATTCTGGAAGTAGGTCAACTTGAAGGGATAAGCAAACACATTTTATAAGAATGAAAACCCTTAATCCTACATATAATACAACGGTTTTTTTATTTATTTATTTATTTTTTTTTGAATGGCAATAAATGAAGTTTCCTCTGAATTTGTATATGTCCATTGTGTTAAATAGTTATATCAATAGCTATAACTCAAACATGGTGTCGTTTTTGGTTGTTTATTATGTAATCAATGACGTCAGATACAAGGCTTTAAATTAGAGCTCGAGTGAATAAATTATCTTATTGAGAAATATCAGCATTCCATACCGACTATTGTCAATTATCTCAAGTATATGAAATATGAAAAGCAAGCTTTGAACTAAAGTACCTTTGATCTATTTATAAAATAAAATCATTAAAATTACTAAAAATTGTCTTTTATAGGAAAAAAAATCCTCAAAGAAATTGTCTAAAAAATGTTATATTATTGTACAGTAAAAAAATCGATCAATTAATTGATGAATATCGAGGTGGTTTCCCTAAAAAAATTGGTATTGGATACAAAAACCCATAGGGTTCATGTTACACTTGTCATTCATTTCCATCCAACCAGAACCAATATTTATTTTGACCATTTGTTTGATAATAGAGATGAATAGTAAAATACTTCAGATAAGGTTGATTAATTCTCATCTGTTAACTTTAAACATTCTTTTTTAAAGTGTACATTGGTTGAATACAAATCATGATTGAGAATGTAACTTACCTAGAATAAAGAGAAAGGATATATTTATTTATATAGGAAAATGCATAAAATAAACAATATCTATGTAGACAAAATAAATTTATAAAATGTGGAAAACTATATATTTGTATAGGAAATTAAGCGTCATGTTGATACAGCATACTCATACCAAAATACATGATACTATATATGTCTGTGTATAGTATATAAATTTTATTAATGGATGACCCAATTTACCGATATTAGAATTTTTGTTGTAGCTAGGTATGTAAAATATATATTTTTGTAATCAAACCACAAATACAATTATGTATGTATAGGTATGCATTCGTACAAATAGTAGCAGCATTTTTTTATATACAAATACCATTTCTAATAAATGAAAAGGAATTCTCGTGAATTGGAGCATTTATTGTATTGTTAAATATATTTCAAATACATATGGAGGTGCAGATACTACACTGGGATTGCTAGTTTTGTACTCAAGACTACTTTTTGCCCAAAAAACAAGACAAAGTTAAAATTTTGAGGGACTAAGACCAAGGTTTTTGGGGATTTATATTTAAATGAGATGAGAAACAACGCATGACTTTTTTTTATAAAAAACAGTTTCATGCTTTTTTTTCACATTTGCAAAAAAAAGTTACATACAGGTGCGACGTCATTAGGAGACTTAATTATTACAATTCATCTGATATTGTTGATGACATCATTTTTCATACTTATAAATATGTCCATTCCTTCAGTGGCACACAGATCACAAACGGCTGTGGTGACTTGTCTCTGGAGACTCAATTGAATGAACTTCCAAATAATAGTATATATAAGTCTAGACCAGAAGGAAAAAAAATAATAATCTCGCTATTGTTTTTAGAAATGAGAAATTTTAAGCTATTAAGACAACAATACCAAAATTTTAAGGACTCAGACCCAAGACAAGGCTAAGATCGATCTTGAGAACTTATTGACCACATATTCTTTTTTTTCCTTTTCCTTTTTTTGAAAAATACGAGGATACAGAGAGTAATTCAGACTAAATTGAATATCTGTGTATAGTCCTAACTAATTAGTCTCAGTCAAAAGTGAGCAATAATTGATACTGAAAAATATTTAATACCTATATGTGATTGTAGATTTATCTAGTTACCTATATATAAGCCAAAATCAATTCAAGATTATTATCATATACCTATTTGTTTTTAAAAAAATATTATATCATTGCTTTTTTTCAGAATAAAATAATATGACACTAAATTTGGTATCAACTGTTCATTTAGTGGGAAATAGTTCCATTTTTAAGCTTGTGTATGTATTTTTTAATCATAAGAAATTGTCTCAAATTTACAAAAAGACGAATCGTAAAAAGAAACAAATTATAAGACAAATCTAATAAAATTTTTATTAACTATCTTTATTGAGAAAAAGGAGGAAAAAAAGCATAAGATGTGAAGGGAAGATAAAAACAGCAGGAACACAATGTATAAGTAGCTATGTAATCTATTTTTTAATGGAAGAATGAGTCGACTTGAGCCTCATTTAAAAAAAAATTACAACTTTAAACCTCACAAAAATAATTTAAATAACGAGCATTAATTTTAATTAAACTATATTAATGCATCATTTACTCTGAATGTGATCAGTCTTGGTTTTGCTATAGCATGGTTTTTTCATTTCAAAAGAAACTTAGTTATAAAATCGGCACAAGTGAAAAGAATAAAATGCTGGTCTGTAGCACTAATAGCTCAGTAAATTTCCAGAACCATTTATACTACCATTTCGAGGTATTGTTCTACTATAGTTTAAGCTGTTGAGAAAGAAGGATTCCTGGAGATCGGTCATCACTCCAAATTTAAGTCAGGTGAAAATCTGCATATTGAAGTCATATCCAGATAAGAGCAACAACTTTATTTCAACGAAATATCTAAAATTCAATTTTTTTTTAAATGTGTACTGACATATCAAATGTAATATTTTGAAACTCAAGAATGAAACGATGTAATTCATGTTGATGGCTTGGTTATTATGAAATAGTCTAGGAGAAAATTTATGGAATACAAATGTTCTACAAATTATTTATGAATACATATTTCGGATTTTCTAGATATTTAGAAATTTAAGTGTGGAGAGGTGCTAAAAGTTGCTCCTTTTCAATATAAATGTTATATATACGCTGTATACATTGACCCGGTTAATGGGGCCTCGTATTTTCTCTAAATTATTGGCACGGTCACGATAGTAATCAATAGAAACGGAAATGTGTAACCAGATAACTGCTTATCCTCCCTCGCTCACATACTCGGATTATTGTGTTTGCTAGAGGGATGAGAGATTACGACAGTCCTAATGAACCATTACATGGGTTCTACCTTCTGTCTTCATTCATCTACGTGGGGATAATTTTCGCAGAATGTTATGTTCGCTGATACTTATAACTTTCTTGCAGATATGGGATTTAAAATTCCTGAATCTCATAGATGGTCCAATTTTCTCTGCAGTTAATACAACGAATTCTTACATTTCAACACATTTTTTGTCAATATCTAGGAAAGATTATCAACTTCAATAAAGTTACAAAATAAGGAACACAAGGACTCTCAATTCATTACGAGACTCGTCAACGAGGAATATCGATTCACGAAAGATGGTGGTTTTGCGTCGAACAATATATTAAACTTAATATAAGTATTTGAGTCGAACCTATAACTGATTGACTCAATGTTGACGAAATAGTTGTATAATGTTGATGATATTTCCATTGAATCGTTGATCTCGGCTCTGATTTTCTTCTAATTCTAAGTAAGACTGGAAAACTCTACACTTTCATCGCTCACACCTTAAGTCATCACTATTGTAACCGTGTCAATAACCTAGAGAAAGTACGAGGCCCGGTTAGCCGAGTCAATATACACAGCGATATTATATATGTACATATATATATTGTCATTTAAGTCAGTCATTTAAGGAGATTAAAAAATTTGTGTTTTAGAAAGAATCAATCAAATCCAGATTTTTCTATATTTCTACGCTGCCTTTTGTCTCCTTCATTTTTGATTAGAGAGCAATTTCTTTACACGCCGGGAATCCCTTTTTTCTACAACTCTTTGTATTATATATTGTTATATATATATATATACATATATTAAAATTAATAGAAATCCAGGGAACATAATTCATAAAAAAAGTTTATATATATATAGATAACCTATATGTATATACATTATTTTCTCCCATTTTAAAGATTCAAATGCCATCAAGAGATAAATAACAGTAGTATAATGATCTCTGATAGCAGATATGTTGTTTTTCAGAGTATCCATGTTTTGTTTGACATCTTCTCAGGTGTTGTTTCTACGTTTCCATCAATTTTTCTATTCCCAAATTTACATGTGTAGTTAATTATATAAAAGCTTAACTTTTAGAGTGAAAAGTATAAATTCAATTGAATATTCATTGATTTATACAACTTTGAAAATCATTTTTCATAATATGTATAAATTTATCCCATTATACACCCCTTTGTATGTCCTTTCTAAAATTAAATACGTTGTTATGTACAAAAAGCTTTTGTAAATGTCATTGTATATGTATGTATGTAAATAAGCCTACTTTTGCCTTAAAATAACAATACTTTTCACAATCAAGTACCTATAAGGTATTTATGTTGTGTAACAAAGTTACACCTTTTTGATGGCGTTTTCTTTACAAACTTCTAACGAAATAGAAATAATTCATTTTGGTAAGAAAAACAGAAACACAAATTATACTCTAAATCTTTACATATTATTTACTTTGCACACTCATAAACCTTTTATTGTCATCAAAAACCCATAAATTGTTCTCAAAAAGAACTTCTTATTACAAAATATACCTACATATGTATATATAAAAATAATTGCTTTACTTGAATTATACTTGATACTTTACCTACTTCCATTGCATTATTTACATGTGTTTTTTTAAATTATTTAAAAACGAATATTTACAATATTTGTTCTTAAAAACATCTAAGTATTTGATTTATTTGTCAAATGTGCATATGCTTATGTTACAAATAATGTTTTTCATAAGTTTGCTTGTGGCTTAGAGGTTACATATATATCCTAATGTTAAAAATGCGTATGCACATAAATGAGGGAGTGGCGAGTGAGTAAAGAATTCTTACACTTTGATAAATTATCCTTCACTTTTTTGATACTGTGTATGGGGCCTATGAACAACAGAGGTATCTGTGCAATTTTACGGAAATGCCTTGAGCAAATCAAAATTTTGAAAGTTCTATAAAAAGTGTGTTGGGTTTATGAAAAGAGTCCATTAACTTTTTGTATAGAACATGTTTGTTAAATTCAGATGTAGTAGGTATTAGAAAAACATTAATAAAATTTTTTCGAAAAATAGCCTCTTATTATAAAAAACTGGATGAGAGTTACAAAAAATGTCAATATTTGGCACGTTTGTTAATGGTACATTTCAAGTAACGTCATCATTTTGAAAGTCAACCATCTTGGGAATGCATAAAAAGCTCAGTTTTATAAGTGTAAAAACTTGGAAAGAGCACATTTGCCCTGTTTTATTTGAATTAAATTAATGATTTAAATTTAGCGGCTTATACAAATATAGTCACGTACAAAAAAAGAGTTGTAAACATTTGACAAGAAAAAATGTATTCTGATACTAAAAAAAATTACATTGTATCGAAGGACATTAAATTTATCTGGGTAATCTTTGTTTATGGCCTCAATTCCGTAGTGTTCCTAAAATATTTTTTAATTTCTTTAGTCTTGTAAAAAAAACCTTTGCTTAAGTTAAGAAAAAAGACAAAATCATACTTTTTATAAAAATAATTATTATTATTATCGTTAGAAATACACCAGGACATTTCATGAGATTCAGCTTACGCTTCGACAAGTGAAAACTTTTAGAATCCATATAAACCAAAAGAAAAAATACTTAAAGGGAACTGTCATATTTTAGTTTTTCAGTGGTTGTGTATCTTTGTAGTTGATTTTAATAATACATATTGCTTGCCTTCTCATTTATTATTAACTATGTGTTAATTGTTATTATTTTTTTTCATAATTTGACATTTTTTATAAGTTAAAGTAGCTATTTTTTTTCTTTTTATGATAGGTTTTAATTATTTAACTTTGTCTATGGATAAAGTAAAGTTTCATATTTCTAAAAAAAAACTTTTGGTTTATTTATGAATTTTTCCTTATCTTTCAATATATTTACGTCATAGCTTATTTGACAATGACATCAGAAGTGTTAAAGTGTTTGGAAAGAAAAATTCTTTTTGAAGTGAATGCTCCCAATGAGAAGTCGCTGTACTTTATATGATTGTTGAATGTTTTTATATTTATTGCACATTCTTAAGCCAATATCACGAATGACTAGACAAAAGTTTAAAATGTATTACTTAATGGCATGCATAAATTAGAAGATGAATTAGATTAGTTAATTGGATTAAGCAACCAAAGCTGAGAGGTTATTGATTACATTTTGTATAAGTAAACAAACCCTTTACATTGTTTACTTCAAGTATGTACAAAGGTTTTTAAGGGATCAATAAGTCCTATACATATAATGTACTATGTAAGAAATTGGTTATCTTTAAGTATTGTACATGAATAATTATCTTTCATCTTTTTTTTTTTATTATTGCATAAATATTTTCGAACACTTACGAAAGTAACTTATTCATTGTTTGTTCTAATGGTAAACTTTTTTGTACCAACAGTCAAATCTTAGTTATGGCAGGTTGGCATCAGAGTTGAACCATATTTTAACAGAATATTCTTTAAACTACTAGCTTTTTTATAGCCTTATGAAGTAAATACGACATTCAGTACAAAAAGGCATTAACTGCATTTCAAAATACAGAATTTCTTCATCAACTTTATTTTGAAAAAAAAGTATTGCTCCAAAATAGTATTAGTATATTTTTTTTCTTTTCAAAAGCCTTGCTCCGAAAACAACTTCGAGACATAATTGGTTACATACATGTCATACCTCCCCTCCTTTCCCTTCAAAGAGCCTAAAGCAGCTTTAATTTTTCAAAGAACTCAAAAACTTTAGACAAAACAAATTAGATCATGTAAAAAATGAAAAATCAAAATAAATATATAAGAATAGAAGTACAGCTCCTTTATTACAAAATACATAAATATCAAAATGAATTATTTCAATTATAAATCATTTTCTTATACTTACATACATAGGTACTATCATTAATATTATTATATTATAAACACAATAAAAATCGTGCACAAATAACATCAATACTACTCCAAAGTATCATATCCATGTTTTTCAGTAGCAATTTATTATTCTCAAGTCGTTTTTATCTTTAGTTTTAGGGATCGATTAGATTGATTTATATCAATACATACATTTGAGAGAAGTTATGTAGACAAAGTTTTCCTTTCCTTCCTTCTTTCTTTCTTTCTTTCTTCATTTTATTCTTGCAATGGTATTCATTTCAAAATATTTTGATAGACGATGATGAAAGTGTTTCTTGTGATGATAATAAATATTTTACATATTTATGAAGCCTTATTGATGTAGCATAAATTTATGAGATCTTTTTTTTAAACATTTGCACATATTATTACAATTTGATTATGTTAAAGTGCCACGTTTTAATTTATATTGTATCTCTCAATCTTTATTTATGTCTTTTTCAAAACAAAACAGGAAAAAAGCTCAAATTTAGATCATAATTATTCTTCACAACCCTAAAATTTGAGTGAATTAGAAAGTGTTAATTTCCTACCTATTTAAAAGAATAAGTTACATCTCTATAACAAAATTAACAAGGAGTAATAATTTGTAGAGAACAATCTTAAAAAAATACAAAACTTTTAAACTAATTTTAAGTTGTTTTAAATTGCATAAAATGTTGTGATAATGATATTCTTAACAATTAAGTTTTTTTCTTTTTTTTTAGAGAAAGAAATTGCATTGCAATTATAAGTAAAAACTTTAAACGATAGACTATCATTAAACTTTTTATTGTGTAAAGATATTTATTCAATAAACTAAAAAAAAAAAGAAAAAAGACTTATAATTTTTCTTAAAGATTGACAATTTTTATCATGGTGTATTCGATGTAAAAAATATAGAAATAAATATCGATTTTTAAAGTTCGTTAATATACAAAATGTAACCATTCAGCTCTCAGCGTTGCTTCATCCAATTAACTAATTAAATTCATGTGATAATTTATGATTTATGTATGTGATAAATAAACATTATAATTCAAATTTTTGTCTAGTCATTCGTGATATTGGTTCGAGACTGAGCAATAAATATACAAAACATTAGTAATTTGGATGTTAATTGAGACAACAATATGAATTACAGCGTATTCTCATTGGAAGCATCAATTATAAAATGACAAGATTTGTAGCTCTCTCACACTCTCCACTTCTAACATCATTGATAAATAAATAATGACGAAGGTATTTAGAAGATTAGAAAGGTTTCACACACAAACGATAAATAATAAGAAAAAATATACTGAATTGTTACTTGTTGACCATGTTTTCCTAGCGATGGGAAAACCTTGTAAGAGCAAATTAAAAATTAATAGATGTAGTGATTGCTATAATCATACCTTTAGATACGAAGTAAAATGTTTTTTATTCTTTTTCATGATAATATGTAGCATGTAATCATAAATTAAGATTATTTGAGTCACGTCAAAATGTTGTCTTAACGCTTATTTATTAGCACATTTTAATGATAATAACTAAAATTCAATGTAGGCATATAGTATATATAGTCTAAAAGTCAAACAACCATAGTACGATAATTAAATATGTACATAGAAAGGTTGAATGGATCGAATCATACCTTAGAGAATAATTATAAAAGAAAACAAACGGTTATTTTAAATAATATCTCACGAAATCAACAGGGCATAGCTAGAATTAATGTAAAGAAAGGACTAATATGTGTTGCTATTACCTGGACAGTTATGTTATACTGCACAAAATTAAAATTAAGAACATCATTCTTGAGCAATTTTCTATATAACTTTTTTTTGGTTGATAACTTGTGTACTTCTTTTTATTTAAGCTGTGTAAAAGCCATTTTAAGTGGAGAAAAGTTTTTTTTTATAGAAAATCAAGGCTAAAATGCAACAGTACTTCTTTTTTGTATGGGATCAAACCACTTAATATATAATTTTGCGCAATAAACTATCTCATCTTCAATTTTTACTTATCTTGGTGGCAGACGAGATATCTGGTCTTAAAATGAATAATAAATAGAGTAGCAGAAAAAGAGAGATTATCGTGTGTTAAGAAAGTGTTTTTGAGGATGTCAATACAAAATTGGTTGCCACTGATAACGTTTGAAACTAAAAAATAGGCGAAAATAATGTGTTTCATTAAATTAAAAAAAATTGTAAATTATCAACTTGTAACTACCTTTGAAGTGATCCTCACTGCCTAAGAATCCCTCTTGATTTGACAACTACAATAGTTAGCTAAGGAAGACATTCCCAGAGTACTCATAAAAGCCTGATCCTTAGTAACCTACAAAATGCTTCTGCTAGTTCAAGATATCATCATTTTTCTCAATTTTTATGAAGGAAATTATGAATTAAACTATTTCATACAATTTAATATCAATGAAAAAAGGTCTAAATTATATCCTTTGCAATTAGAAATATCTTATATCCCTCATATTTCATAATAAGTAATGTTATGTCACATTTTTGCAAAACACTTGGATTACATACGTGTTTGATAAAAATATGTTTTTAGATAAAGCAACAAAATGATAACATCAGTGTAATTCCCTGCCCTTTGAAAGTTTATTTGTCATCAGCATATTTATTGTCTCACAAAGTTATGGTATTTTTTATGTATGCTGCCAAGGGTATGATTTTTTATATCAAGCAGAATTATTTTTTCTATATTTATATGATATATATATTTTTTAATATTTTGTAACTGTAAATTAAAAGGGTTTCTCAAACTTTTTGATTTGCGACTTGAATGGAAAGTCTACTACTGATTTTACACTTGTTGAAATATTTTTACCTCTCCATTGGTCCATGTTACTCTGATAGGGTGCATCCTACATTTTGAAAGGGTCAATGAGGCTTTTTGTTTCTATGTATATAAAATTAATATGTATCTCGGATCTTTTACTTTAATGTCTATGAAAAAAAAAGGCGCTAAGCGTTTTGTCCCATAAATAACAAAGGAGAGTTCACAAATACACATATTTTTTATTGAAGGGTTCTAATAAAATACAACCTTTTTCTTTTTTAACCCGTCCTTCTCAACATAATTTGTGAGAAATCAAATTTTGATAGTTACCATAGCGTTATGAGCATCGACATCTATGGTGTGCTAGTCATTTTTTTATGAAGCAATGAATCATTATTGACGATTATAATTCTCTTTTAGGGAAACACGTTTTGGAAGAAGGAGAGGGGGCAGGGGGGGAGAGTTTAAGTCTATGATTGCATTTAAGAAAAAGCAAACAAAAAATGATATAATAGTCATTTTGATTGAACGACGCTCGCTCACAAAAGACAGTCCTTAATGATTTTTTTTAATAAATAATAACAACAATAATAATAAGAATCTTATTTTAGGAACCATTGGTATCATTAATTTATAAATATATAAAACTTACATGTCATTGGAAATGAATGATTAGACTACATCTTGAAGAATATATGTTTATGTATGTATTTGTGTGAGTCTAAAGCATAACAAAAACTAGGATACAAAAAATTGTTTCAAGTCTTTGATCCACATTTTTTAACCCATAAAATATACAAAAAAATAATTACACAAATATAACAAACGGAATTTCACATTTTATGTATGTATGAATGTATATCCAAAAAAATTTTATATACAGAGTATTATTTTTTCATTTAAAATTTATACTTTCTATCTCAAGGCTATTTCCTATACTTTTCTTTAGAGTACTAATAATACAAATATTGTTATTTATTAAATTTATCAAAACGATATGACTGACTTAACAAGATATACATTTTACTCTTCCTTATTACAAGTCTACGTTGACTTGAAATTGTACCTTAATTTTTAACGCCTTTAAATTTATACATATTTTTAGCTGAAATGGGGATAACTTCCTCTATATAGATATCCCAAGAATATATGGCTGGTAAAAACTTAATGTGGCAGATAAAAATTTGATTCTACACGCCGCTTTGAGTCGGTGAAAAAAACACATCAACATTATATTCTATCCCTCTGCACAATAATGTAAATGTTTGTAAATATTTTTGTGCCTACTTATTCGCATCAAAAAGTGGAATATGAATAATTTCAAATCTTATTCAAATGTGATTTAAAAGAATCTCTCAACCTTTCCTTCAAAAAGATTTTTAAAAAATGCCTCAAATTAGTTGGTAGTTATTTCCGATGACTGTTGAACTATTCTTCATTAATAGTGAGAAAAGTTGATCACAATTACACTTAAATTATTTCAATTTCAATTTATCAACGTTTACAGAACTAATCAAGGGTAAGAGGTGTAGAAAAATCGACAGTTAAATAAAAAAAGTGTTCGTATCAGTGAAATATCTTCATGTAAATATTATTTATGAACATTTATAGCAACTATTGAAAATCTTATCAAAGAATTATGTACATAGATGTATAACTTTCCAAGCAATACAACTCTACATAGATTGTTCATAATTTATATAAATACACTTTACTTTTCAACTGATATAAGACTTTGTCATTTAGTAAATATATGAAAATAATTATAAATGTAGGTATACTTATAATGTTTATCTTAAGAATAAAGGAATCTACGAACTAGTTCTCCAAATTATACGATAAAGTTTCTCAGAAAAATGTTTATATGTATATATATATACAAAGTTATGTATTTCATCATCAGAATTTGCTTTGAGCATGATATCCTATTCACCAACCAAATATAAGTTTAACAAACAAGCGTACTATCTACACAAATTTTATATAATACTAATACATATATGTATGTAAAACAAAAAAAATTAGCAACCATTGTTTTAAAGATAGTAATATAAAAATTAGGAAAATATATAGATAAATGAACTTATAAAAGCTAATTGACAAACCAGACACTTTAATTAACCACAAGTGGTTTGATTTTTAATCTATAAACATTTTTTTCCCCTTTATTTAAAAGTTATCATCTTTAATTGCTCTTAAGTCACTTCCTTCTATTGTAAAACCTTTCTGAACATCTTCAAAAAGAGCTTTGATGTGTATAAAATTATAAATATACTCAATAATGCTTTCATAAACCTCATTTTAAAAAATCTATAAACCCTAAGAAATAATATACTTTTCAATCACACTATACCTATGTAAAAATTTTAATTTTGTACTAGACATTTTCAAAATAACTTCCAAGGAAATCTCAAGGAAATTTCAACTAAAGGTTTTGAAAAATATAAAAAAAACACACAAAAGTTCTTTTATTTAGAAGCATGAGTTCTTATATGACTCTAATGTTACTGGCTTCCAGACTAATGATGTCACTTGAAAGTGTTTCATAGTATATAAAATATGCACTTTCAATTATAATGATAAAAACTGAATTCCTATAACTGAATGGTTATGTTATAAACTTATTACAAAAAGAGACTACATCATTGAAATAATCATAAGTTGACGTTAACATTACTAAAAAGATTTGATATTTTGATTATATTGGATTGTATTGGGGATTATAGATTAGTTTGTGGTTCACATAAGGAATATATGAAACCAATGGGGGTAAACCACCAAAAGAGATAAATTCTACCATCCCAAATCCACAAGTTATTTCAAATAACTCAAGTAATAATTCAAGTTTATTTCATTATAAAATATATAATTTCTCAACTATTGAAGAGAAGAATATGTATAAGATTATAAGAGTGGTAACATAGATATATTTATGCCCAAGTCAAAAAGGATTATTGTCAAAGGCATTTACTTTAATTGTATAAATATTCCTTTAAATTAAATAAAAATACCAAAGAATATCTAATTAAAACCTGTTGATTACATTTTTATATAACAAAAACCAAAAAGTAAAAATATATACATAAGTATATGACTATTACAAGTTTCCACTTTTAAACTCTAATGAATACAAATTTAATTTTATTATTTTAAAGTACATTGATTTTTATTATGTATTTATATATCCGATTTCATGTTTAATTACATTATAACATATTTTTATTTCAACTTTATACATGTTATAAATGCTATTGAGGTAGCACCCAGAGTCCCAACTTTCATTCAAACCTTGCATGAACAAGTTCTTGTGACAAATTTAAGAGAAACCTTAAAAAGTACCATCTAAATTTAGCTAATTACCGATTTTAACATATATCTATGTTGAAAAAAGGCTAATTTATAAATATGGAAATTGATTAATCAGTTAATAGTTAGTTTTTTCAAATTCCACGATGATAAAAGTAAGAAAATGATAGATACATTTGTAGATTTTATCCTATTATGGAATAAAATGATTTATCATTATATAGTAATGAGATTCAAGGCATCATCATTTATTAACTCTTTTTAAAACATAAATAATTTGAAACATTTGTTTCTAAGAGAATATAATTATGTATAGATCATCAATATTTCTGTTCAACTTTAATCTTCTTTTTTAATTTTAATTTCAAAATATAGAGGCGGCAGCAAGGATTCATCAGGAATACAATAGATTTAAAATTAAAAAAAAAAAAAAAAAAACATTTTTTTCTTCTTCTTTCAGTTCAAGAGTTTAATTTTCATATACCTACATACATACATAGATTCAATTCCAGCTGAGTAACACAAATTATAAATGAAAGAGTGCTGGGAAATTTGTGCAGAATTAATGACATTTTTATGGGAAAAATGAAAGGAGGCTTTAAAATTAAAAAATGATGCTTACGTCGACAAAAAAAAGGCCTCCTTATTCTTACATAGATAGACATATGTATGTATTTTTCATAAAAAAGTAAGCTAATTATAGCTAAAACCTTTACATATGAATAGCAAATTTTAAAACCTATTTTATATACATAATAATTTGGTTATTAATTAGACATTTAACATTAACAAGAGAGTTTTTTTACCATTATTGACTAAAAAGGGTATAATAGTGTACATATGTTAAAGAAACTTTAATTTTTCTTCAGTATTACAGAAAATTTGTAGAAATGTTTGGATAATAAATGCCCATTATTAGCTTCTCCATATTTATGATAAATTTGAAATTTACATAAACAATACGTATGTATATGAAATATTTGATATAGAATAAAAAAAAACAGAGGAATAATCAAAAGTGTAAGTTGAGCCAGTAGTAATAAAAAACTAGTGGTGTGTATGATAATTTGCTTGTTTTTTTTTTTACTTTGTAAATTTGAACATCTTTAGTCTATATTTTTATTTATCTCCAAAACTTTATGGATACACGAATAGATTTTGATGATGAAATAACAAAAAAAAAAATATTGTACACTAACTCAGCAACTTATTGAAGAGAAAAAAAATAAACAAGAAATAATTCATTTATTAATTCATAAATTATTATTGGAAATAAAAGAGAAATAAATGGATTCAGAATGAATTAGTTATAAATAAACAATAGATTGTATAGGAACAAAAATAATGTCTTTTTAACATCATTTTATATAGGTATATAAACAAATCCACATTTCTTTATATAAACTTTTACTCATAAACTATTTAATTATGCTTAAAATCTTTTTCTTTTTCTTAAGAAAAAGAGGTCTTTTATTACATTTATGGTTTTTAAAATGTATAAAAAACATTGCATATATGTATGCAATGTTTTTCTCTTTGAAAACTATAAAGCGCTTTTACTGACGTCACAATTTGAATAAAATACTGAAAGTGACGCCGTGTTGTAGTTGATACATTATTTAAACAAGCTTTATCAAATGATTTTAAAATCATTTAAGAAAATAGATTAAACAAGGTCTGTATTGAATACAACTTGATACCGAAGACAAAGAGGGGCATTTGAATAAAATCAAATAAATTGATAGGTGGTAAAAATCCCTATGAAATGGCAAGATTTTTATAATTAATTTTTGATTGAATCAATTAGAGGCTGGCAATGTAAGATAATTGGCAAAAAAAATATCTGATCCTTGCAAAATTAATATTTTATTTATTGACTACACTACGTTAATTTATCATGATGTAATAACATACATACATACTTACTCTACATACTATTATAATCGAAAATAGGTATAATAAAGGTTTTAAAAAATAGGTTTTGATAGACTGTAAAGTTTAAAGTCCATTTGTGACATCTAAATGCAAGAAAGTCAATCACAATTTTCCTAAATTCTAAAGAAGCAAGGGTTTTTGTTTCGTATAAAATTAGTCTGTTTATGTCTTGATAATTTATGTTTTATATTTGATTTTGAGTTGTATCCTAATGTATAAAAAGCTAAAACATTTTATTAATTTGGATTATCTTTTGCATATGCAAGTTCTAATATGAACTAAAATACATATATATATATACATATTTTATTCGGCTCTTATTTTAGATCCTTGATACAGCAGTCCTTTTAATTAAAATAGCTGTTTTTATCATTATACTAATGTAAAGAATCATTAAGTGGTCATTGCCCTGGAATATTATTTTCCTTATGTAGAGCCCTATTGTTTCTTTAATCAACATATATTTCAAAAATATTTATTTTATGCTCTTTCCTCGATTGAGCTTTTAGCAATCTTGGTAAAAACCTTCTAGATCTCAAAATAATAGATGTTGTAAAACGAAATCCATTCTTTTTGATAAAATTGAAGACTTTACTTAGCATAGTTAGAATAATCCGATTTAGGTCAGAGATGCACCGATTTTTTGATGACTTGTTGTCATTTTGAACATAGTTCCATTATGCCTCTTTCATTGAAACTCTTATCCCTAATGTAAAAAACTGGGACAGTCGATTTTCACAAGCTTCTATTGAGGCAAATTTTACACAAGTAAAATCATTAGTCATAGACAATAATCACCAGGTCTGGACTATGAGGTGGCTGCATAAGAACCTCCCAACCAAGCTCTCAGAGCTTGGCTTCTGGCGATACTCTATCGATGTTTTATTTTCTTCCTTTGCAAGAAGAACACAATTCCTCTCCTATTGGCCAAAGCTGACTACTTCTGGATGATCAATTCCTTCAGATAATCCATTTGTTGACAGTACAGGTCCAACATACGAGTTTGACCGTACGAAAGCATCTTATAGATGAGGGGTGAAAAGTTCGTTTCAATAGCTTGTGAAAATCGACATGAAAAAAATAAATAATTGCAGAATAGAATAATGTTAAAGAAGAACATTTATGAACAGCAGGAGTAATCCAACATTTCATTTGATTAATAAAATATGATATGAATAGAAGTAATTACACTTCAATACATAATAACAAATAAAGTTAATATAAGGTGTAAACAAATACTCGATAATTATGTACATATAGAAAAAAAATCTTCAAAAAGTATCTTTAATATCTGCAATTTACAACTTTTAAAATATTTGAACTACATTTCAATTTTTTGCTTTGTTTTAATGGTAAATATTTGCGTTTTAGAATATTGTATTTATCTCAATTACAACAACTTTTTTTTAAAAAAATTTTCCTATAAGGCTCATAACTATGATCCTAACAGAAACAAATTCACTGATGGTACATTGTATAAGTTTGTGAAAAATACCAATCAACTATAGACATAGAATGAATATTTTTAATTATAGGTATATACATATTTATATCGAGGAAAACGTTTATCTGTATTTAAATTACATGAATCCACTTAACATGGGTTATAGTAGATTATATCAATATTATAATAATATGCAATATCATAATTACACTTCAAAAGATCAATCTTTGAACAATAAAAAGTGTGAAAGGTTGACGTATAATTTATACATTAAGTGGAACCATATATATATGTACAACATTCTAAAAAGTCTGCTGTATTAGTGATAAGAGGATTCGCCAAAAACAATACATAATATTGAGAAAAAAAGAAACTACTTTTTTTACTTTGCTCGTTGGATATGATCACTATTCCGGAGAAGTCAAAATTAAGTAAATCAAATTCTACTACCCATTACTAGTTTTATTTTCAATACGAATAATTCAAACAATATAATTTTTTGTAATAACTTTTATTTTTTATTACATTTTTTAATGTCTTTTTTTACGTACAGTTAGTAATAAAAACAAAAAACAAATACCGAGATGTAATTTAATGATTTGAAAAATGATAAGTAATAGATATTAAAGTGAATTTGTAGTGAAATTTTGTCGTATTTCAGATGTCTTTATGTAGCATTATACGATTATTTATTTACTTAACCATGGGGATATGATTACTTATATATATTTATATATCAGCAATATTATGTCATTAAATGGGTTGATATGAGGAAAAATCAAGAACCTGTAAGAAATACTGAGAAAATGTCTCTTTTTTAATGAGTATTTTCTTCTAAATGTCAAATGATGAGCAGTTTCATAGAGCGAATATGCATTTAGAGTGCTTTAACAATAACAAACGAATCACGTTGTACAATTTTTTTTATGATTTTTTGTTCTTTGAACATAAAATATTTATTTTAACTATCTAAATACTTATTTTTTTGGCAAGCACTTAACCAATCCCAGGAATGAAATAATGATATCTAATTGCAATTCCTATTTTCAACTTGGTTTTGAAATAAATTATTCTTAATTTCACAAATATTTAATAAGGAAAAAAGCATTTTTATTACTATCGCAACATTTTTGTTAAGCAATTAAATTGTTTATAGAATTTACTCTGATTTTCGGAATACAGCATTGCACATGAGGGCTTTACAATCAGCATATGTATTAATAGTATCATAGTACATACGTATCTACATGATTTAATATCATATTGATGTAATACTAACTATAGCATCATGGCAACTACAAAATATATTTAGAAAAAGATAGGTCAAAAATATTAAGCATTATGTACATATGTAGATAAAAACTATTTTCGTATATGTATATGAAGAACAATGAGCACAAGTTATCATAATGTAAATATAAAAAAAAGACGGGAAAGGTTCCTTTACTATCATCAGATAATTTTTGAAAATATATTCAAATCTCCTATGTGTCAAGCCACCCATATAAGGCAACTAAACAATGATGACATTGCTTTTTTTTTTGTGGAATAAGAAGAATAACGTTTTCTTTGTATATATATATATATATATAATACATTAGGAAAGTTCTTTTGGTGCTTTATTTTGTACATATATATATGTATGTGTTTTCACATAAAATCAATACTAGTAGGTCCTTTTAAAATAATATACAATGAGAAAGAAATAGGAAAAGAAACACGGGACAAGTTATGTCAAACATTATGAGACTCTTATTTTTTTTAAATAAATAAATAAAAGGGAAATGAACTTGAAATATAATGTATAAAGGACAATTTTTTGTACATAGGTCTGTTCAAGTTATATAGATACATACACACACACATACAGTACAATAATTAGGTATAGGTGTCCAATTTATAAATAAATGTATATGTATATATGTATTTTATAAATATTTGATATATTTGAGTTATACATGATATCCAATCATAATAAACACAATGAAAACATAATTTATTTATTTTTTTTTTTTTACATTACATACACATAAATGTGTTTGTATTTGAAATCATAAGATTTTGTCTTTTCTGTCATATATATACTACATACATATTTATAATGATTAGATACTGATATTTTTGACATTATTTGAGTTGAAATCGTTTATAATCTGAATTGAAATGAAACAAATATTCCAAGTATCTTATATTAATATGTAGATTGGAAAAAGTTTTTACTACGAGAAGGATCAGATTTTTGATCATACTGAATAGAGGGGTCACTGTTTGTCATTTTGAACCACAGATTCAACACTAGATAGTTCGTCAAAACTATATATATTTATATTTATACATTTGAAAGTTTACTAAAAGGAACATCACATTTAAAGCTACCTCTGTATCTAAATTGTTCTAGAATCAAAGCACCCTAAGTTATTTTTATGCTTAGTCTCTCAGAAGCAGAGTTCTTTTCTACTCTGCTTTATGATCTAATGATATGTCAATATTCATTTTATTAATATAATCATATCAAAGTGAGACGAAATAAAACTAAATAAAGGGAAAATTTAATTTAATACATATCTTAATCCTTATAAAAAATATAATTTCGAATACTCACAAGGTATCTGGGTCAAACTGACCAATCTTGCCCTATAAAGGTAAGACGAATGATAATTTTGCAACTGTTTATGCAATTTTTAATGGAAACCTTTTTAAATGGAAGTAAATGTACTCCAAATGATCATCTTGGCCCTTGTAGTGTAAAAGAATATTAAGCCCAAATGAGTTGAGCGTTTCTGCATGCTATCATTGTTTTGATCTAGTCTGTTATCTTACATGAGGCACATAACTAAGAAACTGTGGGTATAAAAAGTATATATAAACTCCCTTTTTTTCTATTTTTAAGGCCAATGAATGGAAAAACTATGGCAAGCAAAATGGCACCGCCTTCGATTTATTCGTGACGCTAATGAAAATGCTATATTATTAAAGACTTGTAGTTGATACAAAAAAAGAAATTGTAACTTCAAACCTATAGTTAAGATAGAATATATGTATATATTTGCATATATAGGTAAGAAATTTTTAGTCAAGTTACCACATTTGGTATAATTAATAGATATAATTATTTTTATACTTTTGTGCATGATAGTGTTTCATTTATGCTTTTTCATGTCCAAAAAATCACATACATTTATATACACGCATAGTAAAGGAAACAATAATTTTTTTTTTCAAACTAGCTTTATATAAGGAGGGTTTTTCAACAATGGCTCTCGTGTCAAACACAGTCTAAGATTTAAAAAATGTATAAAGTAAAATTGTGGTCAAGGGTCCTCTAATAAATATGTATGTTTATAATATGATCATCCAATAGGAATCAAGTACTTTTCCCCATTAAATATATATATGTACATACATCCTTGCTAAGAACTCCAGTAACTTGATTATACGTCTCTGAATAATTGAATATATAAAATATGTAAACTCTAAAACGTATATACTATTAAAGGTAGAAACAACATTTTTTTAATACTACAAAATATATAGGTATTGTTTACTCTTCCACGTAACCTAGTCTGATCATTTTTCTGAATTCATTGATGTTTACTTGGTAAATGACATTTTTTTTTTCTTAAACAAAAAAATGATTGAAAGGTATAGAATTTAATTTCTTTATTAATATAGGACGATCATTTAGCAACAACAAAAAAAAACAGCCAAACTAAGTTGTTATACATTTATGTGCATGTTGTAATTTATACCATTTATTTTTGTCCAACTTCTACGTCTCATAACTACTCACTGAATTATAGAACAGTCATTTTGGGTAATAAACATGAATTAAAGCTATTATTTTCATTTAATTTAGTAATATTTATCATTTATTACTTAGGTATTCATTTGATAGTGACAGAGCCGTGGCCCTTAGATACTAATTTAATGAGCCACAAAATACAATTATCAATTAGAAACTTTCATAAAAAAAGTCATAAATTTCACTTTAATATTATGCCGAATCATTACACTATGATCCTTACAAGTATGTACAAGCTGTATATTCTTCATTTAAAATTATTATTCTACTTTTTTTTTCCAACAGCAAGGTCTTTATTTGATAAAATAATACATACAAATTTAAATATTGTAATTTTATTGTTGCGTAGTATCAAATCCACCCAAAATAAACCAAAAAACTTGATTACATTTTGTCTTCAAAAAGAGGGGAGGAAACAACTGAAAATATTCTATCAAACGTCACTTGATGCAACGTTATACTTTGAACCCTTTACATTTTAAGCTTTTGAAATCAAAGTGTACTTTAGTTGGTTTTTCTTTATTAGTTAATGAAATAATAAGATTCCAATATTGGGTACGAATCGTTGAAATTGGAATGGTACAAAACATTTGAAAATGGATACTTTTCCAAAATGCTCTTTTTATTATCTTTAAAGGGCCATTACCAAGAGGGACCTCAAATAATGCAAATAACTTTTTTTATGTCTCCCAACAACAAAAAAACTTTATTTCAAAAAGAGGACACTCTAATGTATACCTATGTCTATCAGAGTAAGAAATTGCCTACTTAATGTAATTTAATTTCACCGTTGTAAATATGTTGTATGACTTGCATAAAGATATTGCTTCTTACATGAATTAAATTAATGTAAATAGTTGTAAATGCTTATCTATAAGTATGTATGTGCATTCTAATAGATGGTCGCTTACTCTATTCATAAAGTTGCCTCATGATAACAATAACAATTAAGTAGAGATAATAATAACAGCAAGCAACTTTAGATACATTGCCTTGTCGAAGAATTGTACATAGATATATATAGACATGAGAGATTTGAAATGATAGGAAATCATTTTGGAAATAAACAAAAAACAAAGAATCAAATCTCTATAGGTAGTGCATAAAATATGTATTGAATAGAAATATTGGATTTGTCATTGTGTAGATTTAGATTTATTCTTTTATTTTCAATCTATGTGTAGAGTACGTAAAAATAGATAATCTGGAAATATAGGTTCTACAAATATTGATTTCTTAATATCATTTTTGTAGATAGTGAAAACTTTATATTCTATGCATACATATATCTATACAGTGGGGCATGTGTGAAATTGGACTCCGGCCCTCCCCACAAATGAAGTTCAAATTCATTTGAAATTATGTCTTGAGTTCCTTGCTAATTATTAAGATTCATGATTGAGGGGGTGCGTCCATATTTATGACATCCTGTTAAACAACGCTCGTGTATACATATGTATGAACCAGCTTGCAAGGACTAGGAAGAAAAAAAATAACAAGCACTGAGCAACATGAGTTTTAAATGTCTTAAATGTAGTAAAGAAATTATTGAAACCCTGGATCATATGATCAAATTAACAACACATTCATAGCCGCAAAATGGTGCAGAAAAACTAAGCTTTAGTAATCAAATAACAGAGTAAACAATACTCATTCTCTATTCAGTTTGGTTGACATATTTATGTATGTACATAAATTCTTAACTCGATGGTGCACTTCCCTAGGGAAGAGGGAGGGTGGGGGTATTATAGAGTGGTGCTAATGCAGTGTAGGTAAAATAAATACTCTGCTCTTTTCCAGGTAAAGGAAACAAAATACAAATTTCTAATTCGAAATGAAAAACACATAAATATCACTATGGCTCCAACGTTTGTACAGCACCAGGAGATAAACATAGAATACTATTGATTAAAGATCCTTTGTAGACATCACTTGCCTGTTTTATGATATTGGAGATGAAGAATGTATTACTGCTCTAGGGTGGAGAACATATATCATAGAAATAATATAGTTTAAGTTTGGAATGCTAAAAAAAAGCCATATAGACTTTGTGGAATTCATGAAAAACATCATTTCATAGATATGTATTTAAGATTATTATTTATATTTTTAAATTAAAAAAGTTATTGTATTCAATAATTTTAATTATTCTAAGTACATACTTAAGAGTTGAAATCATTTGTGCTCTAATAATGAAATATGATTTACATTCATGTTTTTTTATGATCCATTTATATTTTAATGAAACTTTTCTTTTTACTTTTTTGTTCTGGAGAATATTCATTCCTTGTATATGTTGTGTACAAGTTACAATTTTCGAATTTCATATCGTTTGTTTGTTTTTTTAAATTATAAGTAACAAAAGCCATTTTAATTACAAACTATCGAATGATATAGTGATTTAATATGGCTTCTCTATTGTACGATTGAAAAAATTACTCTCTGCACTTTTATTTTAGAATGAGCCAAAGATACTTAATAATCAACTAGTATTTTCATTAAAAAAAAATATATATTTTTTTGCAACTTCTACAAATGCCAAATTGTATACAATTTTTAGTTAGAAGGACAAAAAGTTTTTATATAACATATATTTACAACAGCATCCTAACCAAACGTGTTTCTATATAAAGAAAAGGTAAAAATTATAACAAAAATGTATATAATTTTTCCTCCTATTATTAATTAACTAGTTTGTTTGAAAATTTTAATTGAACTTGATGGAAAAAGAAACTTATATTGAATAAATTAATTAAAAACAAATCAATTATAATAATAGCTTCTTTTTTTTCTTTCTCATAAATACCTTTTGGGAATTGTATTCGGGTTGCCAAGATTAAGTTTCCTTTTTTGATAGGAAAATTCCCACAATCATATGTTTATTTCCGGTACATTCCAACTTCTTCTATGAGACTTATATATGTACAAACTAGGTTTTAAATCCTAGATACTGAAGAATTGATTAAGTTATCAGGTGACATTTGCTGATTATCAACCTATATTTAAATACATATTTTTTGACTTACAATAAATAAAAATTTTTTAAACTTTTTGATATTACATTTACCCTCTATTTTGCTATTATGTCTTTGTGGAAATTTTTTTTTTTTTAAATTCAAATTTTTGATTTATTACTTCTATTCATTCTCAAATGAATTATTTAATTTTATCATATATTTATTTTAATTCATAAAAAATTCTTTCAAATCCAAAAAATACATTTTTTTATTTAAGTTAAATGAACTAACATTATGACATAGAGACACAATCCCTCTAAAAATGTATGCTAATAACTATGTATGTTAGTTAAGGAGCATCAAGCATAATCTAATATACATATATACTCATACCTTTACTTTTTAATTAGATTTATACAAAAAAAAGCCTGTAAAAAGAAAGTATCAGGCTATTAAATTGATATTTTATCCTGTTTACTAGTTCTATTAAACAACAAAGAGACTATTATGTATACATATGAACAAATTATGAGCTAGTATAACATTTGTTGTAAAAATTAATGGATCCGTTATTCTGTAGTTTGTTTTTTTCGCCCAAATAAAGAGTTTTATTAAAAAATCCATATTGGTTGAACATAAGAATCATCTAAAAGTTAAAGGTTGACAACCTTTGTCATAACAGAACATTATCGTTACTCCTTTGAACATTTTTCATGGAACAACACTATTTAATAGATTTATCTTCTTTTTTTTTGGGAGGGGGGGGGGGGGGAGGGGGAATAACTTTTATCCAGGTTGGTACATTTAGTAAATATATCTATGGTTGTATAAACATACACAACTATAGATATGTAATTATTATGGTATTTTTGTATTGTATCTTTTTATTTTAAAAATCGATAATTGAACTTTACAAGTTTTCTTTTTAATTAAGGAATAATTAACTTCTTCTAGGAAAAGAATTATATCAAATAAGTATGATAACAAAACAGAGATGACTCAAAAAACGACTCAGATAATTTTTAAAAGCTCTTCTTTTCTCTTTTTCTACTAATAATTTAAAAAATTTAGTTTATTATGAACTAACTTTTGTAACTAAAGACCTACTAATTCATTGCAACTCATATCTATGCATTTGTCCTCTCAAAGATGACAATGCCATAATTTTATTTATAAATATATATATATATATAGTGGAACATTGGCATGATAATGAAATCACATAAACAGATTTTTTTTAAATGGATTCATGTAATTTAAATGGCATGTCTCTTATAAAAATCTGTAGGGCAATAAGTAAAATATATTCATTCTAGTGTGTCTCAATTTTGAGTTGTAAAAAAAATAAAATATACATACATACATAGTTGAATTTCCATTTACGTGCAGACACTCCTAGTTTTATTATTCGTTTTAAAAGACTAAAAAATAGAGCTTTTTAAGTTTTTTAAGGGTTTTTTTTTGTCTCATTTAATAAAAATATAACTTTTATGCATATTACGAGTATTTATAAGGATATGTCATCTTCTTCTATAAAATAAAAGTGTATGGAAGGTAGGAAAATGTTTCTTTATTTCTATTTTTTTTTCTATGGATAAATGTTTAATTGTAATCTCTCTTTTTCCTTATTGTTATAATATATTTACCATTTGGAATGTACATGTAAAAAGTTTCTTTCTTTCTTTTTTTTCGTAAATTAATTTAATTATACTTGTAGATATATGAATGTACATACATACATACATTGAAAATAAATAAAGTTTCTTTCCCCCCCCCCCTCTCTCTTTTTTTTTTCTTTTTTTTTCTTTCTCCCTTCTCTCAATATTATTACCCATATATTAGAAAGCAGTCGAAATTATTCTTCCATCCCCCCCCCCTTCCACACTTATCGTTGTTCCTAAGAAGGAAAATAAGTATGTATGAGGATACTTATTTAGGGTTAGGTATTTCTCATAAATATAATAATTATATGCTACATACCCCTGTATATTTGTTAATTGACCCCCCCCCCCAAATGTTGTGAAGTGTTATGAATATCTCATGAGACGTGTATGCATATCAAAAAAGACAAACGAAAATGCAAATAATTTATGTGTAAGCTATAAGTCTTAACTTAATATTCTTCATCAACAAAACAAAGAACTTCAAATAACATATCCTACTTCTTACTCTCCTAATTCCATTAATATATTATTATGTATGTACATACCTAACTAATTTAATTTCATGAGTTCATCTCAAGCATCAGGGACATTCTATGATAAATTAAATTTTTGAAATAAAAATAAATGTATTCATGAAAAGGGATTCCTCATGTACTCTCATTCCTTGCACATTTTCTTCTTCAAAAAGAAATAAGGGGGAAAAAGGACACAATTAGTAGGTATTAATTGGGCATTTAACAAGTAGACAAGGGTGCATGAATTCACAAGAGCTAATATTTAGAGGCCTCATTAGGGAACATATAAGTAAACAGCTGAGAAGCAGATGCGTAACACTTGTTGATGTTTTTGAGATACCATAACAGTGCAAAATTATTCAAAGAAGTTGCGTAGTGAGTTGTTGAGGGATTTCAACTCCTAGTGTGTTGTGAACTGTATTGATTCTATCACTCAATGTTTCCTCAAAAAAAAAAAAATCAATGAGTTGCAAGTTAATTTTTGAGGAAGATTATTTTGTTGTGCAATGTTGTAATTATTATTAATTGTATGACATATGTGCATTTACGTCAAGTATACACTTACATAAGAATATCCCATAGCATGAAAATTATAAATGCAAAATATGTACAATGTTTGTTGATAGATATCTACTGTAATATTGAAGAGTATTGCTATATATCTTCTTCCTTTTTTTTTACGCTTATATAAACACACAAAACTCTACATGGAAAATGAACATGCCATAAAAACATTATTTTGGCATAACTAACCACTCCTACTAATCTAAAAGTGGGGAGAGATAGAGTCCTTATCCCTTCTATTTTCAGGATTCTAATTTCCTAATATATTTCTGTTTTATTTAATTATATAGTTGTTAGGGACACAAAAACTTATTCAAATCAACTTGTACAATACACAATATTATTACTTATTAGCAGAGATGTGAAAATTGTTGGAATCTTCTGTAGTGTAAATTTATTAGGGTAGAACATGCGAGTTTGCAATCAATAAATTGTTTGCTTATGTATGAATTAATCCTTCCTTCCAAATTTGAAGATTCAACTGTTCCCTGTAGTTTTGGCAGATATAATGTCTGTAGGTGTTACTTTACTTTTTATAACGTCAACTTTTGACATGATTTTTTGCTCATCGCCTGGGATTCCAGAAATGTTTGAATAGAGACGTTGATTTTAGTCCAAAAAGAAGGGTGGGGTCGGTCAAAAGGCGGAATTATTTTTTGTTGTACTAAACTAAGTAGGTGCAAAATATATACAAAGTATATTATAAAATAAAACGTCTTATCCTGGGATCAATGTATGTTTCTTCTCTTTAAGAAAGGAGCTCTATACCTCTGAATGAATGGAATGACGTAATAATCTATGTGCCAGTCACTCAACAGTACAGCTATTGTGATTAATGATAGATTTTTTTGCAATAGTTCATTATGTCGATTTGTAAAATATACATCAATCAATTATTTATCTACTCTTTTTATCAACTTATCTACTTTAGAAAGCAACTCAACTGACACAAGAAAAAGGGGAGGAAATGCAAATACATTGGATTGGTTGCAATTTTATGCAAAATTTTGTGGCGTATTTTCATGTTAATTTTATGTATTTACATTGATTCATAACTATAAACTAGTATCGATTCTTGACAAAAATAAATAGTTTGGTTTAGTAATGAATCTAACCAAAATATTAGTGACAATTTCAGTTAAAATGATTCAGTGTTTCAATACAAGTAGAAGAGCAAAATGCCCTCAGATGTGAATATCTATAATTTACATATTGTAGATATTTTTTGGGTTAGTGCAAAAATATATTAATTAAATTTACATTCTAGGGGACATAGGAGTACCAATATTCAAAGGTGGACTCATTGATTTAAAATTCACATTTTAAAATGTAAAGATATCGGTTAACTATGTCATTAACTATTTTGTATAGGTCCTGGTCATTTCTTATTGTTGTTATTATTGAACGGCCATTGTGAAATCCAGTTTACGTGTGTGTGTGTGCTCAATTATATTATTATATTATATGATATGCACCTCTTTTACTGCTTTAATAGATCAAAAAAATATTTACCATACACATATGTACATGGCTCATTTAATCAATTGTATACTTATTTCCACTGAATCCAAAATCCATTCTTTTATTTAGGTAGATATACGTAAATCACATTAGTGTCTCCTCGGGTATATTTTAATTTTTAAAATATTCCCCTATACGTCAACATATATAATATATCTACATACATTTATTTTTTTGATTGGAAATGAAATGACGACTTAATGAATGAAATTATTTGACTTATTATGTAACTTATGTTTCAATTTCATATCATGTGAAAAGTAAATTTAATCAAAAGTGAGGGGTAAAATGATACCAAATGAGTCAAAAGTATATACCATATGTATGTATTTCGTCTTTTATTCAAATGAGATAGAAAACTTTGCAGTTGGTAAAAGATCTTTTTTCATATATATTTTAACTTTTAGAAGATGATGGATGTAGGCATCTCTTTATACGTCGAGTCATCTTTTTAAGTTTCTTCCTTTGTCTATTATCATTATTTCACATATTATGTATCATATAAGTATACTATATGTATGTTTGAAGACTGTTTCTCATTAAAACTAAGAATTTTGTATTAAAAAAATACCTATTTCTGTACATACATACCAACCTATGTCTGCAGTTTTTGTTTTTTGTTTTTTCTATTTAGGTACTTTCTTCCTCAAAAATATTTTCAAAATTACAAAAATATGTAAATGAACTTCAAATGTGTCAAATACTGCAGGATTATTATTTTTTTCTTGTCGAGAGAAGTTTATTTTTGCTCGTTAGTACTGTTTTGTACTAATGGATAATTTTCTCACTTCATTAGACTTTTAGATAAGTTTTAATCAGGTATCGGGTTTTCTGATCACTAACATTACTTTATCAAATAGGTAAATTAAAGTAGTGGACATTGTATCTCTTCATAAGCTATTTAAGAGCACTCGGTTATGAAGAGCTTGAAAGAAGCAAAAAAAAAAATTTCCCCTCATCTAAGAAGAGTCTGAAGGATCCAGTGCTTTCCAGTACTCTAGAAGTTATTTTTACATAAAAGCGACAAAAAGGTATTTCTCTTCAAACTGAGGATGAATTAATTCATTCTTTGTTGTTTAATTGCAAGACTCTTGAACCATTGTTTGAATCCATTAATTAACTATTAAATTGACTTGTACTAGGTACAATATGAAGAAAAGATCTTTTTTAGCTTATTACTCAAGAAATGAAGAAAAAATTATAAATTACAAAGGCTCATTATATTCTATTTGAAAGGTAAAGTTTCTCGAAACCGAATATTTCCGATATGTATCATCAGTTGTGAAATTCCACATGAGTATATTAAAAGTGATTGCCCATCTTAACTAAAATTGTAGTTGAATTATCTTTCTTTAATTCATTCCCATAGCGTTTGTTTATTATTTAATCCCATATTATTAATTATTTTCTTTAACTAAACTAAGAACTGCTTGTTTTGTTTTTTCTATACGGAACATTTTTTTTTACATCCCATAAAATATTAACTTTATGTTGGCTTTAAACAATAGTGAAATAATGTTTAATAGCCAAGTAAAAAAAATCATATTCATGTTCTATTTTACTTTATAAGCAAAGAATAGTTTTCTAATTTTTGACTAGTCATTCCTTATATCTTACACTTCTTCACCAGAGTGCCCAAATTAGAGCAGTAGTTATAATTTGTGCACCTTGATGAAGATAATATTTTTTTAAAGCCTAAAATTAACACTCTATAAACATAAAGTGTTACAATCAACATTGTTGTCCCTAATTATGTTGCATATGTAGTCTGTAGATAGAAACTTGCTCAAGGGTAAACAATGACGTTTTAATATTTGTAACGTTGTAACGCTATAGATCAGGGAAATAATATATTTTCGACATAAAAATCGACTTTAATTCACTTATTTGAAAAAGTAACGTCTACGATCCGATAACTAAAAGTAACAAATTAAGCCATTTTATTTTTCTTATTTATCATAAATGGTCTTTTTAGCAAGCAAGCGATCGAATTGAGTAATATTTTAATTAAATGGATTTTATTCATTGTATTTTTCTGAATTAGAGATCCTTGAATTGTTAATGAATTTCTATATTTTATAATTTTGAACTAATTTATCTATCATTGCTAATAGGCTAAATACATTTTGAAAGGAACAGAATTGTGTGGTATTTGGAAATAAGAAAGAAAAGACGATTGGGAAAGAAAAAAAGTTTTAAAAATATAAGAAATTATGTCATAAAATCATTTAATACAACTATTTGTTTTTTATTTATTATTTATTATAATTCCCCAAGGTCATAATATTAATTAATGAAAGTACATACTAGGAAATATGCGAAAAATCATTATAAAATCAATTTTTTTTACTACTCAAATATTGAACCAAATACGTACACCTTAAATTTAGAGATATAAGACGTTCGCTAATTGTACATATGTATAAATATTGTAGAGTTGTCGACAATTCCGGACCTGCTTAGGGTTTTTTTATCTACCATTCAAGAAATGAAATTTTGTTATCTTCTTATCTTTCATTAAGCCTTGCAACTAAATCAGGCTTTTGGCACGAAACAGTTTGAGTTGAACAAAATGTATATATGTATTTAAAACATCATTTTTCTTTTCTTATCCTAAAAAGGTTACCAACCTTTGTTATTGGTTATTTTAACTATATAATTATAACAGATATTTTGCTTTCTTCAATATTGACAATAGTTGATTTTTATAATGTTTTTCTCTTTGGTACTTTGGACTGCCTTAAGGAAAAGGCATCACTTTTAATGTTTCCTCTACGTTCTTTTTTTTTCTATTAAGATTGATGACCTAAAGAACCGAGAAGAAAAATGATAGCTCTGACGTTTTCAAAAAAAAAAAAGAATAATATATATATATATATATATATATATACAAACATATACCATACTTACACATGGTTGTTGTAAAGAAAAAATAGCGTCATATAGGAATATATACTTTACAAAAATGAAGCAAGGTAGTGATACTGCACCACATAACATACACTATGACCAAAAAAATAGAGCTTTTACATAGGTAGGTATAAAATACCACACAAAATTTGAGGTATTTCTGTTCATATTAATCAAGTATATTATATGTTACCAGGTCCATACCTTTTTCAATTTCTAACGTTTTTTGTGAAAAAATGGTGACAAATTTAATCTTCAAAATAATAGCCATAGCTAGCGACACATTTTCTCCAACTCTTAGCCAATTTCTGGATGCCACACCAAAAAAAAAATTGGCCGTCTTTGGCCACAAACCAATCATCGAGCCATTTTTTGGCTTCGGCGTGAGTTGAAGCTCTATTCTTTTAATGCGTGGCCCATCGATGCAAACAAGTGATAATCTGATGGTGCCAAGTCTGGTGAGTAAGCCAAATGCACCAATGGTTCCCAATCGTACGTCTCCGCCAATTTCTGGGTGGCTCTTGTTCGATAAGGCGGTGCATTGTCATCAAGAAAAATTACTTGGTGACACTGCTTGGAATATTCTGGGCGTTTTCGGCGTATAGCGCTATTCAAATCGGCCAATTGTCATTGGTAGTTTGCACCATCAACTGTTTCACCGGGTTTTAACAACTCGAACCAAATCATGTCACGCTGATCCCAGAAAGTACACAACATTGCCTTGTATCCGGAGTGATCTAGTTTGGCCGATATTTTTGGGTTGTGGCTGGGCGAATTACAATGTGCTCTAATTAGAGCATGACCACCATAAGCTTCTACAAGCATTTAATGTGCTTCAGAAGCTGTTTTTCTTCAAATGATAATAGAAAATCAACGAAGTCCGCAAATCGTAGTTTGAAGGCACGAAATTCGATATTTCTTAGAACGAAAAATCAGACATTTAGGATGATTTAAAAGTACTCCTAGCGACATCTGTTGCCTAATTTCTAAAAGTCTAATTTCATAGGTATAGCCTAATATATACCTATACCCTGTCGGGGAGAACTGGGAGAGTTGCAACACTTTTTTTCTAAATTACTCTGAGCTGGTCTGACATAGATATAGCAAAATTTCACACAGTATACCTACAATCTTATGCTATTTAAAAATTAGTTTTAAATAACACATTGGGTTTGAATGTGAGTCGCATTCTTTCTCCCTATAGCCAGAAACAGCTGCAACTATCGGTGACATCAGTAAAAGAAATAGAATAAAGAATACGTTTTGAGGAGTAAATAATTCGTATAATTTCAATGTTTTAAGACACATTAAGAGGATTAAATAGAATATATCAAAGAGATCACTCATCTACAATAAAAAGGCATATATAGAAAAAATTCACTTCAATTCAATGCACGTGGACATTCTTTTAACACAACTAAGGGCCTGTTCATGACAATTAATTAAAGATGGATTTTCTATTCTTAAATTTGTATGATATACAAAAAAGAGTAAGGAATTGTATTATTATAAAATTTAGTTTATTATTCCTGTAGGTAAACCTATCACTAAATACATCACGTAAAAAAGCTTTATCCCAAGGAGATAAACTATATAAATAACAACAAAGAGATGTAATTGCAAAATAAAAAGTTTTAAGATTTTTAAATTCCACAAGTATTATTACTTCATTTCATTGTTGCTAATAAATGCAAAAGTTAATATACATACTTAGGTTAAATTAAATTTTTATAAACTAATAATAAGAAATAAATGAAATTTCTTAAAATTAGTTATATGCACTCAATATGTACACAAAACATATGTACACATTTAATTTATATCCATGATAATGAATATTATTACAAAGTTAAGTTAGCTTTAATAAGATATTACATTCATTGAAGGTACTTTTTCAGCATCTTAACTACTTTTATTTCAATGCAATAGTTATTCAAGTCATTTACAAAACTTTTGATCAGTTACATATAACATATTGCAGGATATTTTCCTTGATATTTGCACATTTGTTAGTAGAAATTCAGTAAATTACAAAGATAAAATTATTTTTTTCATAGATAAATGTAATATATTTAATATAAATTTATAAAATGAAATCATTATGTATGTCCATCAAGACTTCATTGTTAAAAGAACTGATAAAAATGCAAATGTACATTTGAAAAAGTGGAAACCTTTTTTATTTGTTCTACAAATGCAATTTAAAGAGATACTATTTCAACATTTGTGAAGTATATTTCACTTTACATATTATTTTAGACTAATGCTTCCTTCCTTTAATAAAAAGCAAAGTGGCTCATTTATGCATTTAATACAAGAAAATGATCATAGTGATAGTCATTTTGATCTTATCAGGATGGATAGAGAGAATTACAAAACAAACTTGTTAGGTTGGTAAGATCTTCTTGCTACCAATTTACATATACTATCTTCAAAAAGAGAAAGAAAAAGGTCCATAATCTGTCAGTTGTAGATAGCCAATTCTTCCCTCTTGATCAAACATTTCTTTATTTTATACAAGTAAACAATGGTTCAGAACTTAACAATATCTATTTCTAGCTCAACCCATTAACGTTCGGAGCACTAATCAGGGTCAAGAAAAGTAGAAAATCAAAAGCTAACAAAAAAAAATACATGAGCTGTTGATGTTTTCAGAATACCATTTTTCACAATTTTATGAGATGAATACTCAGAGTTAGTTTGCTTGGTTAGTTATAGAGGGATTCATACTCCGTGTGCGTTGTGAACTGAATTTGATTGTAGCTCTTAATATTTTATTAAAGAAAAAAAAACTGTAGAAATAATTTATAATTATAATAAGAAATTGGTTATGGCTTCACAAGAATTTATTTGAGTTCAAAGAATCAATGTTTAGAAAACTAATAAGGTGCTGACAAAAGTGATGAGTGTCAATTTTCATGTAAGTGGAAGAATGCAAAAAAGACAACTTGTCTTTTACAAAATTTATGAAACTTTTTATTGTTTTTGGTAAAATAGTAATAATAATTATCATCATTCAAAGATGAAAAGTTTTAAAAATTCTTTGATACTTCGGTAGATATTGTTTATAAACAACACAAAGTGAAGTGTTTTAAGAGTGTCTACAAACTTTTTTCTTCCTATCATACCATATCAATAGATAAGCAAAAAAAATTTAATTAGTATTTTTATTAAGTTATACTAATTATGAATAAAAAAAGTTAAAGTAGTTTCCCCGACTTATTAAGAATTTTAAATATTTCGTCAATATAGTAACATATTTTATTTTCTTTCTCACTATCTTAACTTATTATAGATGCATTATAAAAATTGAATACATCAATCAAATGACCAATCTTATCAGATTTTTTTTTTTTTTTTTTGAAAAAGAGACATTTTTTGTATGTATCAAACATAACAACAATAACAGTATAAATTACTGATGTACATATGTTCATATCAAAATCTTTATTCACAGAGAATCTTACATAGAAACTATTTATATAATTAATGTGTATATGTATACATCGTTATAAAACGGTCATCATATTGCATCAATCTCCCCGTAGGATGTACAAATTTACTACAATTTGCAAAGCCAGCAATATTGCTTTTTTATTATTAATTTGTTCTTTTCCCTCTTTTTTTTTAACAACATCCTTCTATGCGATAATGTTATTATAACTTTATTTCATTTTATTTCTCTAATTTCTTGGTTAATATTTTCATTCTATTAATGTAAAATATTTTGTTCTGAATGTAAAAATCTACATTTGGTCATTCTGCCTCCCTATATATCCACTCTTTAACCCTTAAATCAAAATTAAAGATCATTTTAAGACTGAATAAATTAACTGATTTGTCAAAAAGTGAATTGTATCTATTTTTTACACTCCATAATCATGTTTGAAGTTGTCAAAGCCAAACTGCTTGTAAGGAATATGATGTATTAACCCTCCTATTATCCATGGGGTCAATTTGACCCCAATCAATGTTTATCATTCAAAAAACAATAGTTGGCTTCTTTTTTTTTACTCCATATTTCATGACTTTTTCTAATTTGAAGGGGACAACTGATTTAGCGTAAAATTATCATGATAATATTTTTTCAATGTGCTGAACGCATATTCCACGCATCGGTGTTCCTCTGGGGGCAATTTGACCCCAAGCTGTTTTAGCTGTGTAAAACTTGTCTGTTTGTGTGTGTGACCTAACATCCCCACACCTGCAGGTGCAGAGTTGATACTTTTGAGTTGATACATAATGGGGGGAAACAATTTTCTGTAAATCATTTTCTGGAGGCAAATATACCTGGGGTCAAATTGACCCCAAGGGTAAAATGTGTTAGTAATATTTGAGGATAATACGAGGGTTAAGTATGCGAATTATTTGTATCTATACAATCGTAATTTTAGATATTCAATACAGACCTAACTAAAACTTAAAGTGCATAAATATACATAAATTTTGAGAAAATCTTGATTTAGGCATCTCAAAAGTTACCTTTTGAAAAAATGAGAACTGATTTGATTTAGTAAAAATAGAAAGTTTTACTAATACTAAATTTAGATCCTTATACAATTTTAAAAATAGTTTTTTTTAGTAAAAACCCCTTCAAAAGCGCAATAAACCAGCTACTTATTGATCATAAGTTTTTTTTAAACTGGTTCCTTTTTAATAATCAAATTTAATATTGATTTTCTAACAAATAAGGCAAACACTTATTGCACTCTATTAAGGGGAAAACAAATTTAAAAACAAAACTTTAATTTTTTTTAAAGATTGAAATTTAATATAGGTAAAACTTTTTATATTTACTTCTGAATAAAAAAAGTTTGTCTGTAATACAATACATTTTTTATACCATTTTACAATTGATTTTTTATATTCATCATTTTAATGATGACGTAATCAAGTTACTTACATGGGGAAGATTTTTGCAAAATGTTATATTAAGTACTCAAATAGTATTGGGTTTAAGCATTTCTTCTATATTTCTTGAATCGAGTTTTGAAAAAAAAGTTGGTCGACTTGAAGGATTTTCAAATTTGAAAACCACTCAAGGATTCATAATTTGCTAAACATATCATTGAATGTAGTTAATATGTTTCATAAACTTAAATAATTGAAGAAGAAAACGTTGAAAAAGTTCCCAATTATGTATGAACATACATCTATTTACCGATAGTTTTTGTTTTCTTTACGTTGGTAACTATTACTATGGGTAAAAAATATTGGGAATTGAAAAATCTTTATTTAATCAGCAAAATTTATTTCCTCCTCCTCAAAAGTAGTCCTCTCTCCCTCCCGAATGCAATTCATATGTGCCAACGTTTTTTCCAATTTTTAAAACTGTTACAAAATGTTTATTAGTCAATAATTGCAGAACAATAACTACTGAGTTTAGATATGCTATTACATTTAAAAATTGGATGGTCAGTTTCTTGAAAAATAGGTTATGTATCTCGAGAAATAAACCTCAGATTCTCAAAATTTCAAAAAAATAATGGTTGGAATATTCATTTAAACTTTTTTAGTTTCAACAACAACATTTCCCTAAATATCATTTTAATCAGACATTTTGAAAAACGAAAAATTAAATTTTAGGTGTGCACAAAAGGACACGTCTCTCAAGCACTAATGAATAATTTGACGTGTAATTTGATAAAAGTATCAGTGATGGTCTTACTAACTTAAAAACAAATCGGAATCCCCAAAAAATTCAATTCAAATTTCCTAGTACTAGTATTTTTTGCTCGTATTAGTATAAGAAAATTAGAAAATTGGTTTTATGGATATACCAGTCATACTATAATGAAGCACCAAAATGTTCCAAATATTTACTTTACTACAACAATATATATACCTATCTTGTCCCTTTTTTCTTTTAACTTTTTATATATTGGCTACATAAGTTATAGTCCACAAGTACATACATTAAATTTAAATGTAATATATTGACACATGAAATAAAAATAGAGAATGTGAATCAACTTAAAAAACTCACACATTATTTATGTGTCGGGTAAATTATCTCTAAATTATTCGATATTTGCAGCAATGTTCAGTATTTAGGATATACAGACTAAGTGTTTTTGGGACATTTCAAATATTATGGGTAAGCTTTTAATATAAAAAGTTACATTAATCTATTGATACACGGGTTGAATTTTATCTTGTAAGTCGGGTTGAATCGTGTATCTCACAATAAATTACACGCAGCTCCACCAAAAAAGTTCATCAACATTTATTATTTATGTTGTTGTTACGAATCGAGTTGAGTTACGGCAACGGGCTGTTGTATAGTTGAGAAATGAAATTTTAATTTTTAAAATAACAGGAATACAAAATTAGACAAACACGAACCAATGTTGTATACTTCAATAACGAATTCTAGGAATTTATTATTTCTTTTGAATGTACATATAAAAATAAATAATTATATATTAGTGTATTTATTTTGTAAATACTCTTATATAAATTTGCCTGCATCACTTCAAAGGATAGTGACTTGACCATTGTTTTATTACTCAACATCGCTACTGATCCCTCTTTTGATTTAATCCATTACTAATTTAGGGTTTTTTTTGTCCACATCATTATATATATGTAAATGTATTATATTTTCAATTTACTAGAACATTGAACCAAATAAACTTATTCCCCAACGGGAAAAATTTAAATATATATATATGTACACATCTATATCTTATGAAAATATAAGATATCTTCTTTCTTTCTTTTTTTTGCAAGAAAAGGATTTGAATTTAAAGAAATAGTTTTTTCTTTATTTCCTCTCTCTCCTTATGTAAAATCCATACTCTTTTTTATATTCATGACGCACTAACTAAAGCATATTATATGCTGTTGTTCTTATTTTTTGTGTTTTCTCACTACTCCATGGTTACATACCTATGTATGTATGAAGATATATGTAAATATATATCTATGTGCGGAGTAATATATCTACTTACATGAACATTAAAAGATGTTGTTGTTGTGTATCCGAGTCTAAGGCTTTTAACTTTAATGAAAAAAGAAAGAAAAGAAGGGATGGAAATTACATACATACAATTCCGTTCTAGAAAATAAGGCAAAACCAATGTTATAAATTATTATAGTAATTCTTTAATATATGCATTTATTTTATGTACATACATGTAACCAACTAAAGACATAATGATGTGGTTAAAGAAAGAGGGGTCCTAGTTATATGTATGTATGTATATAAATGCTTTACTCAAGCACCCTTCTCTATATTATTCTCAGAACTATGCATACATATATATAATACAAATAAGCCTTGCTGTTAGCTCTTACTTAATTATTTATTGACAGTGTTATCGAAAATTACAAAGAAATTACATGCCTATATACATATGTATTTTACCTTGTATGCTAGGATTATCAACTTATTTTGGTTCAACAATGTTAATCTCAAATATATGTATATGTGCATACCTGTATTGAATTCCTTACCAAAAAACTCATTAAAATTGCTAAAATTGATGTTTACATACATACATACTTTATATGAAATTAAGTTTTTGGGTATATGTTACCATACCCCCAAACAGTACGAGTAATTGAATCAGCCAGTCTAAAGAGACCTTGAGTGCTACAAAATATATTAAACACGTAAAAAAAATGCTGTTTCACTGCAAACACTTCATTTTTAGCTAAATTATAGCTGTTCGATAATCAAAGAACTTCTAATTCTTTCCTAAGGTATTTTAATTTTCTGTCTTTTTCATATGTTTTCCCTCTACTTTGCTTTATTATCTAACCATATGTCAATTTCATGCCTCTCTCTCCTATATCATTTTAGTAACATAATTAATCTTACGATCAATACTCCAGAGTAAAACAAGATGAAGCTAAATAAAAGAAATAATCAATTTATATCTTATGTTTATGATGAATAAAATTTAAAATAGTTACGAGGGATTTTGATCCAATTGACAAGTCTTAGCCAAAATAAGTTAAACAAATGATTAAAAAAATCCTAAGGACAAAACCCCTCAGCTTGTAGAAGGATATGGACTAGACAGCTATACAAAGTTTCAAGATAATGCAAGGTACTATGATTGTCACTGAGGACTTGATAAAACATTCATTTCCATAGGTGATGTCCGATGATTACTTTAAGGATATTGATGAGGTAGGTTTTTTATTCACTATCTGGGGACGCGCAAGTTGTGATATTTTGGGTCATATTACATGAGTACTTTAGGGTTAATGATGTGAAAGAGAAGTTTTAAAATTACATAGTTGAACGAAAAAAAGTTATATGAAAACATTGCTCTTAGGAGATCCATAAATGTAAAATAATACTTAATTGCGGTAGTGGGATTGTATACCACATGTATTGAAGTCATTTATAAGCAATCACACCTTGAGAAAGGTTGAGAGCATGCATATGCCTTACAGTAATATAAATTTTACTAGCATTAATTCCTATAGCTTTCTATCTCTGTTACTAATCAATATGTTGCGTATCCTTCTACTAGCTGATGTATTGTGTCCTAGGGTTTTTTGGTTTTTTTTTGTACTCCCACCTTATCTATGTAAATATTTGTAATTAGTATTTTGTATATTTGTACAATATTTCAATATCCCATACTGAAAACTTGATTCTTTTTTTTAAATCGAATTTAAATCTTAAATCACCAACTCTGTGCATTTGTTGCATGAAATGCTGCCAAAATGTCTTGAATCTTAAGTTCCATTGGGACATTACACACAATGTTTAATGCACTAATAAAAATCATTGTACCGTTAATTTTTTCACATATGCTACAATGTTTTATTCAATATGGTTGTGCTTAAGTGATATTCTCATCTATATATACATATATTGAATGGAAGAATACAAACAAAGAAAGGATTCTTCAACAAAAAATTAATAAAGATGAAATGATATCGAAGTTTGTAACAACAAAAATGCATTATCTTTATTCAAAATATGAACTCGCATCTATATTAAAATAAAACAAAAGAAAAAACAACAACAACGAAGTAATAATAATTCATTACTTTTTTTCATTTAAAAAAAAGTAAATATATATTTATGCATTGGGAGTCTTTTTATACTATATGTCTAGAGTTCAGTCTCCTACGTAAATGATCTAAAATTTCAGAATGAATTGTTCTAATTTTTGGCAATTGATCCTCTTGCTCCACTCTTACTATACACTCTGTCAAAATTTATTTAAAAGAAGCAATCAAATGTTATAGTATTAGGCCCTTACTCGAAGTTTGAGATATCTAGGCCCTAGTAAGTAATTTTTAAAATCATTTACATCAATAATTATATATTGGGTATAAAAATAAGTAGCTTATGCAATATGTGACTGGGGGTGGTTTTACCCCAAAACAAAGCAAAATAGAGTATTCCATCATTTAAATAAACTCGCCATTGACGGCGCCTTCGGCGCTTATGGCGAGGCCTCCGGCTTTTTGAAGCCCGCCGTTCAAAACAAACAAAACAGTATTGATGCGTAGCGTAATATTCAGTTTGTCAAAGTTGACGACGTCAGATCCAATCCTTTTTTTTGAAAAAAAAAATCGCGAAATTTTTTTTTTCGATTTTTCGAAATTTTTTCCCGTAGAAATCTTCCATATGACGTGTAGATTACGCATACAAAATTTCATGACCATAGGGTAAGGGTTTCCGAAGATACGAGGGGTTACGGACACACAGACAAACTTGAGGATTTATTATATAGATGTAGTCTAGTCTTTTATTGCATAAGATTATTGTTTTTTTTCTACCCTAAGCGTTAAAGTATATTCAAAAATTGAGTCTATTATAAACCCAAGACACTCGGATGCTTGGGGTGGAAAATATATTGAATTTGTGTATATATTTAAACTTAACATTTTTGTATAATATTAAACAAGTGAAGCCGGCGGTTCAACTATAATATTATACTTTTAGGATTAAATAACTACTTTTGTGAATAGGAAAAAAGAAAAAAAATGTAGTGAGTAAATAATAAATATTAACACTGGTTTCATTGAACCATCTTGGGAATTATTGTCTTTATCACTATGATTAGAGAAAATTGTTTTTGAAAGAAAGAGTTGACAAAAATGTCACTCTCTGCAAGATAATGTTATCCTCTCTTAATCAAACACCATAGAAGTTAATTAATTTTTAATAATTGTTTCTATATACATAGAAGCATTCATTTATTATGTAGAGAGAATCGTCAGGATAGGAAGACTTTTATATTCTTGGAATTTGTGAAAAAAGAGGGAAACTCCCGTTTTAGTATATTTACAAATATTTTCTCATTAAATAGTTTTTGTTAGTACGTAAGAGCGGAGTTATGAGTAAATATCAATTATTTTAATTAATGATCAAATAAATATATTTTTAATGACCTATAATTATTTCAGTAGTTATATTAAGTATCAAATATATACATTTGTACAACAATTTTAAAGCATAACTTGAGCAAGGAAAAAAATGCATGAGGAAAAAGGAAATAATGTTTGCATTTTAAATATATTAATTTAATCAACAGCAGTAACATTCATAAAAAGAAAAACTATGCATTCATCTCAAAATACTCGTAAAAGATGAAAACAAAAAGAAATCTATAACTTTTTGTTGCTCTAAATTAATTAATTAATCACATAAATCCCAATTTGCTACAATTTTAAGCGTCATTCATCACTGACAAATCGTAAAATATATTTAATGTATCTCACACACATAATATGTAGGTTCAAAGATGAGTAATTCTAGATCTTCAGGCTCAGTAATTTATTTCCTATAAAATTTAGGTTAATGGACCTGTATACCTTTTTTAGATACCTTAATAGGTCAACATAGATACATTTGTCATATTACATACTATCTAAATAAACAAGAGAAAACAAATCGAGATTAAATCTTATTAACTAACATTTACTTTTTTTTCGTCCGCTTCAAAAGTTCTTAACATTAACAAAGTTTAACCGACCAATATTAAATGAATGCACAGTAAATATTCCACAATATAGGATTCTTTTGTAAGAAGATATCTATATGTACACAATTAATTTCTTAGTATTAGTACAAGGGTTATTGTATCAAAGCAAGAGTGATAACCCATCATAAACACACTAATTAATTATTATTACTTATTAATGCCTGCTGTTGTCCAATTCACTTTGTTATTAAATGTCGAGTGTATAAGAAATGAGTTGTAGATTAGAGCAGCTATAATTCTTACCTGAGTATGTACATTTAATCAGTGTTTCTTAACTGGTCAGTCACGACCCAAAAGTTGGTCTCCCGAAGCTGAGGTCTTCATAACCTCCTGTACAATAATGAATAACTATCTCAACTTCTAATAAAGGGTGGCATACAAAATATATAACGTATGGGGAGGTGTTGTGTCCCGAGACGTCATCAGACTTATTCAGACTCACTTAGATAGGTAAAAATTATGCAAACGTGAGTCTTTTATCTATGTTGAGGAGTACTTATACGCAAATTACTCCTTCTTTTCTTTTCCTTACAGATACACTTATACATATTCTGACCTACTCTGCCGGTTCTTTTTTCTCAATGCAATGATGTAGTTGATACAATGTACAAATATTTATTACAGGTTGATCCTGTTCTTTACTTGAGTAAATTATAAATCTGATGATATTTGCAGTTGATTATCTCTTCAATACCTCTTCTTAAACATTTAAATAAATAAACGATTCTTACTAAAACCATGTAGAAGATGTATTCAACCCCATTTTGAAGTATAATTTCAGAGTTGAAAAATTACTTTAGAAACTTTAAACTTTTTTTACTTTTTGTGTCTTTTTAAGTCGTTTTATTATTATTATTTTATAATATTTATATCTAAATAATCTATAAATTACGGATGGCTAAAGTTCATATGGTTTTCTTAAATGAAATAACTGGTATAATAAGTTGTGTATATCTATATATATGGTTGTATAGGTAAATTAAGAGTAGACAATGGATGATATGATTATCTTTGATTTAATATGTATTTTTTTAGAGTAATCAGAATACATACATTTATTTCAACTTGAGAAGGGATGATACTGAAAGAGGAAAAAGCATAAAAAGGAATGGTACTAGGAAACAAAGTATTACTACATACATATTATTATAGTTTGGAGCCTAAAGTAAGTAAATTTACATGACAATAATAGTAAAGAACATCTTTTGCAAGAAAGACACATCGTTTTTGTTTTTGTTTGTTTTGTTCCATTGTAGGTATGTTTTTTGTCATCTTTTAAGTTTGATCAACATCTTTTGACTAAGATGAATGATATCTACATACATATGTTCAAAACAAAACAAGTTATAACATAAAGAAAAAGAAAAAAAACCTTATTTATATATAGAATTAGCGTCATTAAAGATTTAAACTTCCTTCAAGTCATTTATAAATGATGGTGCAACTTCTTCAACATGGCAATGCAAAATTTCTCTACTCTCTAATTTCTTTTCTTTTCCTTTTTTCTAGCTAATTAAGCTAATAATAAAGATGATTGATGATATAACTGATATGTTTCATTACCTTAATGTTGTTTTAAATGCACATCTTATACACACTTATATGAAGTTATTGCCTCATAGAATAAAATATATATGTACCCATGATATAATAAGTTATAAGTTATAATAAGAGTATAAATGAACATTCATATGGTTATTAGAAGGGAATTCATTTCATTCCTTCCTTTCATTAACAACTCCATAATTTAGTGAAGTATGACTGTATACAGATTCTACATAACATAGTATATGGTTATATTATAACTATATAGTTGTATATGGTATCGTATTATAATCTATTTCAATCAGTATACATACTGTAATGGATAGCTTATCAAATTATATTGTAGCTTATATTACTAAATTATTTATTAACATAGAAAATTCAAAAAAATATCGCCATTTTTAAAACATACATAAGTACATAGTTAAATATACTAGAATATACTTATTTTACTTCGACTATATGTACTTATATATACTTCGTATATACAAATAACATTAATCATTCAGTTAATTTGAATGTTCAAACAGGTACTTAATTGCATATAGTTCTCGCATATATCTTAAATAAATATTGAAAAGAGTACAATAATTTTTCTTATTACTTTCAATTTGTAAAAAAAAGAAAAATAAACTTAAAAAAAAATATGTCATAAAAGAAAAAAAGAAAAAAGAGTTATTCAAAAATTAATTAATTTTAATGTTAGTTGATTATCGTATGTAGTACGTCTCCATATTGTAACGTGTATGAATTTTGATGTTTATTACATACAATAAGTTTTACAATCTTAGTTATTCCTTTATTTTCACACTTGCAACTTAATATGTATTCCAATTTTTCTCCTATTGGATATTTTTTATTTTATTGATTTGAAGTGTAAAATAGCTGTAAAGCTTTATTTTTTTAATGATTTAATTTAATAGTTAATACAGACTTACAAAATAAGTATAAGTAATAGATTTAAATAATCATAGTAACCATAAAATTAGTAAGTAGAACAATAGAACTATATAAATAAATTTAAAAAAAAAATTACCATCGTGTTTATCTTACGATATATTTTAATATAAAATTCAATAACTTAGACTAAATTATCTCTTGAATTTTTCTTATGATGGGAGTTTTGAATATGTGCCAGTTTGGAGTTTTTTTCATTTCCTTTAGACGGTGATATCAACAGACTGCTGTTTATTTTACAAGTGGCTAGGACATTAATGCATCATTAGAAAAATGGAGACAAAATCCTTTAATAAATTGAGTAGATGATGATGCTGCTGCGAGTATGCGAGTTAATAAAAGCAGAGTAAATGTTGTGTATCTATGTCGTCTCTATTGTTCATTGCTTGAACAGACAAAAGTATATATGTATGAACATAATATTAAGAAATAAAAAAGAGGAACTATCTCTGTTTGTATGTCTGGACGTAATCCCTTTAATATCTCTTCATTCATGGATGCAACAAATTTACAGCTACAAAGGATAGAAATATGATAAATATCTCTATTAATACTCCTACAAAAATAAATACTACAACAAAAAATCTTCATCTAAAGATAGAGACAAATTTGAAATAGGTGAGTGTTTTTTTTTATAATAAAGGGGTATAATTTGTGCCTATTTTCTTGCTTTTCTAATTGGAAAGAGAGAAAGGAGGAAGTCCTAATGAAATGTAATCAAGTAAGTTCTTATTATTTATTTACTTCCTTAATGGTATGTGAGATTAATGTTGTTTTATTTCCATAAAAATAACAAAAGACAAAAAAGAAAGTAAACTTGGGAGTCTATTATGGTCATGGCAATAATAATGACCTTCATTAAAAAAAATAAATGTATCAACTTGTGTATTATTACCTAAAACAAAAACGATAAAAAAAGGAGACATTTTGCTCATTGTCAAGGTTTCCCAACAATTATTAATATAATACTTCTTCATCTTTCCATATCGTAATTTTTATAGATATCTATATAATTAGTTTTACTAGAGAGCAGATTTTGAAATGTATGAATGATTTACAAGCAAATTGAAACCCCTCAACTCTTAACCAAAAAAAAAGTGTAAAACGTGATAATTATAATTTAATAATATTTATTAGTATTCAAATCACTAAGGAATCTTCGTGAGTTATATCTCAGAGAAAGAAAAAAGCCTTGAAATATGTGAATAATTAGCCAATTATGTAGATCACTCTTCACAAATAATTGACAATTTTTTAATTTGATAGTATGGATATTCATATTTTTATGAGAAATGATTAGAGTTTAGAGCCTCAACGTGTCACAGCACTAGTCAGGTACAAGTATCGACACTTGGTAAAAGAATACATAGGAGCTGTGACATGATAATTGTGTTCTACTTTCTTAAGGTCAGATCACTGATGGAAACAAAATGTCACTTTTCTCTCTTTTTTGCTACTTTTTTGTTATTAACCATTTGTGTGACTGTTTTTAATCATTTCTATATTTTAGAGCCTTTGTTATTGTTTTAATGCTTTCAAATTTTAATTGCTAGCAAACTTTTTCCAAAATGAAGCTACACAGTTATTAGTGGTAAAATCAAAGCTCAAATCAAGGCTTACTGATGAGCATTTTTACCAAATGCTAGGAATTTATGTGTCAAACATTGAAATGAATTGCTAAATCTGTAAATAGGAGAAATCAAGTGTTTCATTAAATCTACTTTACGTCAAAATCAATTTTTATATAGGTGTAGTTATAATAAAAATATGCTAATATTAATTACTGCCTTTGTTAACATAGTACTTAGTAGTCCACTCAAATACCTAAATGATTTTATGTAGCAAAATAAAAAATAATGATTAGAACATGCAGTTCTTAAAAGTATTTAGTATGACAATGCTGCCGCTACGTGAAAAAAAAAATTGAAAACTCAACAACAATCTAATAAAGAATGAACATAAGTTTCAAAACCAAAAACAATAGTCCCTACTGCTTTTATAATCATAAAAGAGTAATTATTTATCTACAATAGTTACATTGCTACTAATTACTATGTAAGTACGGTGTGTAGAAATAAAAGGCAATTAATATTAGCATAATTGCATTATTTATGCATATATATATATATATGTATATAAAGATTGATTATGGCTTATACTATTTTCTAAAATAGATTAAATGAGACATTTGCCTTATCTGATTTGCAAGTTTAGTTGTTTGTCACAAAAATTATTTGGATTTCTTGAAAATAGTTTAGATTTTACTAAGTATGATTAGCTTCATTTAATCAACTTTTATCCATTGAATTAATAAGATGAAGTTGCTTTGTTAGAGATATTCGTGGTACCCTCAAACCCCCTAGCTTACAAAAAAAGCCATCTCATAGCCAACTAAACTTGGATAAAACTCGATCAATTGGCGGTCGTTTCACCACTTTGTTTTATAGAATTTAGACAGAGTAATTATACTTAAGATTTGGAGGATTCCTGTTCCATATATAGCTAAATATAACTTTATCTTGTCAGTAACTTATACATAACAATGAGCGTTTTCCTTTGAAACTTTTTTTTACTATTTTTTATTATATATATATATATATATATATATATATATTTGTGCTTGCAACAGACATGCTAAAGTACAATTTTAAAGCTTTATTTATTGATTAGAAAATCACCTTCATTTCTTGTAATCACAGGGATAAAAAATGTAAGTACATGTATATGTATAGATATTATAGAGTTATAAATATATTATTATGTGTTACACAGATAGAAAGTAAACACTCACAAACATGATAAAATGTTGAGAGAGTGACTGACATACAAACTTGCTCCAAATTGAAATAACTTTAGTTATTGATAGATATAAAAAGTTACTTGTCTTAAATATAATACTTAGAGTAGATGTTGTACATACTTATAACTCCTACTTGAGGGAATGACTAAGCAATTTTGTTATGGGTATGACAAATCAAAAAAATAATTCAATTTTATTATCTACTTAGCAAGATACTGTTAATTATATTTTGTAGTATTTTTAATAATTCATTTAATACATTGTGAAATTTTTGCCAAAAATGGTACTACTAATTTGATTCCCTATATTTCTTCTATCTTTTTAAGTATATCTGGAATAAATGTGGGTCGATTGAGCAATTTATAAATAAAAAAACAAGTTGAAAGTTGTGATTGGTTTAAATAAGGGAAAAAATATTAAGTCAACTTTGACAGTCTATTCGAGTAATATAAAAAAAAATTGAGATAAGTGAAGAAATTTACCTAATACCTATTAAGGAAGGGACAAAACTCTAAGGCAGTGGCGGAAAGATACATCCTATACATAATTTTGGAAAAAATTCCTCCCGCTTTACAATCTTTTTTTTTTTACAAAAGAATTTTTTTAATAACTTTTTTCTTAAAAGAATTCTTTTGACATTCGTTTTTTTTTTTTTAATTATTTTTCCCTTCTTCATTTTTATAATATAAATCTTGCCTTTTTATAAGTATAAAATTTGCCACCCACTTGACATTTTGGTGCCCTATAAAATATGCATTGTATGGAGGCATAGCTTCCGGCCCCCCACCACTCCCCTACTTTTATTAGGTTTGAGATAATCAAAAATTTTAGTTGCGTTTAGGTACGTATTTAATTCCTGAATTTGGAACATCATTTATGCAGTATTTAATTTCAAAAACTTCACTTCTATGAATACACCAACAATGTATTAAACCCAATTATATTGTACTTGTGGGCTTAATTGTACAATATACCTACATACTTATGCATACATACATACATGCAATAACAAAGTATTGAACTATATATTCATTCTTCCCGGAAATGAATAAATGTAAGGAAAAATAGGATGACTTTTAATATTGTGTCACAAATAACAAAAAAAAATAAAAAAATACACGCACACATATATTTTTCAGATCTTTTCGTATTTTATTTCACAATAAATTAAACTATGAATTAGCAACTGACACTGCCTTGTACATGTGTTGTAATGCTATATAGAAATTTACATATTTATGCTCAAAGCATGCATGAAAAAAATAAACGTACGCAATAAATCTAGGATGTTAAAAATGAATAATTCCTTTAGTTAGTAAATATGTATACATATTATATGTATCTGATTGTATTTTTTGATTGAAGGAATAGTTAAAAGCTATCAATTGAATAAATATATGTATTTAATTACCTCATATTGTAAACTACATATATTTACGTAGAGTGCACATAATCATTTTACTTTTCTTTCCAAAATTTTGCCTCCTCTTAGGTCACTTGATCTACTATGATTATTATTGCATAGCTAATTTGAATTTGTATTTGGCATCTAGTTTGTATTTAGTTAGTTTATCGTTTACATATGTTGGCAGGAGCTAAAGAAAAAGGCCTAATGTGATTTTTTTTTTTTTTTTTTTGGCAACTTATAAATGCCAAAAACAACAACAACAGCACTACAGATACAAAAATACACGAGAAGTAATGTAATCATTGTTTCATTATTGAAAAAAATAAGTTAAAATGAAAGATTTCTGATTTAAATATGATAAGTTTGTGTCTTTTTGCCTCACAAATTTTATTAGCCGTCAAGAATGAGTTATGTACATACTAATATCTTGATATTTCAGTGATCTGATTGATAATTTTACTTGAAGAAAGATCACAAGAAAAAATAACCATTTAACTATGCATGTAGTTACACACAGGATGAGAATAACGGAGTTAGAAGTAACGAATTAACCTACTTGATTACTTTCCCTTCAATTACAACGCTCTTAAACAAAAAAATGACTGTTACCCTTGTGCTATTTTTTATCTATTTTTTAATTTAAATAACTCTAGCTGTGTTATCCCTGGTTAGTTTATATATCATCAGATATTCAATACCATGCTCTGTAGATAATAAAACTTTTAATTAAGGTCAAGTTCAAATGACTTATTTTTCTGTTTTACTTTGTTGGTTATTGAGTAAAAATAAAATGACATCTATAAAAGTAAGGGACCAGTTACTTTTTTGAGTGACTGGTTATGTAACTGGTAAGAGTAATGAATTATTTTTTTTCAACAATGGTTATAGGAGCAAATTCTGTAAAACATTTACGGACAATTAAACTTTGTACATTTACTTTGTTAACATGTACGAATAAAAAAAAGCCTTTGACAAAGCTTCACATATTCTGAGATCAACACTTTATGAGAGATGCTCATACAAAAAATTATATTAAAGAATAAATTTACATTTTTTTAAAACAAATTTGAAAATACATTATTAAATTTATGTAATGATGTTTACTCATTGGTTTAGGTCAATTATGTATGAATTAGTTTACAAGTAATATTTTTGCAATTAAAAAGAGGGAGGATAATAATTGCAAATGTAATATTGATACTAATTATGTTGATTAAAGTAAATAATTATACCAAAATCGCAATAATTAATGCCTAAATTATAACTACATAAATTAATAAATTATTATAATCAGTTCGTGTTGACAGGTTTTTTTTCTTAAATCAAAATAAAATATATGATTAAATTATCATAATATGATCATTCATACTAATTTTAATATTTAAGGATATTCATTCGTTAATGATATATGTATGTATATGTAAGTATTTCATGAACCAAAACTTTTTTTATTAAGTCTATTTTTACAAAAGACGATTTTTATTATCATCATACCATTTTTAGCTTGATATTGACACTTTGTAAATGAGAAATGAATTCTTTTGGTTATATATTTATCATTTTTAGACTTGCTCAAGTAAAAATTTAATGAAAATGTATAAGGAAGAAATGCAACTGAAAATATTATATTACGTGTCATTTCAAGTTGCACTTAGAATGCATCATAGATGTCTTAAATTTAAAAAAAAATAGATACAGATTTGGTCCATAGCTTTAAATTGAGAGTGGAACAAGTTGTCTAAAATTGTACAATTGTATATTTAAAGTGTCAATAGATAGCTGGTTTTTTTAAATGTTTTAGTGGAAAGGACTATCTATAGTATAATAATAAAAATATAATAGACCCAAAATATGAAAACTCATATATACATAGGACATATGTGTGATCTAGAAATTTCTATGCACAGAGTAATAATAAAAGAAAAATGTGTTGAGTATAATATTTTTAGCAATTTTAATTATTATTTTTCGCGAAAGTAAGTACCTACATACATGTGTCGATTTTTATGTGCTTTAATAAAAAGAAACATTTTGTAGTAGTATGGTAGTTGATTTGATTACTGGGGTTGACATTAAATCAAATTATAAAATGGCAATGCACTGACAGTTTAAGCTAATTGGTATTCTATTATATATTTGTTAAACCGGGAATCAAAAGAAAAATATTTTTTTATTCGATGAATCTAATTCAATCCCATTAACTAAACCAATTGGCTTTTTATGCTTAAAGATGGAAAAAAAATTGCGATTTATACATTGTACTTCGTATATATTGTGCTGCAAAAACAAAAACATTGTTAGATAACCAGAATAGTTATACATCAATATCCCGTTTAGTCTTGAGTCGATCATGCTATAGCACGATATTTCAAATCATGACGCTTTTTGTAGCATGAAATACTTGTCTGTATCTCTAAGAGTCCCACACATTCAACATTAAAACAGTTCAATATATCTCTGGAACAAGTTACTCAGACTATTTAAGGATATTGTTGTATTTCATTGTTTTTCCTGAATGTAAATTTTGAGAATATTTTTTTTTGCTTAGGTTCCTCCAGTTATTTTTTGAATGATATTGAAACTTTAAAAATGAAAAAGTGGAAGTTTTTGGTTCAAAATTTTTCATTTTTAGGCTTTTCTACCATCTCAATGTTAAAACTATGGGTCAAGTATTATAGTTTTAACGTTTTAAAGCTCTTTAAATATCTAAAAAGACTGTGTGGTCATTCCATGTCAAGTGGTACAAAAAAAAAACTCGACCATACTCAAGCTATTAAAAATCAAATAAAACGAATCCAGTTTGTTGAGATTTTTTTAATATTTAAAATGATTTTTTCACCAATCAAATGTTTTGTCAAAGAACAGGTCATTGTACAATTCAAACTACTTTTTGTCTTGAAGCCAGTGCACGAGTGACATTCAGGTTGTCTTCTTCTGGTAGGAAATACGTTTTGCCAGTCAGGGTGTTTGGGTTTAACTCTATTAGAATATCAGAAGCATCCATTATGAACGTGTCTGGAAGGTCAGGATACACGTATGATGGACTAGGTCCATTAGGATGTAGAAAGTTTACCGATACTTCATTGTTTTCAGGGTACGCTTCGTGTATATAGCCAACCCACCACTTATTGTCGTAAATTATAGCTACATAGCCGGTTTTGATATCAAGTGGTTGCATTGACGGTTTTATGACAGACACTTCCCTTCGAGATTGTGATAAGCTGAATTCAGCAACGCTCAGTATTGCATCTGACACAGCAATGAAAGAATGGAGTTTCTGCGTCCCTGCAATTGTTTTAGCCATTTGGAACCTTTTTTCCAGAATTTCATGTTCTTTGTTGTAGTCGTCCGATGCAACGAATTCTGATTGGATACCTCGTAGATTTGATACCACAAAGTTGTGAAGCTGAATTGGTGTTAAAATCTGATCGTTGAATGGCCTTTGAAGACTGGCTCTTGTAGCTTCACGTTTGATTGTTCCACCAATCCCATCTGATGGCCCTTTGCCGTGGCTTGTTGCAAAGAAATGCCACTCAGCTTTTATTCCAAAATCCTGCTCGTGCAGGCATAAATTCATAAAGTTCTTTAGGTTTTTGTACTGGCCTGCACAGCCATCGGAAAAATAAATCATCTTTTTCGCACTGGAAAATCTTTTAACAAGATGTGCAACCAATCGCTTTTGAAAAAGGTGAACTGCAGTGGTATCATGAACATTGCAATCCGAAATCAGCACAAAGTTGCCATTATTGATCTTTCCTTGATCATTGAAGTAATATACAAATGGGTGGATTGTTGCCATATTGTTGTTCCAGTGGAACGACTGAGCTGCATCTTGCACGACAAAAGAAAAATTTTCAGAAAAATCTCCAATAACAAGAACTTCACCAGCAATTAGGCTTTCCTTTCGCTCCTGTAAAAAGAGTGCTTGCTGTTTAGAAACGAAATCGTGCCTCTTCAGGATTTGCAACTTGGACAAAAAGTTCTCAAGAAAATCATCTACCGCCTGAACTTTTGTTTCTAGAGACGACCTATCTGTAGTTGTCCATTGCTTAAACTCAACAGCTTCAATGTCTCCTTCTTCAAAACATTGCTCTAACTCGCCTCTCAGATTTTTGATGTCTGGGCAAATTTTACATTCGCCTAAATAGCAAGACGGCAGGGCAGGGTTGCAAGTGATCCTAGCGATTGCATGAGAATAATGTTCCAAGGGAACAGCAAGATGAGCGGTTACTTTGTGCATCATTGATCCAACCATCATCAGTTTCACATTGTTGTGAATAGTACAAATGCAGACCGAGTGTGTACCACTTGCCCCTGCAAGTTTACATTCTTTTGGCCGAAGTGATGCAAATTTTGTGAATCCAATTTTCATTTCTGGAAATATTTCCTTGAATTTCACATATGTTTCTTTGAGGCTACCTAATACAAGTCGTTTTTGCACTTTCACCTTTTCACTATTCTTTAGTATGCTGATGCAATCTTTCTTACCAGGCATTGGTCTGCTTATGTCATCACGGTAGTAAAAAGACTGAACACGTTCTGTAATATCGGCTGCCAACGGTCGACCAATTTTAGAACTTGGATTTGCTAGTATATCTTTCTCGATTGCAAGCTTCTTTGCCTGTACAGCCATTCGATGCAAGCATCCAAGCTTTTCCACCATTTTTTGGCGAGTCCAATGAGGTACAAAAATTGTCAGAATTGTGACTTTTTCTGGCCGATTATCAGAAATTTTGAATCTTTCTATCAACGAATTGACAATTTCGCTTGCTTTTAAATCATCATCAACTAAGTTGGTAGCTTTCGAAGAAGTTGAGCCACATGCACTCTCAATTTTTCCAGAAAGAATTTCTTAAACCTTTTGTTTCTTTTGTGGAACATAGGATGCAGTGGTCTTTGCTTTCTGCTTTTTCAACGGGCTCACACCAATCAAGCTCAAAGATTTGTTGACTAATTCTAGTTCAGCTTCAGGAGAAATGAACATTTCGTCACCATAAACATCAAATCGTTCTTGTTTAGCTTCATCTGAGGATACTGACATGTCTATTAGAGTAGTATCGAGTGAAGATTCGGGTAGCGGACTAGCTTCTGATTCTGCTGGCAGTTTTGCAATTTCCTTTCGACATTTACTACAGAGTTTTTGCCCAAGCGAGACAAGTGATGGATGTGTTCTTGCTTGGTCGCCAGTGACCCATCTTAAATCTTTTGCTTTACTATTGTGAAGTTTTAATGGATTCGAGCAATACTTTTCACCTTTCCTAGATTCCATAGTTAGCGTTCACTAAATGTCATGCATACACGCAAACAGTGAATCCTGAGACTGTTGTTCAACATAACCATGCACAGATTAACGTGTTAGTCGATTCTATAGTTACTTGATTCCTGTTAAAAAGATTATACACACACCTCAGGATATTAAACTTGTTAAGCTGTAAGTGTGATTTCATTTTTAGAGATTGAGTACGTAACATTGAATGGTAAGTCAAATTTCCTAGTCTCGAGTTTGCCAAAAGCTAACAACTATACTTCCTTTAAAGTTTGCACTGATGGAAACTGTTAAGTGTCTTAACCTCTCACAGATGTCTTGAAAGTCTTAAGTTTTCTTAATGCCGTTCAGCAATGAAGATTTAAGCTTATAAAAAGTATAGGCTTGACCCCAAAAGTAGAACACTCTACTGTGATAGCTGGATTCAGGGTGCCATATGTAATGCTCACACTCCCAGAATTTTAAAACAACTAAAATTACGATATCCAAAATGTCAATCAATGTAAACAAGCTGACAAAGTTTCGTTTATTTTGTTGTAATAATTATTTGTTTGTTCGTTGTGGTCGAATCAGTAAGATTAAATGAAGTTTTCTAAAGTATATTGTACTAAATCAATGTTTGCATTATGACAACATCATCTAAAATTATCAATCATAGCCTTAATAGGGATCAAAATTTCATTATTTTTTTGTGTACATATATGTCCATTTGCTTTTAAACATATATTTTCAGGTAGTTTTTTATAATAATACCCCAATGATAAACAAAAAGAGATGAATCATTTTTTTTTATTATGCAAAAAATAACTACAAAATTATTTTAATAATACACAAATAGAAACTACGAATATCTTTATTATTTTTTTAAATAGATATAAACCCTTTGAATAATATTTTTTTTACAATCATGATTATCTTTTTTTCATAGATGTAAATAACTATTAAAGTTATTACCAACCGATCTCTATATTCATTTAAAATTTCATACTGGAATATTAATACTCACTTAAATCCATGAATGATCATGTAATTATATTTTAAATTCAACTAATCTTACTTTTCGAAGAACTCTTTTATCATTTTAAAATATATTTTTTCTTTAGTGATAATTTAAATATTTAATTCTAATTTTGCCAAAATTCATCAATATAAAAAAATATTTAATTAAATCTATTTTTGACTGTAAACCTTCAGTCATTTATTTGCCTTCAAATATATTAAACTTTATTTTAAAAATTAAATTTTAGACTAGAGTCTTAAACATGTCTGAAAGGGTTAAAATTACTTTTAATTAATAGAGAAAAAATTTTTTTTTTCATATTAAACTTTAAAGAAAGATTTTAAATATCAACTTATTAACTTTTTTGTAATAAGTAACAAAAAAGAGTTAAGTTTTATAAATTGATGATGAATACTTGTTTTTTGATTTGACGACAAGAATAAACTACAAGGAAAAGAAAAAAAAGGAGTTTTACCCCTTCTTGAATAACATCATAAAGATATTATATAAACTAATTGATTAGTCTCTTTTATCACTTATCTTACAATTATATGTAAAATAACTTTTAAAAAATCAGGTTTATAACCACTTGTGTAATGAATAATATTATAAACGATCTTGAATGCAAGAAGAAAAAGCTTACTTAAATATATGTAGTTTTTGATATTTACGTGAGTGATCTCCTTCGAATATTACGGATATACCATGGAAATAGATGGAGTCTATTTCAAGTGACTCACATTATTTCTCAATATTTAAAAAGGCAAACTGCTTACAAAACTACATATCTATCTGATCATATCACTTTTTCTCTTATAGTATCCATAAGTATCGTACCATATACGGTTATACGGTATAGTGATGCCAGGGTACTGATACATTTGAAATGGTACTTGACTAAATTGGTATTGAAGCATGTAGAGTACCAGATATGTCATAAAAATATTATGTAAACTATGTAACAAAGCAACTAGAATCAATATTTTCCTTTATACAAAAAGGGCATCAAATTTTTGAGCAAGTTCTTTTGCAACTCTCCCCACACCAAAAAAATTCCCTTGTAAGTGAATAGGAACTGTCTTTAATGACATTTTCGTTTTATATTTTTAGTCAAAAAAGTATCAAAATACTGATAGTATTTTTTGTTGCAGAACCGGTACGAAATTATTGGTATAGTAACAACAAAGCTAGTATCCATATTTTTGCACAAGAATTATTATTTGAATTCAACTTTTAATATCCAATTAATAAATAAACCTTTAAACCAAGTGACTATATTTGTTTGAATAAAAAAATAGTTTAAAGGACAATAAACGGAAACGCAAGAAGTAAGTCGGTAGCCGTCAAGCTACTTAACTATGACATTCCAAAAAGTCTCAGAGTATAATTGAAGTATATAAAATTCTTTATAATAAGGATAAAGCAATTATGATCAATACATGTGAGAATAAATGAAAGGCACTCGAAGAAATAAAAGCGTGCTTCACCTTTATTATGAAGATTTCAAACATAATCATGCTTTTATTCTGAAGAAAAAATAATATAATGATTTTATAATATGCATCTATATAAAGCTATAATGGATGCATCATCTGGATGCTTATTTATGCATTTAGGCACCTATGAAGTTATATGTTTGTTTTTCAAAACAATTTTCTAATTAGAGGCACAGTGCATATATACGCCTATATATTTACACCTTTCCTTAATGACAAGGAAATTATTTTTTTTTATCATTGTGTTGTAAGATTGAACCATTTTATATGTTATCGTGTTTTATCCCTAGGCTTAATAAGTATTAATACCTTATCCTATGAATACATATGGGCATATTAAAAGATTTAATTATAAATATAATGAAATGTTGTGAGAGGTATCATACTTCTTGCCCCACATGAATACCTATCAATATTAAAATTTAAAAAAAAATAATCCTTTTAAAAGTTTATTTCATAATTTGTTTGTATGTTTATTTTTGAAAAAAACATTGAAATTATTTGTAGAGGATAACTAAGCTCTGTTCAACACTTTTATTCAATGTGTGCTTGTAAATATAGATTATACTTTGCTTTTGAATTTATGTATAAGAACGTGATGTATTAGTTTCGCAATTTTCTTATTCATAACGTATCTTAACTTTATTTCGATATTTATAAAGAGTAATTAAAAAATAAAAAAAAAAACCGGAATGGGTAATTAGCAGTTATTAAAAATTATTAAACTATGAAGAACTTTTAGTACAATACTATTATCAGTCTATTATAGTGTCACTTTTTTGTACAAATACGAAGTTATTTTGTTTAATGTTGGAAATGTGAGCAATTATTTTATTTCCTTGATTGAATGATATTTTATCTGTCATTTCTCTCTCTTTTTTTTCATCTTTTCCATAAATATATGCTATATATAATATAAACTTTAAAATTGAAAATTACTTCCCTAGAAAAAATGTTACATAAATGTACAATATAATCAAGAATATAAGAGAATAACAAAAATAAATATATATTCACGTTAAAAATACATAAATATATATATATGAAAAAACGTGAGTATTTTAGTATGAAAAAACTAACAAAAAAGCAAAAGGAAAATTTAAAAAAACCAACCCGACCTAAAATTGATTAAACTTCTGAAAATTGCAAATAATTTTACAAGCAAAATCAACAGATATTTTGTTGAGTGTAGTAGGTAAATTTCTATTAGATCTCTAGAAAATTTCCAGAATCAGAGTTTGTTATATTTGTTATATTGATATTGAATAGGTTAAAGCAAGTTGCTTCATCTAACAATGAGGATCTCTCTTAAGTGATACCATGTTCAAATGTCTTCAATAAGTCAGTTTTCCTGCTATAAGAGTCTTACTTACTATTTAAAATGAGACTGGTTTTTTTCATGGGCATTATTTACTTTCCTTATCGACAAACCGCACTTTTTTGTACATAGTTTCCAAGAAACCTAACTTGAATAGAATTCTGTTAAGCCTCTCATATGATGTATGTAATAATATTCTATGAAAAATGGAAGCAGATTTTCTTTAGTGATGAAATAATCATACGTAATGTAGGTACTATAACTTGAAAACAGACTCTAAATAACTACGTACTTCTCCTGGATATCCTTACTTTTGAAAAGAGATTTATCTTCAATGTCACATAAACATTTAAGTAATTTGTTTGGCAGCCTAATATCAATTAAAATAGACATTGAAAGTCTTCATTTTCTATATTATTTATTGAAAAAAACTTCAAATTAGTTATGTGTCTCACATATATATTAAAGTGTTTATCAACACATAACGTGTTTTTTTCAAATCACAAACAATTTATCTTATATGTATTTCATACTTTAGTTTCTTTTTTCAATATATATATTATATAATACATTTCTAGAGGTTTATATGAAACATCTCAAAGAGAAATTATTATTGGATAACATGGTTTATACGCCTTTGGTAGATAAATAGAAATAATTACCGAACAACAAAGGTATCTAAAGACGAGCAGCAAACCTCTATCCTACGTACATACAATAATTACAAAATACTATCGATTACTTCTTGTACTTATTTGTAACGTTTAAATTACCCATCTTTGACAAAAAACTAGTTGAACATTATAATGAATAAAATTTAAAATTTGTTTTTGCTTTTTTAGAACAGCTCCTAAAATTGTATTTATTTAATAAATACATGTAAGCTTTGTTCATTGAAGATTTTTATGTGTACAAATGTATGTACAAGGAAGTTAAGCACTCATTCTATAACAACAACAAAGCCAATAAAAAATAAAAAAAATGGGAATTTAAATTGTTGTATTTTTTTTACATAAATCTTCACTAAATATATATAAAATATATAAAGTTGTAGTGTATTTAAAAAATAAGATTATTCGACCTTCAAAGTTTCATGTACTGTTTTTATTATTATGCTTATACATTATTTGATTTACTCTTTCAACATGTATCAAAACATTTGAGCTACTTATAATTTTTTCTACGAACTTTTTTTCTATTCAGTATTAAATCATTCATTCACAGCCGAATCTTTTTGGATCTGCTTCCATAGCCCGATTTTTTTTAATAGTCTTACATCAAAAAGATTGAACACACTAATATCTTATGTGAACTGAATTAATGAGACCCTTTAAACTTCATATGACGTCATTGTACAGATGTTTCTGGATACACAGAAAACGTCAGCAATAATTTGTTAGAAAAATTGATCTGAACTGAATTTTTTAGCTCCAATAAAAGTCATATCGATCTGAAATTGCTCATGAATCTCCTGACCGAAACTCAATGCAAGTACATATTTATATTCAAGCCTACTTATGTAAGTATACAATGTATGTAAATGTATTTTTGTTATTATCATATAATCTTTAGTTTTATTTTGTGAAATATTTATGGAGATGCCTCTCGTAATTTAACTTCAGCTTTTTTATATTATATCTTTAAAAAAAATAGATTATAAAAATAAGAATTTTATTCAAATGTATCTTTAATTCCTTTTTTTTAGATATGGCTCATGATGCATCTCTTCTGTGAATAAATCCTATAGATATTACCAATATCGGTAACTATTATCAAAAAAATTCATACGTGCTATTGTAATCAATATGATTCCTAATTTTCAGTAGGGGTAGATTGTGTTAAACCGAATTGTGATTTTTCTCATAGTGTCGTATTTCGTAATTTCTGTATAATCTATTTTATATATAAAAACTATTTTTCACAATAAGAAATTAACTGAATATTAAAGTAAACTGTCACTTTTAACCATAATTCAAGTTTAATATTATATTGCATACAAAAAATAATTACATGTATGTATACTAATTTTTAAAGAAGTGCTATAAATTCAAAAGTTATTAACTTCTATCTTCTTGGATCATCCAGTACTCTGAAAGACTTTTCAATCTCAGTTGATTTGAATTTGATTGAGTTCAACGGCTTGACAAAGATTTACACGAGTTGTATTTTATAGAGTTGGTTTGTTTTAATGCATTATTTCTTTTTTATTTTTCTTCAATTTGTACCATAACTGTAGCTCAAATGAGAAATTTATAAGTTGAGTAATGGAAGTTAGAAATTTTAACAGAATAGAACAATATTTTTTGTGGATTGTGATTGGCTTATATGTGGAGAAAAAATTAGGTCAACTTTTAGCAAACTATTTGGATCATAGGAAAAGATTCAATGTACATATGTAAGAAAATAAACTTTACTTACGTATTTATGCGGGAACGGACAGGACTCTTAGGTTCGAGATAACCGACTTTTACTTTTATCAGTTATGTATTTTTATTACAATGAAATAAAAATTGATGGAAGAGGGAGATATAAGTATATAAATTAAAATATATCATACTTCTAAATAAAATTACTACGTTTGCAATTAAGTTATTTCTACCAACCTACGTTCATATACATACATAAATCCGTTTATCAATAAATTAATGCAAATATGACTTAGTACAAGAGTACCAGGAAATGATTTATGTTCATACGTAATATAAGACATATTTACTACAACATTGTAAAATAAATGGAGATAATAAAGAAACCCACACAATTTGTCTTAAGAATTGATTCTTTATAACAAGAGTTATAGTCTGTGTACTCAAACATCTTCACATTTTATGTCTTATTATATATATTTTTGGATTGCCTTGTGTTGAGACTTGAGATAGAGACCAACTTTTTTGGTTGATCTTAAGTAAATTCTTCTAAACTAGAAATTTTCGACCTTTTTTAAAAAGTTTGATACCCAAGGAATTTCCCTCCCCTTCTTACAAATGATTTAATATCAGCAGCTTCTTGTCTGTCAAGAAGAGAAAAATAAACATATATCAGATCATGTAACTATTTGCTACACAACCTACCTGTTAATAAACTCACTTTTAGACCGATATATTGCTTTAAAAACCCTCTTTGACCGTTGAGTTAACTTTAATCGTACCCTTATTATGCAAATTTAAAATTTTAATTAATATTTCGTCATCAAGTTTTAGATGAGACTAATTTCGTTTGAAGGATTAGTAAGAGAAAAAGTATAGTGGTCTTGGACCAATTCAGAACTTCCAAACTAAAATGTATCACTAGTGTCTATATACATACATACCACATTATATTTTTGATTGATTATAGATTAACTAGTTTAAATATAATATCAAATTATACAAACTGGATTTGATTCCATTTTCATTTTTGTCTAATAGCAGTATAACATTTTTAATTAAAACAAATTTTACTGAAAAGACTCTCATTAAATAAATCAAATTGTTTTAAATGTTGAACATGAAATCATACTTAAAAAAATGAAATGAAAAAAAATTACATTTCAAGTTTTTTATCGTTAAATTATATCGGAAATGGATACTTATATATATATATATATATTTCTCTTGAGTTTTCAAGTATCTGCAATTTACAATTACTTAAAATATAAATCCTATCTTTTATTTATAAAACAAACAATTCAATTTTCTTAATCCATGAATTTGACCATCGTAAATAAATTGTAACCATTAATAATAAATGTATCCTAGAATAAGTAAAGGAAATAATAATATTTATTGTCTCATTGACATTTTAATACTTTCTCTTAACAATTCTATCTCTTTGTTAGCAAGTAGTTAAACATATGTCTGCTTCTTATTGATAGTTAAATATTTACTTAGATATTTGAATATACATACATTTTTTAAAGAAATTATTCGTATATGTTTCATGTGCCATTCTATGTATTTATTTCTTAATTAGAGGATTTTCTTCAATTATTACAAGAAATAAATAAAATTACGTTTTTTTTACTAATTCAAAAATTTTGTATTTACATATCATAATAACACCAAAGCATAACATATTGAATTGAAGTCTCAGACCACACATTTCTACATTTTCAAATATTGTGAAGTTGTTTTATTTTTAGCGCTGTGAATTGAGTTGCTTTTTTTTTTACAAAATGAAAAATTCTTTTTCAAGGACTTTAAGTAGAAAGCAATTTTATTGTTTGTACTTTTGAATCTTCCTTTCAAAAAAATGAAATACGTTGTATAATTTTATTCTATACAGCCATATATATATATATATATATATATATATGTATATGTATATATACATATACAGTAATGTCCATCAAATGAACATTGATTTAGAAAGCCTCATGTATAAATGTATTTATTTATGTACTAATATATTGATAAACTTGATATATTTTTGAATAAATGTATGAAGATAAAAGATTTATTCTCCTATAAAACGTATAGGCCATTGTTTAGTTCTTCAATCCGACTTCTTTACATAAAAAAATCATTCGTACACTTATCAATATACATTTAGAATAGTCATTAACCAACCAAACGTCTTAAGCTTCTATTCATCTGTATATGAACTAGTGTTGAGGCTCAGTTCTTGACGAATCTTTTTTATCAATTCGATCTTAGGTGATTTGAAGATATTAAGGCGAAATAATCAATGCTAACCCTGGATCATTATTTAATAGATCTCAAAATTTAGAACAAACATTTTTAACGGTCTCACATAGAAAATGATTCACTTCCAAGGGATGCTTAGTATGTTTGAAATCATAAATTTGAAATCAAAATAACTATACCCAAGTTTTTGGATGAAATCGATCAAGACAAAAAAACAAAAACTATATTAGGTCAGATCCAGTCCGATTTTGTTCGCACATTTGTTTCAAAAGTAGAGTTATATCATTTAAAAAGAAAGACAATAACAGTTTTGGATCAGTCCAGAATTTCTGGACCAAATTGCTACTGTACATACGTACATATATTTATAGAAAATGCATATAAAATCTAAGACAAAAGAAATAATGAAATGAATCTTTCTCAAAATAGGGATTCATCAATCTTAATAAGTATTTATGTATAGTATACAAACATCAGTAAGGCTTTTACTTTTTTTTTTTTTTGGACTATTCCTCTTGTATTTTACAATTTTCTTAATTTGCTTAATTATTTTAAGATTCCATTTTTTCTACTATATAGGTAAATATATCTACAATCAAATATGGATAAGTTAATTTTTCTTACAAACAATTTTTTTGCTCAATGTCTGACTTTGTATAAAAGTTGCAACATTGATAATGATTCCCCAGATATTTATCTATTAATATCTTCATAGAAAAACATTCAAATTTTGACATATGTGTTCATAGACTATTTTTAAAACATGTTCCCACCATAAATTTACCTCTTGTATATCTAATAAAAACCAAAGAGCATATTCAAAAATATTAATTCCGTAATTTTATTTTACTTTTGAGTCTAATTGAAAGAAAACGTTTTCTTTTAAGCTTTATTAGCAAAAATAATGAAGAATATTTGATTTTTTTTAGCCTAAAAGAGTTTAAAATTTAATTATGAACTATGTACATATGTAAGGTGAAACGAAGGTTTTTTCTCCTATTTGAATTTGACAATACATATATTAATTGTTCACTATCTATGTGTTGACATAATATTTTTATTTTTTTAAAGAAGTCGACAAAAAAAAAGACTTTATCATGCCTACCCGGTGATTTAATGCTCAAGCAAACATCATGTTTATAATATAATTATTTGTAAGTTACGTTCTTTTGAAAATGCCATTTTATTATTGAGAGCAAATATATATTACCCCCCCCCCCCTGCAATTTTATTATTAGCAAAAATAGACTCAAATCTTAGGGAATGTGCCAAAAAATACTTTAAAAAAATTAAAAGCAGTAACAAATAATTACAGATTCGTAATTAATGACGTTAATTTATGTCCATGTAGTGTTTAAGATATAAATTTTTAAAAAATGGCTTCGTTCACTTGTAAATATATAACATACATAGATAATACTTATGTAACTTTCTTAGGGGTGAACATTGCTACTAAAAGTGCTTACCTGGAAGTAAATATATAAAAAGCTTTATTATAATAAAAAGTCAATAAATATTTTGTAAAAAAAAGTACACATTTATACAAAATAAGACCTATGGAAGAAAAAAATTGGAAAGGTGACGACAATACAATTAGTGTATTGTGTATATTTACATATATTATTCCGCCCCTAACTTCTTTATTATTATTATTATTGAATAATAGTAATATACAACTATAAGTAATAGAAATCAAACAAAGTTATGTATGTATATCATTCATTTTTCTCACAAGCGTACGTACAAATGTTTCCCAAGGACATCATTTATTCTTGTTCTAACTGTTCCTCATGCTACTATTTTGTCTGTATGTCACTCCTGTTTTTGACTAAAAGAATAGAAAAATAAACCTAACTTTTATTTATATATATTAACACATTCATATTTATGCAAATAATTTTGAAAGAAAAAAGAAAAGTTTTATCCTTTTTTTTTAAGTTTTTTAAATAACCACACAAAAAAATCTTAATTAAGTTCTTTTTTCTACAACAATAAATTGTAACAACATTTTTTTTATTCATCTATAAATTAAGCATAAAAAAGAAGATAAAACGAAACTGTGGAAACAAACAATGAAAAAACAAGTTTTTTTGTTTATGCTTTTTTGTTAGAGAAATTAAACAAGAGCAAACATGGTGAAAGCTTTCCTTTATAGTTATCATTATTATTATTTTTTAATAAATTTTTAATAAATTGATGGATAAAAGAAATGACTCTTTGTTTTAAATCAATGAACTCAGTCATTTGATTTGAAAATATAGATTATCATTATTGAGCATAAGTAGATGGATAGGTATTGAATCAATTCATGCATAATAAAGCCATAAAGTGAATCAGCTCATTTAGTTGTCATTTTGTGGCCAGGATGCATAAAAAAACAAATTAAAATAAGTATGAAAAGTATTAAAAATATCTCACTCTTCATTTACCTACCTACGATGTATACATTTTGCTATAGAAAGCAATGCATTGACATTCTTACAATATGTAACGTGTAGAAACTCAATAACTGAAAGCCTGAACACAATTTACAGTTTTGCTTCATGTTTATCGTTTGTTCTTACCGAATTGTCTTTTTTCCTTCCTTACCTTTCCTTGTTACTTGATATGAAAAACATTGCCTTTAGGTTTGAAGTTGGTATAAAAGTGGATTTATGGTGGATATACTTATTTAAAAATAGCCGGTTACAGCAAATTTCAGAGAATCATGATACTATTTAGTTTTGTTAAGACTGTCGCCCTTCTTTCATTACTATCATAGAAAATGCATTTTGTAAACTATATATGTTTTTACATTTTTCCTAAGTTAAGAAACTGACTGAATTTTATCCTTTACAATGATAAAAAGTCAATAAAGACAAACTTTGAGGGGAATGACTCTCTTACTTCATTTTCATAGTGGATTGATTAAATGGGATAAAGAAAAGTTGCATTGAAATAAAGCAGCAAGTTAATGACAGCTTATTTATTCCTTCCCCTACTAAGGACTTGATGGTATCATCTGATATGGTGTCTCACAAGTAGAACTGGAATTGGGAGATCTACATAGAGCTAGACCCAGCCAAATTTTTTATTGTTTTTCAGATGTTGCTTGTTTAATTTTTACTATCTTTAGTCGACGTCATCGTGTATCTCAGAAAGAGAGAGAAAATAATAACTTTAAAAAAAACACAATAGAAACAATTTTAAATAAATTGACTACCAATTTTTTAAGTATTCAAATCAAGGCCCTATTTATAAGTGTTATATACATACTATGTAGGATTTGAAAAATGAGGGATTTACATGAAGAGGCGATCATTCAAAGAATATACTTTTTTCAATTTGTATCAAATTTTTGTTTTTAGTTTCCTCTTCCTATTTTTAAAATTAAAATATTACCATATTTTTTTTTATCTGATTGCATGAATTTTGTATAACATATAAAGGAAAAAATATCTTCAGAACCTAGTTGTGTATATTTTGATACATTTACCTCTAAAGGCATCTATTTCTAAATATTTAATGCGACTGCATGATACACAAGACGAGTTGAGTTACTTAAATTGGAGTTTTTACATTATTGAGAAAGTAGTCTGAAAATGATATTACTATAAAGATAAAATTTGATGTTATAAAAATTGCCCAAATGAAAAACTTTTGAAAATGAATATAGCCATTGTATAACTTAAAGGTCACAAACATTTCCTTTCTAATTTTCACTTCTATTCATTTTTTTTTGTTTGTCTGAATGACTTTGTTTCTTTAATTGAGTTTGTTCAAAGTATATATATAGATTAACAAATTCAACTTTTCAGATAATTAATTACCGATGATTGTAAGACTCTAACTATAATCATCCACGGTTGATCTCTATGAATATCATTCTACAAACCGTTAAAAAATTGTTGTGACTCATATTAATGTATTATGTGTAGTGTGCAGATTTTAAACGCCATGGGCCATTTGTACATATGGATAAAAGTAATGAAAAATAGATGTAGAAAAAACATTTTCGATGTATCATAATGCTAATGGTACACTCATACAAATATGCAAAATCATAGATAAAATTTCTCTGCTTATTAATACAATCTAAGTATTATTTATAAATATGTGTCTATCCATATCATATGAAGATAACTTGCTCTAAGCAATTTTGCTAAAGAACATTTATCCAAATAACATTTTGCTAAAAGCTATTTGCCTAACAATACTTTAGAAATAAAGAAATATATCTACATTTGATTATAACTCATATTCAGTCAGACTGCACCCTCTACCAAAGAACGATGTTTAACCTTTGATATTCACCAATGAGGCATTTCAAGAATCATTCATTCTATTTTATCGACTTTAAATCTTCAACTCAATACTGAATGAGACTATTAAAACGATTAGTCCATGCCATTATTATAAAATAGAAAAAATAAACATTCCTAAATGGAAAGACAGGAATGATTATTGGCTGAGGAGCCATAAACAAAATAGACCAAAGAAAATAGAAATTAAATATGTTTTTATTTCTCATATGGATACATCTCATCATGAAAAAAATCCTCGATGAGCACAAAATAATAATGAATAATAATTAAATATTTACATCACCAAGAATGAAGCAAGGGGAGTCAGAGCTGCTTAGCAATGATCCATGAAACATAATCAAATAATATTTGTTCGAACCAATCTCTTTATATAAAATCCATTGATTATTATTATACAAATCTATTTCACTATCTAGAGATTGTTAATTTATCAATATCATTTATAAAAAAAGAAAGAAAAAAAAAAGGATATTTGTATCTGAGTGTTATTTTCTGTACATTTGTTTAATTATTGTCTATTTCCTTGTGAAACCTTGCATGAAATACATATTTTACAATGCATTTATAACCCTTTGAGATTCATTTTAAAAGAAAATATGCGTATATTAAAATTTATATATATTATAATTGATAGATGTATAAATGTAATTAAAAAATGAACTCCCCTCAAAAAGAAGAATTTTTTATGAACAAAATTCAATTAAATGCAAATTATAATCAACAGAAAATATGTAAAAAAAGATAAATGATCCAAAGATGCAATATCACGAAAATATTTCCATGGTATTACATTCAGTAGTATACCTGAACTAAAAAAAATTATATCTCTTTTTAAAATAAGTATTCATAAAATAGTAAGAGCGAATTTTGTAGATAATAGTTTGTTTGTTTCACCCCCTTTTTAATTTGTTTGTCATTCTTTCTTGAGGTTTTTTATTTTATAGCCCAATGAGGGGGGATGGGCGAGGTATATATGTTAATATTTAATTTGGAAAAGCTTGGTAATGCATTTTATAAAATGATTTTGTATCCTTAGTATATCAAAACAAAGGTAAATAATTAAAAAAATAATAATAGTCGTCTTTTTAAAAGTACAATTTATAAAAGATTGTTATTAATAATTTGATTTAATTCATACATACATTAGAATGCTATATATATATTTATACGTATGCACATAAATTATAAATAAAAATACTGTATAGTATTTATATACATATATATTCATAAAATTAGCATTGCAAAGGTATATTAATACAGAAATTGTTATGAAATGTTAAATGAAAATTAAATCGATTTTTGTTTATATCTGATCGTAAATAAAAATTTTACAAAACCCTGTTTTTTTAAATTATTCTAATTGTCGAAAAGAGCAATTTTATTAGCTACATATAATATATTTACATATGACGATCCAGCATATCAAAGTAGTTTTTGTAATGCGACTCTTCTAAATATTGGTATGTCAGTAAATAAGTTGCATGTATAAAATTTTATCAATGATTATTATCCAACCCAGAATTGAATGAATAAGGGAAGGTTAGCTTGGAACTTAATCAACCAAATAAACTAAAAATACGTAATCCACGTAAAGAGATATAAAAAAATGTAGAAAAGACAAGATGTGAGTAAGAACTGATGAATGAGGTAGGTTCAAGGAATATTCAATGAATGATATCATATTTGTTCCTCATTGATATTTAGTTAGTTTATTTGTATTTTAATTTAACAAAAATAATACCTCAAGCAGTCAGGGTAATTGGTTTTTTAGGTACATCAAGTATAGGTATACTAATAAATCACATTATTATTTTGTGAAATTAATATCTAATTGTATAAAAACCGGGTAGAAATTTGAATATTGCTGCATAGGTACAAGACTTTCAGGCGCTACATACTAACATATGAACTGTGGATCTAAAAAGGTCTTAAAAATGTACATTTTCTATTTAATTTTGCTGTTAAAAGATCTATGAAGCAATAAAATTCAAATATCTGGCCCATAGCTTTAAATTAGTGATGATAGATGATGGCTAAAAAATAATCCGTATTGATCCCCAAAAGAATTCATTTTCATTTCAGATCACTCCTATTATGGTATTGTAGGATGAATCTGACATTTTTGCTCATAGTGTTTTTTTTAATGTTCTCCATGAGGAGAAACTCTAAAGACGGGAAAAAAACTTTGTGTAAAATTTCAGATACGGAGCTTTAATTTCCATTCTTATTTAATACAAATTTACCTAATTTGCAAAATAACGTATGAATAAAATTTGCTTACAAAATAGCTTATTAAATTTCAGAATGCCTGAGTCACAACATTAGTGTTGATTCGGTATTAACGTCCATGAAAAAATTTCATCCATCAAAAGTAGCAAAAATAAGGACAAATACTTTCATAAAACTTGTTTTATTATATATTATCAAAACTAGAACTTATCATTTTTATGAAAAAATTAAAATAGAGTCATTGTTAAAACATTGACATCAATTAATTTATTTATAATAAAATCTAGTAGTCAATCGATCATACAAGAAATGTAATTAAAAATCTTTAAATATTAAGTTAATTACATATTGTAACTAATATATATATATATATATTTTTTTTTTATGACTAAAAAGAATAAGGGAAAGGGGGGGGGGAAGGAAGGAGCTTAAAAAAAACCAACCAACTATATTTTGCATTTTTTCTTTTTCCGTTATTTTGAGAAGAAAAAGAAGTAATTAATGCCTCCCTGTCTTTATCAGCTAAAAGTTTTTGTAGTAAACGTAAATTTTAATGAAGAAATGGCATGTTTATAGCTTTTAAAATTTGGAAGAAAAAAAAGTACTAAGAAATGAAGGAAGGGTTTTTTGGTGCTTTTTTGCGTTTTTTTAAAAAGTAACAGTTGATTATACATGCATACATATATTAATATACCTGTTTAAAAATAATGTGAATGTTATTTGAATAAAAAATAATGTAGAGAAAAATGGTTGCACTTGTATGTCCTTATTATATCTTCAACACATTTATAATGCACTTATTTCATTATGTACTGTTTACATAGAATAATATGCATGTCAGTACCTAGAAGAGCCATGTTGATGCCTGAAACTTTTATAAATTCAATTTTACGTCTTTTTGAAGAAAAACAAATTATTTCACGAGCCTTATGCTACCTTTTTGTCCAATCAGTCACCAACAGGAGAATTAACAAATGGAGACATATTCATAAGCCATCTCTGGCGTGGGAAAAAGAGTAATTGAGTAAAAATTTTAGGATCTTTTCCATTAGAAAAATCTCGTCCAGGCATACATCAATCAAAATAAATCAAAATCCGAGGGTCTAAGGTCCACAAGGTCTTATCGTGTTAACTAGTGTGATTAAATCATAAAAAATTCTAAGGAAAGGTTGTAGGTCCTTATTGCTTGCGTCTGAGGGAAGACAATTCTAAATAATAAATCTTTGTACTAATAGACATTAAGTTGATGTTTGTTTTCTTTCTGACCACGTTTATTTTTTTGTTTGTTCAATTAATACTTAAAAAGATATTTGTGTTGTTTTGAATTGTATATAAGACATATGATGAACTTATTTATATGAATGAGTAGCTCTCATGTTTAAAAGGGAGACGGAGGAAGGAGAGGAAACAGGCAAACCATTTCATATAGTTCATTTAACTATGTACATTTTCAGAGACCGGGAAAAATCATTTAAACTATTTAGGTATATTTAAACAAAAATATAAAATTTAAATAGCATAAAAATTGTAAACGGTAGTTTTTAGAGCCTTTACCTAACTAAATGCTACTTGACAATAAAGTGATATACAAAATTAAAAACAGGATATATGAAAAAAAATACTTTTTTTGTTTGTTTGTTAAAGCTAAATATATATATATATATATATGTTTTTTTTATTCTTTGAAATAAATAAGAAAAAAGCTTTGTAGTTTGTACATTTGTAAACCATCCCCCCCCTCGAAGAAAAAAAAAATCTTTATACAGACCTCCAAAATAAGGGAATATTTTAATGCATAAATATTTTAAATATTTACTGTGGTTGTTACATTTGTATGTAGTCATAAGAAGTATTCTTATTTCATATTGAGGAAGAAGATATTTTGTATGGTGTGAAATTGCTCAAGACCTTGTAATATTTTTATTCTTATTATTCTTTATTTGTTTTTGAGGGAGGGAGGGAAGGAAGGAAGAAGCAAAAGATGTCTAAAAAATAAGATTAATTTATAATATATATAACATATATATTTTTTTACAATGGAAAAAGTAAAAAAAAAAAAAATAAAGCCTAAAAACATAAAAGAAAAGGCAGTCTTTTTGCAATATGTGCATAATAAAAGTCTTTTAAGTTATATAATTAAGCAATCATGCTTTGTTACGATACATAGGTATGGTATGCACATATATCAATGATTGAGTAATTCACCTGGATAATATTTTTTTTTTCTTTTTTTAGTACATATACCTTATTTTGCTACTGACCAAGCTTTCTATTCCCCCTTCTCCCCCCCCCCCAATTTTTTTTATTTTCCCTATATATGTATAACATATATATATATATATTTTTTTTTTTTGATAAAAGCTAAAAGGAAAGTCTAATATTGAAAAAAACTATTTTTTTTGGTGCAATAAGTGAGAAAAGGGATATTGTGAATGGCGAAACAGTTAGTGCCAAGATTAAAAGATAAATCCTTTATATGTATTATGTATATATATACATATATATTTATAGAGCAACGATGAACTCGTATCTTTTTTTTTGTATATATGTACGCATACATATTATATATATATATATATATGCCGAAAAATAGAGTTTGAAGTATTTTTTTTTAATATAAATAATTAGTTGAAAACTTTTTGTTCTTTCAATTAAATTTTAAAGGGATTTGTAGTGACAAATTTACATGAATGTAGGCTTTACTACCTATGTATATATTTGTAGCAATTCTGACATATGAAGAAAACATATTAATTACTCGTTTAGATAAAATTATGTATATAACATTAAAATCTATAGTTTTTCTCACAATTTAAGTTGTTTTAGATATTTTCATCATTTTTTATTATTATAATTTTTTTCATTTTAGCTTTTATTTTTAATACAGATTTTAAATAACAACCATTTGGATATACCCACTGCATAGTTTTTATTTCATTAAATTAGATGCTTAATTTATATCAAACGTTGAAAGTTACAACTTGTTATATTAACTATATACTTTGGTATAACATCATTCATCTTCAAATACAACTATTAATTGTATATATCGTTTCATTTTTCATCTAATAAACTTGCTTATATATGAATTACAAATTTATGAGTAATACAAATAACTGTGAGCCCATAAATTGTCTTATGTTCCATTACATATAAATTAATAATTTGTATTAGAAAAGTCACTAATTACTTAGGGCTTTCTGATTCATAGTCTTACTTATAGTCAAATTGAAGAGATAAAGCAGCACCTAAGTAGAAAAAAAATTCTATTTATAGCGTTTGCTTATAAACATTAATGTAACAAATCATGTCTGTACGTAGCTTAGTCAAATCTATGGTCTAATGTACGTCATAAGTAAATAACTTTTAGAGTTCAAATTATTGACTAATCGTTCATTATATTTGACATCCTTAGTAGGCACTCAATAGGCCCATTTATTACACAGAGATAAATTGCCTCATTTGATGATGAGCAGAAGTTATTGGTCAATAAACAATCACGATTTAATATTTGATAAACAAACGTTGCAACTTTAAATTACTTTATTTTATTTATTTGACAAAACATCCCTAGCCATCGGAAAACTACATAAAGATCTAATGGAAATTCAATGGCTTACAATATAATCAATATAATTCAACATTTAAAACACCTTAATTCTTTTTCGGGTTACATTTTGTACCCTCTGTTTAAGCATACAGGTTACTTCGACTTGTATACCATACGTATAAGCTTATTTGAACAAGAGTATCTCAAAAAAACTATTATCCTTTTTGAAAAATAATTAATAATTAATCAAGTTATTTCCTTGTGATGAAGGTGTAAGAATGTACTCGTATATACCTACTTATTAATAGCCATACCAATTTTTAATAAATACATAAGAAACTCATTGAAAGGTTGTATTGGCATTTAATAAACATCATTTTTATTGACAATAAAGGTGCTTTAAACAATTTTTCTGCGCAGACTACATACATGTACATATGTGTGTTTAAATTTTTTATCATTAATTTTAAGTGATGATGGGGGATACTTTTTCTCAATTTTATAATAGCCTCATTGTTCTTATTCTCATAACTGTATAAATAAAGCACTTTTCTTTTTTTTTGCCCTTTGATTTGGTGAAAAAACTACTTGTAACTTGTTCATGAGGCAAACTTTTAAGTAGATCTTTTGAGTAAATTTAAAGTAAAACTTATTTATAAATAAAAAAAGATTAATTTATTTAATCATTGTTTGAATAGAAACACCCACCCCTCTCCCCCTCCATAAAAAAGAATATATTTGTTCTTTATATCTATACATATAGGTATAAGAGATTCACAAGCTCTCTAATTTTTTAAAACAAAGCTAGAAAGAAAAATAACACTGGTCAATAGTCAAAAATCCTAAGGGATATAACTATAATAAAAGTAATTTAGTTTAGCTCACTAATTTCAAATCTGTAATTTTTTTTTCGTGAGCCCGACAGTTTTTATATATTTTTTGAGCCAATTTGGCCCATTTTCCAATGTCAACTTCAATTTAAGCCTAAAAAGATTCTCATTTTGTGCATTAAAAAACAATGATCTACTAGTTTATTTAATGCAAATTCTATTTCTTGTCTTTATTTTGATCTGAGAGGGATTATAGGGGCGTAGGCGACGGGAGTAGGCCCAAAAATTGCCCAAAACATTTGTACTTCATCAACTCCTTGAATATTACATAAAATGGATTCATAAGGAATGAATTCAAAAGCTGAGACCCACAGTTTCCAAATGAAATGTCAAGCGTCTGATAGATCTCCTTACCTAAGAAGAGACTTTGATCTCTAGAGAACTTTTGGTCGAAATTGAATGAAAACTTACACATTTAGATGGACGATTACTTTTTAATTAAGGATTCTTATCGTGCACTTGACATCTCGTTTGAAAGCTGTGGATCTCAGCTTTTGAATGCATTCCTTATTCATCCATTTCATGTAATATTTAAGGAGTTATTTAATTAAAAACGTTTTGGCTCAAAAAGTAGAGTTCGATTTTTAAAAAACCGTTAGACTCTTTAAAAAAAATTCAGATTTGAAATCAGTGTGCAAAGTTAAATAACTTTCATAATACTCATACCCATTAGGGTTATTGACATTTCAAATTTGTTGACCTCTGTAATTAATTTAGGGCTCTTTTTTCTTTTAAATGTTATAATATAATAAGGTGAACTTTTATCCTATTGAAATAAATTTTTCACTTTCTTTAAGCAATAAATTTTATTTAAGAAGAAAATGACCAAATAATATAATTCTAAAACCAATGGATGAATTATGCAGTTGAGACTAAATTTTTATATTTTATCCGCGCCAACATTTTGAAAGTTTTTATTATCATTATTTTAAATTGACATTGTATGTAGTTTAAAGTATTTTAACGAATTGTTAGATTTTTATTTATTATACTATTAGTAGATATATGAACTTATTTAGGAATTCAAGCTAAAAAAAAAATACTTTTACAACATCCTGATGGATTTTGTAATGTAAATAACAAAATTAATTTCAAGAAATTGCAAGTATAAGATAAAATTGTTCTTGTATTTGATATGTTGTATTATTTTTGTGCTATGTTTGTGTTCAATGTGATGTCCACTAATATCAACTCATTTAATTTAATTTAATCAACTATAACTTATAACAGTAGTGTCCTTCAATTTCACTATATATTTTTTTAATATTCTGTGAAAAAGGAATTTTTACAGATGTTTTCCATACTGAGATATTGATTTAATATTGTCAATGATGTAAAACTTTACTGCAAAGAAAAGTTTCTTATAAGAAACCAATGTTTTGACAATTTAAAAAAGAAGAAGATTAATTATGATTACGTCTATAATTTAATATTTATAAGTAATAAAAAATTTGTTTTATCTCTATGCAAGATAATTTACATGAAATGAATCAAATTGTAATAAATGTGTTGATAAAATTAGTGACAAGGTAAAATATACCATCATATTTATTTCTATTTAATTCACTTTACATCCATCATTTTTTTACTACGAGAATCAGCAGAGAAAATAATTTTATTTTTTGTATATTATAAAGATGAATAATATATGAAATTGAGACTCCATACATTTCCTTCAAAATATGTCTTTAAATGTTAGTATCCCTCAAAGTGAAGCCTCATGGAAGTGTTGACTCCTTGAGGGTCACCATGTTTATCTCAATAGTCTGAATGAGCTCCAGCCTACAATTCTTTGTATATGTGATACTTCAAATATTGTAAAAGGCTGATATCAACTTATAGAAATATGTAGATGTAAATATTTCTAAAATGCAGATCATCTGCAGACGAAAATATTTAATACATCACTAATCAGGTGGCCTCACGGTTTTTTGATAGATTTTGTTTCTGTAAATTCAAAGGTAAACCTTACATACATATATATGTAAAGAGGACTCTCCAATACTTGGTCCAACATGTAATTATAATTTCATTACGATCAAACAACTACAAAGTACTTAGATACATGTGTAGGTGCTAAGCACATAGATACACTCCTTCCCATAAATACATACATATTATTAGCATGACCATAAAATTATAATTTTGAGGGGGGAGGAAAAAGAAGGAAGAAAGGAAGGAAAAAGAAGTTGTAGGGAGCAAATATCTTTATGTATGTACATACATAAATACTATGTGTAATATACATATTAGAAAAAAAGTAGACTGCTGTTTATGAGAATATCAAACAAAGAGTGAAAGGCGTTAAAAAGCAGCATGAAAGCCCATGTTAGGAGTAGCTACAACCTCCAAAAGTATACGTACAAACATGTATGTACTTATCCGCTAATATAATTAATCAGAAAAGTAGGGATATGAATCATTCTTACATACCTAACACTGTATTACTTCTATAGAAACTTAACCCATTAAATTATAAGGCCATTAAAACCAGTGTGTTTATGGCCAGCTACCTGAATATTGGTTTTTTTTTACTCTAAAAACCCAGTAGGTTTTTTTTTAAATTTCTAATAAATTTAGAGCTCATATCATTCTTTTTAATTTAGTGGACAATAAATTACATGGGAATTTATAATTAACAAGCTTTGTATTAAGTCCATCCAATTGCAAATCTTGCCTCTTTTTTTATAAGTAAAACCCGTCATAAATGTTTTTATAAAGTTTATTTTCAAAAAGTAATCATTTTATTTCGTTTTATTCTTTCTTGATCTGTTAAATATAATTTTAATATTTGTATGAATAGTTATGATTTTAACATTTCAGGGTTTAGTGTAAAATTCTGATTATAATGATAACTTATTAGGATTAATACATTGCGAACGTGAGCAATTCATGCCCTGTTCAATAAATATCGTTATATCAATTCGTACAGACAAATATGAAAATAGTCTTTAGCACAAGTTTCTTTAAGCTAACTTTAGTTATTGCGTAGGTAGATAACATCAATATTCGAAGGGGAATGAGAAGTAAGTTATATTGTCAAAGTTTAATGATTGTGAATAACTGATAACTAACATATGAATAAGTCGTCAATGCTCAAGACATACATAAACATACAGAAAAAAAATGTAGAAAAGAGAGACATTTAATCTAGTATTATATATATTCCCATATTTAAATTTTACCTGGACAAAATACCAAAAACCTTGTATTTTTGGTACAAAATGCACTAGATAAATTAACATAAAGCAATAGAGAAAAATTATTTCATCGAATGTCAACTTGCCCACCTATCCTAAATTGAGTGCTTTTTGGTACAGAAGCTTTCATTTACTGAAAAAGAATGTGTATCAACTTTGGGTTGATATATATTGGTCGTATATGAGATTGAAGCACTCATTTACCCTCAATATTTGCTTTTCCTCTATAACATCAAAGCTGAACGCTTTTTTTTAGATGAAATATCCATAAATTTAATTAACTTTCTATCAAGAAATTAATATAGAGGATTTGAATAACTTGTAGGCATCTATGAAACAAATATCCATAAACATTTGAATAAAAAGATATAGATTAAGAACTTTCAACCTTACATACTTAAAACAGGCTTTGTGAGCTTTTGCAATTTGATTTAACGCTCTATCAACTTTTTGCCATAAGAGCTTTGTTATTGTTTTTACCTATGTATATACTGCAAAAAAAAATAAAAGATGTTTAAGTCTTTTAAAGGAACATTATTTTCTTCTATTCATGTGTATAATATATTTTGCCTATAGAAAAGCAGTAACAACTGTCAATCAAAGAACATTACGATGCATAAAAAAATATAAATTTGGACCGTAGAAGGACATTAATAAAGTAAAATAGGCTAAAATTTGACATATACTTTTTTCACATGAATGCCAATAATTATCAAACTCTATGATGTCCGTGTGACATTTTGTCTTTATTTTTATTTTTTTGTCCATTTAACAAAGAGTATATTTGTTTTACATAGATTGATAAATATATATTACCTAAATAATATAAAAAGTTTGTAATATGAATCTTACTGAGTTGCATCGTGCAAATAATTATTATCACATATACTTTATTTTTCCATTATCAAATGTTGCAAATATATCGTTTCTATATTTGTAGCTCAAACTAATACAAATATATCCTAAGTACTAAAATTTTTTACTTTTTCATTGTATACACATCAATAGTTATAAAATAAAGTCTTAAAGTCAACTAAGCTTTGCCTTTAGAAAACTATGTATATAAACATTGTATTCACCATAGGATTATTAGAGGATTTGAAAGGATGAATTATTCTAAGAATCGTATGATTGTGTATATAGTAAAGTCATTCATTCAAAAAAGAAAAAAAAAGTCTTCAATCATTTGTCACAAAAAAAATTCATTGTAAATTATCTATATTTCATGATAAGAATGAATACATTTATTATACTTCAATTTTTGAACGATTTACAGAAAAAAAACACTAAATGCGTAACTAAATATTATTTTTTTAGATGCGTATACTTATAAAAAAATTGAAATGAAGAAAAATACTTTGCAATAAATAAAAATGATTTATATGTTTATCAATAAAAATTGACGTAAATATGCATATAGTAAGTGTTCTATCAATATTAGCTACATATATTAATTATGTAAGCATGTAAAATACTATAAAAAATACTTTATAAAATAAAATAAAAATACAAAATTCATTTAAATATTCTTTGTATTTTATTATCTTAATAAAACGCAAATTTCCTTTTATATACATCATTTAAATTTGTATGTATTATTTTATCAAATAAAGACGTTGCTGTTGGAAAAAAAAATAATAAGTGATTTTTATTTAAATATGTACAATAAAGATACCCCATAGTTTTTCAATATATACTTTTTGAACTATATTTGAACTATATTGAATTATATTTTCTTTTCATCCACGAGTCATTTTTTTTCAAAGTACGTTAACTTTTCGTAGAAGAAGGGTTCAACATCATAGAGTATGAAAATTTATGAAAACCATACAGTTTAACTATAACAAATATTGACTTTGCATTTAAGAAACTGTAATATGAAAAACAGTTGATGGTAAGAGGTAAATCTGGATATTTTGGTTAAAAAAAATGTTAGCAATATTTAGTAAACACAATTATTTTCATTCAAATTATTTCAAATGTTATAATTATAATTATTGTATCATATGATTAAAGAAATATGATTTTTCTTTAGAGTTTATTTCATAGTAAAAAAAAATGTGTTTCAAATGTCTGTTTTTCAATTTTTTTTTCTTTCAATATTTCAACAATTTTTCTCTCTTTTCAGAAGTTGCGAATCCAACAAATAAGTTAGTAAGAAAGGAATTTTCTTCAAAAAGTATTTTATCTATATATGTGTACTTTATTGCCAGTGTAATGTTTCTAATGAAAAGATAAATTCGATGAAATAATCATACATTGTCTTTTGATAGAAAAGTTTGCAGCGAGATGATTGAACATGTATTCATTTGTTCTTTTGATAATGCTTTATTTATACCAAACACTTTGCATGGTTTGTGCATTTGTATGAACAAAAATATTAGAATTTGATGTGGGTTATATGTACAAATTTAAGAAAAATTAGTTGATCAATATCTATAATTATGTTTTGTTTTTTGTTATTGTTGTTTGTCGTTTAATAAATACAAATCAAACAAGAGGCAACACTTCACTTCAGCTATGCCTAACTCCTACATATTTAAACATGAAACTTACTTATGTACAATATTAAAAGACACTTTTTGTAATAAAAAAATATATATACTACAAAAACATTTATGTACAAATATGCATGAATGTAACTAGTATGCCTACAAAGGTATTTTTTATGAATATAATCAAACATTACAAACAGTTCATAACAAGAAAAAACAGAGCAAACAAATTATATTATATCTGCATTGATAATAATGCCTAATGTTTCTTGTCAAATTATGTTAGCACTAGTCATTAAGGAGGGTAAAGAGCTAGGGAAAAGAGGTACAACTGTTAAGGAAGCAAAGAAGAAATATAATAAAAAAGAGGCAACAAACATATGTATAATATATATATATATATATATATATATATATATATATACTATAATTAATTATTCCTGTCTTGTTTGAACATTATGTGCAAACAGGTATAATTTCAATTACATATGTAGTGCATGAATTTTCTTTTGTATTATAAAATAAGCTTTTGGTAATTCAAATTATTAAATAATTGTTGAAGAACCATCTAAGACAAAAAAATAAAAATAACAAATGACATAAATATATGTTTTTAATTTAAGTCAATTTAACAGAAAATTAAGTCCGAGTTTCTATGTATACATACATATATATTTATTTGCACAAATAATTTTTTCAATACAAATTAATCAAATATCAAAATTCCATTTGCACACCTAGTCTTCTTACTTGTATCTCTTAACCTCTTCTTCTTAAAAGAGAAAATAAAGAGCTATATACAACCAATTTCTTCATTATTTCCAATTACCGAAATATATACTATAAAGAATTTCCCTGACCTTACAAACTGCATAAAATATACCGTACTTCACTTATTGTGAATTTACTTATGTGTTAAGGGACAAAGTATTATTATATAAACTCAATTCTACTCAAGTGAAATAGGCTTTATTCTTTGATGGTGTATATTATAGTATATAATTATACTATTAATATGAATTTACGATGAAAAACATCCTTGAGTCACTTTACTCAATAAGGTCACTTTGTAGTATTGAAATGTAATAATTATTAAAAAATATATATTTTGTATTAAATTCATATTCCTATTATATTTATTGTGATGAAATCTTTATTTTAGCTGTCAACGGGAAAAACGGGGAATAGATCTTCATTTTTTTACGTATTGTATCTACTAGCTTTGTCTTGAATATTCAAGGAGTATGTATTTCTAAATTATTCATTATTTTGGCTCTTTTGGATTTTTGGTTTGATGGAAACAAAAAATAGTCAATATTGGCATTAGTAGTTGAAATTCAAGACAAAAATACAATAAATGATAGAGAAAAGAATAAAAATCTATACAAAATCTCTTATTAAATTAATAATTAATTTTTTACCGTACAAATTGTACATACAAAGTTAAACATAAAGGTTTAAGTAACTAAAATAATATCTGTTGATTTTATCCAAAAAAACACAAGGATATCAAATTTAAGGCCCTCGTGATGTTTACATATATTTTCTCGATATTAACAAATGTGAGAAATAAGCACTTTTGATATGAAAATGGATAAAATACAAAATTAAAAAATGAAGAAATTGTGCATCGAATCACATACCCACAACATTGATCCTGAATTTTCTGCTTTGAGAAGTCTTTTTTAACACCGGTTTTAAATTGTCTTTTTTTTTTCTTTTTTTTTTTTTGGGCATACAATAAACCTCAATTAAATTTTCACGTTAAAATTCAGAGGGAAAGCAGTGGAGGTCATCTTTTTTCATTTCAACTATGAAAAAACTCTTACAACTCTAATTCACAACTGCTAAATATAACAGACGAAGACACCCCTCCGCTAATAAATATTTATAAATAATAATTAATTAATTTAATTTAAAAATAATTATTGCAGAAACTGATTTACATCATCCAATTTAATACTCTAAGAACCTCATATTTAATTATATTTATATGCAGACATACATACATATGCAAACGCCAACTACGAAAATGCTTTCTTTCAGTTCATTTACATATATTTTAATTAAAATAAATTGTATATAAAAAAATTATGTGTTTCATGTATGTATTATATAAAATACACCACAGTTAGCTGAAAGGAAAGGGGGTGTAAGAAATAATTAGCATCCATAATATGTTATATATCAACAACCTTTCATTTGGTAAATTATAGAACACAATAACTACATTAATTGTCACAAGAAATTCTGAAATATTTGATTAAATTAATTTTTAATCCCTACAAATCGGATAAAATTAAATGGCAGCTCCACTTTATTTAACTAAAAATAAACCGTGTATTTTTATAAATAATAATTTTCCTATCTCCCATAGAAGAAGCCTTGCAGAGAGAATGCTATGGATTACTCTCTATGTAGTCTATTATTTAGAACATAATCTATAGAGCTGTTAATAATATGTGTTGTAAAAACAGATAGTGAAAATTGATATTTTAACCCTTACAATTTGATGAACATTTTGGAAGAAGAATAGCGTCAGCTGTCAAAACGTTTTACAATATCAGCTATTCTCTTACCCTTTTACAGGGAAAAACATTGACGTTCTTTGTGAGGAGGAGGAAGGAAATAAGTAAAAATCCATACCTATCAGAAGATTAACATATTTCAAATCTAGGATTCTAAGTTATTCGATTAGATTAATAATTAGTTGAGCGTACTACTCCATTACACGCGGTTAGTGCTACATATTCTCCCCTCAAGGAATAATAATAATAGCTTTGTTAGAAGAAAAATTCTATACAAATTACCAACCATGAAAAACATCGCACGCAAGTTAACGTTTAGGATTTTCAGATCTTCTCATCAATACACTTCCTTGCAAGAATTTGAAAGACTTGAAAGTCAAGTTGATCATATTCAATAGAAGTTTATTCCTGCAAATCATTTCCATCCAGATCTAAAACTGTTGCAAATATAAAAAGTAGAGGCCATTTTGACTGACATTTTGTGAGGATATTGCACAAAAATTCCTGCCCTTCCCAACAATAAGTTTTATTTTAATCAAATAATTGTCCAGTAAGATCAATAAACTAAGACAAACTTTCTACATATCTGTATGTGTTATATTATGTATAACAATATTCGTTATATCCCCCAACCTTCCGTTAGTTTACCAATTACGTCATTCTCTCCAATTGTTGAACTGTTCTTTATTTAGTAGTACCAAAGTAATATAAATAAAGCCTCACAAAGTTTAATTTGAGCTCTACAAATCAAAAATCACAACAATAATAATAATGATGAGTTTGAGTGGATACATCAACAGCTGATAAAAAATACATTGTAGTACAGTTAAAAGGTACATTAATAAATAAATATTGTAAATGAAAATTCATTTAAGTAGGATTTTCAATCAAAATGGCTTTATCTTATGAATGCATGAATTTAGAGGAGCCATTCAATACTTGAGACCTTATCATTTATATTTAAATTTATTAATGTAGGCAGTTTTTTAATTATTTTTCCAATAGACTGCCTTCATTTTTTGACGAAATCAAGATGTAGTAAAAAATTAACTTGTTAGGCAGTTGGATAAAAAAGTTCTCAAGTTGACAGCTTTCCTTTAAAAAAAATATTAAAGAAGTAAAAATAAGGAAAAGCAAGTTTACATACTTTGTACAATCATATATATATATTCTTTCTTTGTTTCTTTTAGAATGTCATAGCCCTGGTTGACATGACAAAAAAACACACAAAGTTAAAGCTAGAATACTAAGATTATCAAAATTTTCCTTATATGAAAAAAAAGAAAAGATTTAATTATTTCACATATTATCTTTCCATTCTACTCAAAAGTAAACTTTAAAACAAAACAAAACAAAAAAGTGAAAGTTTCTATTTGATGCTTGACAAAGTAAAACTATGATGGGTGCAAATGACAAATAACTATTTGACATGAATTTAATACAATGAAAATATGGAATTTACGTATCTTTTATTTCTCAATATTTATGAACGACCAAATATTTCAATAATATATTTTTCGACTCCATTTTCATAATGGGTTGAGATACACATGAATATTAGCTAATATCTAGAGCCTCATTTGATTTATGATACTTTAAATGGCTCTAAATTGGCTTTTCAAGTGGTATTTTTCTTTCATTCTGAAAGGATATTTTTACAGGCTTTAGCCTGTTCAATTTGCAGCACCTCTGAAGGATTAATCAGAATTATGTATCAATAAAAATAAATGAAATATAATAAATGGAAAAATACAAGTGTAATACAGACTTATTTCTGCTTGTTTTTGTGTTGACAGATCAAATAAATAAACTGTATAAATTGTAGTTACAACATATGCTTGTATCTAATCACAATAGTGCATCTCAGATAAATCTATACAAAATTAAAATAACTAATTAATTAAGAGTTTAGAAAGGTTGTGTTTACAATTAATTATAATTAACAAGGGCCATGCCATCAAATTATTCTTCAATTTGTCCTTCCTCTGCCGAAGGTCCGAACGATTAAATAACAACTGTTGCAGCTGTGATAAATTGTTTTAAGGCACTTACACTGTTGTGACTGGTCCTACAGTATCCAATTTCAAATGGTAGGCAACCAGACTAAGGTTTTCTTGGTCTTGTATATGAATATATTTATTCATCTCTACAAATCTATACCTATGAAATGTGACTTAATTTCTTAATTTCTAACGTTTATTGTGACAAAATGGTGACAAATTAATCTTCAAAATAATAGCCATTGCTATTGACACATTTTCCCCATCTTTCAAAAAAAAAATTGGCCGTCTTTGGCTGCAAACTAATCATTGAGCCATTTTTCGGCTCTTGCTTGAGAATTGAAGCGCTGTTCTTTTAATGATTGATCCATCGATGCAAAAATGTAATAATGTGATTGCGCCAAGTTTGGTGAGTAAGCTGCATGCACCAACAGTTCCTAATCGTACATCTCCACCAATCCTCAGGTCGCTCTTGTTCGACATTGTCATCAAGAAAAATTACTTGGTGACGCCGATCAGAATATTCTGGGCGTTTTTTGCGTATAACACTGTTCAAGTCGCCAATTTTCGTTGGTTGCGTACACCTTCAACTGTTTCATCAGGTTTTAACTACTCGTACCAAATCATACTACGCTGGTCCCAGAAAACACATATCATTGCCTTGCAGCCGAAGCGATCTGGTTTGGCTGAGGTTTGTGGTCGGGTAGACCATACTGCGTTTTGCTTAGAGCATGTCCCCCGTAAGCTTTAACTAGCATATGATGTGCTTCAGAAGCGCGTTTTTCTTCAAATGATATCAGAAAATCAACGAAACCCGGAAATCGTAATTTGAAGGCACGAAATTCGACATTTTTAAGAACGAGCAAAAATGCGTTTTGTATGAAGTTTCACAATTATTGAACATTGTTGGAAGATGACAAGCGAAAAAAAAAGAAGACAATTGGGATGATTAAAAAATACTCCTAGCGACATCTGTTGCCTAAAAGCTAAAAGTCTCACTTCATACTTATAGACCTAAAATATGGATGAACAGCTCAACATTAAATTAGTATTAACACTGGTACTTGCAGTGCCATTATATCATGAAAGCCTGTTGATGGCTTAACAAAAACAAAGAATGCAGATTGTATTTAATATAAAAAAAAATGATCGTATTTCTGCAAACACCATTGTAAGTGCCTTGTAAACTGCCATACATTTATATTTTCACACAAAAAAGTATGAAAATAACCAATAATCAATTTTCAAACCGCAACAAAAAAAGTGGTATCGTGGTATCAAGGTGGAGTACCTTGATTCAACCAAAGAAGTATATACATGTTCTATCCATTCATTTGCAATTACAAAACAATGATACATTTATACAGAATGTTGATTAGAATTATATGTGGTATTATTATTCAACTCTGATATCAATCAATAATAAATCTCTTAATGGTAGCCCAATAAAATATGATACATGCTCATGTGCGTTGATATATATTAAGTATGTTTTATCAATAATATGAACGTTACATTTATGTATTTATTCATCTGTAAAACAAATATCCATACATTTTAGATATGTAGGTGAAAATTAATATTTATGAGTGTTTTTCTTTCTTTCTTTCTTTCCTTCTAAATTGTTGATTAATTGAACAAGATGCGAACCACTTTCATAAATGAAAATCTAAAAGCTAATAAACAAAGTTTGATTTTATTATAAATATATATATGGATAAACATCGTTTTATTTATACTCTATTTGTTACGCTGTACATATGGACATGCTACCATAGGTTGTAAGCAATTTAATATCAATTTTAATGAGTATTTATGTAAAGTACATAGATTCTTCCCTAATATAAAACTATTTGAGGAAAGAATGACTTTCACCATTAGTTGGTTGGTTTTTTTTAGAATATTATATATATTTTTTAAGTTTTGTTTTTCAAAAGAGGAGAATTTAATATGATATACAACATACTCCGAGATATTTATGAATATTGAAGTATCTTTCTTTATAATATAAATATACATAAGTTTCTCTTTTTCCTCTTTCTATGTATATGGATAGATATATGCTAAAGGGGAGGAAAAAGAGGTTAGGATCTTTATTTCCGCCTTATTCAAATTTACTCCAGCAGAACAAAATGGATTTTTTCAGGCAATTAAACGACAAATATTGTACATACTATAAGGGTATACGCACAGGATATTAATTAAGGTTGTTGTTGTTCTTATTTTTTTGGGTTTTTTATCATTTATGGAATGGAAATCTTTAAGGTATCATTCAAAACGAACGCATTCATTCATTTGATTTATACAGAAATATAGGTATGAAAGAAGAGTTTGATGTGATGTCGACCCTGTTGGAGGTTTAAACAACCAAATTTAATAGTAATAAAAATAGTTGTTGTTGGGTTTTTTTGCTTTTTTTTGGGGGGGGGGGAATTTGTGCACATATTTTGTTAAATTACTATATGTATCAACAATTATGTCTCTTTAATATCGTCGTTTAATATGCAATCTTTCACGTCTGTGCATGCACTCTATAGGCATTCGCCATTAATTAACGTAATCTGCATGTGTGTGTTAGTATATCTGCTTTTGTAATCATCCAATTTAGTTAGTTTTGAGGTCAATGCTTATGATTATACATAATTCAGATCAATTTGAGAATCATTGCACTTTTTCTACGTGTAACGATACGTTTATATAGTTATAAATATATGTATAATATGTATATTATAGCATGGTGCAGTATTTTACATAAAATATTATGTTAAATGGAGGTTGGTTTTTTTTTAAATCAGTTCTTTCAATGAGGTACGGGAAAATTAAATAATTAGGCTTTATTAGACCATTTGAATATTCAGCTTCTTCTTTTTCCGCTATACTTTTTTCGTTTGATACATGGATGAGGTATTAGAGTGAACTTGTTGTCAGCATAAATATTTGTATTGAGTATAAAATTGATACACATACCTAAAATGTATTCATAGAAAGGGTATATGAAAGGGAAGCTTAAAAAGTAAAGTTGAGTGAAAGACAAACTTTTTTAAAAAAGCTTAGGAATGAAAGTATAAGCAAATATTTGAGGTTCTCTCTTTTTTTTTAAAAAAAAAAAAAAACCCCAATGTACATAGCTCATATATATATATATATATATATTTATATATATTCAATTCTAATTATATGATTCATTATTGTATAAATATATACTTTACCTAGTACATCCAAAAATTGTACAATTTTGAAAAAAGAAAGAGGACAAATATTTAATATATATATATATATATATGTATGCTATTTTCTTTTATAAATACATATGCATCTGCATAGAAGCTGATGTACTTGTAAGAAAAATAAGACAGCCAACTCATAAATTAAACAACAACTAGGAATTTAATAATTAATTCACCAAAAAAAAAACAGCAAAGAAAAAAAGCTCTAAATATATTTTGAAACAAAACTGAAAGCAAGAAACGGTTCTTATGCGATAAAATACACACACTCCTTTAAATATCTATTTTTTAAGGAAATGCTATAACTTTTAAGACCATCTACATAAACAAAGATTTCATATCAAGCTTTTACATGTATAAAACATTTATGGATCACGAATATCCATCTTATAGCACTCAAAATTGTAACAGTCAACGTCTCATTCTGCATTATCTAAGTGTATACAAAAACTATACGAAAAGTTTTTTAGGAGCCAAAAGAGTTATTCAGAGTAATTGCTCGAGTAAATAGGTTAACTTATGTATAAATTAAAAAGATTAAAATTTGAATTGTTAATCAAATGTTGTATCAAATTAGGAAATAAATTCATTCCACCAGATTACGTACAAATTTTTCTAAAAATATTTCTTTTCCTTTCTCAATCAATTTGTAATGGAATAGAAAATTTATTTGTGTAAATTTGAGAGTCTTTTCTTTTTTTGATAGAAGTTACGCATGAATTTTTACTTAAGACTAGCACGCATTTGCTCATTGTTATTAAGTATGCATTGAGTATGACTTATTATGCAAGAAAGAAACTACATTTGTATATAATAAATATAAAAACAATAAAACAGTTCCTACCTGAGAGGACGAAAGAAATTTTCCAAGATGTTAAAAATAGAATAATAATCCAAGTACTTTCCATAGCTGCTACTACTACAAATCCCTGAGTTTATTTGAAACGCTTTACATATGTATGTACATATATCTATTCACATTTGAAATGTACTTAAAAACATCAACCATAAAATAACATGTTGTTTTATTCACTCATTTAAACACTCTCTATCCCCTCAAAAAAAATATTATTCAATGTGTAAAACCAACGGTTCTATAACTACTACTAGCTTTTTCATCTAAATTTCTTCTTCTTTTTTTTATGTATTTATGTAGTATCAAAAAAGAAGGGAGAATTTGAGGAGAGCCGCATACAAAGGGAAAGAGTGAGAGAGTTCCTTCTTTTCTTTTTTTTTTTTTTCCTAATTCTACCTTCGATATATATATATATATATATTATGCTTATATTCATATCCGTCCTGAGACGGTATTGAACTGACTTAAAGAGGGATATCTACCTACCTTGGGTCTTCACCACAATATGTACACATATACATAATATCCATTACACCTTTATAAACTGAATTAAAAATAATGAAGCCCTTTAGAAATAGAGTTAAAATAATATAAATATATGTTTTTGTTTAATATGTACATATATTGGTGGTCCCTATATGTTTGTTTGTTGGGAATTTGTGGATACAAAAGTATCCATGAAGGGAATGCATATAATTAACTTTTCTTTTATAAACTTTATAAATATATTTTTTAGAAACTATCCAAGTATAGGTCTACTATTTAAGAACCCACCTTTCTATTAAATTCAATTTCATCTTCTTTTTTTCATTAATTATTCATGAAATTGCAAGAAAGACGTCTGTTTGATGGAATTTATTCACTTTCCCATTATGAATATGAGCATTGGCAATCATATTAACGTATCCTCAAAGAACTTTAAACATACGTCGGTATGTATCTACATATTATATATTGTATATATATATATATATATATATATATATATATATATATATGTATATATACTAGTGATGTTTCGAATATCTACCTATGTAAAATAGTTAATTTAGATGTAAATGTTGAAGTGAATATTCAAGTTTAGAATTTGAGCATACTGCTCTCTAAACCTTAAATGTACAAACATATGTAGATAATATAGATTCGGAGAAGTACTTACTTCTTGAATAGAGCTCAAAATCAAAGACTTGACACTTGACTTGAACTCCAAAGCTAAGACTTGACTTGAGCTGAGTTCATTTTATACAAATTTTATGACTGAAAATTTATAGGTACAAACTCAATTGAAGTCAAATTCTTGTGAACTGATCATGTGTGCAGTGTCAGAGAATAATTAATGCATGGTTCATTGAATGCTCACTCTTTTTCACACCTGGTTTATTGTACCAAAGTACCCTATACACAAGAAGGGAATACCTAATTATTTTGTGATTATTTGGGAAAGTGTAGAAGTGAGTATTTCATAGAGTAAGCGTTCTCTGGCTATGAGCTTGCTCAACTGCAACAAAAGCAAATTAGTAAGCTCCACAAAACTTGTGCCTTTTCTAGCTATATATCTATAATTAAATATTCACAAATACAAGACTTATAGAACTCGAAGTGGACTCAATCATAAAAAAGGCTTGAACTTGACTTGGACTTGTGAGTAAAGATTCCTTGAGACGATTACTTGCAATATAGAGACTTTCTCCCACCTCATTGGATAATCCATGAATAGTGCAACTGATCTTGGTTCCTTAGAAGAAGAAAAAATTGATGGAAAGAAACGTGAAAATGTTAAAGTAGCAATAATATCAACATTTCAAATGTGTAGATGATGGTATATTAAAAATAAAGAAACTTTCGTATGTGAATAAAATGTGGATATTCTGAAAATATACCTTGCTCGCCATAGAGATACCCCATTTTGTTTCTATATATAAGCTTTGATATTTATTAGAAGATCCCCAGTTAATCAATTTAATTAAGCTAATTTAAAAAATAATTTGTTTTGAATAAAAACTTATTAGCATATGAGTATATACTGAAAACTTGGCCGTTAGTTCGTGCATTCAATTAATAACAAGTGGATCCAAAATTTATGATGAATAGAAATGATTGTTTCATATAATGAGGGTAAGAAACAAAGTAATGAATAAATATCATTGGTCATCAGTCAAAAATCCTAAGGGGTATAAGTTTAATAAAAGTTATTTAGTTTTGCACATTGATTTCAAATCTGTAAATTTTTTTTTCAAGAGTCCGACGGTTTTTAAGAGATTGAACCTTACTTTTTGAGCTGATTTAGCCCAATTTTGAACCTTTACCCACAGCTTCCAAATGAAATGTCAAGCGATCGATAAGGCTCCTTATCTAAGAAGAATTCGTCCATCTAAATTTGTAAACTTTCATTCAATTTTGAGCAATAACTCGCTAGAAATCTGAGACTCACGGTAAAGCTACTAAAATACAAGTGCAATATACTGAAGTAGTAGCGTGCAGATGGATTTCAGATGATTTCACAATCCTTCTGCGCGCTACTACTTTAGTAGCTCTATCGTGAGTCTTTCATTTCTAGGATCCCCCCTAAGACCAAAACAAAGATTGGAAATGAAATTTGCATTAAAAGCATTAGCGGATCACTAATTTTTATTGCACAAAATGAGTATCCTTGTAGGCTTAAGTTAATGTTGGAAAATGGGTCAAAAAAGCTCAAAAGATAGAGTTCGATTTCTCAAAAATCGTCGGACTCTCGAAAAATAAATTACAGGTTTGAAATCAGTGTGCAGTACTGAATGACTTTTATTATACTTATACCCCCATGGGTTTTTGAATGTTCAAATTTGTTGAACTGTGTTATTAATGAACGAATCCATTGAAAAAAACACATTGAATCCTCTTATTTTCTTATAAAATATCTCCATAAAGGCTACATAATGTACAATCTGATATAATGACTCAAATAAATACTATTGAGTGACTCACTTTTAGAGGTAAAACTTACAGTTAATGTTAAAATAAATCAATGTCGTTGTTATTTTTTTAATTATATCCATCTTACTATTGTATTAAGTACTTTAAAATGCGGATGCAACTATTATATATGTGAACATTTCAAATTCGCCGAGACTGATCAAAATTTAAAAATTTGAAAACGTGGATAATTTGTGGATATGAATATTTTTTACATCACTAACGTGTACATAACATATGTTTGTATGCATATCAAGAGTCATAAATGAATGAAGAAATTTCTTCATTATTCATTATAATAAATTATAATTATTACATAATTAATTAATGTTTTTTTCAAGCGAGTAATATATGTACATATATAAGATAGTTCTGTTTAGGTAAACCTTTTAGGAATAATGAGGAAGGAATTTTTGTTAGGAGAGGAAATGAGTAATTAATTTGAAATCTCATTTGAAACTACATTTGGTATCTACTTTTTTAAAAAGAAAATTGAAGAATTATATACAATTATATAAATAATTGTAAATAGTTTACTGAAAATGTTAAAAGAATTTTTCTTATTTGAGCGTTCCTAAAGGTATTTTTAAAATCCTCCAACACATATTTTATATGTAGTCATTTTACTTTAAAGTAAAAGAAAAGAAACTTTAGAGAGAGAGAGAGAGAGAGAGTCTGTCACACCATTATTTGAGTCAAAAATTTTACTTAAACCTTTTTACTTGTTTTCATTCAAGAAAAGATAAATTTGGGGTATATAAAGACTCAAGAGAGTCCTTTTTTACAAGACTAGATATGTATACTTACACAGAGAAGCATTTTTTCATACTTCGTATACATATAGGTATATTTATGTACAATATATACATAGTATGTCTTACATAGTGAGGGTATCATTTTGTCAAATGTATAGTGGAGCAGAGAGACTCTCAAATGATAAGTTCCATCTCCATTTCTCATTTTCCCCTTTTTAACCCTTTTATGTATGTACATAGCTTTAATTTTTCAAAAGTCAAAGAGATCACTTAAATCAATTTGATATATCCTATGTATATATACAAAAATAATAATAATAAATACTCTCAAACTATGAGTCATATATTTACCTATAGATACATACTTATATAACTTCATTATTTGATTATAATTAGGATTGGTAAAAAACTGGGTATTTTGCCCGGGTGAAATAAAATATGAGAATATGTTTTAGTTTAAATTTCTCTTTTTTTTTTTTTTCATATTTAGCAATGACTTAATCATTTACAATATCCGAGCATAAGAGCAGCAGGTAGGGATAGACCCCTCCCTTCAAATTTACTACATTTATATAGTGACACACTTGAATGATCCCTTGGCCTACAGTTTAAAAACCATATATCCAATGTTGAGTACAGAAGTTATTCATAATCCCCCTTTGAATATTGATGTGATTTACCTATATTATAACAATAGTTAGCTTAAAGGGACTTATCAACTTATTTTAACATGTGTGTTTTAAAAAATACCCTCTAACATATATTGATGACTCATTGATTTAGGCATGGATTGGTTGCCTCTGTAATGTACTAATGAATTACAAGATTTTAGAAGGACACTATTTAACTTTAAAATCATAATTATTCATACAAATATCAAAATTATATTTAAGTCATCGATGGAAAATAAAACGAAATAAAATGGTTACTTCTTTAAAAAACTTTAAAAATTCAATTATTTTTTAATTTAAGAACCGAGCAGTGATTGGAATTGAATGGAATTAATTACAAAGTTGAATTGCTTACAAATTAAATGAAAAAATAAGAGTGCTAAATGTACTTGGAGTTCCAAAAAATTCAGACTAGGTGTGCAATTAGTGAGTAATTGGATAGCTACAACACTGGTTATAACTGAACAACAGTTTATTTGATTGAAAAGAATACTACAAAGATAAGTTCAGGGTTTTTTGGATATTTCTATTCTATTCTTACATATAAAATACAAATTGCTAAATTTGTATTTCATCTTTTGTTTTTGTTTTTACTCATATATGACACAAAAATTAGAAATAAGACGAGTTTAATACTAATACTTGAAGGAACATTAAATATTTTGCTCCCTATTTAAATATTGGCACATGCAAATGGGCCTACTGTTCCTTTAATCATGAAATAAATATTAGTAAATATGTTTTTTATTGCATAGTTTATTTATTTTCAAATAATATACCTATTGACGTCAGATTATAGATGGAATCAAGACTGCGTGTGAAATATCAAATGTTAACAACATGCTCCCAGTCTTCCCTACTCAAATAACGAGCTGAATATTGAGTATTTATTCTTTTTAGAAAATATTAAGGCATTGAAAAGGAAATATATTGTCTTATTTGGCTTAACAACTGCGATAAGTATTTTAATTTTTATGCATTTAATTTAGCATTCGTACTAATTAAGGTCTCTCTTTCATGATTGTGTATATAGAAATTATTAATTTATCGTAATGAGTTTACATTTAAGAGAAATGAAAAAAATCCCCTTAGTTGAAATAATTTTTAATTTTTCAAATTTATTTCTTATGAAAAAATGGGAGTTTCTCAGTCAAAAATAACTATTAGAATAACAAAATACAAAAAATGGACATAATTATTCAGGTTTGCTATTGTACTAATCTCATTTTTGATTTATTACAGACTGATTACCTTTTTATTACCTATTTATTACCTTAATCCATACGTTTAGAGTTATAATTTTTTAACAACATATATTTTGACAAAAAAATCATAATTTTATTTTATTAGTATTTTTGATAATTATGATACCAAAAAAAGGAACCTATAAGCTAACTCAATGTACTTTTCGTCAACACGTTAATAATAAAAGGATTTAAATATACTATATACAATGTCATGTTTTAAAAATACTAAGTAAAATCTATACTGCATTCAATAGACCCTGTTTACGTCAAGCTTTTTGGATAGACAAATTATCAAGTCGTCATTTCCATTTGCATGAAAATGTACAATGTTTTTTTGGCTCTAGACCTTTTACCACTCTTAGTTTGAGAAGTTAAACTTAAATGAGCTCTTGCTAAATGTAGAACAATTCCCTTCTATGGATGTGTTCACTGATTTATAGTGGGAAAGAATTGTCTAAATGATTTTGATCTGATTTTTATCCCTTCTTTATGGTGGAAAGTCTGTGTGGTACAATAAAGATCATAAGGGGAATTTTTTCTCTCAGTAATGAGTCATACTAATTTGTATTAGATAATAATACAACATCTATGCATGTGTCGTTTATATGTATATAAAATCAATTTTTTCTACATTTGCACCAAGACTATGCACAATAAAGTAATATACAAATATACATAATGCTATGCTACAAATAATTTCTTCACACACTACATATATATTGTAGGTTTAGTAAGACCAACGTTGTACATAATACGTACCTATGTATTTTTATTCAATATTTATCAAGCAATTTCTTTAAAATAAATAGTAATGATTTTATTAGTTTTTACATTTATACATTTAGAGCTAGGATTGGAAGACCTTCAATATGCCTGGTCAATATTTTTATTAATTTTCAATTGCTCCTAATTATTTTATATTGTTTTTTGTCTTTCCTTCTTTTAGTAAGATATTAAATATAAAATAATTAGAAAGAAAATGAAAATGGATCTACCTTGTTTTAGGTCTTCTTCAGCTCTATAGAATATAGTTAGATTAGAGTTGTAAAATTTGATGGAATTTTGTTGAATATAAAAACCACGGTATACAAGATGTCATCAAAAGTATAGTAATCCATATTTGCCGAGCTTGCCAAGGACATTTGCATTTTCAAAATTGAAAGGAATAATTAGTAAAAACACAAAGGCTCTGAAAAATGTACGCTCGCTGGGATTCCGGAAATTTTCACATTTCTATGCATAGTATTTGCTTCGACATAAAGGTATAACTCTTTATGAAAACAAATCATAAGGAAAATGAGACGTTCTTCTTATCATTATATGTACTACACGAATTTCACAAATTTTTCTACAAATAAGGACTCAAGGGAAAAGGTGGAATGTTTCTTGGATGTAGATATTTTTATTTTGAGTTTCTTATGATCGGCTTAAAGTCGTCGTTTGCAGTAAGCTCCTACTAATTCAAGTGTATGCTGTGTAGTATTCATTGATTTAATGCGGTATTTGTTTTATTATTAATTATATGCATACTTCGAAGTAATTTTCCATTTTCTCGGAAGTTACAGAAAGGGAGCAGCCAATTTAATAAATATAATTGAGCAAGAAAAAGGGTTATACATATATGAAATTTTTGAAAATATGTTTTTTATTTGTTGATAATATTATAAGTAAAATAAAAATTTATTACCATATCAACTGAAATACGAAAACATACTACATATCAATAACCTGGTACTTTAAGTTGTCTTATAAGTCTCTAAGTAAAGAATCAGAGAAAGGGTCGTTCCTATCATTTGTAATATAGACTCAATATAAATAGTTGAAATTTTCAGCAACCTTTTAAATGGGTACATGTATACAGTACATATGTTAAAAAATAAAGTAATTGATACGATCATAATAGCTCTTATAGAACCAAAATGGATTCTATGTTAATAAACTTATAATGCTGTAATCAGAGTGGAAAATTCCTGGTAAAACTATCGAAGAAAACTTTACTCTGGAATATATTTATCTTAATTAAAGGCAAAATAGAATGAATGAATAAATAAATAGGTATAAAAGTACCCCAAAAAATAAAAATTATTTACCTTTAATAGATAGTCATGGGGGCTTGAACTAGGGGAGCAAGGGGCCATTGGTCCCCCACTTTATAAATAAACAAAAAACAATGAAAAGTTGAGTGGTTATTGAGGCATTGTTATGTTGCTTCATTATTGTAAAACTGAACTCCCCCCCCCCCTCCATGTAAGAGTTGGTTCCTGTCTCCATGCATTTTACAAAAAGATGAGAACTCGATTAATGGAACAAGAGGAAATAGAATACAAACATGAATTATCTATCATATTTATGCAAAATGCATTGTGCATTTATGAATAAATTATTATTTTCTAATGGGTAGTAATGGGCAAAATGGTTGTTTGAATAGTACACTGGTGATTTAAAAAACAAAAAAAAAACGATGAGAATACATTGTTAATTAACATGTTATTCCCGTTCATTCCCATTCTGACAGTTAGTTTCCAATTTTAAAACTCCTGGAATTTTACAACCCTAGTTGTAATGTAAGACACGCCTCTTAATGGCTTTAAAGCATTTATCTTATTCTACCATTGTAACAGAGTCAACCCTTTCTTTTAATAAAATTTCTTATGTTTTTGGAGTCTTTCCTTTGATTTTTCCCGTTGTTGTTAATTTTCGGGTTATTTGCTTTTTCCCTTGATTCCAAATTAGGTATTGGTTTAATCTAACCCATATCCTAAATATTATTTTCATTAAGTAACTTTAAATGTAAAAAAAGTCACAAAATAAAATTGTACCTTTAAAAAATGATAAAATTTTTATCTAAACTGAATTTATTTAGATTTTTTTAATGTATATGCTTTTAATGTACTTATAGGATGAATTAATAAATTAATTCAAAAGCACGAAAAAATATATTTATTGCAAATATTTATATATATTTTATATTTCATGTGGACATTAAAAGCAATTGAAGTGTATTGACAATTCTAAAAATTCTTTTTCAAAAGCCATTTAATTATCTATTTCACCCAAAAAAGAAAAAAAAAGAACCTTTTTATCATCTAACCTATAGATAAAGAATCCTACTTTTATAAAGTGCATTTATAATGATTTTTTTTAAAGGGCACTTTATAAAAAAAGTGGTATTCTTATATTATATTATATAGACATGGGTAGAAAGTAAATTGTTCAATAGCCATTTGTATGTATTATCCAGACCACTAAAAAACTGCCCTAGATATAAATCCTATATTTAGCAAGGAGTATCGAGGTTATTAACCATGGGTAAACAGGATGTTTATCGATTCAGTTTTACTTGAATATAATTTTTTTGTAATCATAATAAATTTGTGAATACTTTTGCAGAGAAAAATTGTAGGCAAATCATGTTTTAGCAGTAATTATGCATTTCCTAATTTAATTTTGTCATTGTTGTTTAATACATCAATCTTAGTGATTTTCACTACCCTCAGATAGTATTTTAGCATTTTTGCCCCTTCCTATAAAAAAAGATCTTTTTAATCTTGAAAAGTTTTTTTGACTATCACAATGTATATATGTAGATTTAGATCAAAGTTCATGACATGCTCTAGTAAATTTTATATTTTTGTTCTCAAAAAATTCGCTACTGATTTGTACTCTTGTACATCGAGTTGAAACACTTGAAACTCAAAAACAAAAAGTAGTCATTCTTTCAAATTATAAGCTGAGATAATAGTATATAAAAAAAATTTCATAGACACTAGTGATAAAATCATTTTAATGTATCAAGAGATTTTTTAAGAATAAAGGATTTTTATTCATTTTTTCTGCATTTGTCATGGTTTGTCTTTTAAAGTTTTGACATATGTACAGAAATTATTTTGTGTCTTCTTTCCCTGAAAATGCTCTATTTGAGAAGCAATAAATGTTTGACAAAGAGTTTGCAAACATGAATAATTTCATTAAAGTAATTTTATTTTATTTTTTTTTGCAATGGTAATGCATATTCTATTTTTGTGGAAATATTTCTAGACAAATTCCACATGTAGAAAATGAAATAAAAAGATTTTTTTTTAATATTTTGAAAATTGATGGAAGCATCGCTCTACTTTTTGCAGAGAATCATTAAAAAATAAAAAAATACGACTATAAGATTAAATTACAAATGGAATCAAAATTTCATAAATTTAATAGTCTATAATTATTTTTTTGTGAGAGAAATATAAATCGTATCAAAATTGCACCACAAAAAACAATTAGAATTTGTCTATAAATCTTTTTTTGTCAAAGTTTTTTTTTTTTTAATTTTTAGCCTTTCATGCATTTGTTTCTGAGCAAAAAATAATTGATTCTACTGGTATAATTATTATTTCTATTGTTTGTACATATGTATAATATAAGTTTGTCATGGTAAAAAACAAAAGAAAGAATGTTTCAGAGTTTATAACATTCTAAAAATAGAAAAGCAATAAAAATTGTGGCAATACAATACAAAATCTTCTTATTCTTCTTTTTTTGGTTTATTTGTTTACTGTAGTGTCCAAAACATATTATTACCAGTTGTTCTTAATTAACCTATATATCATGTGAAATTATTTACCGATGCAAGAATAAATATCTTTTATGGTCAATATGTGAACATGTTGTTATCTTCGAAGACGTGAAATTGTACAAATTTTTTGAAGATAATGGATACAAATGTTTCTCTATGTACATAGATATGTAGGTATATTGTATTGGATTTCAATTTATCAATACATTTTTTCCTAGAAGAAAGTAAATATCCGAAATTGTTTGGATTTTTTATTTTTATTTTTTTCCAAGAAAATAAATAAATGATTGAATATGAAACAAAGTTCCTTCTGAAAATTATTTCTTTGATAAAGGAAATTTGCTTATATATATTATGTATTATATTCATACACAAACAAGCTTGTTTCTGTAAAAAAAAAATAATAATAAATGTCTGTCCTTTACATTTTTTTAATAAAATAAGTAAAACTATGCATAACTAAGATGTCATTTACTTAGAAATTAATAGCAAGTGGTTCATTATTTAATAATAGAATAACTTATTAAATCATGTTATTATTTTGTGAAATAAATCTTTAATTTTAAAGTACCAAATTTTAATTTTAATTTCTTGATTTCAGGTCTTTCTAAACTTATTTTTTGCAACTATCTATACAAATTTATTCTTTAAAATACACTTATAACTCTCGTTGGACTCTTTTAAGCATTCTTTAACTAGGAATCTATGCAGAATTTTAACTAATACAGCACAAGAAAAAGATGATGGTATTATGAATAAACATGAAATAAACTTATATTACTGAAAATGGATCTTTTTTTCCTTCTATCTAAATATTTCTAAAATGTCCGTGTATTGAGTTACATGACTAAAAAAAAAAAGATAAAGATATTTTTTATTGTTAGTATATGAAACTTTGTTATTGAAGTGGTACTTTACAAATAAATGTTGTTCTTTACTTTTCTCCCATATTTTTAATCGTATATATTAAGTGTGTATGAAAACAAATCCTAATTTCAATCTTAAGGAGTAGATTCATATTTATTTGTTTTTCCTTATTAAAAGGATTATTTCAAATAAAAATAATTGTATAATAACAATTATAACATATTTAAATGAATAAAAATGATCCGATTATAAAACAATGTTGACGATTCATATTCGAGATTAAAAAAAAAGAACACATAAAATGAAATAAACCCTCAGTACTATCATGTTGGGTATATATAAATATATAGGAGAGACAGTTGCAACACTTTTTTAATTTGGCTCAATTATTGTCCGTGGATCTGAGTTAGAGACAATAAAATTATGCACAACACTCTTACATCTGCTTGTTATCTATTGAATTTATTTTTAAATTATACTAGTCAGTAGTTTTTGTTTTTTTGTTACAAATTGTATTGGAATGATTTTCAATTTTTCATAGAATTTTAAGAGAATATAAGATAATGGATCAGTATTTAAGTCATTTCGGAGAAATTCATTCCATTTCTCAAACTTATCATAACCCTATTTAAAGGATAATCCAGAACAATAAATAATAGATGGATAATTACAACTGATCCCCCTTTACACTCTCTCAAATATCAACCTCCTCCAGGAATTATCCTTGAATTTTAATAAATTTCATGATATAAAAGTAAAAGAATTGATAATCATTTCAAATGATACAAGTTACATCGAAGACAATCAAAAATTGACTCCATTATGACAAAAATATTGTTTTTTCAAAAAATTCTTTATCAAATATCTCAAAAAAGAGATAAAAATGTCTAATTTTTTAAGTCAATAATGAATTATCATTACATATATGCTACAAATGTGTTATGAATTTCAGGGCTATAGCTTTTTTTGATGTTTGAGAAAAAGGACTTGTTGCAATTGTTCTTAATATTCCATACTTTTTAAAAAGAGGAATATAATATATCCTCTTTCTATATAATTATGTATCCTTAGTAATTAATCAATTCTTAGAAGGATTATTTAATTCGATTTGATGAGTGATGAAGATTACTTATTTTCATTTTGACTGTGTTTCTTCGATAGATGTATCTCCTTACCCATATATGGTGCTTACATATATACATACATATTCTAATGGTTATAAATTACATAGTTTTCTATTTTCAGTTTACTTATTTACTAAATGAATGTGTTATTAATAATTAGATATTGAATAATCATTAACGTAATTAAGGGTTTTGTAAGACCCTTTAGTCTATGCTGAATGGAAGATAAATGATTTTAGGTACATAATTTTTCTATATGTAAACCTGCACGTACATTTTTTAAATATTTTGAATACAAAGGAGTATAAGCTCAGGTAAATATTATTTTTTTACAATGAGAACAAATTTAAATGATATTGTCCCAGTCTGTGTATATTTTTTGAAACTTTCCTTAGCACATTATTTCTAAACTTTGATTCATACAAAATCAGATTTTTATAGAAAAACATTGTTGTTACCAAAGGGAAAAGTTTTGTGGGAAGAATATTTATTATAATTGTTTATCTAAGGAAATTTATGAAACACATGAAATTTGTTTCCCAAAACAAAAATTGGTACCAATTTTTTTCCATAAACAGTTAACTATTCATATGACATACATATGCATTTTGGAGCTGAAAGTGAAGATAATTGGATCTTGATTAGAATAGAGTCCCTTTAATAGTCTAAATAGTAAATAAGACTACAAAGACGGATAATTTCTGATCAAAAATCATTTTTTCTCTATCATCTAGCCACAAAATTACTTCAGTAACAAAACGATTTGGGCTACATGTTACAGTGTTATAATAAGCATGATTAAAAGATTATTCCACAAAAGGACACTCATTAGTGTACCTATATGACAAGAAAAATATTATACGCTTATTTCATTAAAAAATAAAGCTAAAAAATACAATCAATTTTTGCTAGAACGTCACTTTAAATTGAATTGAAATATATCTTTATATAGTATATTTCGGCAAATTGTCCGATCACGAAATATATGTATTGTACATACACGGTGGTAACAACTGGGATATAGGTTTCATTTGAGGTCCCAAAACTTCTGAAACCATTTTCATATTCCCTAAAGTCTAGATTTTATGTTTCCAAATGAGCACTTTTTTTAATGTACAGTCATTGAGAAAATTAGGATTTTATCTTAATCCATCGTGTTTTTTTACGAACGTTAGGAAATAGTTCAAGGATGAATAAAGGTATTAAATAGAGATTTTACAATTTATCTTATTGTAACAACATGATAGATACGCATCTCAGCTACTCAAATGTTAAAATTTAATCGAGAAATATTCAAAATCAAAAAGTTAACAGTAAATTTTGTGACTTCCCCCGAGGGAAAATTGAAAAGTGTTGTCAAAGAATGTTTTTTACAAGAAATTCAAAAAACAATAGAGTAATATCTACAAAAAAATGTTTTATAGAACATCCGCAAAAACAAATGTCTCATCTACAAAAATGGAAATAAAAATACTGGAAGGGAGGAAATATACTTCGTATACGCGCATAAAACATTTATTTATCTGTTAATTTCATTAAAAACTTTAAGTCTGAAGGGTCATAATGTATTTTTTAGCTATTAATAACAAATGTTTAGAATAACTAACACATATTTTACCTAAAATTAGATAATCTTAAATAAAAATTTTTTAAATAATCCAAGCAAAACTACTTGAATTTACTAAATTAACTAGTAAATTTAGACTCAATACCTTATTATATATCAATTAGAGTTGAATTTTTTTATATACATCTAAATTTTTACTTCCCAAGTATAAATTACTTACATAATATTATTAAAATAATCTTTATTAATGACTTGCATTATATACCAATTTCACAAGATACCAATATAATAAACTATACAATTGATAAAGATTTATAACAATACCCTCTTGATTTATATGTAGTCTATGAATTATGGAGGAGAAAATGTATTTTTGGTATTGGTGAAAAAGTAAAATTGTATTTAATTATTTAATCGTAGTATAATATTTTTGGAGAACTATTTTATGTACATAATTTTAAGGATTTCTAAGGAAACTATCAAAAGAAGGAAACACATTAGGAACATATTGGTCCCTGACATGTTTTCAAAAATGTATCTCTTGTTTCAATATTTTTATATAAACAAGAATCATTTGAAACTATAAAACCTTCCATGTACATATCTTTAAATATTTGTAGGTAAATTAAACAAAATATAAAGAAACCTTAAAATGATGCCTGTAGGAAAGTCCCAAACAATTACTACACGTCATAAAAAGAATAAATCTAACATATAAATATATTTGCAATGTTAGTGAAAGGCTACTGGTATTGATTTTAATAGAAATAAATCTAAAATAACGAGGAAAATGGCAACTTGGGATAGTTAAAAGAGCAAACAGAAGAGATTTGGTGAAGAAATATGAATTATGAGAGGTACATATGGATTAAAAGGGGCTCGTAATTCTCCGATGAAAAGAGATGAAAGAAAGAAAGAAGTCCAAGCAAAATTAATATGAATTGAAAATGAAATGTGAAAATCATTGTTGAACAAGTATCACGTTGTAATCATATTGCTTTGTAGAGCCAGAGTAGAAAAAAAAAACAAATATATAAACCCTAAATAATTTAACAACTGAAAAGATTTTGAAGGGATCGACGCTCACCGGTACGAGCTCTTTTTTTACAATCTTATAGAATTTAAGAAAATCAAGCCTATCACGTTTACGTACATAGGAAACGCTGGTTAATATATAATTTAAAATTCATATATGTTGTTTTGAGGGCTGCATCAAGCATATTTGAGGTCTGCAGGTTGATAACCCCTGATGTGAAGTACATCATCGATAATTCAAAATCTAAAAAATCCCCAAGAACATTAGAAACATTGTACATACATATCATAACATTTAAGAGTGTAAACGACTCATTGTTTTCTTATATGGGCACATAATAATGATACACCACTATGTGCCCATATATGAAATAAATGACCCTTCATCCATACATCAACATCTCTATTTTAATAACCTTTATAAGAATAAAAGGGATGATGACATTTATTTCCAAAAAGATAAATTTATTGTTCTCTTAATAGAGTTTTTGAATTGAAAAATATGTTTGGAGTCATAAATTAATACAATAAAAAAAATAACCCCATTCTCGTCATTTATGCTAGATAATAAACCATAAATACACATTCTCTTCTCCTCATTCAAGGGCATCATGTTGTAATGATATGGCTTTATAACAAAAGAAAATGATACTAAGCCTCAAATAAATCTTGCCTATTGTAAGTATCTGAACAGCTTACATATATGTATATATGTATGTATAGCATACATATATTTTTTTCTCATTTTGTTTGTTAGATTTTGTCTTGTATTTCATAACACTAAATAATGAAAATAATTTTTTTTATGAACTCTCATTTGGATCTCATTTTTTATGTCATCTCATTTTCTGTACTCATGTTGCTGCTTTCTTTTATGTACAAATGTATGTCATTTCATTTATTTAAAAACTGTATTTTTTATAAATAAAAAAAAGTGCCGTGTAAATATATTATACATATATATATATATATGTGGATGCTATTTGATTGAATCTGCTAGATGTACATATATTTAAATGTATGTACTTACATATAACGAACAACAGCATGTTAACATATCTTTGATTAGAGTAATATACAAACATCTAATGCTTATTCATTTGAATCCTTCAAAAAATTATGATCATCCATTTTGATTAATAGATTATTTTAATTAATATAATGAATTAAAGTCGTTTGGTCATAATTTGTTTCTTCGTTTTTGGAGGCAAATATTGGCTTATAAGTCAATTGAAAGCTCTGAACTATAGCTAATATCCCTGATTTTTTTCAATTAAAACTCAACCGACATGGAGTTTTTGGAACCGATAGCCGATTAGTAAACCACTTTTTTAAAGTATGATAAAGTTTAATCATACTTAAAAAAAGTATTTTTTTAACAATTACAGTAACATATTTGCTAAATACCTTGCGATAAAAAATAAAATGGCAAGCCATCATAGTTTCCTTCAGATATGTTTATTCAAAGGATTTGACAAATCCATATAGGTGAATAGGAGGACATAAAAAAATATAAAAAAGGACTAATTTGACATCGATTTATCGTAAATTTGACACTGTGATTTCTTTGGCCCTTCTGTCGAGGATCAAATTCAATATTTTCCCTAAAGAATTTATTCTATTCAAATATTTTATTTGGAATCATCTATTTAATTACTGTATGTACATTAGTGTTACATCAAATTGAATATAATTTTAAAGATAGTATTTAAAACATAATAGTCTATTGTTCATATTAATCTATGGTTAAGAAAACGTGCGTGTAAAAAAAAATGGTCACTTCGGACTTATTATAGTTTCTACTTATTAAGAAAATATACAGCCCATTATTGATCGGAATATGTCTATGAAATATGTATTGAGGTCTTTAATGTAAAAAAAAATTGGACTCTTTTCATTTTATTTCAAAGATTCATTTTTTGAGAACAAACGATCTGTTAGAAAAAATATTTTTTTTTAATCCTTTTTAAGCCTGCAAATTACTTATTATCATCAAAGCCATTGTTTACATTTGTTGTGTTATTTATATTTGCATATTATTTTGCATTTACACGTACATCGTAAAATATACAGGTATGTATGTGTTGGTTGTAAAAAAATAAGATATTTTCTTTAGCAGATAAATTATCCTTCAAATTATATAGGCTGTACCTATTTATACATGAACATGACCATTTGTATTTATGTATGTATATTTTTATATTAATTATCTTTTTTAGTAAATGTTTTTTCATAACATTTCAAAAACATTCTCAATTATTTTGTTATAACGATTGAACATTCATCCAAATATTTTATGGGTGTGAGTTGTATAAATCTTTGAGCGAAATGAATCAAAGAATGAACAAAAAAGGTGAGTGACCCAGTGGGTAATTAGCTCTTTTGCTATTTTAAAAAGTCATCAATTTTTATTGAAGCTCTAGTAGATAAAGACCCTGAAAAAACAGTTTATGTATGATAAAACAGGAATAGCATCTATCAATCACCATATGCACGCTTTAGAATAAATTCTAAATGAATGTTCATTTTTTTTTCTTAAATTAATCAAAAGTATAATCAATTTCTGTTTCCCATGAACAAATAAAATGTATAGTACATAAGTTAGTTATAAACTCCTTGCTTATTTTCAAAAGAGTAAAAATCAGAAAATCTACATACATGTACAGAGTGATATTGTTGTTTGTAGATATATCCATGCCTAAATCTAAGGAAGATCTACACTTTTGCATAAATGCCAAAGAATAGAAAACGATGTGATTGTCTTAATAAAAAATTGAAGAAAAAAAATATAGACATTCTTTCAGTAAAGTCATTTCAAAAACAGGGAAATAAATACTTTACTAATAATTTTATTACTATAGAAAAAGTATAATTAATATCATAAAGTAGCCATTTTTATTGCAAAGCCACTCCTCCCAACTCTCTGACCAATGTTCACAAAAGGAAATTACAAAACGTGCCTGTTAGTTTGGAGAGATTTTGTAGATTTTTTTTCCAGGAAGATCTGGCTTTTAAAGAACATATGTAGATACTCATGGATTTATCTTCCCTTTGCATAATTTACCTTGTTTAATTGAATTAACAAGGCAAATTCATGGAATTTGCGTAGTTAGTTAGTAATTCAGGATACCCTCAACGCCCTTAGTCGACTAAAAAGTCACCTCTTGGCCAAGTAATTTTAGATCAAATTGATTCCGTCGTCGTCGTTTTACCAATTTGTTTGATAGCTTTGTCTCAAACTATTTTTCATTTAACAAAGGGGATATTCTAAAGATTAACAAGAGTTAATTTGAGTTGAAGTTATCAATGTTGAGAACACTAATAACTAAGGGGAAAGAGTTATTTTGAGGATAACTTTTTGATATAAATTAGTATACAATTATTTATGAATAAATATCTACATATGAACAAAATTAGATCATTTTAAATTCTTCATATTAATCACTCTAGCATGGAGTTTTTACTAAAATTTTAAGTTTTAGTTATTTTTTTTAAAAAGATTGCTTCTCTATAAGAATGTAAATACTAATACATTATGAAATAATAGTGTACTTATATAAATGGTCAATTACATTTTAAGTATGCTATAAAAAATATAATTGTCACGGAATTTTAATATCATTATATATATTTGAAATAAAAGAGGGTATACGAAACAACGTCTCCCTTTTCAAAGAATTTATATGTACATAAGTGTCTGGAATATTGACCTTCTTCTCCTTGAAAGACAACTCTCTGGAAGAGTTTATTTACCATGACACACACTTTTGTAACCCTACACAAAATTAACTATTAATGTTTGAATATTATTCAAATTTTTTTGTAACGACATTTTCTTTTTCTTATTTTCTAGAGATATCAGAGTCAAAAATGAATAGAATAGACATAATTTTCTTCTTTAAACAATGTACATAAAGTTATTTTAATTCCTTAAAGAAATCGCATGTTTCAAATTTGAAAAAGTAAAGTGTGTGTGGCTGAGTCACATAATGAGAAATTACATTTTACTTACATGATATAATGTCAAGAATAACATCAAAATCGTTCAAAATTTTAGTGATAATACAACATAAAACATACCAGTTGAAAAAAAAGCAATTGATGGTACACTTATAAAATCGCTGTAAGAATTTTAAAATAACAACAATATGTATTCTAAATTTTTTTTTATTTAGCATTTCAATATAATACTACTATTCCTTAATTTGAATGTTGTGATATGCTAATATTCAGGATATGAAGGTCCTACTAGGATGAAAGTAGAAAGCAATCTATGTTATATCCAAGAACAGGAAAATATATAAATGAATATGTGATCATGTTGGCATCTACTCTCTAACCAAGAAGTTTGAAACTTGTAGCCAATTGTAACTTTCATTTTTCAGATTGTTATTTTTTTTTTTTTTTTGAAAAATATGTTCTAACAACAAGGATGTAAGAAATTGTGTACAATTGTCATATTAGTGGGAAATAAACACATCAGCGTATCAAAGTATTCAAATCAAGTAACGGTGGCACTATCTTGAAATGTTCAATAATAAGATTCTTAAAATATTTATTTTAAATTATTTGCTATAACTTTTTCTATGGCAAAAATTTTCTAGAATTCGATAAAATAATCTCAATATACTTTTGTCATAAAATGTTGAAAAACCGAGTCCTTTTTCATAGTACACAATAGAATTTTTCCCTCATTACATTTAATTTTCAAAATGATTCATTCGTTCATTTCTGAGAAATTACGCTCCAAAGTCTTATCCTAGTCATATCAATATAATATATATTATTTGTGTATATATTTAATTTTAACTATTAAAGTCTATGTTGAAATTCTCATTTTTTTTTTGTAAATAGTTGATGTTACATAACGTTCAAATAGTTATCTTTTTTTAATTGGTAAAAATTTTCTATTTCTAAAAATATACCTACTCTTCAGAGTGGTTTAATGTTGGAGTACTATACATATCTAGCGATTATTTTTAAATTTATGGTGATTTAATCAAATACACAAATGTAGGTATTTAGACAAAAATTAAGTAATGCACATAATTCGTATATAAAGATTAATATCTGCAAGATAATTTCTACATAGTAAATGATTATATTTTTTGATTGAAAATCTCACATCTGTTGAATTCTTTATTTGTAGTAATGTTTTCATCATATCACACGGAATATATATATATATATATATATATATATATATATATATATATGTACCCATACATATTATATCAATAAATCGATTACAATCAATATTTATAGACGTCATGTAATAAATTTGAAGGAGAGCATATCTTTCTATTTGATCCTATAAATTATTATTTTTTTGTTGGATCCTGTAATAAATTTATAAATCGAGTAATGAAATTCTTCTTATGATGTAATTTTTAAAATATAAGAAAAAGTTTCTTTGCTACATACTTTACCAATATAAATTATTGTTTCTAAGAATGAAAATTGTACTCTAATTTGCCACCTTAACTTTTCAATTAGGAACTGCATTTGTCAAATTTAACCTATTTATAGGATAAGGATGCAAAAAAATGAACTATGTAATCAATAAAGTATTAATTTTGTATCATTTGCGTAACATAGTGATATTTTCTGATTGAGATAATTATTTTTTAAACTCAATAATTGTAAAAAAAAATCCATAATAAAAGATATTCAAAATTGGTTTATACATATATACACTACTTTCCATTGGTCTTTCTTAGCTGACACACCCTATTAAATTTTGTAAATTACTTGTAATATTTTTAATAAAACGCCGAGTAATTTTGACCATAATAAGCATAAATGATATAGCAAAGCATAAATTAAGAGCTGTTTTAAAGCCTCATAAGCTAAAAACGGCTCATGGAACAACACATTTGCCACATTAAGATAAACCACAAAACTTTTTTTTTTTAAATGAAAATTTTATTCGAAATATATTGAGTTTAATTTCCCTATTTATATATTTCAAAAACAAACAAAAAAGGGGAGGTCTTTTTTTTTTTATCATAGAACTTATTTAATTTAAGTTCAGTAGTAATTATGGTCTAAAAGTTTTATTTAGTATAATTAATATTATTTATGGAATTTTTAACAATTTTAGGAGCCTATAAAAAACACTTTTATTTGAGTTTTTCATAAAAAAAAAAAGACAAAAATGAAATAAAAAAATAAGTAACTATGTACCTAGGTAAGTAAATGGGTACATTCATGCATATCTATAAAATAGATTTTCAAAAAAAAAAAAAAAAAACTTTATAAATATTATTATATCTACATAAGGGGAAATAAAAGGAATTCTTATTCTCAACCACAAACGAAAACAAAAAAGAAAGTTTTTAAAAGGAACAATACAAAGTAAGTAAATAAGAATAAAAAGGTTAAAATGGAGAATTCAAATATTAGTTTAAAATATTTAAATATCTTGATATTCTTTTCTTTCTTTTTTTTTTTTTTTTGCAAAAATGAAATAATATATATATATATAAATCAAAATATGTTGGTTTTCACTCTCAATATATATATATATATATATATATATATATATATATATATATATACTCGTATATGTTGAATATTTGTTTTTACTAGTATGTATAAGGCTATGATGTGAAACTTAAAAGTTTACTATGATACAAAGTATATCTTGTAAATTTGTTTTTTAAACTCAATATTGCAATAATCTTATACCAATAGATACATTACAATTCAAAAAATGGTTTGTACTCTATTTGCTTTATTTATTTTTCAAAGTGTAATATAATATATTTTTTATCATATACGTAAATTAGATAGTGTTCAAATTGGGAAATAATATTTTGATTAGATATATGTACATATTCATTATTGTGCAGTAGCTTACAGTTCGAATCATGTTGCTACTTAAGTAACTTTATAAGTATATGAGAAAGAGAAATTTTTACTACTCTGTATATTGTATACAATATAAGTCATATCTATAGTCATTGAAATAAACACGTCAATCATTCAAGAAACAAATCAAAAAGGTTTATTAATTTGTCAAAAAATTGACAATAATTAAAAGCATAGGGCAATAAATTCTTTTTTGAATATCTTATAAATATGCATACGTGAGTTGCCTGGGGCAAAATACGAACCTATCTGTATTTCCTGCATTTGTTTATTGATTTTTCTATTACCAGGTATATTGTCTGATAATTATGTGACAATCCACCCTTAACTGAGCTTGGATAACCTCAATAACTTTCATAGTTATTTTATTTTCATGAATTGATCCACAAAAGTCTTTTAGATTCCCTCTAGCCAAAATTCTTAAAATAATACGATACATATAAAGAAATCATTGATTAGCTTTTTGATCTCCTTCCTTCAAAGATATTCATCCCTGTCTTTAAACTGGCATTGGTCTAATTACTTACTCTATGTAGACCAAATAGTTACCATTTATATAAATGTAGAAATAGAGAAAGAGATGTAAGTTTATAGCTAAATATTTATTTAGGGAACATTATTTATTGGACAAGTTAAACACAAACATAAAATATTAGTGCAATATATATTCGTAGTATACATAAAATTAGTATATAATTAATAATATTTCCATATATATTTCTTTATTGCAACATTTTTTTTTTTCTTATACTAATAATATATGATAATAACCATTTTGGCTTCACCTTTTTCGAAAATAAGGTTTATTTTTATATACAAAACAACAAAATGCAATCAGTAGAAGCCCGATAACTTGAATTTTCTGATATCTCAAGCCTAAAAGACATCGTAGAAATCATCATTTATATTATATATAGGAATTGATTGTCGATTTTATAATTTTATTTTTTTCTCTTATTTAAGCCAATCACAAGTCACAGACAATTATATTATTATCTGTATACAAAACAGGCGTTTTAATTTTTTTGTTGTTGTTTATTCACTTTGTAAACTCCTCTCGATGTACTTATATTATATTTCTTAATTTTTTCTCCAAGGGAAATGGTTTTTAGGCAATTGTTGAATAGTTGATTGAAAATTTTTAAGCAATATATGCTCTTAGGGCTAAAAGAGAAGGAGTAGTCGAAAAAAGACAGCTGACAAACGAAGACAGTGTATATTTTCAACTTATATAAGCTTTGTATCAATCACCTCGTCCTCCGATAAAGAAAAGTTTGTGATCATCTCATAAAATAAAGTTGGCGAGATATTCTATAGAGTAAAATCTTTGGGCGCCAAGAAAGTTGTAAATAGTTGGTAGATCATTATCTTCAATATAATATCAATATCCATTCTGATCAATATAATATCTTTATGTTTCATTTTTTAAATTATGTGAAAATAAAATTTTATTTCTGCCTATACGCACATAGACAATTATGATTTAATTATATGCTTTTTCTTCATTCATAATAATATGTATTAAAAAAACTATCATAGCCAATATGGTATTGCAAATTATATAAACTGTACATATTACATTTATTATGTTCATAAATAAGTAAAAGAGAGTTAAACAGTCTACAACTATATGTACAGTGACTTCCAAACTTTTGTGCTCAGAATGAATCAAATGAATTTTGCGAAGGATTCAAACATTGTTTGTATTTAAGGAATGGCAATAAAAACTATGTCAGGGTTGTCAAAAAATAATAGGGGATCATGTGGATATTTTGTTCATTGGCCAAGTTTGTTATTCTTCATACTTTTGAAACCATTACGTCATATCTCTATAACTTGATATAGATTTAGTTACTTAATGTGATGTTAATAATAATAAAATTGTGCATCATCAGCATACACTAGTAAATATTATTCTCTATAACAACTTTATTGCTTGACTTTTCCAATTAACATAAATATGTATGTATATATCAAACAAAAAATAAGTCGATATAATGAACAGCAATAATTGTTGCACAAACAAGAACCAAATAAACAGTATTTATAATTGCTGAAGCCTTGTTAAATATCAAAAATAAAATTCTATATATGTGAAAAAATTTCAAACTTTTACGTTTGTTTGACACGAATTAATGTAACTTATTCGGGTTCTTTAAAGACTAATCAGATTCATTACGTAAGTAGTAAAATTCAATTTTTTTTGTCTAGTCATTGATGATATTTTATATGGGTTATTACAAAATGAATAATTAATTATATGTATAATAGTATCTTGGATTAAGATACTATATAAAAATACAATTCACTTCGACCAATCCTCTTTGAGTGGATTAATTGAAGTAAATAAATTTTTTCAATGTTATATTTGTATAGTTTCTGTTCATTTCTAACGTCCTTAACTATTAGCCCTACAATGAATGTATTGAATACAAATTGGAGATTTTACATAATTGACCTACTATCACATAATTTGTTCTTTCTTTTTTTTTAAGGAAAGATACAATAAAAATACTGTTGATTCGTCTACTCTTACCTCTTATTTGTGTTCTGAGCATTGATTTGTTGAATTCAAATTATTTATGGCCAAACTATAATTTCCTCTACTGTCGAATAGAAAATAGTCTCATTCTTGGAAAAAATGATGAACTGAACAAATGTCTGTCCTTTTTTCTTTCTCTTTTTGAAGGAAAATTATTGAGAGATGAAATCAATAGTGCTGATAGGATAAGACAGTTTATATTAATGTTTAGTAAACAAACACAAAAAATCAAAAATATTTTCATATCCATATATACTGCTACTTATTTCAGGTATTTTACAAAGATTCGCAAATAGTTTTAACTATATTTTGAAAGTAAGCAAATATATTTTATGGGTCTATGGGGAGCAATTTGTATCCAAACCATGGAGATAAAATTGACATCAACTGAATCAGCCTATCAGAACTTTCACAGGTGTCAATATTATAGTAGATTTACAAAATTTCCTGTACATACATTTCTCATTATTTAATTTTTTTTTTTGATGGATTTTTGATTTTTAGATATAGATATATACATATTCGGACTGGTATTATGGGATTGTACTGAAGTTCAGTTCGGTAAGAGCCTTCCGGTTTGTCAGTTTTTACCTTTGATACGATTCAGTACGGTACGCATATATATAATCACATGTGAAATATTTTGATATTACAAAATTTTGGTTATTATTTTTCACAAAGTATTACAATACCAGTGACAACGGACTATGTCAAAAATATTGTCAATGCCATCAAAGATATAGTTGGGCTAGGCCCACAGATTAGCTGCTTTGTGCATACATTAAACCTTTTTTATAAAGCTGTGATATCTCTAAACAGTTTTTCGTAACATTGGCGAGGTAAGGAGTGTTTTTTTTTTTTCATAGAAGTATGTACAGCTGTCCATTCGATTTTAAAAAATTATTAATAGCCATTAATGCTAGGTCAACACAAATTAATTTACAATGTTTCAACACAATAGAATACTAGTTATGATATGCTTAAGTGATATTTGGAATAACAAACCCCAATTTATTCAACGTTAATGGAAACAGACGTCAAAAAATGATACCTACGAATCTGAATTTTTTAAAAAAGAAGAAAAATAGATAATGACTCACAAAATGATAAATGCAATCCAGTTGACGAAAACCCAGTGATACGGTGAAGGGATAATTTAGATAAATTTCTCAATGTCTCTAAGTTAGTCTCACAATACCTTGCAACTACATGTACATCTGTATCAAGCAAATTTTTTTTTCGATAGGTGACGATACTGAAACAGGGGATAGATATCGGTCATGTTTCAGAAAATGTAGAGAAGCACTTTTTTGCAAAATTTATTATAAATTCATGAATAATAGTATTATGTAACCTGTGTACATATATTTTATTACAACCTTTTTTTTTCTATAAAAGTTAAGTACATTTACGAATAACTTATTGGTACAGAAAAGAAATTATTCTGGAATAAAATATTATACCGTACCGAACTGTGGGTTTAACGTACCGTCCTAGCCTTAATATATGTATATAAAGGGTTTTTCAATAGGGATGACGCATTTTTATTTCATTAGGTACGGCGAACTACGTCATATTTTTATTTTTTTTGTTTAAATTTCTAGTAATACATTTCTATTCCATACTTAATTATAATTAAATGTACTTCAGCACTAAAAAAATAAATTTGTTTACATCTCAAACCCTTTTTATTTTATTTAAAAAAGAAAATGCGTCACTCATATTGAAAAACCCTTTATATAAAAGCTTAATTTGGGTTTTTTTCCCTCTTTTTTCTTTTTTAAATAGAACTACCGAATTCAAAAACAATTTGATATAATTTGCACGACATCCATCTATTAGGCCGTCCTTAATTAGCATATTAATTTTAATTTAAAAGTGAAGAGATGGATTCCTCAGAATTTCACAGGTTTTTATACCTATAACAAATTCCCAGGAAACAGTCAGTTAAATTATATCATAATGCAAGCTTTCTTTATATTATTTATTTAATGAATTGTTGAAAATATATTGATGATTTGAGAAAAGGATTTTAACGATTTATGCTTGAATGACAAAAAAAAAGACTCATGAAAGCACTAAAATGGTTCGATTTCTTGAAGACTTTTTTTTATAAAATACAATTTTCATTATTTGGGAGTTAAATTATGTTTTGGATAATTTTAATAGTATGATACTTTATATATATATATATATATATATATATATAAGTTGTTACTCTTCCTAAGTAGGTCTTACGTAGTACCTTGGATGCTTTATAAGAGTATAAGCATTAACTATTGTAATATCCATTGGGATTTTTTGTACAAATATCTCTACAATTAAATACATATTTTTGGGTCCTTCACAAATGTTAAAATGTATGTTTACTTCTTGCAATTTATATTGAAATACTTAAATTTCCTGGAATCCACAAATTGAGAAATGGATTTTACAAAATTTTGCTTAACGACAATTTCTCAGAAAATAAAAAACCCTAGTAGATACATACCTATTTCAATCACACAAAAAAAAAAACCATAATACCGAATTATGCATTTTTTTTTCTTTTGAAGTAATAATAAGAGTTGAATACAAAGATAATATGTTTTTTCTTTCTAAAGACAAAATAATATATGAAGATGCATATATAAATAAATGTCAGATATTCCTTAACACCGTACCAAAAAATGTATTTCTCTTTGAATAAGAATATGTATTCGTCTTTCTTTTTTTTTTGTTATTATTATTATTTCCAAGTATGTATGTACATACAAGTGAATGAGTAATGTCTTTAGAGTGAGAAAAAAAATGAAAAGAAATCATTTTGCTATTATTATTATGATAAAAAAATGACTCAATTAAGAGCAGAGTCATAATTCTATTATTATTATTACTACCACAATTCAAGACAAAGATTAATTTTGATCATAATTTGAGTAGCACATCTATTCATACAATCATCGGAAGAAAAGAAGTACATCTTTTGATAATAAACCAATCGTGATGGATATTCTTTCTTATTTCTTTTCAATATATATATATATATATATACATATATATAACTTTCCTTTCCAACTTTCTTCGAAGCAATGTATGTATGTATGACAGTTTATAATAATTTTGTATATATATATATATATATAGTAAAATAAATTAGAAAGCTAAATCCTAGAATGTACATATTTATACTTCTTTTACCATTAAAATAGTCTATATATTAGTAATAAATGGTTTTGGGGAAAATTTACTAAAAACATTTTTCCTTTTAGGAAATTTTGCCGAAAAATATTTATAACTGAAGTTAAGATTCTATAAAAATTATATAGAATACAAAAACTATTCTATATATTGGAATAGCATTGTGTAATAAAAAAATTAGCTACAAGTTTTCAAATTCTTGATTAGAAAAAAGATGTCGATTTGAACACATAATTTCTGTACTTGTGCAAAAAATAGAAAATGTTTCCGTCAGATCCCAAAGGTTTGTATGTAAATATATCAAGATACTCAAATCAAAGATCAGTAATAGTATCTAAAAATGCTTAATAACAAGCTTCTTAAAATATTTGTATTTGACATTTTAAGATCCTTTCAGTGAATTTTCCTGACACAGAAAGTAGAACTTGTTGCACAAATGTCGACCTCCTTTGGAAGTGAGGAAACAAATATTTAACATTTCACTGTCTTGCGGAGGACCATGCCATTCAATATTATAGAAATACATTTTAATGAACTCACATAGTCAAAAAAAATCCTGTTTTTTTTTAATTAAAAAAAACTTAAAAGAAGGAATTAACGAATGTTTTACTAAACATTGGTTTTACTCTTTTAGGAATGGGATAAGTTTATTTATATTTTGAATAAAATGTAATATTTACCTCTTATCTTTTCATTTTTGAAAACAGAATTCATTAATATTTCCAACTAATTCAAATTAATTTTTTAAGTGAGTAGACAGCACGAAGCCATATACTTTTTTATTTATATTCAAACCTAATTGGATATTTAACGATCAATATAAAGTTGAAGGACCAAATCAAAGTATATTGTGTGGTAGAGATTTTCAACTACTACATCTCTTAATATTTCCTTCCACAATCAGAGAAGGAAAAAAGACAGAAATTAATTGGTAGTTAAGTCTCTCCCTCCAACTGGTGGACCAGTTTTTTATTTAATAGGAATGATATTCACATTATAACAAAACTTAATTCGATTTCAACAAATCAACGTTTAGAACAAAGCTGATAAAAGGGAAAAATGAATCAGTTAAAAGCTGACAGAATAATACATATTGAAGAACCAATATATTATTTTGATAGTAAATAATTCAAATTTACAGCTCCTTAAACTAAAATATTAATTACCAAAAGCCAGATATGCATGACTAGTTTCGATTGTAAAATACTTTTCTTTTTTTAAATTTCCTTCTTTGAATTTTTCAATAACTTTTAAAAGTATTTGTCGATATTCCATAATATATATATAATACAATTATATTAAGTGTACATATGTAGAATCACAAGGAAGACATTAAACCACAAACAGAGGGATTCAAATGGATAACAACCTTAATAAAAACCATTTGAAGAGAGGTGGAATATATTTTTTTCAATATCTACTATATGTAGACATCTAGTAGTAGAATAGTGTTTTTTATGGATCCAATTTCACATGAACAAAAAGAAAAGATAAATCATTTTTCAATTGGAAAAAGCAAGGAATATTTCAAATATAATTTTGTTTCTCGACTCAAAAACGGTCACTAACCAGCTATTTGTAATCAGCTAACATAAAAATAAAAGAGATGCTACATTAAATGGGACCAAAGAAACCGTTTTAACTTCATGACCCATAAAATAAAAGAACTTATCCCTTTTCCCAGGGACATTCATTTCCCTAGGAGTAATATCTTAGATTTACCCTCACTTTAATCTGCCTAACTGTAACTTTTAACCCCTTGACTTGGCCTCGTATTGGGTACAAGAGACTTGACTCGAACATTAGAGTCCCAAGAATTGAGTCTCCACTTATACTCTAGACTTGACTTAGACTCGTAGAAAGTGACTTGTGAACGGCTCTAAAGTATTTATTTTTAGGTTTTCAAATCCTCAAAGCAAGGATAGGAAGGATCAAATTTAGTTCATGAAGGTACTGATGAATTATTAAATATTCATATTTGTTAAAAAAAATATTTGCTAATCGCTGGGTATCGTTATCATTTTGTTTAATATTATAACTTGAACGAATACATAGGTGGCATAATTAGATTCACATAGGCATACATGGATTAATTAAGGTATTAAATATTGTTTATAATTAGTTACTTTTATTTTATATAAATAAATATAATACATTTGCTTTGAATTCATGGAGTGAATAATTAATGAAGAGGATAAACTAACTTATAAGTGTTTTTATGGTATAAAATAATATTTTGAAAAAGGGGAATATATGTAGGAGAGGAGAAAAAACTTTGAACCGAGTGGGTAGCAAATGGTAAATATAAATATTCTTTTTCAAAAAAATGGTTTATCTATACGCATAGCAAGTTACTAAAACAGTAAATTAATGTTTGTTGAAGATCATTAATTTGAAATCATTTTGATTTACTTAAAAAAAATATTTGAAAAGATTTTTTAAAATTACATTATTGCTATTCATTGAATTACTTTTACTTAAACTTTTTTTTTTTAGGAAGTGAATTCTCAAAAGTTTAATTACCATACAAAGTACCTTATAAAAAAGTTGATTGTAAAATTAAAGAATTAAATAGTAAAATTTCCATATAAGAATAAAACTTTTTTGGAGTGTACTTCAACAATATATGTATATTTTAATTTTCTCATCATTGAAAACAACATTTCGTAACAAAAAAATGAGCAAAGGTTTGTATTAGTTCAATTGACTACTATATTTTTCCCGTTCGGCGTTGTTCATTTTATTACTGAATGTCTATATTTTTATCAGTAGTAACTATGCATAAAATATTTGAATTGAAAGAACTCAGTAAATAGTTAATTTGAGTGGAAATACACAATGGTATTCATTCCTACAACATCAATAATTCTTAGAGTTGTTTTTTTTGTAGGCTGTGGATTCGTATATGCATTCATTCACAAATGTCTTTCTGTCTCTCAAACTTACCTTTAAAAAAGGTCCCAAAATTAAACGGTAAATCGCTAAATGCTGTACTATTTTTCATTTATTAGTTAGGATATTCTTGGTTTAATTGTGAAATGTGAGTTCAACAAATCAAGGTTGAGAACAGTACTGGTTTCTTTCAGACGTTAAGAACTCCTATCTATGTATTTTTTGTCAACCCTGGATTTTCTACTTTTCTTTCCACTTAAAAGAATTCTTAACCTTGATTGGTTTAACTCAAATCAGTTGTTGTTAACTGCGAGCAATTTCCTACTATCAAATAATGAATAGTGAAAGAGTTGGTAAGAAAAGGGCTACCAACAATTGATTTTGGACCTTTATTTCTTACTCTTTTTAGAGAAATGGTTGAGAGTTACAAAGAAAGTTGATATGTAACTACAAAGGAAAAGGAGTAAATAAATCAACAGCTGACAAAAAATTCATGTAAATGGTTGCTATATTGGGAATATTCTATTATATATAAATATTTTTCATATGACTTCATCATATTGGAAGTCGGTCATTTTAGATCCATAAATAGTCAAATATAAAATCATTAAAAAAACTTTGTGTTTACTACATAATACAATTTAGCTCAGATTTTTTTTGGAAATTTGTCCATTTTGTTTATCATAAACTTTGCCTTTAAAATGACCTCACTTTTGGTTTATTATAAATACAATTATTAAACGCTCCATTAGTGATGTAAGCGTTGATTATTCAACTTTAAGACAATTTTTTTAGGTTGAAGTATAACATAATTAACTTAATAAAGACATTTTTTGACTTTTTCTCAATCTTTTTTGGAAGAAAGGTCAAGAGATGATATGAAAATTGCTATGTGAATAGTAAAAAGTTGAGATTTGTAAAAAAAAAAAACTCTATGACTGGTGAGCGTAAAAATAGTGTTTGAGATGACGTTATAAAAATATGGTAACACTGAGAGATATTTTGTTAGCTGATATGTTGTCGAGTTTAGACAAGAAAGTGAATAAAAAAACTTTTATTATTATTTTGCTTTTGTATCCCAAAGTAGTATATACTGAATCCATTTAAGCACATTGTTACAAAAATGGAGAAAGAAATCGCTATGATCAATAATATTTTGAGGCACTTTTTCATTGAAAAGTGTACGATTTAAGCATTTTTAACTCATTTATAATTTATTCCTAAGATTTGTTCGACAACTTTAAAAAATATATGAAATACAATTGAGATAATTTTGAAGTGAAAAACACTCACTGGAAGATCTCATTTTTTAGATATATACTAATACATAAAGTAATTTAGTTGCGTTTGTTCTGTTTCAAATTATTTTCATTATACATATAAATTATTAAATGAGAGTCAAAATAATTTCTACACTAGTCTGAAGACGATAAAAAATGAAATAAAAACATTGTATGTGTATATTTATTTTAGAAAATGTGTTTGCTTGCTTTAATGCCAAGATTAAATTGTCTTTTTATTAGTAGTGGAAATCCGGAAGTCATAAAGTTCAGAAGTGTTCTTACTCTACCTATCTATATATAGAGTATATATGAATAGAAGGCAAGTAAATAAGTATGATCGACACGACAGGACACAAACATACACATTTGTATTTGTGTGTGTATATATATATATATATATATGTATATATATATGGTTGTATATCAAATATTAAATGTCACTATAGTTTAAATCAAAGCCAATGACGCTTTCTTGGTACTTTTGTTGCTGTTGTTTTTTAGCTATGTGTAAACTTTCTTTTTGATTTCATGTCAACATTATTTGAATGAATAATGTTGAGCTTGTCACAGTTTATATGGTATGTATTTATGCTAATGTATGTTAACATGGGTTCCAAAATTTTAGCTTGTGAAAATGGAGAGTGACTACATATAGAGTATTATTTCTTTACATAAATGATCCAATAACAATTTTTGTAAGCTTTTTACAAAATAACTAATGAATTTACTTTAATTTGGGAAGATTTGTATTTCATTTAAAATGGTCTTTTTGCTTCTACGTATTGCCAAGGTTCTTGTACTCCAAAATTGAATATTTGTCGAATAACATCGACGAGCTGAAGGATTTAAGCAAAAGTTGTGTAAATATACTTAAGCTTTCGATCTCTTGGCAAAGTAGGATTTTAAATTATGTAATAATTACACTGTGCAACTTCATATCACTTCTATACCTTTTCAAGTTCAATATAGGGGAATAAGTAAGTTCAACATAGGAATAAATAATAAAGAACAATATTCATGAAATTTAATACAATAATAAATTTATTAGAATCTCGTGTCTACAAAACGATTCTGGAGGCTAGCAATACAACTATTACAAATCATTGAGGTAATTTCATTTACTCCTTCTTCAATTAATTGTTCCAGAGCTCTCGATCTTTGCTCCGAAATGCTTAAATCATTTCTTTCAGCATTTAAAATATTCTCAATTTTTCTAGCTAATTCTCTTTTCACAAAGGCTTTCAATATTGACCGAATATGATCAGTTGGATTGAGTATAGAACTGTAAGGCCCAAATCTTCAAACCTGGGGTGTACCAGAGTATTATCAATTACAAGTACTCCTGGCCCTCCATATACATCCTTTGCTTTTCTTAAGCATTCACGCACCCACTCCATTGCTTATTCCCATATTGAACTTGAAAATGTATAGATCTATTAATTTAAACCAGTCCTGCAAAGACTGCGACAAACTATCTAATACAATTATATATGCTTTAAGTCATTGTCAAGTTCAGCAATCTACTAAACAACTTGAAAGGAATTTCTGAAAAGCTGATTTTTCCTACAAAGGTATATAGTTGCTTAATTTGTTGACAAGGAAAGTGAATAATACCCTGGAAAAACCCAATGCAATGGATTTTTTTAATTTTAAATACTATATAAAACCCTTATCGTGGAAGAACAGACGCATTCAAAAACTTTAAAAGTGGGATATTTGAGAGGAATTATTATTGCTGCAGCTGCAAACTGTACTGTGTTTACTATTAAAAAAAGATATATAAGAATTTTGAGTACAATTATTCAGTGTTTAAAGAAAAAACTTGTCAGGCTTAGATTCGTTCCCTTGTATTATTTTTAATTTTAATTTTACTAAAGTGTTTCATAATGTATTTTTATATTCATAAAAAATCGCTTGTCTTACTTCTGATTCATGATATATAGTTTAAATGTACATTTTTATCAATTTTATCATATTTTTGATTGGTATCTATATGTTTCATTTAACAGAGTTCTTTGTTTTTACCTAATTCATAAAGAAAAAAAATCATGGAGTAAAAAGAAATTTCTAAGCATATGTATATATTTCAATACTTGATACTCCAATCTATGCCTTCACATTTGAAATTCTGGGTGTTAAGATACACAAAGTACAAACGAGTGAATATGTATCTATATATGAGCTTAAGTTTGTACACTCACTCTTGTTGTCAGGTTAAAATATTATTTTGATAAGGAGACTACCTACTCCTTTACTTTAATCATTAATTATAAACATGTAATTTACAAAAATATTATTTTAATATTTAAATCTTAATATATTTAGGTCTCTTTGTTGGCTCACATTAATATATATTTTCACAAAATAAATATATGTACAGATTAAATAAATTAAATATGAAATCATCTTAAATAAGCTTGAATGAAGTTGATGAATATATCATTTAGTCTTATTTAATAATCCAACACAAATCCTATTTTTGCAAGAAAAAACAACATATTAGTTCTACGAATACATATTTTTACTCGTGTATGTATTGCTGTTGTATAACAAATAACATCAGTTTTTACATTTATGTACAAAATGAAGACGTGGATCACTTCAATTTGAATTGTAGCTGATTGTTAAACTAATGTTAATTCATTTTTTGTTTTTTATGAATGCAACAAAATGTATTTAACAAAATTTTAAAAAATCCTACAATTGATTTTGTATAGGTAGAAGGGCTAGTCAGTTTATTAAATTCATTCATGATTCATTTATGCACCTACATAAAAATATTTTAAACTTGATAAACTATGGAATAAACCGGAAATATTTTTTTTTACTTTAGTTTTAAATTACAACACATTATTTTAGATCAAACTTCATAAGACCAAAAAGTATATGAAAAAGTACAATAATTCATTTATTAAAATGTTATTTCTTTTTATACTTTACTCATGCGATATATTCAAACATATCTACAATCATTTATATTACAAGGAGTAAAAAACTACTTTTTTCTCACAAGATGTCCTTTTTGAAATACATATTTAGGTACATTTAGGTCTGTTACTAACACAAATGACTTAATTATTTTTATAAATGACGTAAGTTGTTTGTTCTTCCCTTCTTATTAATTCAATTAAGGAGGTGAATTCATGGAAGCTGCGTGGTTAGCTTTAAAGTAATTCATGTCACCCTAAACGGACAAAAAAGTTGTATCAAGTCCATCAAAAATATTACACAAACTCATAACGTAGTTGTTGTTTCATCAACTTCTTTATTACTATGATCTACGTCTGCATCGTTCTCAAATACAGGGATGAACTAAAAAAAACAATATGACTGGCAGTGTTTTAGGTCTCCAAATCAAAGCTTTATTTATGAGTTTACTCAGCATTTTTCTCAAATAGTTTACTCACCACCGGTTAATTCAAAAGATTAATCTGAGATAAGTATATTTGAGTTGTTTTTATTGACATGTAAGCCCCCTGGAATAATTGACTAAACATGGGCTACTTTTATTTTGCTCCATGTGTCGGTGAGTCTGTGAATTCGGTTAGTTTGGTTGACTTACGCTATACATTTACTTTATATAGTGTTGTTTTTATACAAAGTAAATATGTCACATATGCAATGCATCTCATCCATGAGCCTCAAATAAATAAAAGGTTAATGCATTTTCTAAATTTAATTATGAGCTCAAAGTATATCTAAAAATAACTTTTCCTTCAAAATTAATGAAAAATTAACTAGTACCTTAGACTTAGTTAGGGCATTTATTGGAAAGAAGAATGAACAAAGGAGGAGGAAATTCTCGTACAAATGTGTATTATTGCTTCCGGATGGTTATAATTTGAAGTCAATAAAAGTAAAATACAATACTTTTCTTTTACCTTTAGTTCTTTTTCATTAAGCAAATAAATTTATTACTTATTAAATGCTCAGTTTACTAATTATCAACTCTTCATTATTTTCTAACTTCTAGAGTCATCATTTTGTATGAAACTTCCTAAGTTCCAAATTCATGAACTTAACTAAAGTGTCACAATCAAGAAAAAGTTGTTTTTTCTAGCATGTTTGGCCTCAATTTCTCGTAACATTAAATTTTTAAAAGTTTGAAGTCATCTTTGGATCATTTGGAGCTTACATGCTAAATTTCAGTAAAATTGGTCTAAAGGTCTTTGAATGCATAAATAATATACAGAGAGCAGTTCAACCGAAAAATAGAAAATATACAGATTATATTATTTAGCGTTACCAAATTTTGCAAACTCGCCAATATATGTAACTTTAATAAATTCACCGTCTAGTAACTCGTATTTTAGTCATCAAAGGCTAGGATTGAAGGTTTTTGGGAACATATTGAAAATACAGCACAAAACAAAGCATATTAAAGCCTTTGGAGACTCTCAGCATCAATTTAGAAAAATAAATCCATGGTATTATTTTCCATAGGTGCCTACTGATCTGATTAAGAAAGGAGCAAGAAATTTAGATACCAATGAAGAAAAAAGGTTATTGCAAAATAATCAATTGAATTGATTCTACAAATTTGCCTATGTTGTATATCTTTTGTGTTTAGCACTATCATATGTAAAAAAAATCCACTAATTTTAAACTTACTTTTTTAAAATGAGAAAAAGTTATCATACTGATTAGGTATGAATAATATTTTCCTTCAAAAAAAAAAAAAAAACTGGAGCAAATTTTGTGGGTGTATGACTTATATTTATTAATTATAATTTATTTAAAAAATATCACAAAACCTTAACATAACTATAATACATTATGTTTCTCTAAGTTATATTGTTAATATTTTTTTAATTAAGTGTTTTTTCAAAGAAGTTCTTTTTAACTAATTTCAGATATATAATTTTTCAGCATTCAATATGGATTTTCTCAAATATGAAAAGAGGTACAGGAGTGTTCATTACTTTATATAAAATTTCTGGATATTTATTCACAATAAGTTTTAATACTTTTGTAAAGCCACTTGCTTCGTTATATTAAAATTTTAGATTGAATTGACGTTATCCAACGAAAATCATGATTTAGTAAAGTTGATCCTGTGGTCACAAAAATAAAATTATTTAGCTAAATTTTTGATTTTTGTGTTTTTGAGCATAAAAGGGATGATGAACACAGCATTAAAACCTGTGATCAAAAATGCTGTTGATTAGTGTTATTAGTCATACAAAAAGTTCATTTGATTAAAAAATTCGCTTGGTATTCTTTTAAACAATGCTTAGTACCCCCAAGGGATACCATGATCCCTGATTAAGAAGCTTTACTTATTATTGATAGTCATCATGCTTCAAACATATCTTTTAACTATATAGTAAGTCCCATGTGCTATAATTAAATTATTATCATTTACTAAAATAATATGAAAATTGAATCATTAAAAAAATTAACAGTCTAAAAAAAATATTCATAGTAGTTAATGTGGTTACATAGAGGTATATGTATTGTAGTGCCCTCGATTTTAGACAAAAAAGTTGACTAACCCGGGATTCTACCATTTTTCCATTTGAAATCTCCTTCTTTAAGAGTTACCTTTTCTTCTCCTTCACTGCTTATTAAAATTGTATTTTCTGAGTGGACAGTTGATAAAAGAGAGCTGATAATAACATATTTTACAAATCAATAGTTAGATAAGAAAATGACCCCTTTTTATTTGACTTATTAAAAACGTATTGTGGGGTCACTGAGACATCCATTAATACACAGTCTTCAGAGACTATAAATCAAGAAATTCTTCTCCAAATGGATGAACAAAATAGTGACAATCTGATATGTTGCTTGTATATCATAGCATAATTGTATGTATGCATTGTTAGAAAGTGGAATCTACAAAAAAAAAATCTGGATAATCTAGTTTTTAGTCTATTCCATTATGGGAAAATGCAAAGCAACATGCTTTCTGCAATAAAATTTACAATTTACTGTTCTTTTTTCTCGATGATTTTGTCATTGCAAATATTTTCTATGTGAATCATATGAAAAATTTATGACATCAATGCATGTACATATATTCATGCTTCAATGAATGTCGATGAAACATAGTTTCTGCATTTTGACTGTATATACAAACGATACATACATATATAACAATTAATTATGAATACGGAGTATAAAGTAAGGAAAGAAATATTTAAAAGAATGTTTTGAAATAATAATTGAAAAGATATTGGCACTAAAATTGATTAAAAGTTGATGTTTGATAAAAATACAGCAGATGGGGCTTAAGTTGAAGGTCATATTATTATTTTTTTTTTTTTTACATTAAGTACCTACACAAGCCATTAATGATGAAACGTACGTATTTTCTATTTTGGTAAGGATTTCTTCTTCTTTTTTTGGCAAGTTATAATTCTCTTGGTTTTTTTTTTCTTTTTGAAGTCAATATTATTTATTAGCGACAAAAAGTCGGTGGTAAATATGAATGTATTTGAAGGTTTTTTTTCGTTCTGAAATAAGGAATGGAGGTAGCACTAGTAAGCAGAATAAAATTGAATATATTTTTTTAGAAATAGGGAGGAGTGACATTATATGAAAATGAGCGGATTCACTTTTAACTCAGATTTTATAATATATTTGAAGTATGTTAGTGTGTAAAAAAATTGGCAAATCAACTACAAACAGGACTTCCCCCCCCCCTCAAAAAAAAAAAAAGAAAAAAAAAAGATCCTTCAGAATTTTCTTTTTCAACCCTGAAATGAGCTTTTTTTTAACTCATTCTTAAATTGAAAAGAGGAATTCATGTATGTTAAAACTAATAATGTAGTTTTATACTTAAAGCAATGGTTTTATAATACTTTAAATTTATAATATTAATACCATAATAAAAGTCAGAAAGAGTTATAGAGTTGTTTCTACTTTTTATTCTAGCGTGTGCACTAGAGAGTCCCATTTATAGGGCGCTTTGGTAATTTCTGTGTACATTTTTGGATTTTCTAGTAGATATCGATAAAGAAAAAGATGTTTGGAAAGTTTCAGCATTCAAAGCCTATTTTTTGTATGTAATTTCACTTTCCAGATGATATAGAGATCAATCCTGGGTGGAGTTGTATTTGAATAGACTGTCAAAAAACCCTTCTGTAGTACGTATGTAGTGTAATAAATTATTTTATATTTAGTCTTTACCTTTCTCCTTAAAAAAGCCATGTGGGTCATTAAAAAAGTAACTCAATTATTATTTCCAGTCTCGAATAATATATAGCATGGTATATGATCTGGAATGATGAATTGGAAACAATTTCAATTTATTCAACTCTTCAATTATTCAATGTCTAAGAGTTGAATAAATTACAACTAGAAAGATAGTTTAAAACATTTCAAGAAATTCTCCTCTATGTATGAATCATTATATTTCAACTTCTTCTTTTGGTTAGATAAGATGTACACAATACTTAAAACATGTTTTTGCATCAGAAAATTAGAGTAAAATTAAATTTGGTTTTAACACCAAAAACAATATAAAGTATCTATAAGGTTAAGATATGAGTTTTTCAAGTTTAATTACTTTTTATTAATTCTGTTGATTTAATACAATCTGTTCTTTATTGCATCCCTCAACAAATCTTTTAGAAAAAGGAAAAAAAAAGGAGGGGAAAGGCCTAAAATCATATAGATGGTAGTTAAAAAAAATTACGTCATTATCTCCAACTGCTTGACCATTTTGTTATTTAATAGTAGGGATAGTCCATCTTCACAAAAAAATAATTTGAGTTCAAGAAATCAATGTTCCGAACAGTAATAAGAGACAATTGTTGATAAGCCACCTGTTGATAAATAAAATGAATTTTAAATTTTGTTGGTAGTGGTAAAACGCTGTGTCAAGTAAAAACAAAATAAATTAGGCAAATACTTTTGCTCCATCTACATATATTTCAAATAAAATTTAATTGTCCTGGAATAATATTAAATGTCTGATTTTATATGAAATATTGTTCATTATTTTAATATTTTGTGACCTTAAAATTATTGTGAAGGATTTATTTGGAACAAATAATTGGGTAATATAAGAATTTATGGGAAAAACGAAACATGGATACCTAAGTCAACTTATAAAAAAGTTTGTAAGAACTTGTAAAAAGTTTATCGAGAGGAAAACTTGTATTTGAAAAATGTTTTTAAAACAAGTTATTTATGTATTATTGATAATTATCAATAATATAAAGACTACTTCAAAAACTACTACTATAATAGCTGTTCTTTAAGTATTCATTTTCGTATATTTAATTTAAATACATTTTATTTATAAATTCATCCAAAGTGTATTCTGATAGTACATTAGTACATTTCAAAAACTATGAATTTTTTTATCAGAGAATTTATAAAAAACATTTATACTATATTGGAGATACTTTTTTTAATAAACTAATCATATATTATTAATTAATTATTTCGTTTTTGATATCAATGGAACAATTATAATATATTACAAAAATAATTTGGATTTCATGAAATGAGAAAAAAAAAACGTTTTAATAATCATTCTTACTGTTAATTTATACGTAACCCTATGGAACTAACAAGTCTAAAACGATATCAAATATTAAATTAACTTTTCTATGTTTTTAATACCTTTCTATTTGAACTGATCAATTTTTATTGATGCTCAAAATAAGATTATGATCTTTTTTCTCATTTACATAACAAAAGTTTTTGATGTTAAAAATATGAAATTCATATTTAAAGTATTCTTTTGAAATGTTTGACGGAATTATTTTATTTCTCATTTTTGAAAGAAATTTCGATAACAGAAATATGAAAAGCAAGTTATGCCCCCTGTTTCATTTTAAATGAAATATTAGTATGTACTTATATATCTAAATAGCTATTTTAATTATAAATGTCAATTGAGTTTTTATGACTTGCTATGATTACATCATAGCAAGTCATAAAAACTCAATTGACATTCCATATAAAAAGAGTAAATCATATATTCTCATATTTTTTTCGGAAATTTGAAACTAATAAGTAGACTTGCATGTTTGTATATAAAAACAGCAAAAGGTTTTATGGTTTTGATTTTATATACTTTGACAAATTGGGTTGTTATATAACCAGTGAAGTGAAACTGTGTGTTACTTTGTTATATATTACTGTCATAATATAGGTTTACCAATGTATCCATATTACAAACGTTACCAAAAAAAATAATAAATAATCTATACAAATATTTTCAATTAATTGAAATCTTTAGGAATACTGCATATAGTCTAAATATAAGAGATGTAAAAATAAAACATTAAGAAACGAGTTAAGAACATGGATTCATAAAGTAAAGGGTGTTGGCTGTTGGATATCAGCGGGAAGATAATATATCTAATTACTAATTTATAATTAGTAATAATCTCCCCCCCCCCCCATCCCCGATCAGTAAGGATGAGCTTACAATACGACTTAAGCAGAGGTGTTGCGTCATCAGACATTTTCAGACTCACTTACGTGAGCGAAAGTTATGCATACGTGTATTTACTCTTCCCTTTTTGCTATTATACGCAACTATTTATACACACTATAACCTATTCTATCGGTTATAGTGTGTATAAATAGTTGCGTATAATAGCAACTATTTATACACACTATAACCTATTCTATCGACTTTTTTTTCAATGCATCGTTGAGGTCGATGCTATGTACAAAGATTTATTACATTTTTTTTTCTTTTTGTGCGTAAATTGTAAATTTGAAGACTCTTGTAGAAGTGTCTCTTGATGAAGCTTCACAACGCAATGCCTCTCCTTACTTTGTATTATAAAGAATCTAAGAAAGGCGGGCTATGCGGCTGATGGAGAGTGAGAAAGAATTCTATCATATGAGTAAAGTATAAATTACAATTGCTAAAATACGTCATGTTTTCTTGATTCTCTAAGTAATCAAAGTTTAATAAGTCAACGCCCAATATATGTATAAGTACAGCTCTGGTTATGTTCTACTTGAAAGGATAATTAATGCTTCAGAAGTGGATACAAATTTTAAAATTGAGTTTAAAGAGTTGATTCTTGCAATTTTTTAATACTTTGAAATTATTCACCATATCTTTAATCCTAGAAAAATTAAAATGAAGTAATATAATGTAAAGTAGTGTGATTACTTTTGCTTCTAATTAATAAGTAGTCTATCTGGCTATTTTACTTTTTAATTGTGTAATATGTACAAAGTAACTTACTACTCTACTAATTAATATTCTACAACAAAGTATATAACAAACTAAGAATACAGCTAAATTAAATACTATATATAATTTGTTTAAAATGTTTTCATTTTGTATGCACGCCTATATATATATATATATGTATACATCTCTTCCATTAAATATCGTTTAAGCAAGTTATATATGTAGAATAAAAAATTATAACAAGATTGTTTACTAAAACTATTTTATCTAAGAAAAAAAAAAGAAGAAAAAAAGAAGCTTTGTTCTCCCAAATGATAAGATCAATAAACGATTAACTTAATTTTTTTTCTTTTAAAGTTTTATTTAAAAAATAAAAAATGTTCGAATTTTCAATGAGAAAATTAATTCGTTATTGTTACTTGATGACAAGTCTTAAAAGGATTATTAAAACTTCTTAGAGTAGAAGCTATAATCCCATTAAAACGGGAAAAAGGGGGTGAGGACATTGATTTAGAAATATGAATATTAATACTGTGAGATTTACCGATGACTAATAACATAATCTTATTATAAGTTGTATGGAAACAATGACTATTTTTTAATTGCTTTGGAATAATATTAGTGATAATAATGCTTAAAAAAGGACACTTTTAAATTTGAGATGTTTTTCTATTATCAAAAGTAGTCCAAGATGGGACTGATTTTAAGTGTCATATTAAGCCCGATTCCCAATTGCAATTATATCATAAAAGAGGGTAAGCATGAGAGACCATACATCTATTGATGACTTCTTAATCTTCACATCCCTACCAATATGTAGTGTCTCTAAGTCCATAATCCAACAAGATGTTTGTTAATTTGGCTTACAAATATACCAGGAGTTGACTATGACTAGTTTATTATTTCAAGGGATACACATTTTTCCAGCAAATATATTATTTTTATTTAGGTACGATGTTGACATAGATTTGTGGCTTTAGTAAACATCTTGATACCTTTTTTTAATAAAATAATTATACTAAATCAGGGGTATATGACACAATCGCCAACGATGGTAGACTTCTTTATTATGAGAGGTATCTTATGATACTCAAGAGAAGTTCTACCTTCTATTATGCCCTAAACATACATTCTAATATTATTTACCTCTCTTGAAGTATTTATGTACATTAAACTGGTTCAAAAATGCATCATTGAAATAATTCAGGAGATGACACTTTTTAAACGATCTACACTTAAAGTAATAGCTTTTATAATTATAACCTTTCATTAACTATATTTCAGCGATTCACCAAAACGTTTTTTGAAACTATTTCCATTCATCCATACCCGTTTCTATTGGATATGTTAACTATAGATAATATTTTTGCAAGTTCTTTCAAAATTCGTACATTTATCTTTATTTATTTTACTAATAGGATCTTTTTTATGTTATTACCTATATATTTAGTTTCAGATTTAATAATTTTCGTGATAGGAAATGTACAAAAACTTAAAATATAATTCAGAACTTGCAAGCACTATAAAATGTCTGAGGGTTGTCTGGAACGAAATACAAATGTATTCACATTCCATCTATTTGTGGAATGGTTATTTAAACTCTAAATTGTGTTAAAACTTCAATCTAAACTGAATCATTTTTACTTCATAGAACATCATCATCAAGCAAGTAAGGATAAAATTCAGCTGTCAGTATGCTACTTCAACGTGATGGAAGTTCACAAAAGTGGACCACCTTCTTCTGCCTATATGATTTCATGACAACTAAATACAAACGATTTAAGTTTTATCATTGTTATATTGGTTTTTGAATGATTTCGTCTATAAATAATGTTGTTTTTGGTTAATTGAACATTGATTTTTTATCAACATAGGCCTCAATAGTGAATAGTATTTATGGAAGAGAAATACCAACTAATGAATGTATTGTATTCAAGAATGTATTAATCTAAAATAAAAATAGACTGTACGTTCAGTAAATAATCTTCGTATATTGAAAGAAAATAATAATAATTGTTTGGATATACGATAAATATCTGAAGATATTAAGCCTTTAATGTTCTGTAAAGGCACTCCATAGTTAGGCAATAATCTTTTTTTACATACATGGGTAGATAATGAATTCAAAAGAACATTGATTATTAATAGAAAACTATTATCACTCATTAGTCCAGCAAACAATCATAGATAAATATTTTGATTAATGTAAAAAGAATATTTAAAAGAGTGTATGAAAAATAATAATACGAGAGAGAATATACAATTTAAGAAAAGTACTAATGGGTTCATAATCCTTTATTTGAGATATTTGTCATCTTTATTATTTTTAGTTAATTAAAAAAAAATGCTATATAACTACTGATTCCATCTTAATACTAAAATCTTTTTTAAAGAAAACTATTCAATTACATAAAAATACACATACTACATATATCTACTTATATACATATGCAAATATGTTTCAAGCACATTTTAATCTCCCGTTGGGTTACCTTATTCTAAAGCAGGACATAGAGAAAAAGCTATTTGCGGAATGTTAGGTATCTCATGTTATTATTCAATTGGTACTGGCGCTTATTCCGCAACTGTATGACGATTTTATACAACTTTTATATATAACATATATTCAGTGATCCCTCGCTATATCGCGCTTCACCTATCGCGGCTTCACGGAGTTTTTTAGAGTGCTTTTTTTAAAGTGACTCCTGATTGGCTCAGAGGCGTTACTGTTGTTTAAAAGTGAAAAAAGTTGATATTGGTTTTTCATTAGATCAACACTACAGCGCAGCGGAGTCAGGACAAAGAGGCGCAGGCTTGAAAAGAGGCTTTGTTTTTTGTTTCATTCTGCAGTACAGTATTGCATTTTAAAATAACAATAAAAAAAAAGCTGACTACTTCGCAGATTTCACCTATAGTGGGTTATCTTTGGAACGTATCCCCTACGATAAACGAGGGTTCACTTTATATAGTATACATTTTATTTTCTCAAATAATGCATTTAACTACTGATTGAAAATACCCAAAATACCCCCAAAAAATTGATTCATTCATTATATTTATATAATATATACATAGAAATAAAAATTACATATAAATTCATTTTTGAATTTATAAGATAGCTGTTTTTTAAAATTATCCTGCTCTACAAAAAAGAAAATATAAGTTTATATTTGTTTTTTAATCTAAGGTTCAATGAGTTCGAAATAGGTATGTTGCTTGATATTTATTTATCATAGAGTATTCAATATTCAATGGTTGTCTTTCTTTTTATAGTTTCATCAAAATATTATCAGGAGGTCTTTTGTCTTTCTTTTTTTGTGCCAATAATTGGTGGAAACTCTCGAACAGATGAAAGATATTTTATATTTTTGAGCGTAAGATCCGCTTTTCATAATTAAAATGCCCGATACTATCCTAATAATGACATGAGGGTTATAAAAATTTGCGAATTAGTTTATTTTATAATCCTCCAGCAGAAATTACCATGAGACTGGGACATTTTATCGCAGAATACACCACTGTATTCCAAAGTATCTTAAAAGTTGTGACTCATCCGATCTTACATGATGTCTGAAATTTTTACACCAATCAGTATCATCCGATAGCAAAGTTCATTTACTTTGCATTCAAATTGTAGATATTTACATATATAAGTATATTCTCTTTAATCAAGATTCAAATTGTTCTTCATTATTAGTACCAAATATAAAAGTTGAAGTTAATTATTTGAATAATATTAATGGATGAGCAAATGGATCATTTTGTAATTCATTATAAAAAACTTCCGATTGAATTTCTCGAAGAATATATTTACATAAGTAGAAAGCTTCAGTTTTGTACTAATATTGAAAACAAAGAAGTGGATGTGAAACAACAAAATACAATTCAATAATCTTTTTAACTAAAGGATAGATTCGACATTTTACTCCTTAATATATTTGTATACATACGTATATGATTAATATATGTATGTATAAATTTTGCATGTATAGAAACTTGAATCATTTCTGTGGCAAGAAAAATATCAAAATAGTCTATGAAGACCATCATATTTGTATATCAAAAAAAATAATATGTATACCTTTAGTTTTGGTGACAATATATTTATAAAGTTTATAAAAATATTTAACAAAAAGTAGATTTGTATTTTTTTATTCATGAAATAATTTTTGATGTGTTATGAAGGATCCCTCGAAATATTATATATTTAATATTAAAAGCCTCGGTATAAGAATATTCCTTATTCAAAGTTTTTAATACTTTGTTTAACGAAAGTCCATAATAGTTCAACTCTTTAGATTACTCTTTAGACAATATTTATATATAAATTATGAAGAAACATCTAGTAGATTAGAGAGAAGGCTCTGATATTGATAATAGTCTGTGTTACTATTACGATCAGTTATTATTAATTTAAAAATTGTTTCCCAATAATAAGTATTCTTGTGATAATATAAAATGTATTCTTATCTTATAACTCAAGATAGTACGTTTTTTGTCTATTAAAATACATAAGTAGAATATATTAAAGAGTCCCGTTTTGATAAATTGTTTTTGATATCATTGTACCAGATTATTTACAAAGTTTCAAATTTATTAGGCTATTTTTGTCATTGTATTTGCTACTTTAAGACCTTTCGGGGAGTCGTAATCGGCTATTTTTATCCTCAATTAATTTAATGGGTAGAAATATTGTAATTTGTATATTTTATAGGTATTAATCTATCAAAAAAAAACCTCAGTTACAACTTACAACTTTAAGGTTTCATAGAAGAGTTATATCAAAACAGTTTCTCCATTTTATTGATTCAAGTAAAAACAAACAAGCAACACTATTTGGATAAAATTATAAAGAGTGAACGTATCATACATAACATATTTAACACCGTTTAAAGCAATATATAACTTGAACACATCTAAGACAGATTAGATTTTAAAATCAATGTACACCAAAGTGTGGGGTTTTTCCCCCTAGATTCAAACAGATTTTTAAAAGCTATAATATTTTTTTTCTTATATAAAGTATTAGTACGAATTGAGGGATTTGAAACAATGAAAAAACTATTTGCTACCAAAAAGCTAAAAAAAAGAAAATTAACCCAAAAAAGAACATGTATATGTTTTAAGTACAAATGTGGCTCTCATGACCCGTTTTGGTTCGAACCACTCAAAGCTCGAAGTCTTTGTCAAAAAACAAGATTCCAAGATTAGATATAAAGAATAAAAAATAAACTTCTTTTTTTCCTCGGCTGGTCTTCATATCTTAAAGTCTTGGTCTGAGATTAGGTGGTCTGGGCCTTGACACTGATTTTTGCATCAAGTTCCATAATTTCAGTACAACTTATTTTTGTATATAAATCATTTTTGAAATGAAGCAGAAATACACATTATACTGTATCATCAAGTGTTGATGAATTTTTTTAAATCTTAGCTACATACTTGATAACAGATACGATTTCATTTGAGCTAATTTGTCACATTTAGCTATTGAATTAACTATCCATGTAAGTCAAAGGATCTTATAAAAGAACTAATGTATGTAGAACATTAAAACAAAAAATAATGGCGTATAATTCAAGCAAATATTTTAAACAAAGAAACTTTCATATACATAAAAAAAGATTTACTGCATTCAAAATGTGTATAGATATTATAGTTTTAATAGAATAAGTTTTTTTTGGACAAGTAATAAATTGATGAGTCATCATATATTTATTACCCTTAAAAAATTATTATATATTGAAAAATTAATAAGTTCATTGAAATCAAGGAATATGCCCTTTAACTGCAATAAATAAGGACGTCAAAAACGTCATGTTATAATGTGTTATGTAATGTTTTAATAAAAATATTTTATATTATTAGAAAAATAGTTCTTTTTTATAAAAAGGTATTTCTGAAGTACAAACCTAACTATCACTAATTTAATAAATACATTTTCTGCAATTTACTTGATAATAATTTGAAAATACAATCAAAATTTGTACAGAGAAACTTTGTATAGCTAAAGTTAATATTGTTGACAGTACAAAGCCTTTCACACTTGCAGCGAAAGAGGTTGAGTAAATAGGTAAATATCTATGTAAGTTTGAATAAATATATGATTCAAACATAAAAGAGAAATGTCATTTAAAATAGTAGAGAGCACTACCAATGTCAATACACATGTATGCCTTGTTAATGTAGCATGCCAAAAGCTGCCACATATCCATAATCTAATTGTTATCCTTTGAATTCCCATTTTACCTACATACCTGGATATGTATGTATCTGAATGAAAGAAAAGTAAATGATATGCTCAAAAAGGTAGAGAAGCGTATTCAGAACTAATTCCTCTATAATGATAATAATAATAATAATTATTATTATTATTATTATTAAGTTCATCTATGTTTTGCAATATGAAATGCACATTTTTCAACAACTTGTATGGCACGTACAAATGTACGTATGTAAATATGGAATGATGTTAGCATAATAATTATTGTTATTGTTGTTAAAGGTAACAGAGTGAATAAATAAGTAGCATATGGAATTATGATTCCTTAGGGGTGAATAAATATTAGTGATGTGATGAATTTACAAGAGAAGCTCAAAGCTCGCACGAATGTTTCAGTCTTTTCATTTCATTATATATATATATATCGGTCGGATACTTGTGACGTATGATTTAGACATAAGATCAGTCTTGCGTACGCTCCTTGGTAAAAGTAATCAAAATCCTTCTAGTACTTTAGTACAAGCAAAATTAAAAGTTTTGTTATGCAGAAAGCGAGGAAATGAATTGATCATAATGAGAAGTGAGACACAGGGAATCATCATTAAAATATGCCCTATTTGTATTTTTTTTAAATTACAGGAAAATGTCATTTAAAATGCCATTCCGTGTGTAGGGCTATTATGGCCAAAAATTTTAATTGGTCGTAGGAATCCAAACATGGTATATTTGAATATTTTATCTCATAACAAAATTCAATAAAAATGTGGTTTAATTAATTATTTACAAAGATATGAAAACTATCTATTTCCTATATTATATGATACAAGAATAACTATTCTACTTTTTATATTTTTTAAGTTCATACGGACTACATTTTCATTATAGATCTTACATTGCAGTTAATTTTTTATTAAAAGAAATTGGTTGAACATTGAACTTTTTCCCATGTAATTATGTACTTCAAAAATTTATAATAACATTATTGAAACATTTTAAATATTAATAATTAGCATGAATAGCGATTGCATTTTAATCCCAATGAGGCTAGGTTTATCAACAATTTTTTTTAATATTATATTTATTTTCCGATATAAAAGTACAATATAATAATTTATCTCCATTACTTTTTTAGAGCTTCATAGTTTAATATGTTGAACCTTCCTCCCTCTGATTAAAAATCAAGTGTTGTGCCATTCCTTTCTTACTGAAGTCAGCACCAGTTTTCTGAATAAGTAAAAATTTTGTTTTTGTTGTATACACATTTTAATTCTTGTACATAGAAACAAAATATTGTTCCTCCTGGGATTAGTTCGAAAAATATAGTTATATACAATACCCAGTTTGAAAACCTCTGATCCAGATAGAGTTCTTCTTTTTTAATAAATGTTGATAAGTTAGTATTGTTATGTAATTAATTATTGGAAAAATGAAATAAAGGAAATAATATCAAAAACTTTTAGATATATTAAATCTCTAAGAAATTGAGAGCTCACGAAAAGTTATCCACGAAATTGAAAAATGGCTTTATAAAATTATTCAGAGTTTAACACGTCAGTATCGTTATTATATTTGTCATTTGATTAAAAAGGTTAGAAAAAAAACAAATTTGATCGTCCTTAAGGCATCAACAGCAAAAAAATTAGAAAAAAGTTTATTTAATATATCTTATAAAAATATTATCAATACATTGAAATTTGACACTAGAAAGAAATAGCACTTATTATTTTGTTAAAAAGGTTTTTGTCGTTATAGGTAGTATGGTAACATATATGGTAGTACCATCAAAACAATTTGATATGATAAATTCAACATTAATTTAAGCAATGAAGGTTTAAATTTAAAAAAATGACTAAACAAGAGTAGTTCAATCATCAAAAAAAAATTGAAAAAATATTCCTTCAATTTCCTTTATAAATTCTGGGTAAGCACTTTTTTCTCTTTATTAAGTAACTTCTTCTCACAATGAAAACATTTTGGTGTAATCCAAAACAAAAAAATTGACATACCAGTCTAAATGGGAAAGAAGATCATAATTAGTAGATATTTTTTCAATGTAGAATATTGTAAAACTCCTTGTTCAACAAAGAAAATTAACTAGTAATATTAACTGTATTTATTAAATAGTACTATTTAACAAGTTTCTTATATTTCTTGTCGAATGTATGCCACTGTAATTATACTTATACTACCAAAAGGATGATGAAAATTTCAAAGGGTCTAAGTGTATGAATTTTGTGTATTGTTATACTTTTAAATTTGTGTCTAAAACATTAAAATTTGAAAGGGCATTTCAAAAAAATAACTTGGTTTTTTTAATACTTTTTTATATTTTGTTCCACGAGCCAGTTTTATGTTGAAGTATCTACTGCATATCTCTAAATCCTTTTACATTGTACTATTTTGTTTTTTAAAGAGACATATGCTCTATTTAAGATAGCCAAAAGATTTTTGTTGACGCCTGATAAAGATTGTACAATACCAAGATGAATATATTTCATTAAAGATCATAGCTAATATGGATTTGATATATAACAAATCAAATTATATGAAAAGCATTAACATGTTCAACATAGATATTTTACTAATAAAGGGATTGAAGTTATCTATAAGGCTTATATGTATGTATTGTATATGTATATATACATTCATATATGCCTCGAAAACAAAAAAAGCAAAGTAACTACAAGTAAGTAAAAATAAAAATAAAGAAAAATACTATTATATAATTTTTCAATGCTCACAATAAATAATGTTCATACAACACAAATTACTTTTTACTTATTTTATAAATATAATTATGTTAAAAAAAAATTCTTAGAAGTAATTCGTTTGACAATTAATGATTATTATGAAAACTTTTCTTTTTAACAAATTACTTAATTAAAACTATAAAAGTTATTAATATATAATTTGTATGACTAACATTGATTTAAATCAACAATAACTTAATTTGAGGCTATGTTTTCAACCGCACTTATTTTTTCTTAGTTCTTACAAAATGTATAAAACAAGAAAAGTGTATCCTAAGATCGTTAATACATATAATTATACTATTCCACAACATTTTGGATCTCGGGTTTATATGCTGTGTTCATGATTCCTTTATTGCTCAAAAATACAAAAATGGAAACTTTAGCTCAATAAGTTTATTTTTGTGACCACATTATGTGCTACATTAGTTCCAAATAAAATTTTAAAATAACAAAACAAGTTGCTTTAAAAAAGTATTAAAGTTGTAAATGAAAATGTCTTGAAACTTTATAAAAAGTAATGAACATTTCTGTGCCTCTTTTTATATTTGAGAAAGTTCACATTTAATGTTACAAAATTAAGAAAATATGATTGATTTCTTTAGAACATAATATCTTTTTTCATTTTTGACTAAAAAAATAAACAAATTGTAGTAAATGAAAGATAAATTATATATCTGAAGTAAATAAAAAAGAACTTCTTTCAAAAACCACTTATTTTAAAAAATATTAACGATTTGATATAATTTAGAGAAGTATAATGTAATATATTTATGTTGAGATTTTGTGATATTTTCTTTTCACTTTTGACGCCTAAAATAAAAAATTTGTGGAAAATAATTATTAAATCAGGCCGATTGATACCAAATAGACTCAAAATCCCATTGCAAGAGTAGATATTAGATAGAAAAGAATAATGGAGGGAGAAAATTATGCAAAAATCTGTTTCTAACCAGGGAAGTTACGTACTAATTTATATTCTTGATTATAATAACTTATGTTATAAATAGATATTTTGAATAAGTAGAATAAAGTTGAAGCAAATTATAATTTTGAGATAAATATTTTGATATCAAGTAAAGATATTTATGTTTTGTTTTTTTAATATTATCATATGCAAATGAAGGTATTTTATTTAATATTAAATCTCTAAGCTAGGGTTTTAAATGGAACCCAAATAAAATATTTTGTGGAAAATTAAAAAAAATACAACAATACAAAGAAATTATTCAGTAAGAAAGATAAAAAGTTGTAAAGAATTGTATAAATTTTCATAATTTGTATGCATTTAAACACACAATGTAGCTCTCTATGAAATAATAAATACAAAGCCGAATGATAATAATTTCAATACCTACATATGTATGTAGGTTTTTTTTATATGCACAATTTAAATAAATTCATGAAAGGACATCATTTTTTGGCTAAATATTCTTCAAATAGAAACCTTTACTTTTATAACTTTTCACTTAAATTGTATTTACACAGAGCACTTCACCAAAAAAGTTTTTGAATTCTTTATTTTCATCCATATCCGTTTTCGTTTCATATGTTAATTATATATTTTTGTAAGTTCTTTTTGTGTCTGTACATTTATTTTTACCAACAGAATCGTTCCTATTTTATTACGTAAATATTTCGTTTTCAATTTAATGATTGTTGTGATAGGAGATAATAAAAACAGTAACTATAAATATAACCCAGAACTTGGGAGCGGAGTAAATTGTTTGTTTGTTTGTTTGTTTGGAGTGAAAAGCTCTTAAAATAAATATTTATATATTAATTTTAGGAAATTAACCAGTAAATGGTGTTTTCTCATTATTTTATTTCAATGGTGCATTTTTGATGCAGACAAAGTTGTACATAAGTAAATGTATGTTTGAAGGTGAAGTGAATCCCTGTCTATATACAAAGTATATTTTAAATGCATTTGTGCATCCCACAAATCAACTAAGTAGAACGTAATTCAAATTATTCATAACTACATTTATTAAGTATGGTACATAATACTAGCGGAAATACCCGGTGTCACCCAGGATTGATCATGGAGCCTTTTTGATCTTTTCTCTAATGACCCACTCTTGACTAGGTATCTCTCTATCATTGGCTCATCTTTGTGATCTGGCTTTATCGGTTTCACAGTGTGGCATCCTCTCTTGTATGTTCTACTCTGGTTTGGCTAATGTTTGCCATGTTATTTCATTCGTTTCTTTATATCACTTCATTTTTTTAGCTCATCTTTGCAATGTTTCATTTTCTGTTTCACTTTGTCGAATTCCCTCTTGTCTGTACCTTATTTCAGCTCATATTTGCAATGTTACTGCTTCTGTTTCCCTTTTCCTTAATCTGTCTTGCCTCTCTCTTTGCTGAGCAAGCATTTGAACCCATTCCTCATTTGTTTAATGATCTCTTTGTTCTTACTTCTTAAGTGCAGCTGAAGATTTTGAAAAAGTAGATCTCTTCTTCGTTGGCATTTTCGATTAATATTTGATTTGGGATTTTCAAATTTAAAACTTTTTTTGAGGTTCTGTATTATATTCAAAATAACGATGGAGGATTCTTCTCCTTTAGTCAAACTCTTTCCCTTTCCTTTCTTTTATTCCTTCCTTTTTATTTACATCTACGACTCTTCTTCCTCCCTTAAAAAAGTGTAAAAAGTTACATATTATCATGTTGCAAGAAAATTCTTAACATTTTAATTACATTAAACATTCGTTAGTTAAAAAAAGGCACTGCAGTCTTGAAGGCCATCAAAATTGTATTCATGTGCGACCAGGAATTTAAAATATCTATGTTCTCAATTTCAGTTCAACCCATTCGACCATTAAATTTCCATAAAGACCACACAAAAAAAAACCCAGATTTATAAAGTTGAAAAATATGTTAATATATATTTATATACATATATATATACGGTGGTAAAAACTGGGATATAGGTTTCATTTGAGGTTTTAAAACTTCTAAAACCATTTTCATATTCCCTAAAGTCTAGATTTTATGTTTTCAGACGAGCACTTTTTTTAATGTACAGTCTTTGAGAAAATTAGGGTTTTATCTTAATCCATCGTGTTTTTTTACGAACGTTAGGAAAGAGTTCAAGGATGAATAAAGGTATCAAATAGGGACTTTACAATTTATTTATTGTAACAATATGGTACATAGATATTTTAGGTACTCAAATATTAAAACTTAATTGAGAAATATTCAAAATCAAAAAATTGACAGTAAATTTTGTGACTCTCCCCGAGGAAAAATTGAAAAGTGTTGTCAAAGAAGTATGTTTTTTATAAGAAATTCAAAAAACGAACTGAAATTATTTTCTTATACAATAAAGTGCAATAGAGTAATATTTACAAAAAATATTTTATAAACTATTTCCAAAAACAAATATCTCATCTACAAAAATGGAAATAAAAAGGGAGGAAATATACTTGGTATAACGCGCATAAAACATTTATTTATCTGTTAATTTCCTTTAAAATTTTAAGTTTAAAGAGTCATAATGGAATTTTTAGCTATTGATAACAAATGCTTAGGATAACTAACACATATTTTACCTAAAATTAGATAATCATAGTTATTATTTTTTTGAATAATCTAAGCAAAACTACTTGAATTTAATAAATTAGCTAGTAAAATTAGACTCAATACCTTGTTATATATCAATTAAAGTTGAAATTTTTTTATATACATCTAAATTTTTATTTCCGAAGTATAAAGTACTTAGCTAATATTATTAAAATAATCTTTATTAATGACTTGCATTATACATATTAAAGGATCTTAAAAAATGTTTCTCTTTTCTATTTGATATCTTAGGCATATTTTGAAAGTTTTTCCGGTCTTTTTACATCAACTAAAGTTTAATTTTTGAAGTAAAAATTTTCTTAGGGTTTCCAAAGTAATAAAATGTTGCCAGGGAAAGTACATATAAATGTATTAATGCAACATTTTCTCAAATTATTTAAAGTGTTTTTGATGAAATTGCGTAATTACTTATAAGCAAAAATATCGAAAATATCTTTCTATAATAATCAAAATTTAAAATACTCTCAAGTAAAGTTAATAAGAATGCAGAAAAACTTATTGGTGAATTTATTCATCAAAAATCTATCGTTGTGCGGAAAGCTTTATTATTTACAAAATGAATATAACTTTTAATATTTTAGATTTCGTTTGTGTTGTTTGCTTTACTACAAATTGACTTTTGATTAATTCGTTACTTGGGATGCTTATACTATTACTATCGAAGTTCTTCTTTCTTCAATTTGTGATTACTGCTAAGAAATACTATACAGATATTCTAAGTAATTATTTAACCAAAAGTTACCTTAAGCCTTCGATTATTCATCCTTAATTATTTAAAAAAAGGTTAGATCTTCTAACCATTGTCAGTGTTATGTTTGTAAAATTGCACAACAGACTTAAATAAACACAAAATTACAACAAAAAAAAGATAATTGCGATGTAGTAAAAGTGTATTTATGTGTTTGTTTAAGTACTTCAGGGAAAAGAGTGTAAATGTTGAAAGAAAACGTTGGAAGACAATTTATAAAAATTGCCATATCTTTAAACCCTAAAGAAGAGGCAAATCAGCATCAAGTGAGAAAATCATCATCTATTTATAAATATAAATTCTTCATTTATATTAACTATTTTCATGAATATATTAAGATCATTACTATATGTATATCATTCCAAGGATATATTAAACCTTTTAAAAGGTGGAGTCTCAATGTTGTTTAATCTTAATTCTAGGTCTAAAAAAAATTCAAGTACCAGTCATCAACAACTATTGAATATTAAAATATGTTCTGGACTATCCAACTGCAAAATACATAACAATGATTTAAGAACAATTACAAAAAATAAACCCAGAATAAATTTTACATATCAAAAGAAGTATTATGTTAAGTAGATATTGTTCAAATATTCCCAATTTAATTTAATTCATAAAAACACATAGATGAATATAGAACAGTGTTTGGATTGGACTCAGGTGGGTCTTCTTTTAAAGTAACACTAAATGTTATATTAATTCAAAATTTCATTATGAGATCAAAATGACGATCCATTTTTAAAGTTTCTGTGGAAAGAAAACATACTATCATATTTGTGTCAGACGTGGTAGATAAATATGAAAACAAAATGAGTATTACAACTTTTTATGTAACCTTTGTTACATATATGATACACAAATTACCAATATGTCTTATTAGAGCAAAATAAAAAATCATAAATCCCAAGTAAATCTTATCATGAGGACCTTCCAATCATCTATAAAATCAATGATTTCTTTTTCCAGAGGTTTATATTCTAATGGGTATTCTTATAAAATCCGGAAAAAAAAACTAATTATAGATATGACCTGGGTTTAAAAATCAACTAATATTTTCAATTATATTATTATAACTGTATAGAGAAAAGATAGATTGGATGGAAATCAATGCAAGAGATTTTTAAACAAACTTAATTGCTTAAAAAGGTATTCTATAAAAACCGACATTTTTATTATAATTTATAATTCTATTTCTAACAGTTTTAGAAGAGCTAAATGATGAAAGACAAAAGATTTTTCTAAGGAATGAAAGGATAATTATTAGTCATAAGGAGAATATTATGAGATATAAAGTTATATATTTAAATATTATAAGATATAAAGTTACAAAATAAATGTTTTTATGCGCGTTATACGTAGTATATTTCCTCCCTTCCAGTATTTTTATATCTATTTTTAGAGATGAGATATTTGTTTTTGGGGATAGTTTATAAAATATTTTTTGTAAATATTACTCTATTGCACTTTATTGTATAAGAAAATAATTTCAGTTCGTTTTTTGAATTTCTTATAAAAAACATACTTCTTTGACAACACTTTTCAATTTTTCCTCGGGGAAAGTCACAAAATTTACTGTCATTTTTTTGATTTTAAGTATTTCTCAATTAAATTTTAACATTTGAGTAGCTGAGATGCGTATCTATCATATTGTTACAATAAAATAAATTGTAAAGTCCCTATTTAATACCTTTATTCATCCTTGAACTCTTTCCTAACGTTCCCAAAAAAAAACAAAAAGTTTTGGGACTTCAAATGAAACCTATATCCCAGTTTTTACCACCATGTATATGTAGTTTCAATAGTTTATAATTCTACAGTAAATTCTATGACAGTTATATACATGTTTTAAAATAATTTCCAATATGAGTATCTACATGAATAGGAATATTTTGATATAGGTATGTATGTTTCTCTTCTCTATGAAAATATAAAAGGAATGAGGGAATCATATCCCCTCCCCTCCTATTGAATAAAACTTTTTTTTATGTTTTTTTTAAAAAAAAGCAATTATGAATAAAAGAAGTAAGTTATGGAGTTATGATTGCTATTATATCATATATTGTCTAACGATGTAACATATTATAAGAAAGTTGATTAAAATTTAATGAACTTGAATTACATACATATATTTATCTGCAAAAAGAAATCAATCTGCCATTTATTCACTTTGATCTTTGTTGGGTATGTTTTTTTTTTACTTTTATTTTGTAAGTAAGATTTTGTTATAAAAAAAATCATTTTTATTGGAACGTCAAGGAACGTAACTTCTTTATAATTTAACATATCTATAGTAGTATAATATTTATCAAATTTTGATGTAACCAATAAGAAAAGCTCCTAATTTTTGTTTACAAATATAAGATAACTAACATTTGTATGTTTTTGAAGCAGTCATGTATGTATACATGTATTTTGCCAAATTATTTATTTGGTAGATGATGCGGGTTATATATATAGTTTTATAGTTTTTATAATGGCTTACGTCATAATCTGCAAATATTTACACCATATTACATATAATCCTTCACCATCATAAGATGTGTATTTTTAACAGTTGTGATAAGCTATGTAAAAAATATATAATTATATATATATGATTTTATTTATTATATAGAAGTTTTTTTTGTTTTTTGTTATTTATTCAGAGAAGAAGTTAAAAAGATTTCAGCACTAAAGATCTGGACATATATACATAAGTATACATTGTTTTTACATAGGGTGTTTTTTATTCCTATGTACCATTGATATAGAATCTATATATTTATAAATATATAAAGGGTTTTTCAATAAGAGCGACGTATTTTCTTTTTTAAATAAAATTAAAAGATTATGATTTATGAAGGAATTTTTTTTAGTGTTGAAGTACATTCAATTACAATTAAGCATGGAATTCCATTTCTTTGGCATGACCACCACGGGCATGTCTGCAGAAGCCCAATCGTTGAACCCAATTTTCTACCATTTTTTTCGCATAAATCGACAGAAATTGTAGGAATTTCGTGTTCAATATTTGCTTCGAGCTCCTTTAGTGTTGCTAGCTTGTTATTGTAGACAAATGACTGTACGTGGCCCCATAGAAAATAGTCCAAAGGCGTCAAATCGTATGAGTGACGCGGGCAATTGACTGGTCCATTTCTGGAAATAACACGTTCACCGAATTTGCTCTTCAATAAATAGATGGTATTGTTTGCTGTGTGGCAAGTAGCACCGTCTTGTCATTTAAATGGTTATAATAATAATTATGAATAATCCATTATCATGGTTCTATATCGATTTCCATTCACAGTAATGGGGTAATTATTATCATTAACAAGAAAATATGGCCCAATAAGACTACTGTCATGAAATCCACACCAAGCTGTAAGTTTTTCGGGATGTCTCATGAAACACATGTGTGTTTTTATCTCATCAATAACGTATATTTTGCTTATTAAAAAAACCATTGAGCCAAAAATGAGTTTTGTCATATGCTTCTTAAAGTCAACACGATCAAAAGTTAATTTTGGTATTGAATTTGGATATTTTGCAAATGCTGCTCAAGGCTGTACTGCTCCATGATGATTTATAAGCTATTTGTGAGTAGAAAAGTAAACAAAAAAAAATGACGTACTTTGCCGTTTCCATTGAAATAAAAATGTGTCATCCCTATTGAAAAACCCTTTATATATTTAATATATACATATATTTCATAATTGATTTAGTAATGTATGCATAGGAACAGCAATACAAATTATCTGAATAAGATCAACTTTTAACGTTATTTAATAATAATATCAAATATATCTAAGAAATAAATTATCAAATATTTCTTATGTTAAATACAATTTTATTTTAAAAATATAATTTAGAGGAATTGAGTAGTGTCTTTCAAGCACATATGTAAATAAGAATTAAAGAAAAAAACTATTTTAAAAGACATGAAATTACATGTTGAAGAATTGAGATAGTACAAGCATGATAAAAGTATAAAAGTCCTCCTTGAAAATATCTGATAAAGTGTTATATTACGCCCACGAAGTCCTTAAACTACAAATGAGGAGCTGAATCCATTTTTTGAAGAGTATTCACCTAAAAATGGCTCAGATTTGAAGACTTATCATCATCGTTAACCGTACATTTTTTTTTTTGATCTAGTGATACCTCTATATGCAGATATGAAGTAGTCAAAATCTTATAGTAGTAGAATATGTGCAATTGTTTTAGAGCCAATCAGATGAGACCATGCTAAATTCAAAGAGATTTTTTTTTTCCATTTTTTAAATCCATTATTTTAATAGTAAAAAAGTTAAAATACTTTATTTTTTATGTTGGATTGCTAGATTTATCACTCCTCTAAATTGTTGGATACGAAATTTCAAGGATCTTTGAAATTATTAAGGAAAAGATAACGAATATCAGTAAAAGTGAGTTATGACGCGTATAAATATTGGACAGAGGAGGGCTTCAATACAGTACCCATATCTCATAAACTATTAATTTTAGGGAAGTAAAATTTATCACATAACTTTTTCTGATAAGTGAGAGATGTTTTACCAAAAACCCATCAAATTCTGTGATGACTGGCTGACATTTTTGATTTTATTTGTTTGGCCGATATTAGATGACTCAAATATGAATTCTAAAATAAATATTAGAACTGATTCCTGCCTTAAATTTTACTCTTGTACATACAGTCCATAATAACCAAATAACAATTATTTTTATAATTGTAGAATATTAAAAGGGAGAAAATTGCACTTTTTTTTACAAAGAACTAATGAACTACTGGATTTAAAGAGAAAAAAAATTTAAACCAATATCTAAAAAATACCAGATCTAATAAAAAATTGAGAATCATCGATTTTCAAGAAAAAAAGTCTTTGTTCTTAGAAATGTTCAAGGGTTGTAAAATATCAAAAATTACTGATCATTAATTATATTATCAATATATGTAGAGTTCAGAAACATTTAAAATATAATATTTTTTTGCAACATATTTTATGTTAAAGAAAGGAAATCTGGATATTTTATTGAATAAAAATCCAAGAAAGTTTTAAAAGTAAGAGTGAATGTGAGTCTAGTTGATCCAAAATTTAGTTGGGGCATCATGTAAAAGCGATATTTAAACGTGTATTTTTTTTGTATGTTCAAAACACTCTACAACTTCTAGCACTCATTTCATGTCATAGTTAATAGTATTTTATCTTTAATATCAATTTTAGTGGTGGTAATTTTTTGTATCAACTTAACTCACCGATAAGGCACGTTAATACAGATGTGATAATTGATAAATAAATAGAAAATAATAGTGTGTATCCGTACAATTGAAAATATAACTATTAATGTAACAAATAATAAATATTTCATATTTTATAGGTGCTTTTAACTCGGACAGGCTACAGATAATTAATTGATGAACTATTCATACAAAACATAATGAATAAAAACAACAACTACATGAAGGAAAAAAAAGAACTTCCTTCTTATTATTTTCTGAACATGTATAATTTTGCTTCAACTACTTCCCAAACAACTCTTTCATATCATATATCAACACATCACTGAACTATTTTTCAAAAATCGGCCTCCCACACGTCTTTTTAAAGCTGAATGTATGTTTATTTACCTCGGATGGTCTCGTGGAGGTCATTTGATCTCACTTAAACTCCTTAAATCGATCATTTCCTGAAACTAATAACTTTATAGAGAACCTAAGATTCAGCCTTCTTCAAATCGCAATTTGGCATCAAAATTAGCCTCCAGTGACCTTGGGCAACATTGAAAAATAGCTTATATTTTTGTTTGGTTCAATTTACCTTTAGTACACACTGCTACCCCCCCCCCTCCTAGTCTTCCTGGCAGACCATGATGATACTCCCTACATGTATATATATACATATATAGTTACAGCTCAGGAGTGATTGTACTCCCCTCCCCCTAAGTTAATTATAGCTAATGTACCCACAGTTTGTTGACTGTGACTCGACAGTACTGAAGCACAACTCACCTAGAAACAAAGTGTATCAACTTACTACCAGTTCAACATGCTCCTCTCTCTCTTACAACAATACTTATTTCATAAAATTGAGATTGTTATTCAAGTCTTCAATCGTTCATTGCCTATATAGTTATTTATGTATTTGATCTATTAATGGACGAGAACTTAAGCAAACAGACGTCAACATTTTCTGTCTACTTAATAATATTAATAATAGTTTATATGCAGTATAAGAATACCTTTTATTCGTAGACTTTAAACTCAGATAGTTATTCAAAAGGTAAAAATACGATACTATATGAATCCATACTTTTCGAGACGCAAGACGTGAGTCAATACAATGAATTAATAGTATTTACTAAGATAAACAATAAATTAGATTAAAGGGTTATTGAAAGAAATGCTGCACTTAAGGTAGGTAAATCTGATCTCGTCGAATTCGAACTAATGTGATGTGTACATATACATTTCATGTCAATTATTTATCAATATTATGAGAGTGAATGAAAGGTCCAGCTTTCATTTGAACATTAATTAAATTAGTAAAAATTTATGGCACATCAATTATGATTGTAGAAGAAAATTGATTAAATCTATTTATGATGAGTACGAATGAAAAGGGCATACATATAGTAAGTACATTCATCCATTTTAGAATGAACAAAATGTCATAGGAGTAGTGCATTTATACTTATCCTTTATATAAATGAATGTGCTTAAGTATATAAAAAAGAACTTTTACGCTAATATCAAGAGCGAACCATAAAATAAATGGGAATTTAACTTGAAAAACTAAAGAAAAAGTTGTCATATAAAAAAAAGTTTTAATCGTTTTTATAGATTTATGATATGTTTAAAAATGCAGAAAAATTTTAACGATTATGCAATTGTGAATTTAGAAAGACAATTATGGATGTTGTAGGAATCTATGTATGCATGTAGATTGTACATATATACTAATAAAAACTTTCTTTATTTTGAACATAATGGATACATTTTTAATTTCTCTGCTCCTTAAATATTGGTTTACTCAATCATTATTTTTTTTACAGTTCAAATATTACCAAGGAAAAAATAATTAGCATGTTGTATGGTCTGCCAGAAAGCTTATTATTTTATTAAAAAATATATTGTACAAACTTTAAACATGATGTGAACTCTCTGTTTTCATATTTGATTTAATGTACATATAGTATGTGTAGAAGTAAAGAAGCAAAAATTAAATTAAACATTCATTAAGCTAACATACAAAATATTCATGTAAATACATACACAAAAAAAAATCATGTTATGTTATAACTAACTACACATATGAGCACATTTATAAAAGAGTAAAGAATGAGAGTCTTTTGAAACTTTATTAACTTAACTTAAGTATTTCATTAAATAAAACATTTTAGATATGTATTCGTTAGTATGTTGTAGTAGAAATACTTAAAGGAGTAAATTTAGCTTTACGTTTTTGAGCTACATTCCATGTATAAAGTCTTATTCTGTGAACTGCCGATACAAATTACGTGAATTATTTTTGTAAGTAAATCTGATAAATATATATTCGTGGAGTTCCTATTATATGTTCGAGATGTATGTATAGACTCCAAAACTACTGGATGAATTGAGTTGATTTTATGTTTTTGTGTTCCCTACATTTTGCATATTTTTTCTGCCCCAAGTTCTAGGGTAGCTATAAATTCTGTTGTTATTTTTTACTTAATATATCTTGGCATTTCTGTAAAAACTTATTTGATACAAAAATATTGACCATATAGTCATACACTCTAGCCTAAAATTAGAGATCTCTAGATTGAAAAAAGGTTTCTCTAGGCTTAGATAAGTAATTACTAAAATAATGTATGTACATATATCAAATTTTTTAAGCTAGGATTCACGCCAAAAAATTAACAGCAAGATAGAGGATTACATCAGCAATTAAATGTTGTCGAAAGTATAGTCTCAATACGGTATGAGCTACTGATTTTTCCGTCCTATGTGTCAAGGGCTATAATAGAGTAATACTACAATTCCATAAAATTGTTTGTAAATTCTATTTTTGTGCAACTTTATGCTATACCCTTGACGTTTATGAATAAATTTATTTTACATATAGATAAATTTTGGTCATATAATGATACACTCTGGCCTGATCTTTGAGGTCTTTAGATATTTGTAGGTAATTATTAAGCCCCTATATGTCTTTATTTATATTTTTAAAGAGGGATTAGTGTGTTGGAAAGGTCACCGGGTACTACTAGTCTTATAAATAATTACATTTACTATTTTCTTGTATATAAAATTATATGTTCAATTAATAGTGTTATGTGGTTTGAATATCTCTAAGATAAATATATAAGAACAGTTTATATGAAAATATAAACTTACCCACATTACATCCACCTCCCTAATGTAATGATGATTTAATTATACCAATCAAATTAAATATAGTTAGGTATCTGTATTTAAACAAAAGAAACTGAACAAAAAAACATAAAATAGGAGATTTAGTCTTTTAATTTATTTATTCCCTTTAGAACAGTGGTTCTCAAGGGAGCCATAACAAGATAATTTGAGGGGAGCATGATCTGTTCTATAACAAATATACGTACATAATAACCCACAAGTGGCCATTCAGACGGAGATGGAGTGAAAATGTGTGAGAACCATTGTTCTTGAATGTTTCTATTAAGGAAGTAAGTTTTAAGTCATCGTATCTACTTATATGCATATTGTTCGAATGGTTTCCTAAGTGAACATTGTGGAAGTTAATTTTAAAACTTAATTATTGATTCAAATTTAATGTGTATTCATAAAGTGTCATTTTTAAATGCGTCATTTGATTACAAATTGAGAGGAATATTCATCTATCAAAATTTTGAAAAACAATGTTTAAATAAGGTGAGAGTCCTTTCCTGGTTACTACCTCTGGTAGATATCAGAAGATATACAGAGGAAGGTCATGCTGAATAAAATCTGTTGTAATTAGGGTGTAGGCTGAAGATTATTAGGAAGATCGTAAATTTTAAATGAAGGAGTAAATAATTCCCTTTTTTTAAATATAATGTAATTTGACAAATGCAATAATGTAGTTCTCTTGACCCTTTAAAGTTATCTTGAACACAACACGACTTTTAATTTAGGGTATTTACCTGAATTTTGAACAATTCATTTCAAAATGTATTATTTATTTCCTATAAATCAGCAAAGTATTAGGATTGTAATCAAGTAAACCAGGCCTAATTCTTCATTGCTCTCTATATATAAATACTATGTAGAAATAATCGATTTTGAAGTGAATGATTTGAAATGAAATGCTGTTCAAAATTCAAGTATTCACCCTAAGTTAAAGCAACAGACCACTAACAAAACCTTTAAAAGTGAGAAGATATATCCAGTGATAGACATGGATATGTTTATAAGTTTCAATTTGAGGCTAGCAGAAATAGCATTTCAACACAATCACTCATATTTAATCTAAAATAGTTGAATTTCTGGTTCAATGGGCCCTTTACAGATGATATTTTTTTGTAACTGGGGCGAATTGCTACATTTTTATCGTTTTATCGTATTAACAAAGTCTATTCAAAAATTATGCGAATCAGTATTTTTTCTATAAATTCCACTTGAATATGGCCTTTCAAATTTTGTTGGGAACAGTTGCAACAGTTTAAAAATAAAACACGTTCGAGTAAAAAAAAAAAATAAGAAAAACAGACAAAAAATATTGTCTTGAGGAATAAATAACTAGAATTTTCAGGCAATCAAATTATGTATAACATTCAATGTAGACTAGCACATTAAGATATAAGCTTCAGGTAAGTTATAATAACTTTGTAGGTTTTTTTTTTTTTTTTTCAAATTCACTTCAACATGTTTACGAACATAGTTTTCCTACCTATAACTACGTCATATATTCACAGTATTGTGTTTTGATTTAAACGTAAAAAAATAAAGGGTAACTGCAGCATTTATTGTGCCGAATCAAAAATTATCTTCGCAATGAGCTAGTTTTGAACTTTGAAAGCAAAAAAATATAGCGTTTTCAACATATAAGTTATTGCAAAAGCAATGAAAAAATGACTGGATTTCAGTGTACAAATTTATTTCTCTTCCAAAAAATTAGTTACACACCTCAAAATCAGTTTTTATTCAATATATCAATGAAAAGTTGGCAAAAGATAACTGATTTGCTTGTATGTACAACAATCGGTGTTTATTACTCAATTGTGATAAAGCTTTTTAGATGTTTCAGAAGAAGGGCCTGTGGCAGTTCTCCCCTTGTATAATTTTTCCCAAACTTTCTTTCAGGCTAATTTGTACAATCTAAAACTTCATGTATGTATTTCATCCTCATTAACAGAAGCATATATTTCTATTTTGTTAAGCTGATATGGTATACTAAGCTATAAAGAAGTGTAGGCCAGTGGTTTTTGTCATCTGTGACTGGCTCGGTACCCCTGTTGACACCTAGTAAGATCATCCATCCTACAGGAAAGCGCAGAAGTTTGTGAGGTCTGTAAAAGTGACTTATGATGTGGTGAAGAGAGGTGTGAAGCTAATGAGTGACTCTGCGACTCGGATCACTTCTGAACAAAGAAATCAAAGATCAAAGAAACTGTTTACTACAAGTTGTGGAGTTTCAACGGAACAATTTTGATAATTTCAAGAAAGTGACATTAACAAAGCATTTATAAGTGACATCCTTCTTGGCATGTTGATTTTTTGTGTTTTTGTTATTATATACTATGTGTTAAAAATAGTGAAACTTTTAATAAGTATTTATGTGTTTACTACCATGTTAAAAGAAACATCATTAGCTTTTATTTGTTGCTACTTTCAATGCTAATATAGTATCAGTCTATGGAAAGTTACAATGTAAACAAAGAACAAATATTTCTTTAAAAACCCTCAACAATACAGGCTCTTGAGGTAGGTATAGCCAAGCTTCAAACTCTAATTATAATCTGTCAGTTTGGAAAATGGGCATAATATAATTTGAATATGTTGGAAGGTCAAATTTTACTTGTCAATGTACTCACATATATGTATAACATGAGCTTGGGAAATTGTTTAATACATTTTTTGATAAATTAACTGGTTGTCACTGAAAGGTCTGGTTTAACTACAAACATATGTTTAATATTAATAAACGACACTTTAGTTTAATGATAAATTGTGTTATAACAAAAAAGGAAAAAAAAAAGTATGAAAATAAAAACATTTTACTTACTCTTGTTTGGTTTTTAGATTATAAACAGAATAAATAACAGTTCGTAACTACAGATCATTCAAGTTCTAGGTCCAGATGTTTATGCAGCATATAAACATCTTATATTATCTATAAGATTTTATTAAAATATTCTTACGTTTTTAAATAGATACATTTGAAACATTTTAATTTTCTTGACGTAGCAACTGACAGTTGCTATCTCGTAATTTTCATATCTTTGTCATCTTAAATCCATTCCATAGATCCTCATTTTTCATTCATTGTATTGTAAGGAAATAATAATAACGAAATAAGTCGAATGGAGACTATTTCTAAATAAAAAGACAGTACAGAAAATATTTGATTAATCGTATCACTTTCTTATTTTATAACAATTTGTAAGCACATTTGCAAAAAAAAAAAAGAAAAGAAAAGACATTAGTAATGAATAAGTCTTTATTTTAGTATTAAATTTAGGTCAGTATTAGATTGTATGACTTAAAAATGACAAAATCCAAAAAAGTAAATTTGTCAAGCAAATTCAAAATCAGTTGATGGTTAGACAACTCTTTATAGTTTGATCCTTTAATAGGGGTTTTTATGTAACTAGTGATTGATATGTGTAGAGCTCATTTCGCTTGCTTAATTGTTGAGTGAAAGATTACAAGGTTTAAAAAATAAACTATTTGTAATTAAACCTCTTTCATTCTAAATTTATGTGTGCTGCATGGTCAAAATTAGGTCACATAGCTTTTAAAACCTGTTGTCAATTAAGTAATATTTCCAGTTTTTTTATATTGAAAACTGGTAGGAAATGTTCAAGTATCTACAAATCAAATATCAACATTCCATAGTATATTTATTTATTTCTTATTTTGAATTAACTATTATCACCTCTTCTTCTTTTTATTTTCTTTTATATATAAATGTATGTAAATTTATTCTGTTAGATGACGTAAAATATTTTTGTCGATGTATCTCACAACCTTTCCTTAAATAAACATACAGGTACATGTCATTTGAAAGGGAGAGGGGTCGAAATACATTTACCAAAGTGTAAAGAAAAAAAATGGATAGTTGAACAGATACAAAATATATATTAATCTAAAATTGGATCTTTCTTTCATAGACAGCGGTGGAGGGAAATCGACTCCTCCTCCCCCCCCCCTCCATTGGTACGTCCTCTAATATAATTGATAGATAAATATCTCAATCATAATTATTTCACACTTTTGAAATATTCCCATTCAACTACTTGTGTCAATATTTACAGATGAACAATATTTAATTCAAGTTCACTTAATCAACAATCAAATGGTATCTACAAAAGATTGGGAAAATGGCGAAAAATATACAAACAGTAAATTGTATGTTGTAAGGATATAATTTTTCATTAAAGACCTTCAAACACCTATAATAAATTATGTAGAGTCTCACTAAACAACAAAGTAAGTACAAAGAGAGACTCCAGTTTTGAAAAAATGACATCATTTATTGATGGCATCATATTCACGCAACTTTTTATATTTAGTTATTGCTCTTCAAAAATGGTGTCAGTTAGTATACATTTAAAATTACATAGGAATAACATAATTACTCGAAGAACATAAGAAAAATTATATCCCTTCACTTTAACGTTATTTATACGTATATTCTAAAAAAAAAGAAGAGTTCCAAAAAACCATTTTGAATACAATTCATAACACAGGAACGTCACTCAGTACCAGGGGTTATTTATGTTTATTCCTTTAATCATGTTAAATGTTATGTTTAATGTAAGTGTCTCTTTAGAATTTTCTGTAAAGATATATCAAACAGAATTCATAGTCTCATTAAGTTGCGCTTTGATAAAAATATACAAAAAACAACAACATGAATGTAAATGAAAGAAGAAAATGTTAAAACACTTAGAGTTTAAGATTGTAATTAACAGTTTAATTTTTTTGAGTACAGATAATTAATTAATGTATGGTAATGTATTTATTTTCCTTTTTTTCTTTTACTATTATATATTAAATTCAAATTACAGAGGAAATTTAGATGATATTTTGATTATAAACCCACAAAACAAGTCGTCATAAATTAAAGATCATAATTTGTAATCATATTTTTTTTCTGTAACCCATACCTAAATATCATAATTTCAAGTTACTGGGGAGCTGTAAATGAAATTTTCTTTTATGAATCTACAAATCAAGTTTTAAATGTAAGACAAAAACGAACACTATCCAAAAAACAAATATCAATTATTGAAACTTCAATGTTAAAAAAATTTAATTCATACAATGAATATATTGATTTAGATCGAATGAATACAAAAACACAAAATATATAATTTGTAACATACTTATAGACATGGATTGGCATTCTAATGAACATATATTCATATGTAGATGCATAAATAAATTCCTGCATAATGGGTGTATGCATGTATTTCTCAGCACATGTAGAAAGGTTTTTTTGTGCAGGATATTAAATAAATGATTCATCATGCATGCATCTATACTCTATTGGAAACATGTATGTAGTTAGTTTTTGTTTTTCAAAAACAAATGCATTCTTTAATAATAATATTTATTAATCAATTTAAAACCACGCATCCACATTGGTTATATTCACATTTCTATTTCTATTTTTAAATAACAAATATTCCCACTTTTTGTATGTATTTATTTTTATCATTCCTGGTTTATAAAAAATTTGATTAGCAATATCAATCATCAAATGATTAGGATCTTTATTTAGGGATTTATGACCATAGGACACAAAGATCTGTATTTATTTTTTTATATGTCCCTTCTGATATTATGTACCACACATCAGTATCTCAAATTATGGCTATTTTATTTTGTGGGTATATCAAAATTTACTGATTTAGATATCTACTTTTGATCAATTTTTTAGCAATAAAAATTCCGATGTCATAACACGACCCTATGATACTTTTGCTATCTCTCCATACATATTATTTATATTGACTTCTCTTACATAATAATTTAAACTTTAATTGCCCATTACAAACGTAATTTAAAGAGTATAAATATATACAGAAACTTGCATGTATAAATTTTACTTCGAATTGACAACAACAAATTTATGAGCATACAATATTTTTTATATTTTAAAAATGTAATATTGCAATAAATTATGAAGAGGGAATTAAAATTTGTTGCTATGAGAAACGAGTAAGTATTAGTTACAACTATACTTCGATTTTTGCAAAGTATCTAAAATATCAAATTATGGTGTAGAATGATTGGAAATTTAATGTTTGTTTGTTTTTGTTTTCAAAGAAGATATATCGACAATTAGGACAAAAGAGAAAACATACTTATTTATAATGGCTCATTTTCAGCCTCTATTAAAAAAGACAAATTGGGGATTTCGTTGTAATGTAATAAATACCATGAAATTAGAGAAAGATTTGTCTCAGAGAAGTACTCTTAAACCAACACTAATCAAGCACGAATATAACATAAACAATACAGTTTTTAGAGAATACGAATATTAGGAGGATCAACATCAATTGAATTAGATTTTGATTTATTGAATAAATATTATTTTGGAGATTTTTGCTTGGTGTTCTTTTTAATAAAATATATGTATTTATGCTTTTGCTTCTATTTATATATAACAAATTTTGAAAGTTGTTCTAGAACATATTAACAACACAAATGTCTTATGCTTTTCTGAAGCCCCCATGGGGTGACAAATTCAAAAAATATACATATTTTCTGAAGATTTCCCTCGGGATTTTCACATATTACTCTGATTGTAATATTCATATTTAAAAATACATTCATAATAACTATTTGGATAATATCCACGAGTCACAAGCTAAATGACAGAATATTGAACCTTTTTTGGAGTGACTATAAGAAGGGCCGTCAAGGATATCCAAATAGAAAATGAGGAGTTGTCAAGCCCACTCGCAAACCGGAATATGTCTTTAGATAGTAAATACTTATATAATTTTCCTTTCAAAGTAGCTCAAGATTCACAAACATGGTTTTCCCCAACGACTCGCTCCTACATCATCAAAAGTAACAAACAGATCGAATTGTTATCAACTCTTTTAATCCTTTTTTATAGCATTTTTTTGTATAGATTTGGAAAGGAATGGAATTTAACAATTTGATTGATTATATCATCTGAATCGTAAATTTGATCAAGATTTTCTTTATTAAAAAAGATCTCAACATTTTTTTATTTTATTATTTAAGTATGTGTATGTATGAAGTGTGCAACTTATATTTTGAAAGATACTTTTTTGTAATACAGTACTTAAGTCCATTTCTTAAAATGTGAACAATAACATTTATATACAATTTATTAGGTACATTCCTTATTTTTAGAAATCCAATAAATCTTCAATATACAATTTCCAATACCTATTGTGATTCGGTACAACATTATATGGGGAAAAAATGAGATTTGGTTTTTTGTTAAAAGTGTTTTTTCATATAAAAGAATGAAAAATTTTGATTCTCATTCTTTAAAAGGTTAATTTTTTTAACTTCAATTAATAATAATTATAAAATAAGTAAGAAATTGCAAGATTAATATATCAAACACTAACCCAAGTTTTAGTTATTTAATTATCCATAAGAGGTGTTGCTTGTAATCGACTTGTACATGTTGCAACGTGTATGCAACATATGTACATGTGTCCCTACAGCGTTTTAAAGCTTGATGATAATTATTTTCAAATATTTTAATATCCCTAGTTATATAAATAAAAACAGGGTTTCTGTATCAATTTTTTTAATTGATCCGGTACATTGTGAAAAAAAATTGAGTGACCCCTGTTACAGAATATATTTTCAAGACAATACCTATGATTGTCAATTCATATTTAATATTTTATTATTCAAGGCAAATCTTAATTTAAAAGACTTTAGAATGTGATGTTATTTTGACAGATTTTAATAAAAAAGTTTTTGTTAAAGTACATGCATTTTACAAGTTTTGACATATTTCTCTCTTTTGTTTATTGGACGAGGTGAATATTACGTAGATTTATGATTATTTAAAATTCATAATACAACTGCGTAGTTTATCGACCAAAACCAATATATTATCTATGCACACAAAAAACTATTAACTTGTTGAAGTTTTTTCTTCATTTTTTTCTTTAAAAAAAAGGCATGGTTATTGCATATACCTTTATATTTTTGCCAGTAACCTACTTTTATTGGTTTTCTAGCTATAATTTTTATAAAAACTGTTGCATGCAGTTATTAAAGGAAAACAAAAAAATCATGCAAAGTCAATTATAGAAAGTAGAATAGTTATACTCTAGGAGTTGACTAATATGGATTTTTTGGGGTCGATACCGATTATTTGTAATCAAAAATCCTGATAAACGATTAATTTGCGATTTTTTTTCTATTAACTTTTTGAGATTTTTGTAGAATTAAAAGAGAAAAGTCGAATCAAGGTCATTTCGATAACACCATAAGTTTATTAATCTCAGTGGCAAAACAAAGTAAAGCATCTGCCAAGATTTTGAGAAATTACATCCTAGAACTTTTTTTATTGGAATTTATGCAAGTTTTTAGTTTTTTAACTATAAATGATCATTAATTCTCAAAAAACAATAAACGAATTATGACAGTTAAAAGCGATACCACAAGCCTTAAACTATGTACATTGATTCTTAGGATAAAAAAGGTAGTTAATTAATTAAAAGCTATGAGAATACATACAATTGAACATAAGCTCAGGTAATGTGCATTCCTTGATTACAAAAATAAATGGCAGGTCCTAGGAGAAGCATGTGTATTGTGTATTTACAATTAATCCTACACTGACCATTCTACCAACAAAAACATCGTATACTTTACTACCCTTATACAACTTTTAATGTCATTTTTATATAACAAAATTGTTGAATTGGTTATTTTTGGTATCATAGAAAATCGAGTCTTGATCCTTAAGTTAGTAAAATTTTTGTAATAGCTCAGAACATTGGACAATTAATGATTCATTTGGAATTTCCTAAAGTTCCTAATATATCGATTTTACTTTGTAGTATATACAATAATAGCACGTTAAAATAAAGTTATATAATGATAATAATAAGTTGTGTTTATTTGTTCTTATCTGTTTTGTACAATATACATACATTACAAAAATTGTGTAAATTGTTGATTAGATTATTTGATAAATAATCCATGGATTAAAAGTTGAAAATTCTTCTTTGTTGCAATTTTGAGCATTCAAAGTACATTCATGAATGATAAGTAACATTGATTTTTTCAATTACAAAAGAAATTTTTCTTGACAAGAAATATTGTATAGAAATATTGAGGAAAATTATTTTATGAAAGAAAAATATTCATTAATTACAGGGGAAAAAACTTTTTACATCAGCATTAATTATGATAATTATTTAAATAGTAAGATTAAAGTTTTGTTAAAAAATATTTTTTTAAACATTCCACATACAAAAATATTAAAAAAAATCATGTTTACAAGGATTTTAAAATCATGTAGCAAATGTTTTGTGTCATAATGACTTATTATTATTATTTTTTATTATACTATTTTAATGGATATTATCAATATTTGGTCATAGCACTTCATTTATATAATTTTTTGTAAATAGATGCATTCTTAGAAAATGAACTCAAAGTCACGTTTATCTACAATTCAATGAATATAATGATTAACGAAATTAACAATTTTTATGAAATTAAGTTTATAAATATAAAATTCATGATGATTCGGAAGGAGAAGTTGAAAGAAGTAGTTAATAATTTTTACTTGTAATTTCAAGTTACATTTGTAGGTAATAATCTCCATTAGTGCATCCGTTTTGTTGTTGTTTTTGCCTTTTTTAATAAAGTATTTATTTCCTGTACCAATAATAGGTATGTATGTATGTATCTATCAATATATCAAGGCGACTCAACTAGCGGACTAAGTGTTATTATTGTTGAGCCCCAGGCCCAAGGAGGAAAAAATATTTGTAGATAAATGGCATGAAGGTTAGGGTGTGGCTGATGCTCCGATTTTGTACAAATCACCCTGACTTTTTGAAAGAGAAATGCCAACAAGATACGTTTTATTCTTTTCTCTTTTTAACATTTCTCTTTAATTTTTTATGACATGGATTCATTTTTTTACTGATTCTACACTTATCTAAAATAACTATTTGGTTATATTTTAAATATTAAATTTAAAAAACTTTTGTTGTCTACGTTTTGTAAGTTTTTATAAGTAAAACAAAAGATAAATATGAAATTAATACAAATCACATGGATTAGCATGTGTTTTCAAATTGATTGTTTTATTGTCATAATGTAATGATATACAGTTTTCCAAACCTATTTATACAAAGGAAATTATCTAACAGGACCTTTGCTTATAGTAGTTGAGTTATTCTGGTATATTGTACATATATGCATAAATTTTTAATGAATAAAATTCACAAGGTGAGTTCAATTTCTTAAGTATACAATACGTTTCAAAAGATCCTTACTCTTTAATAAAGATTTGGTTCTAGGACAATATTCTTCCGTAAGAGAATCCCCTTTCTATACTAAAAAAAAACTTATCTATATAAACTTATAATATAAATAATACATATGAATTAGGGTTTTAAATAGATATTTAATCAAAAAATTTTGATACATGTATATTTTCATTATAGTTAGTCTTAAATTTACAATTTAGAGACATTTATTGGACTCAAACACATTTTTTTTAAAATACAAAATCATTTTTAAGAAGACAAATGCTACGGAGAGTTCTAAAATTATATGTTATATATTTTTACCATATTTAAACATTTCTCGAACATTTCATGAACTTTAAATCTGGGATCTATCAATTTACTGTTAGTGTACCTATAAATTGAAATTGTCCATTCTTGTAGATATTTGATATGAGATGTGAACATTATGTGATCAGAGACACTTAATTTCAATTTTTTTTTTGTTAAAATATTTGCATGTCTTACTCATTGAAACAACTATTAATATCATGGACTTAGAGTCATATTCTTTCCCTTTGCAGATTTTATTATGATATGCTCTGGAAAATATCAGTAGATTATAAGAAAATGCATATAATTTAATAAGAGATAACCATAATGAATTAGATTAGAAAACTTTTTATTAATTTATGAGAATGCGTTTCGCTAATTGATCTAATTTATGTGGAATTAAACATGATTTTTTTCCCGTTCGTAAACGACTGGATGTATTTTTTATCTATGGGATCTTCTAATGACAATAAAAGCTACTGTCGTTATGATTTATGTTCCAATGTTTTTAGCTCTTAATATTTTTATGTATGTTGGGAGAAGAGCCTCGAATCCATTAATAAATGTTTTTTTTTTTTCAAAAATGCATATAGAGTAGTTGAAATATAATACATTAAATCATGATTGATTTAGACACTATTGAGTAATTATTTGTATAAATTACAATAAATTTCACATGAATAGTACTTATCTAGATATATGCAATTTAAGGTGCTAACAGTATATATAACCAATAGGAACAATAATATAACACCCAATAACAAAGCTTAACTCAATAGATAAAAAATGAACCACCTAATTAAGGATCGTATTGTAATTTTTTTGGAATTAATTAATTATCTAAGGGACATAATTGGAAGTATACGTTTTCCATAGGAGGATATGTAAATATTATCATATTCTTATGGAAAACATAAATTTTAATCATGTTTTTTTTCAGATAAAATAAATTTTGACCTTTTTTTGCAAAAAAAAAAAATATTTTTGTACAAATTTGCTACCCCCTTGGCCTCCCTGCCTCGCCGAATCTGTTCATAGTATTGATATAATTAAACATTTCTACCTTTCAAAAAATTTAAAAGGTCTTGTTTCAATAAAATTCAAATTGTCTTGAGAAAAATATTGCCACAAAAAGGGAATTTTTTGGGGACGTCAATTGAGTCATTGCAATACTTTCCTTTTCTTTCATAAAACCTATTGTTGCAAGGAATGATTTTGTATTATATTAAAGTATAAAGAGGCCTTAAAAGTACCACACTAAGGTATGTAGTGCATAAGAACATAGGACGACATAGCAATACGAATCTTAAATAGGCGAAAACGATATTTCAAGACCTTTCAAAGGAAAATGTATTTTTGGGTGGGGCAAATACATATAATGTTAATATGACTAAGCCCAGCTGGATTTATATCAAAGAACCCGGTTTTGGGGGTATTTTGCCAGAGTAAAATTAAAATATTTGCTTTAGTTTCTACTTTTTTTTGTATACTTATCTATGTCTTAGGCATTTACGATTTATTTATATGCGTTTGTTGTCAGTTATTATCAAACTATTGAACACAAAGCTTATTTATAATTTCGCTTTGAGTATTATCTGTACTATAACATATTTATTCCTGGAGCATGGATTACTAACCTTCTTCACGTACTTATGAAAGACCATCTGATGAGCTATCATTTAATCTATAATTAATTATTATTTTACAAGGAATTATGTTACTTTAAGATCAAAGTTACTCATACAAGTATTCAAGAATTTTATTCATATCACCGGGAAAGAATAAATCGAAATCAAATGATTACTTCCTGGAAAAACTTCATATTTATGTCTTACTTTAAAAAACAGGCAATGGCTACAAGTGGATGTGGAGTTAATATTAGTCTCAATCAAAAGAAAAGGTGGGTACATTAGGGGCAACCCAGGTAGCTACCCATAAAAACCCTGGTTTATTTGCACATGAAAAAATATTTTTTTTTTTGAAATTTTATTTAAATGAACTAAGTGAATAATTATACTCCTTATGTTTGTGCTTTTCACCATCATCCTATATTAGTATTATTACATTAGAACTTTGTCCTATATTTTCCGTTAATAAGTTTCTGTGGAGTATTCATTAATAATAACAAGCTTAGAAATATTTATACAGAAGAAGAAAAAAACATAAATAAGTATATACTGGACTTATTTTCAATGTTACAAAATTAAAAGACGCCAAATATAAATCCTAAAAGCACGATTTTAATTACATATTTTAGCATTGTCATCGTTAAAAGTCTCAAGACACTTTTCTTCTTCTAAGGACTCTGTTATCTTTAACAAACATTTCTCTCTTGCAAATGTAAAAACGTTGTTTAACTATGAATGTTATTTAATTATGAAAGAAAATTGTTTTTTTCTATGTTCTATGTAATTTATTTCTATAAAGACATCACTTTTCTCATCGCTAAAATTGCTTTAGATTGAATATCCCATAAAAGGAAGCCCTTATACTTTATCTTTTAATATTAATTATTTCTACATAATCGATTGAAAAGTTTAAAATGAAAGTAAACTACTCATTTAGCGTGTTAGAGTACACTAAGAACATTTTTTATCGTAGTTTATGAAATAAATGACAATTTGATTCAAAAATAGCATTTGGATCTATGGGTTCAGTAATAACTTGGAGAAAAGGAGTTCAAAAAAGAAAAATACATCTGTTTGTACTGCCTTTATTCACGCACACAATTTTAAATTTCCAAACTGTAAACTAAAAGTACCGCTCTATTTGAGCAAATATAAAAGGTTTTTTATATTTATACATGGAAATATGTAAATGTAAATTTTTTTTTGTTAAATAACATAATCCAGATATGTGAAAAAAAATATTTAGGGCATTGCTATTTTCTTCAAATTCTATAGTTTTTTTTAGATATATCATAACTAGTTGTTGATTGAATTAAAATCTTTTTTTTTTTTTAAATAAAAAGTTGTCCATTTTACATACATAGTTTCACTTTCTTTATTTTTAATTTATTTCACTAAAATGTCGAATTTATTTATCATAATAGAAATTAACCTCCTTGTGTTAATGTACGTATATTTTTTTTATAATGATCATTGGCTAGATAGGTTTACAATACAATGCATGACTCATTTACTCTAGAGGAATGTCTATTTGTAAATTGTAAATTTGTTCGTAAATCAAAGTATCTGTAATTTAAGGTATCGCTGTATTAATTAGTTCCCCCAGGTAAAATTTGGAAATAAAATGCAAGTAATTTAGAGTCTGCAAAATATAGTACCTATGCTCTTTCTACCTCTTTTCAATGTGATTGATTTAATGAGTTGTGCAAATATGTATTATTATATAAATAAGTAAGGTTCTTTTTTTTTTTTGCTAAATAGGCACATATGCCTTATAATTTGATTACTATAATAATACCTGTACGCATGTACTATTATATATAGCTCATTATATGTATGTTATCAACAGGTGTTACTTTCAAGTCAATTTAGTAATTGATATGTAATATTACAAGATCTTGCTGTAATTTAAAATGACTGTTGGCAAACATTCATTATCAAATTCTATGGATTATAGATGCATTGATATGTTACATACTTCCATGAGCAAAGAATACCGGGATATTTGCATTTAATTTTTTGGGGATTCTGACAGGGGTAAATGTTGTTGTTTTTAAGTTGCCACTACCATCACTGACATTTGTACTAAATTACACGTCAAAATATTGATTCATGTTTGAAATAAGCACAGGTAAAATTGAAATTTTCGTTTTTTAAAATATCTGAAAGATGATGACTAAAATTCAATTTAGAGAAATCTTGTTGAATCTGTTATTGTTCCATAGTTATTGACTTAATATAATTTTGTTTTGAAATTTGGAAAAAATGCTGGCATATGATCACTACATCGGTGAAGGGGGAGGGGAGATACATTGAGGAGTATGAAATGAATTTTGATGATTAAATCAATATTTTCGCCTATAGATATATATAGCCAATTAAAGCTTTCTAACGTGTGAGGAAATTTCTTCACAAGGATCTAAGGCAATTATTTTCTATTAATATAAATATTATATACAAGTACAGAAATGTTGTTATCATTTATTTTCGAACCCAGAATTTAGAAAGCTGTAGCCTATTGCAACTTTTATTTCTGTGATAGTTAATTAACAAGACATTAAAATTAAGGTGTAGTAACAAGATCAATATATGCTTAATAATAGAGTTCTTAAAATATATTTAGATATTCATTTTAAAATTATGTTAGCATGCTTTACTCGTTAGCAAATTTTCCTAGAACCCCTTTCTAGCATTGAGCATCAGAGTAGTAAACAATATTTTTTAATGATCCCTTAACACTCTAATAAATCTGTTCTATATATGTAAAAAAGTAACTTCAAATTGATGTTATTCATTTAAAACTGATTTTGTTCAAGTTTTTGTTTTTTGTTTTTTCATGAAATAAATTTGATGGTTTTACATAGTAGCTAAAGTGCTATTAACTAAGTTCATAAAAAAAATTGATTAAAAAAGTTTTATATTCTCTTTTTTTAAGAGAAAGCATTTATGTTTGCTCCATTAAGGATTTTAATATAGGCCTTGTCTCAGCATGCTGTACACATAAAAAAATATATTTAACAAACTAATAAGAGAGAGAAAAAGAGAAGTGAACTGAATGGGAGACATCTTACTTTAAATTCGTTGCATTTAAATAAGGGGGAAATGAGTATATATTTATTTTAATTAATGGAATGGAAACATGAGCTTTCATCTGTTGATGAAAAATCTTATAAAGGATTATGAAAAGCGGAAGCCTATATATTTTTCAGTATATTAAGTATGGTAGTATTTTTTTCCTCTGTTATCATTAACCTATTTGATTTAAATGTACGAGAGAAGGATTCAAATATTTCAGTATTCAAAATAGTTTATTAGACCTTATGATTTGGAAAAATAATAAAATAAAACATTTAACTAAATAATGACACTTTTTTTATATCCTTTTGTAATGTCTTTAAAAAGGATAAGACGATGAAAAATAAAAATCCTTCTTAGATTTTATTTACCTACGTAAATAGTTACTTTACAAAAGTTAACTGTGTAAAAACTTGTTTCTTTTTTTTTTTGCTATAATAGTAGACCTATATAAAAAAGAACATAAGAATAGGTAGAGTGTGTAATTACTTAGTCACATGCCTGGAAGCTAAACTTTTTGTATAATGCATTTTAATTTTCTAATTGCAAAAATAAATAACAAATGTTATATAAAGTTCATCGTGAGGTTTTTTTTTTTCATTTACCTAATTTATACCATCCCTATCTAGATTATATAATTATATTTTGACAAATTGACCAATAATATGTAAGCAAATTATTATACATAGGGCTCTGTCATGCTGATAAATTAAAGTGTTTCTTTACGAAACAATAATACACCCCTGATTATTTGCCATAAATAGCGTCAGATATGGAGTGAGTCGCAAATCTTTATATAAAAAAATCTAACATAATATATACTATTAGGGAGAACAAACTTGGTTGTCACACAATGTAGGTATGTATAGAGTGTAAATCTCAAGCTCAAAAAACATTTTCTTCATCAGAGCCCGTCTAATTATGAAAATATAATTATAGTTTTATTTTAATTATTTTCCATTGTATGTACAACTAATATAAAATATTAAATGACTAATCAAGAATTTGAATTAAGTAAATTACTTAATCACAACATAAAACAGAGCATGAATATGATTAATTACTTCAAATAAGCAGCCTCGATGCCTCAAATCCGACAGCAAGGAGAAAAAAAATGCGATAGCCTATCAGTTTTTATTAAGTGCATTAAACTTATATTAAACAATAATTTCTATCAGCATATTTATATCATATAATACGAGAGTATGGGTTGTGAATTTATATACTATCTTGAGTATCACTCAATAAAAAAAAGTATAATGAAATCAAAAACTTATATATGATGAGATCTGAAAAAGTTTTTTGTTTTATTTCAGCCCATTTTCTATGTATGAAATAATAAAAAAAAAACATCTTTGTATATCACAAAAAAAACTTGTATCATAATACAATTGACATTTATTCTTGTTGAATTGTAATAAAATGTTTTATGATATCCTCATATCATGTTTTTATAGGTTAATATATAGAATGTATTTTTTTTAAAATAGCATAATTATTTGCAGATGCTTTAATCTACAAAGTTTAAATATAACATACAATTACTTAAAATTGATCATAATTTATGTCAGTGAAATAGTTTTTAAGCTGAAGTTTCATAGAGTTTACTTGCAAATTTAATTCAGCAATGTGTACCCAATCAGAATTTGATCCATCTGAATTTTGTTATACTATGTAAATTTTTTCATTTCATGAACCATGATGTAATAAAATCAACAATTAATATGAGAAAAAACAAAAATTTGAGTTCATAAAACTACGGTTTACATTGGCATTCCAAATATATATATTTTAGGACAACATGTGTTAATAATTAGTTTTTATAATACCATATCAAATCATTTATACATTTGGAGTAGATCACTAAGTGCTATGTTCATAAAGATTGATTTTGGTTGATCCTACTACATAGAGTAGATTTAATAAAGAAACTATCATTTATGTATTCAATTTATAAGTTTAGCAATACCCATTTCTATGTTTGTCACAGAAATCCTTCTTGGCATTTGATGAAGATGTTGACATTAGCATGGAATTCACTAAGTATCTAGCTTCATTTTTGAAAAAAAATTTCTTGCACTTAGACTGCAGGTGTTTTTATGTACTATCAAAAAGATTTAAAAAAACTAATGCAAAGTTTCTCAAATATAAAAATGATTAAAAATAGCCACAAAAAATATTAATATCAAAAAAGGAGCAGAAAAGAGGCAAAAGTGGCTTTTTGCTCCCATGAGTAAACTGACCTTGATAGAGTTGATATACAACTATAATTACAGATTGTTGAATGAACCAAATTGAGGCATATGCTATATGCAGTTTGAGTGGCACAGTATGAAACCCCTACTTTAGCCTATAAATGCATTGAAGAATTCATTTCTGTGACATCACTGGATATATATGTGTGTAATTAGCAATAATTCAAGTATAAGCAGTTCAATACATAATATAATATATGCATAGAAAATAATTGTATAGCCAATTATTTTTCCATTTCGTTGAGCTCTTCCTTATCCCTTCTTCCCATACATGTACATAATTTCATTTCTTTTTATGTATGAACAATTGCAAAGTTCCATGTGTTCAATAGACAAAATAGAAAAAATTTAATTGATATACAGGGAAGCATTTGTCTGATATGGTATACTTAATTTATAAATGGTTTATAAGAGAATATAATTGAATAGACCATATAAGTTACTTATATGAACATGTACATTGTGATTATAAATTAATAGAAAAATAATCATGTGAGTTATGAAATGACAAAAAAAAAGGTTATTCAACCAATACTATTAATTCATGATGAAACCCCCATGGAAACACGTTTGACTTGTTCATTAATGTTTACAATTGAACGTTGGAAGGTATCAGGTCCTTTTCCTGTAGGTAAAATTGTAATGGGAGGAATTGTATGACATTACATATGTAAATACGTATGTATATCCATGAATGTTATTGTTTATACGTAATGCAAGGTCATTGCAGTCAAAAGGAAATAGGTATTATTCTCTTTGATATGGCCGCTTCATTCATTGCAAGGTTTGAATTTATTTGAAATGAATTCATTTCCATTGCTATTACATATGTTATATGTGTATACATTAATTAACCTTAAATTTCGGGATTACGTGCATATTTAATGAATGAATTGAAATGGAATGGCTCTTCTACTGCACAGTTTTAGTAGCAGTTAAAAATATAATTTGGGAAAAGTTATTATGTAACAAAACTGTTAAATACTTATTCAAATACTTTAATACACGAATTTATCTATGTACATATTTCATTTTTTATGTTTATAATTTGTAATGTTTGAAGATTATTTTTTAAAAATTCATTAGGAGTGTATAGTAGAAACCCATTATTTTGTAATATATATATATATATATATAACTCCAATAATATTACTCTATGTACATGGTAAAGAGTAATATTTATTTATATATTACAATATTACTTGACCAAAAGAATACAAAGTATTATAGAAAAATATTGTTATTAAATCTAAGAATTTTTTGTCAAAATGTGCTATGCAAAAAATGTATTTTATGAAGAAAAAAAAGATAATATTTTTTTCAATTTATCTGTTTCTAGACTTTTTGAAATTATCATCTATTTATATCCTTAATCTAAAAAAAATGAAATAATATAAAGTAAGGTAATACTCTTGCTTTTAAGGACATAATGACTAATAAAATGAAATTACTTTTCAATTGAGTCATATGTTTTTGTATTTTTTTTTTTTTTTTCATTTTGAGGCCTTAATTTCATTATTTACATTTCATTTGAGGAAATGCTCGAGGAAAGAGTGCTTCTTGTCCAGAACTTGTTCATCATTCTGAAAGACTGTAAGAGCCTGATCATCCTTAAGTTTGCCAACAAACTTGGGGTTCTTTCAAATAATCAGCCCCAAATTCATATTGGCTATATATGTAGGCGTATAAATTTTATTTATTTATATAAGTAAAGGAACAAGAGTGGATTCAGAAAATTGGAAATTTTAAAGGGTTCATAAAAGATTTTTGGTGGGCCGTTAAAGGTCTTAGGATCGTAGTTTGCCCACCCTTGTTCCAGAAGAAGAAATGGCTGTTGTAGCTTAAGCCTCATTCAATTTTGAAAAAAAAATACATTTATTCAAATTTTAGACTCTGTCCTGTTGAAGTCATATTACACTCAATAATAATTAACTTAATTTGTAGCTCATATCCTGAAATTATCTCCTTCAAACTTTTATGAGAATATTTTGGTAAGAGTTTCTTCTCCAATATTCATTTTAATATGTGGATAGTGATTATTTATAATTTATACATTACAAGTGTATAAATTTATGCACATAGATTTACAGAGATACATTTAAACGTTAAGTACAAGTATGTATAAAATACTCATTTCTCAAGTATACTTGCGTTTAGACACACACACAACATATTTTTTATTTTTTTTTCAAATACAGATAAATGATTCCTTGAAAGAAAAATATATGTACATACATTGTACAAATAATCAAGAAAATATTCAAGAAAAAAGTAAATGAACATAATTGGTTGGGTTTTTTTATTTTTTCACTATGCACTCAATTAATCAGATTAAAGTAAATGATTAATTAAGTTTAGATTTTCTAAGAATAACAATAATAAATGTACTTTTAGATAATGATTTCTAAACACATTTAAAAAGTATAATGCATCATAAAGTAAGGATCAAATTATATCTAAGTGCCTTTTGGTTGAAACAAAAAAGGTAGTTTTTTTTGTTCACTTTTTTGCATCATTTTATAAATATAAATATTTCAAATATATTTTTAAGGTGTTGGTGTTGTTTTGTTATCGATTTACATAAAGGGTTTGCACTTTTTGAGTGAATGCAAATGGATCTTCTAGATTTTTTTTTAGTAATATTATTTAATGACATTCATTGTCAGTTAGACATATCTAAAAATTAATTAATTGATTATATGAAATTACTTAAGATCCTAACTTGATAATAATGATATATATATATATATATATGCATCAGCTTCTCCTTAATTTAAGAATAATAGTTATATTTAATTTTGCGAATTTAATCAATATAAAAGAAGTTTCCAGTATAACTTTAATGGGAAACTTTATTTTTGAAATATTTATAACTTGTTCAAATCATTATGTAAGTATATATGCACATGATAGTTGTACTCGGTAATCCTCATTTCACCAACAAAAAATAACTGAATTGTTAATTTTGTATAAATTTGAAGTACTTTTATAGTAGTTCGTAGACTGTTAACTTTTGAAAACCAATTTAGCTTTTTAAGAGTTACAACCTCTGTAGGTAAATTTGTGTCCCTCAATTAGCCATCAAATCAAAGTTGTATATGCTCCAAAAAATGTCTTACCTACCGCCACCTTCTTTTATTTATTGTCAACTATTTTTCAAACCAATTTTTTGAATGTGTATTATATGTACTTATAAGGGAATATTAAATCAACAGCGAGTAGCCTACAAAACAGGTTACAACTTTGTATAATTCTTTTTTCTTATTTACAAGTTAGAATAAGTTGAAACATCAGCTGGTTGACTAGTTGACTTTGTTTGGAACATCAAATTTGATAACCTCGTGTATGTACGAAATTTTTACTCAGGAAAAGTTGCTTAAAAATGACTTTCTTTAGTTTTAATTAGAGTACGGAGGCTCTTTTTGACCATAATACTAGCTTTGAGTTTTTTACCCATTCATTGGCTGCTATTAGCAAGTCTTTAATGGTTCTAAAGATAATCATTGTTGCATGGTATCAATTAGGTATGGCAAGTAAGGTAATCATCATACTTTGATCTCTAGACAACATTTTAATCAACCAAATTTTATGTAAATTCAATGTGTGTATATTTTAGCTACGTTCCTGGTATTTTCCATACCTTAGCTTTAACTGAACTGACGCCACCTTAATTATAATTAAGGTTTCTTTTCGTCCAATCAAGAGGTGATAATTCAGTCGAGAAAGGAAAGGGACAGTGAGACTTACATTTACCCAGAGTAGGACTTTGATCTCAACAAACTCTAAATAGGTATCAGTTAATAGGAATAAATTAAAAATCCGTCTGACATATTCTTGAACTTCCAACAGACATTTTTGTTGCTCAATAGCACTGAAAATAGTTCAAGAAGTGATCGTAGTTAAGTTATACTTTCGCAGTTTAAAAAAAAAGCTATTCATGATAGATTTTTATCAATATTATACAAAAATTATAAGTTGTATGTATTATGAATTTTTTTATCTTTCAGGAGATTTTTTTTCCGAAGAAATCAGGGGACATTAAGTATATGAAATGTAATCTTTGTAATATTATTATATATATATATATATGTACAGATTAAAATTGAATAGAATTAGCACATTCAATATACAAATTTTATGATTTTTGTTATAGTTTTCCGTATGATCTCATCTATAGAATTATAGCAACTAAAACCTCTCTATAAAAGAGCATTGTCAATTTGTTATCGTATGACACTTATAATCAATTTTATTTTAGCTATGCCTTAATGTACTACATCAAACAATTATTTTCTCCCAGTTCCCGCACAAAGACTTACTATAGAGTAGATGGGAGGATCCGTGCTTTGGACACAAATAAAATACATAAATACATATTAAGTCTCTATGAAGAATAATTCCCAAGTGTTTCTTGGTAGACATTTCTATTAAGTTTCTATTTATAATTAAAAAAGTGGAAACAATTTAATCATTTATGTCAAGCAGTATGAGTAAAAAAAAATATTTTATTTTCTCATGTAATGGTATTTACTCTTATCTTACTTCTATAAATGATGCAATACCATAACTCTTTTGCCATATCATTTTTCACTCTGCTTTTGATTATTAACAATTTAATGCATTTGTTTCATTTTATCATGATTGTGAAAATATTATTTTATTTTATTTTGACTCGGTATTATTTGTTGTGTTTTTTGGATTTAAAACATTAAAAAATTGATCTTGATGTGTTTTAAGAAAAAAAAAAGTATAAAATTAAAGTTTTAATGAGAAAAGTGTCATTGTGCATTTATATGTCTAGGAATTCTAAGCTATTCCTTCCACCAATTTTTTTTATTATTTTTTTTCCATGGAATTATTACTAAGAACAATAAATTCAAGTTATAAAAGTATTGACAAAGAACGTAACAATAAGTATATGTGCTGTCATAGCCATAAGTCTTTGTCCACTTTCTTGAAGAAAAAGGGACTTGAACCAAACTTACAAACTTTAATAAATAAAAAAGCTAAGCGTATCTAAATGCTTTAATCCAAGGGTCTACAATCTGTTACGATTTTTATAATACCATATCAAATCATTTATACATTTGGAGTAGATCACTAAGTGCTATGTTCATAAAAATTTACTTTGGTTGATCCTACTACATAGAGTAGATTTAATAAAGAAACTATCATTTATGTATTCAATTTATAAGTTTAGCAATACCCATTTCTATGTTTGTCACATAAATCTTTCTTGGCATTTGATGAAGAGGCTCAGCAGTAAGTCTTGACATTAGCATGGAATTCACTAAGTATTTAGCTTCATTTTTGAAAAAGTTTTTCTTGTACTTAGACTGTAGGTGTTTTTATGTACTATCAAAAAGATTTAAAAAAACTAATGCAAAGTTTCTCAAATATAAAAATGATTAAAAATAGCCACAAAAAATATTAATATCAAAAAAGGAGCAGAAAAGAGGCAAAAGTGGCTTTTTGCTCCCATGAGTAACCTGACCTTGCTAGAGTTAGTAGATAATTATATTGTCAAATTGTTTGGTGGACTAAACCATGCATATTCAAGGGCCCTAGTTTGAATACTTCTTATTTTAACAATTAATTTGTAAATAATATTCCTCCAGACATATTATTTTTTGATGATTTTTAATCAATCATCTTTTCATTCTGGTACAACAATTTCTTACTTATATGTATAATGGCGTTTTTCATTGATAGTTGAAAGATGATTTCAAAATTATTACAAACACTTTTGAACAGGTGGAATTTTTTCTTGTAATTTATTGCCGAATGATTACACCTTGAATCTTTTTGACACTCATATATACATATAACAAGACAAAGGATGTTTTTATTTTTTTATTACCTATAGGTTTTTTCTCAAAATGATCGTAAATACGAAGAAGATAAAATGAATGAAGACTTACTAACCATGACTGTATCTATAATATACATATTTATTATACATATATTTACATAATATAAATAAATTAAATTAAGAATGTATATGATCCATTACATGTTTGTACACCAAAAGTTAATTCAATTGTTCAGGGTAGTGGAAAATATCAAACTGATCCTAGGATCTACATACGTATATATGTATGTAATACGAAAAGAACAGATTATTCCAGTCTAAATTTTATTTAGAAGGGCATTGTAATAGTAATTAATTAACCTTCATTTGCCTATTTTACATTTGTTTTGAACAAAATCCTAGGTCAGAGGAGAAAATCAGTAGCCTATGGTCTATGTGCATAGAAACTGAAGAACATTTATTTCTCGGTGTAAACATTTATTTTACTTGGATTTGGCGCGAGTCCCCACACAAAAAATAAAACTACATACATAAAGGATTTTTGTCACTATGTCTTAATAAGACATACTGACCTTATTTTTCAAGATAGATACCTCCATCATTTTTTTTTTTTTTTTTTTTTTTTTGCCAGATAGTAAAATTATGTAGAGAATCTTTTTGTATTAAATAAGTTTATACAGAAATATCAAGAGTTTAAACATAAAATGAAATGAAAAACAGAATTTACGGATGCCTATAATACTTCCTGAGACAGAAAAAAAGTAACCTAAGTCCTTTGCAGTGTCTTAAATGGATCTCATGCTGAAATCAGCTCAATACATTTAGTAGTTTTGGAGTCTATCATATAGACTGACAGAAGTCTACAAATATATAATAGACAGTTGATTAAGAGCTCAGATAAGATGAAGCGGGGTATATTACAACCAATTTATTCGTCGGGAGAGAGGAAAAGAGCCCTACAGCATATTTAAATAGTAATAGAAACTGTTTCATTAGATTTTCATTAACAATAAAAAATGTTGAATAAAACATTTTCACATGACGTCATTATTCTGTAAGTTTACCATTTAGAGGTATAAACAATCAAATTTTATAGGAATAAATAGCCTTGCTCCTATTTGCACAAAAAAATTGTTTTGTTCATTTTCATTTTTAGAACCATTTTGTTTCAATAGAGAGCAATGAAATTTTGATCAAGGCTGTAATCTTCAGGCATTATTCCTTTTAACCATTTAAGACTCCAGATGTCAATTTTGAAACTCAATGATCAAGGTTTAGTCTACCACATTATTTTTAATTGAAGTTCTAAAATGTAACTAGATAGATAATAAAAAAAATCGTCTATCACAGAATATGATGATTTTTTAGTAATGATGCTCTTATGTTTGAGAAAAGAATGTGTGCCAAATTTAAGTACATTAAAATCAGTCATTCATGAGATATAGGCACTTCATTGAATTTATATTTTCTTATTTAATCACAATAGTGTATAAAAAGTCGATCAAACGTAGTAGAGTAAGTAGGCCTGAAACTGTCTGAAATTCGGCAAAGATTTTTGTTTCAACCATACAGTGAATACCAAACAAGTACAGAATGCTGATCATAAATTCATGCATTTTCCCAGCCCCCTCCCCTAACTAATAGTTCAATGACTTTCATAATTAAAGAAATGTAAAAAAAAATATTCTATAAGCATAATTACAATTACCTATGATGTAACATAAGAGTCTTAAGCGTTAAAAGGTGTTTATTGATGATGCAGATAACATATTTGAACATATGTAAATATGTTGATTATAGAAAAATATTTGATTCGTTAATTAAACTGCAATACTTATTATAACAGGAGGGTAAGAAGGAGAGATTGGGAATAATTGCAACACTTTGTGTTCTTGGCTCCATTTCTCAAAGTGATTTGATTTTAACAAGCCAAGATTTAACACAATATACCTACATCCGTTTGCTAATATTTTAATTTATTTATATATTACATGAGTCAGCACTTTTTTGCACAAATTGCACTTGTATGCGATCTGTCAAATGTTGCAACTGTTCGTTATGTCTCTACATACAGCGAACAATGCACTCATTTTTGAATTGATGATATTAATTAATCGGAAGAGAATCAATAATTCATAGGATGTAACTTATATAATATTTAAAACAATAAAAAAAAACTTCATTTCGATTGCACAAAATAGTTTTCAGGTTCAAAAAATTACTTTTAATTTTCAAAAAAATCAGTATTTATGTAGATATTGGAGGAAACAAAGTGGGTTCCACAATCTCTACTCTTGCAACTGTCCCTGATCTCCCCTATAGATATTTATATCAATGTAAACGCGACTTCAAGTCGAATGTCAATCTATTTATAAATTTGTTGACGTAAATATTTGTATAAAAACTATGTTGGTATGCGCTCATTTATTTACCTCTAAGTATCTATGGGAAAATTATGTATACATATACTACATATATTTTGTACATACAGCTATGAATTTATTTTATCAAAGCAATGCTTCAAAGAAAAATGTGTAATACATCTCTTGAATATAGGAATGTGTGTTTGAACTAACATACGTGTATTCATTTTTTTATACAATTGAGTATACAAATAGTAATTATCAAATTTAATAAATTCAAATAGTGTTTACATACACAAAGGATCAATTAATATATTCAACTTGTTGATAAACCGTTAATGTGAAGAACAGCACAGATGATAAAAATTGACTAAGTAGAGTGTAAACTGATTTTGATCCCTTGTTTTTCCTTTCTCTTAGATAGTTTCTTAACATCGTAACAGGTACATCAATAATATGATTATTCAAGGGTTTTGCTTTTCTTTCATCAAAAAAATATTTACGATAGTATTTTTTTTTACCCCATGCATTTCATAAAATATAATTAGATTCTACTCAGAATCTGTTAATTAAAATGAGCAGTTAGAATATTATTGTCTATCAAATTTCTTACACTACACAGAGGATCTATAAATGTATTCAACTTTTTGGTACGCATTTCATAAGTGGGAGCATGAAGCAACTCTAGTCTGACAGGGTGTTATAATATTTTCAAAAAGTTTCCTTATTAAAAAAAGAAGGATAAAAAATTATATTTTTTTAATTATTCCCTTTTTCCATAATGTGGAAATTTTGAGGGATCAGAGGAACAAAAAAGGACCAAGACTATTCTCCAAAACCCCATCACAAGAGATGAAGCCTCTCTAATTTCCCCATTTTGAACAAAATCCATGATTTACACCTCTTTAAGCATACTTATGTAGCTATTACAAATTTCATTATTTAAAAAGAAATGCTATTCTAATTAATTTAGAACAACGTATGTAGTTTTAAAAGCTATTTGATATGGACTCATAGGCGGATTCTCATAGCATTTGAAACAATTTTGTTCGTTATTTTATACAACTTTGTTTAATAAGAGAATATTAAAATAAAAAAAGAGTTTCAAAGTATGTACATACATTGTAAATTGTCATTATTGAGGACTATGAACATTATGGTTCTAATTTTGGAGCACAAAAACGAGCAATAAATTGCATGGATTGTATTAGCCTAATGATACATTTCCTATACATACATGTGCACAGACAGACATAAATTATAGATATTGTTAGAGGAGTAAACAAAGTGATAATTGACTATGTAGAAAATCGTTCGGATGTGCTGCAACCGCAAATTGACATTTTTTTTAAAGACTATGCTTGTACAAATGTACACTTACTTATCGAAAATATAGTTAACTATGTCTTATTCTTTTTTTAGAATAGAGATGAATGAATGTGTGTAAAAAAATTTTTTACATCATACCTATTTCTATTTATTTGCGAATTGTAATTTTAAAAGGATTAAATTGAATTTGCTTCTTTTTTTCTTTATTTTTTCTCTAAGTACAAGACTTACTTAGACTTTTCATCCATGAAATGATTGTTTATCAAATGAGTTTACAACTTTATTCCTTTGAGGAACAGCCAAGGAATTTCATTTTTTTTTTTATTGTAGGACTTTAAATGTAATTTATCAAACCCTATGGCTACTTTTTTTCAACAACAAAAATTCAAGCAAAATTCAAGTATAGACATTTATGCATCTCAATCAATTGTGCACCAAGAATATTAGTATTCAACCTACTACGGAACAACTCTATAACCATTTTTAGAAACATGACTAAAAAAAGGGTTATATTTAAATTAAAAAAAACATTTCTTAAAGTTATTTAAAAAAACAACGAGAAAAAAAATGTGTAAGTACCTAACATATGATGATGATAGGGGTATAAATCTGAACATAGTGTGGAAGAAACATCATTTATCTTATAAAAAAGTTGATAAAAAATATTAAATTAAAAATGGTGAGAATTACAACTTTGCGTATAGGTATTCATAATTATACACATTTTTATACAAATAACAAATACTTAAAATAAGATGATTAAAGGAACGATGAATAATTATGATTTCGGTACTAATTTTATGTTTAATAATATTTATTGACTTTATTTTATTCAAATTTGATTTAATTTACTTCTAATGAAATTTGTAATTGAATTAATATAAAAGTAATCTGATTTCGATAACTAATATTGATAAATGAAAGTAAAAAGTATTTGATGGATATGATTTACTACAAAATATTAAGTACATACATATGGTAAATATTCTACCTTGTACACACTACATACAGGTAAGCATATATATTTATGTATTCAGTAAATTTGTTGCAAAACTATTAATTCGTTGATTTCAATGAGCCTGACAATCAATTTAGACTAAAGTGTATTTATAAAAATCTACATCTAATAAATTTTGAGTAGATTTTTAACACAGTAATTAAGAATCGGTTCCAATGTATGAGATATATGTAGATTCCCTAGTTATTTTAAATCTATTTTTTGATGCTAAAATCCAATTAACATTAAGTATTAGTAATTAAAATATGTACGTCACTGAAGCAATTGAATTGTCTCTATCATCAGGGTTTTTCAAACTGGGAGCGGCTCAAGGGAAGGTGGTGTGGTGTCATTTTGAACTAGTAGACCGAAACATTATTATAAAAATTAAATATCTACTTTTGTTTTAACTAGGCATGAGGTACATTTCAAAAAGTTTGAGAAACACTAAATAGTCTATAATACGATAATTCTTAATTCTCTTTAGGCTGAAGAATTAAGAGTTATGTTAAGCCTGGAATTTTGACTGAACTTAGAATACGGAATCGATGCCAGTCTATGTATATACTATCTAGAAAAGAAATTATGAATCCAGATTGCCCTATTTTTCAGGAATCGTCTGAGCCTCACATTTCTACTTCATCTTATATTTATATTACAACGCCTTATTCTAAGTGCTACCCAATTTCCTTCCACCAACACCCCGTATTCAATCTGTTAATTTGACTGTGTTGTGTATTAGCAAACCATATTGTTTAATTATATATCTTTATTGAAACACTGCATTCTAGAGCAAAAATATATCTATTAGTATTGATTTGAGTCTATGTAAAACCAAAAGGAGATTTCTCTCCTCTATAGGTTATTTTCATGTGCCTTAGACCCATAAAGTGTTTCTATAAGAATTTTCTATTGTAGTAGATTTTTGTATTATTAAAAATAGCTTTACATAACTCTGTCATTACTCTTGCTAGATACTAGAATAGTAATCAATCAACCCTATGAGTAACTATATTAGAAATAAAGCATTTTCACTGACGTCATAGATTGCATAGTAAATTGAAAGTCATGCCATGTTAAATGCAATGTTGTTGAAATAATTATAAGCCAAATCAACGAATTACCATAGAAAATTTAGGATATATCATCTAATAGCTATTAAAAAATAAACTCTTTTATATATTATTATTAATACAATGGATTAAGGGTTTATATATTTTTTAAATTGATTGTTTATGCCTCAAAGGCTCTATGACGTCACGTCAAAACGCTCTATATATTATATATATACAGCATAGGTCTTCATAATTGTATAATACAAAATTGAAAGAGTAGAAAAACACACATAAAAAGTGAGAGACATTGTACACCCTGATTTATAAATTCATTAAAATATAATTTCTTATGTATAATGTGCATATTACTTCTAGGAAAATTCATCGTAATTAAACTCGGCACTAGGATTTTAAAATAAATACATCATGTATTTTTCTTTTCTTTTCAGCATTGCTAGATCATAGTACTATTCCTTGATTTAAATATCTTGATATACTAATATTCAGGATTTCAAAGAATTATTTCCTATTACAATAACAGTAGTCAATAATTTTTTTCTCCATTTGAGGTCTTTATTTATCAATCTAAATAAATAAAAGTGGAATAGCATTGCGAACTAAACAAATTCTTAAACTCTGGTTGTTACCAAATATTTTTAAAAAAGTCAATTATTTCGAAAATAAAAGCTCCAATTGTAGACTATAGGCTTTCAACTTCCTACCTAGAAAATAAGTAGGAAATCATTTTCCATATTTCAGTCAAGGAAGAGTAATATGATTCTGAAATATTCAACAAATAAGATTCTTAAAGTAGTTAGAGATGTGAAAATATAGCCAATTCTGATGAGCGGAAAAACCCCGACTGAGATGATGTAAGAAACATATTTTAAAACTGTGATACATTTTGTTAGCTGATATGTTGTCGACTCTTAAGTAAATGTGGAAATGCAGAAGCTGTTATTATTTTACTTGTCTTATTCCCAATAGAGTCTTTTATTTAGTCCATTTGAGCACATCGCTACGAAAATAGAGAAAGAAGTCATTATTCCCAATAAAATTAATATTTTCATTTCAATGGATATAATAAGACATTATCAACTCATTTGTAATGTCAACAGTTATATATTTAATGTTTAGATGTTCCTCTAATAGAATGATGACAGCTCTTAAAAAATACAAATATGTTACATAATACAGTTTACCAACTGAGACGATTTTAGAGTCAAAAAGGCTAGTCAAGAGGGCTCTTTTTTGACATATTATATTATAATACTATGATCAAAACTACTATACCTCTGACCGAGACTTTGAGGTATCGAGCCCAAGAATAGAAAAATGATAATGTTATTTTTAAACCAAAATGTTTTTGATCATAAAAACAAGACCAAGAACAGGACCAAGAAATTCAAAATATTGGATTTTGAGACCAAATTGCATCTTAAAAATACTAAAGCGTATTTCCTTTTTGTTTTTGTTTTTTTACTCAATATTGTCATGGCAAAAAGTAAACATAAATCCATGCATAGGTCTACTACCTATGTGTATATCTTAGTATTAGTATTTTCATTTCCTAATCCTTTATCTACTTATTCATTCATTCATTCATGATGTAAATTACGATTTAATCATTGCTCATTTATCATAATTAATAATTGAGTATAATTTTATTACAATTATATTATGTTACATATATGTATGTACTTATGTATGTATGTACAGATATGATTATATAGGTAGGTAAGTTGAAACATATGCATGGATGATCATTAAATGTCACGTGAGTAGTAATCAGAGATAATTATTTATCTCTATGTTAGTTGTTACCTATTTATTTATTTGCCTACATTAGTTAATACAAAATTATAAAGGCTATGCAAAAAAATCGCCCTTTTTTCATAATCCTCACAAAAAAAACCAAATAATAACCTACTTAGATATATATTTATTTTTTAATTGTGTAGAAGCATGTTCATTTCAGTTAAAAATATTTTTAGCTACATTCTCTATGCCATGTGTATATAGAGAAAAACACAGACAAAAAGACCCTTTTGTCCTTTAAAAATAATAGACTTTTAGTTATTTTATGTTTTTTTTTGTTTTTTTTTGTTTTTTTTTTGCACACAAAAAATCAGTGAGAGGAAAATTTATCGGTATCGTACATACTTTGTTATTTCCACAAGCGTGCGCTTAGCTTTGAAGATTTAATAGTTGACGAATTGTGTTTTGTATTTTGTCTAGTTAGTTAGTAGAGATTAATTTATGTTGAGTGATTTGAGGATGACTTATTACAGAGGATATGTCAAATTTTGCAATTTTGGATTGCTACTCCTATTGATGGATTTGGATGGGATGGAATTGAGGGATGGAAGTTTTAATGGACATCTAGGGAAAGAGTCTGAATATTATATTCTAGCTCCAAGAACTATTCGTCCACATTCTATTTATAAGGTTTGATACCCTACTTTGAAGTCCTTCTTCTTCATGCATAGATATCATGAGTCATGATTAAAAGTTATTTTTAAAACCTTGATATCTATGTATGTAGAGCTACTAATTACTTCTTTTAAAAAAATATGATTCTGTATGATTTGGCGCGTTCTTTTGTTTGTTTGTTTGTCTGTTACTGTTTTTTGCAGAATTTATTCGTTAATATAATAAGGTATAATCATAGATTTGATGCACAAAAGATTTTTAAAAATAGCACTCTTTACCTATGTATGTATATACAGTCGTGTTCCAAAATATTGACATCCCGCAATTTTTTTGCCATAAGCTTTACCCTAATTAAGAAGACTCACATACGACTGTAATTAATACACTTTTTTTCCCTTCCACTTGTATAAATAAATATAAACAGACATTAAATTCTTTGCTCACTTCAGTTTAAATAACAATAAAAAAATATTTACTCCTGTAAGTACGTTCTATCTTGAGTCATTTTTAGCCGATGATACCATAAAATAGCTCTTAATTTATATGTAGCTTATACTCTATTGAATAATTTTTATATAAGTTTGCTACAATTACTCGCCTGAGTCTCAAAGAACTTTGAAAATAACTTGTTATATTTCACAAGATTCTTCAGTTATTAGGAACTTGGTGAAAAGGACATATTAATTGCTCAACTGTAAACATTCTTTTAAAAATAGTTTTTGTAATAAACAATTATGAAATTTCATGGGGGAACCGAGTATGAAAAATTAGTTTTTTTTTTACCATTATCAATACAAAAGAAATGCTCTGTTGAATATATGGCCTTATTTTATATATCCGATAAGATTGATGGCGCAAAAAATGTACCAATCAACTAGAAATAACTAAAAGGTATTATTATTACATGAATGATTGGGAATTGTTACTCAAAAACGCTGAAATTGAACTTTGTGGTTATGATAGAGAATAAATTGTGATATGAAAGAGGCTTTAAAGTGTCATTCTACACATATGAAAGATGTTGATACTTTTAGATAAATCATTGAAATCTGAAGAAATAAACTCATATTTGCTGATTTTTAAATAAAAATGAGAGAATATTTTGGGACATGACTGTATTTAAAGATGAAAAAAATCATTATTTTTGTATATGATTCATTTATTGTAAAATTAAAATACAACCCTCTATAGCTATTATTTTAAAACAACTCAATCTACTTTCACTCACTTCTGATGGTTAATTTTGAAAATGAGAAAGGAGAAATTGTTGGACCTATGTACATACAAACATATTTTGTGTTTAATAATACGAGTGCATGTTTTACTATTATCCATAAAGTACGTTTTTATCCTGTAAATCTATAGTAGATTGCTTTTAGAGTGCTTGGAAAAAGTATAAAGGAAAAAATCATTAAATATACATAACCCAAAAAAAAAACATAATGCTATTAGCAGTGTACAAAAATATGAATTGCTTTGTGTATCTCCATTATAAGTAGAGAAGGAGGATATAGTGCTATGATTTTTAAATAAAGACCATGTTCTTTTATTAGGACTTTGCACAAATTAATATGCTGCTTCTGAGGATGCTATAATTTTGAGATCCTTTTCAAAATAATTATTTCTCCTACTACATAAAATAATGTATGTACATATTGTGTTCATGTATATTTTTAGTATTTAATAGAACCTATTTTTCTTTTATCTATATATTTCCTAACAATTCCTTCAAACTTTAAATTGATCTTACATATTATTTGAAGTTGTGTTGGCTTAAAGTCACTATTTATTACTATATGTGTGCAAAGAGCAGGAATTTCCAATGAGTCATTTAAAAGGTCATGAAAATAAAGTTTAATGAAGGCAAAGGATTATGTGAGAAGGTGATGTTATTTATTTTATTGCATTATGTTCATAAAGAAGGAGTCCAGGATCTGCTTGAAAAGAGTCTCTACTATGCAGTGTTTTCACATACGTCACAAAAAAACTGAAAGGAACATCATATTATTGAACGTGTTTTGTTGTAGGAGTTAAACAAAATGAACAAATCCTCAGAAATTTCCTCAAAACTTTATCGAATGACTTTAAAAATGAAACACAAAAAAATAAAATGTGCTAATTCTCAAGAGTTTTTATTCATTTAAAGTTTGATTGTTTGTCCCTCTTTAGTAGGGTTGACTTTCAGATTGAAGACATGTAAAAACGTTCTATTGAGATTGCAATAAAATATTTGAATTTCATTTACAATATTAAATGCTCCTTTTAAAGAATTTGTGAGGAAAGGCCTTGCTATACATAGATGTATGTATTTAGATTTATTTAAGTTGAAGAGATACAATTTGAAATATTTACAAATTGCTTCCCTTAAGCATACTAAATTATCACATGTATAGTTTTCTTTTTATATATGTATATAATATTTATTTTTCAAAAGGATTTTTATGGATCTTGTTAGAGAAAGTATTGAGTATTAGGGACAATATTATTATTTTAAATATTTCTATTTCTATAAAAATATTTAATAGAATTACTTACATATGTGCATATGTTCTTGTTTTCCGATATATGAAGCCTTTTTTGGCTTGCTCAATTTATAATTCAGAGCAACTAATAGATTGGAAAATATGGTAATATCATATTTTTATCATTGAATTATTAAATTACATATTCTTTCAATATCTACTATAGATTACTTCTTTTTTTTTTCAATTAATTATTTTGCCAAATATATAATTGAAAAAAAATCTAAGAATCAGTTAGTGGAAACGAATTACATTTATATATATAAAGAAATAAGTAAATTATTATGTGAAAGAATTCCTTATTTGTAACTGACATTATATGGAATGATGATTTATACATATATTTTTTCCATATGTACATATTTTGCCTACAAATAAATATTTTTTTCACTGCTTAAAAATCAATAAATGGAGTCAAACATGTCCTTAATTACAATTACAGTCGGACAAGAGTAAAGTTCAGGGACACATAAATTTAATATCATTTCTCCAAATTTAAGCAATTTTTTAAGATTACCTTCCATTAATTCCAAAAATATCTATTTAGCTATTAAAAATAATTTGTAGAACATAGATATTCCAGACATAAAATTGCCCTCCCCCTCCCCCTTCTGTACAGCTCATCCACGAACATAGACTTCATCATTTTACCGTTGTTTGAAAAAAAAAACCCCAAAAAAACTTATATTCAACTCCATGAGCAAAAGGAAAGAAAAATGACTCATTTAGTAGACTAAATATGCCTCAAATTTAATTATAACCCAAGTAAATAAAACTCCTAGACAAGGGATTTTCAGAGTATAGAAGACTGAGCCCCCCTCCCCCTTCATTCTTTTGTTAAAAATGTTTATATTTATAATTATTTTTTATGGATTGGTGCTTCCCCCTCCCATTTTTAAAACCGTTGTTCTAGACCATTGACAGATAGAGTTCAAGAGGAAAAAAAATGGTGATTTTGTTCTTTCTCTCTTTTTTTTTTGAACGAAAATTTTAATCTAGTTGCTTTGATATGAATCATGACAACGACACCAAGACAAGAACAAGAGTTTTTGGAATCCGGGCAAAAATGATCTCAAAATCTTTAAAAATTGATTTCAAGACCAAAACGAATTTGAACTTTGAACAAGAGGAACATGCTGTTGCTCTTAGTTGAATTAAACTGTATTTTTAATTTGTGCATATATCTCCTAGTAAATAACAATTATTTACATTTAGCAAAGTGCTAAAAGTGCGTATGTATGTTTTTTTGAAAATCAATGTTTCAATGTCATTTCGTCAATGAACACCATATTTTAGCACGTCATTCCTTGAAACGCGTCATTAAGGCAGAGTATTTTAATATATTTAACTCAAATATACAAAAATAATATCTTTTTTTCCTTAAAAAAGCCGAAAAATATAAATCCGTGTACAAAGGCATATATCTATGCATACATTTGGTATAAACATACATAAATGTTTATTCATTCCCAGAAATATCCCGAAGGAACCACAAAAATGAGACCCTTAATCAAATGTATGTGCACTTAAAATGTTATTACACTCGTAAATCTTCTTAAAAGATAAAGAAAGAAATATGTATCATGTGTTAGGAATTTTGGGAAATTAGATAAATAGATAGATAGATGGATAGATACTCGTCTTCAACGTTGTTTTTCTTCACGCGAATATATATATATATATTCTTACATGTAATAGATTGCTTCGTAAAACTTATCATAATGATACGCAGTTAAAATATTAGTTAAATAAAAAACTATTTAGTTTTTGACTCCACCAGAATTTAGAATTATTCATAGGGTATTGTTGTATGTTTTTTATACATTTGTTAGAATCAAGGATAATTTTTCCCAAAATGGTTCTGGATTTCATTACTATTCTTATACAAAATTAATTATTATTATACTTCATTTCCATTAATAAATAATTCTGATTCATCTTTTTGAGGCAATTAAAGAAAAAGTAAATCATAGATTTTTTTAATCATTATTTGAAAGGTCATTTCAGTGAGCTAAATGAAGTCTCATAAATCAAATAAAGGCTCTTGGCCTTGACCTAGAGTCTGCTTGTGTAACTGTGACACGTTATTTTGTACAATGGCACGTTGGTTTATATGTATATCGCACTGCCTACCGGGCCCACTATATAACATAGAAGCAATGTTTTAGAAGTGTGTGTCATTTTTCTATTCTAAGGACAGAGATACTCTGGACGATATCAAACATTCATGTTTATCACAGTCTATCCAAAAAATCTGAATTGACATTTAATGTAATTAATAAGTCAAAATGTGTCTGTGGCCGTTTATATTTATGAAGTATAGATGTATAAATTGGGAATTTCTCTTTTTTTTTATTTTTGTCCAAGATTGATTTTTGCTTGACGGAACTGTATATGTGTTTTTTGTTTGCAGATATTTAAGTCTATTAAATATTTATTAATGGAAGGGTTTAGTTTTTTAATCTATTGCCCAATTTTTATTATTTTTTTTCAAAAGATTCTATAATTATTAAGAACGTATTTCTAACTATAGGTATATTATAACTATGGGTATACCTATAGTTACTTTATATATTTATTGAATTATGTTTGTCTATCTGCTACGTATATGTAAACTCCAAAACTACTTGATGAATTGAGCTAATTTTTATATGTTCATTGGGGCACTGTAGGGAAAATTAGCCACCTTTTTTTTTCTTCTCCAAATGCAAAGGCGTCTTCGGTGCGTGTGTATATTATTTTTATTTCTTCATTTTACACTATATGTACTCTTGCCGTTTTTGTGAAAAATTATATTGTAAAAAAATATTAGCCATATTGCATTAGGCTCTAACATGGAAATAAAACCGTCTATCTACATAGAAAAATGAGATCTTAAGGCCTTAACAATAACTTAAATATAACTTTTTGGATAGGGATTTATGCCAAGACAGAGATTTTCATTATTAAAATAAAAATTGTTCAGTCTACTTATAGTCACATACATATAGGTTACTGATTTTTCCATTCTAAGCGCCATGGCGCTAAGATTTTCTTTCAAAACAAATTTGAATCAAACGTCAGGAGTATAACATAAAGTTGTATAAAAATTGAATTTATAGACGACTTCATTCTGTTTTTTAAAATATTTTTGTTCCGAGTCCACTTGTATCATATATTTAAGTTTCTTTTGTTTGCAGATTATTGTGCACATACGAGATCCAAAATCATTAGGAAGATTAGAAATTCATTCATCCATCACACAAAATGGCGCAAAACTATGTAATTCCGTACTCAAGGAGAATTCACCTTCTCATTTAGAAGAATTGATGATGAAAATACCAGGATATATCAGGTTTGACCCCTTTTATTTTCTTTCTGGACTCAAATGAGGTATGTACTATGTTTATTTCGATCGGAAAGATTATTTTAGAAATTTTAAATTTTTACAATAGTTAACTCTTGCCTTTAGATCTATTCGTAATTATTTAGCCACTGAAAAAATGTGAAATTGTTACTTATTAGGATCCCCCATTGAGTTGATCAAATTTATGTATATAAGTACATTATACGTATATTTGTGGGAAAACAGTAGGTGGGTGATAATTTGTATGGTTATATATATGTACAAATAGCAACAAATAGAAAGTAAGAGAGTCATAAGAACATCAACTAAACTAATCACGTATCTCTTTCACAATATTTTCTTGATGTTCCTCACAAATGATTCCTGGATAATTTTCCGAATGCAATTTCGCCGAATTTAAATTTTGCCATCAAAAAATACTAATTAAATTTAACAATGATTCAGAGAGAATTATGTACTAAGGATGTATGATTCCCATTCATGGTCCTCCTATTTTGAAAGGTCAAAAGCATAGTTTATTTTTAGTCACGAATTCACAAATTTGATTCATTTTCCGATAAAGTTGTTTTTATATCAAAAAAAAAAAACCCTGCAAATTTAATCTCTATTTTCTTGGTTTATTCTGTTCATGACCCCTCAGTCAATCAATTCAACAATACTTATAATTTATATTTTATGATAATATCATAAAATAAACTCTTGAAGAAGTTCATTCAGAATTAAGAGTTAGCTTAAGCCAATAGAAATAAATGTTTTATGATGCTCTTCATTGGAGAATAATGAAGTTTAACCATCTTGTTTAAATAGATGTTGATTTCAATCGAATGTTCTATGAGTCATAGTCAAATGTATACATTTTAGGATTCGACCAATACATGTATCGGTGAGCCGAGTAAATCGTTGGTTTATGGGCAGTTTTATGTTATATTAGTCAATCAACCTGTAAATCCTAAGTACTTAATTGTGAGTGAAATTTTAAGGTATTGACAATTTGTAGAGTATGCAGTAATATACGTCGTCTAAAAATTAATTATTATAATTTTCTGATTTTCCTTCCAACCACTCACAAAGATTGTCAACGTCTTATCCAGTAAAAGCATAAGAAAATAACCTCTCGTAACTGATATAGTAAAGTATCAGAACGGCTGAAGCTACTTTCTTCTATAATATTTGTCGAATTGACAGGGTTATTACCTCAATTTTTGAATTTTCGATTTATTTTTTTACATACCGGCATTGAGAACTATATACTGTACTATTAATCAGTAATTGGCCAAAGTTACTGATCAATTGTTACATTTTATTACTCTAAAAAAAAGTAAACGCGAAATCAACACTTTTTTCCTCAAAAAAATGAGATTAAATTTTTTAATTGACTATTGAAATCACAAAGGTGGCATGTGCAGCTATTTCTGAAAGTTCATTCATTTATGGTGATGAAAAAATTGATAGAGTTACCATATTTGGGCTTTTGTCTGGTTATTTTTACTGAGATTTCAAAGGTTAATTCGAGAAAAAAAAATCGACTCATTAATTGGTTATTGGGTTTTTAACTCTCAAACAATAAATATCATTAAAAAAAAGCTCTAATACATACTCATTTATTTATGGTAATGTTTTCGAAGAAATTGCTCACAATTCATCTAATGTGATAGTTCTTCTTTTGTTTTTGTTTTTTTTCTTTGTATGTGTATATGTATAGCAATGAAACACAGAATCAGACTTACTTGAAAGTCACATTCTCATCCTCGTCCCTTGGGAAAAAGGAGTTTTCATCTCTTCTCAACTATACAAATAAATTCCTATCCATCACCATTGAGTCAGACCGTCTTATTTATACTGGAGGTCAATCCATTCATTTGAGATGCATATTTACAGACTTGAACTTTAAACCCTATCAGGGACAAGGTAATATGTGGATACTGGATCCAGAAGGGTTCATGGTGAGAAGATGGATCTCCAGATCTCTCAACGTAGGAGTACTTAGTAATCATTTGACATTACCAGAGTATCCCAAGGTACGTATTAGTTAATTAGTTACATTACATTCATAAATAGTCGAATTGTATTGTTTTAATAACCAATAGATTTGCTATATGTATTTTGATAGTATTTTATTGAATAAACTTTTATACTATAAGAGGACAATAAAATATTAAAAAATATTTTATCCTTTTCATATATGAAACAAAAAACTTTGCAAAAGTAGGATTCTTTATTACCATTTATGCCATAAATGGTTCTATCTCTTATATATTTTTCTTAACTATATTTATTGTTTTATTTGTATTTAAGATTGGATTTTGGAAGTGTATTGTATCAGCTGGGAGTCAAATGTCTGAAATATCTTTCAAAGTTGAAAAATATTATACTCCTCCTTTGGAGGTGAGTGTTTCTTTACCTCCCTATGTGGATCCCCAAAAACTGAATGGAATGCTGGAAGCAGAAGTTGGAGCTTCTTTTGTGACGGAAAGATTGAGTAAAGGGAACATTAATTTAAAGTGGATGGCCTCAGAAATTGATGACTCAACTCCTTTATTTGAGTATAAAGTAATTTTTTAAGTTTACTATTTATGCAGGACTATGGCTAATATTTTGAAATGATTTCATTATACAACAAAATTTAAACTTTTTTGTGACCAAGTCTTAATGATCTGTTATTCAGATTCTTGGTTTTTATTTTATTTATTTTTTTTAATTGTAAATACATTTAAGAAAATCTAAGCATTGGTGGGATTGGAATATACAATTCAAAAGGGTTTTTTAAAAATATGTATATCAACAAGGCTCTTAATTCTCACTAAATTTTCACTTGTTAGAGCTTGTTTTAAAGTTTAAGAGCTGGATTGAATGACATCATTACTGATGGTGTCACGTAGTAAGATTAAAAAACTCACATTGAACTCATTTCAAGTCTAGAGGTCCCTGAATTTATTTCATTATATCAGAACTTACCCCAGTTCCTTTTCTCCTCAAGATCTTCTTCTTCTTTTTTTTTTTTTTATGTAGAGTCTACACAACCAAAATTATTTTTTGAAAAATAAACCGTAATTAGCAAACTGTTCAGGACAAAATGTTCATTTTCTTGCTTTTGGCTATCAAAGCAAATATAAGGTTGCCATTAGAAACCCAGACACATATATATGTCATGCTATTATTAGTAAACTATGTATGTGCTTTCATTTGAAATATGAAGCAATTACAATTTACCACAAATGTACTAGACTTATATAAATCACAGTTTTACGAAAGGAATGCATACATAGGTACATATTATTTAGATAAGTATGAATAATATTATTATGATTGTCAAAAGTGTAATGGAATTGAGCCTCCAAGGACAAAATGGATTCCCCTGCAAGAAAGCTTCTTTCCATATAATTCACTTCTACCTAAAGGAGAGATAATTTGGGTATTGCCTTTATCAAAAATTGATAGGGAATTTGGGACTTTAATTAATATTCAGGTGAGTTCACTCCAGTATCATACTCACGTATTGTCCGACACTACAAAATAGCCTTTTCTTTTTTGGAAGGTGCGTGCAGAAGTGACATATACAGACTATTTCTATAATGGAACACAGAAGGCCTTCGCTGAGACAAGATTCCTTCCATCAGATATTCTAATAAGAGGATTTTACAAGGATTTTATTGCTGGAATGCCCTTTAAAATGCAACTCTTTGTCATTGATTCCATTCATAAAGAAAAATTGTCGAAAGAGGAGCTCCTTGGAGGAGTATTAAACATAATTATTGAGGTTGAATTTGAGGACTCTTCTTTTAAAAAAATACTTGGAGAGTTTTAGTATTTCCCGATTATATAAACATAATTTGTCATTAAATCTGCAATTATTAATTTTATATTCCACAATTTTATGAGGAGTACATATTAAGACCTGAGCAATATGCATTTTATAAGCCGAGTATCAATTATTTGGAGAGAGAAAAAAACCAATAACCAGTTAATTGGTCTATTTTTTCCATGAAATAAGTAAAACTAGTACAAAAGCCCATGTATAGCCACTATGGTATCTAAATAGTTTCCTATAATTTATCCCCTGAGAACTTATAAAATGTTGATTGATGATGTATAAAGTACAAAGACGCTTTATTTCATTAATTGTGGGTGTGCTCAAGTCTGGGTTTTTATACAAGTTTTTAGTCTTTTGACATAGTCCCTTAGATTTCATTGCTTGTCAGGGCAAAGATTGAAAGATAACTTTTAAAAATGACCACTTTGGCTTAGCATGGATTTACTAGGATCTTGGTTTTTCTTTTTAATAAAAATGTAGAATATTTTTTAATATTAACTAATTGACTAGCTTTAGTCAGGTCGCCAATATATTGGACAAGCCTTACTTATTACACATAGTAGAAAAAGCATCCAACTTAAAGTATTCATGAATAAAAGATATCGATATATGCGGTATACTCTTCTAGAAAAGATTGAAATGTAGACTATTTTTTTAGATACTATTTTTTTGTTATTAATTAATACTAAAAAGGATATCTACTAATTAAATCTTTAAGACAAAATGAATGTATAATCGGTGTAGATCTTAGTCTTTCATCTCATTCTCTATTCAAAGAGCAATTCAAGAACAACCCAGATGACGTTTTAACTAAAGAATATTATAAGGCCTTTATTGAGTCTGGAGTCTACGACCTTCACTTAACAAGTACACCCACAAAGGCAAAGTATATGCAAATCCTTGTGACTTTTGAAACAGAAGATAAGAAAGTAGCTCAACTCAATGAAACGGTTGCAAGCAAAGGTCATGACTCAGGTAAGGATCAATGATATGTATATGTATTTGATAATGCTACCTTTCAACTAATTAAAATATCAAAGGTACAGATATGTAAATAATAATATATTTACATTAGAAACTCCAACTTTTTATCCATTAATATAATGAAAAATGAGAATTCCTAGCATTTTTCTATTGTTCACAAACAATGCAGATATTCATAAATTACAAATACAATAATTTAACATTACTAAAATGAAAAAAAAAGTACAATTTAATATGTATTGAATGTAAATTAAAAACTTTTACTTATTAAATTGCAATTCCTTCACGAGGATAGCTTAATGAGCATAAGAGTACCAATGGGTCTTCAATTACAACGGCTATATAAATAAAATTTATCCATCTAATACATAGATTATACATAATTGATACTGCTCAATAATTTTTCTGAACTTACAAATATAGCCCAAGACTAACTTGGGAAAATTTCATACTCTGAAAGATCCAGTATATCGGAGCATATGCCTCGCTTTAATTGCATCACTAATTTGCATGTAGGCAGAAAAATCACTTTTATTATATGTGCCGACAAGTGTATATACTCCGATATATGTACGAATTAGGACTGAGACGGAACTAGGAACTGCAGGTCAGCATTGACGGTTGACGATTTGCTACCTGTACCTATGAAAAAACAAATTCGAAAGGGGGGGAGGGATTATTACGCTTTTTTATATGTAAAAGACAATTCTTTATATAAATATGAAGCTCGAGCTGAACCAAGCGTACTGTGCTGCTTCATCAGTTCGGTACTTTAATGTGCCAGCCCCAGTACGAGTACATTAACGTGTTTCGGTTTGGAGGTAAGGTTGTTTTTTTACTGGACTATGATCATTTGGGCAAGAAAAGTCAAGATTTCAAGTTTCTTATGCCTTTTTCTGGCATTTTTTTGGGTCTAAATTGACCTTGTTTAGACGTTTTGTACCATCCACATTTTAAAACTATGGGCCAATTATTGTCGATATATTATTTTATGGTTTATAATCTACAGGGGGGAAAACCCGATATTGCACCTTGACTTGACTTTGTTCAAAATTTATGTTGCTTCAAATGACATTTTTTAGTATGATATTTTCAGCTCTTTTTTATTTTCATCAAATTAGCGGGTTTTTTGGAAACTGTTGAATCCATCTGAGACTCTTTAAATTTTTGGAATAAAATTACACTACAGTTTTGTATTTTTTGTTTGTTGTTGTTAATGATGTTTTTAGGCATATTAAACCTTATCCATCAATAAAGTTACAATATTTGACACATAGATCATATATATTGACGGAAAAATAAGCTACAAAGTAAACAAAGCTCATAGCCTATTCTATATCTTGAAATCTAAATATTTGTACAAGTCAGTGTGACCAACCATTCTCTTTTCCCAGGAGTTGTCCTCTTTTACATTCTTCAAAAAGACGGATCGTGCCATGTGTTCTCTTTCTTGCAAACCCAAAAAAGGTCATCCAAGTACAAGTTGCATCTTCTATCAACATCTCAACTTATACCTACACGACACTGAGTAATACTTCTCTAATACATGTATATTTATTCTTATAGAATGAAAAAAAAAATCAACCTTTCACAAAATGAAACAAAAAATATATTTCACCTCTATATGTAATGTTTAAACAAGGCTCAACGCATGTTTTTATTAATATTGTGGTGTCAGCATGGTGTATCACACCAACTTGATTCCTAAAAATGATGAAAGCATAATTTGTATCAAAATCTGAGTGTTTCATGTTTTAAGATTCGAACATTAGTAGCCTTCAGTGGGCTAGATAAATTGATACTTCATTTTGGTGGCCACTGAACTAAGGAATTGTGATGAGAAGGTGAGATAGTGAGAATTAAGGATAACATAACAAATTCCACTGTCCCCGTCATCCAAATTCCATCTGACCCTCAGCCACTGATAACATCTAATTAATAGTATATTTCATTTGCAGATTCAGACTAGTCCACATCTGCAAGTTCAAAAAGATAATATCCACATAACTTCATTTTTAGATATTTTCGAAATATCACTACGTAGGTAGTTCAAACACCCTTACAAATAATAACTCTTAAATCTTCTTCGCCATTTACGAGTATTTGTCTAAATAGATGTACTTTTCATACATTATATTAATATTATGAAGGTACATAATTTCCTTCTTTTGATTATATTTATTAGGTATTGACATTCATAAAAATGCATAAAACTAATAATGTCCATAACTTTTTATCACCCTTGAATATCTCATGGATAAGGAGTTTCAATTTTTTAATATATATATACGTAACTTGATATTGCCCATAAAATTTTATTACATAACTCTTCTTCATTTCATAAAAAAAGGTCTACAAATTTATATAAGTAGTGCGATTAGGGAGGCTCTCATAGGGAACTACATTGTCTTCCACGTGAAGACAAATTTCTATTTATCTCATTATAATTGGATGATTCTGAGCAAGGACATAATACTTAAAAGTGGCTTTGAATCCGTGGGACATCAAGAGAGTAAGGTTTCGTCTACCCTTAGTTTGGTAGTCTCTTCACAAATGGTACCTTCATTTCACATCATTGTTTATACACTTCAGGGAATGGATTTAATATCAGGTTTGGTGGTATTTGTCGAATGAATTTAGATTTATCTTATATGTATGTACGTATCTTGGCCATTTATAGATTTCTTAAAAGTGGATGTCAATCCAATAAGCAATGATTTGACCCATTTCCAATTTTCCCAAATAAAGGATCATGGCATGTGGACTGTTGAGGCTGCATGTAAAGGAATTCCAGGCTCCGTCTTTTTGGTGTCCTCAATGCGAAAGAAAAGTTACGACAATGGACAAGGAAGAAACATCATCACCAAAGAGAGTTACTTCAAAAACTTTGACAGAATTCTAACGTTTAATGATCCAAGAGATAACTTAATAATCATGGGTAGAACGGATGAGGAAATTAGGCATTCATATCTATCCAAGTTCAACGAACCTTTTGCTGATAATTGTAATGATAATTACTATTTATCCAGGTAGATAAGAGAGAACAATTAAGGGTAATCATGGCTAACGAATTCATTCCAGAGAAAATCGATATAATGATTTTTATGATTCTGGAGATGGAAATTGGGGATACAAGTCTTTAAATATAGATCACGATGGGGAATTTTTTATCAAGCTCCATATTCCAGAGAGCCCTGATGATTGGATCTTTCTCATTACAAGTATAAGTCCAGATGGTGAAGTCACTTTTTTACAAAAAAGTTTTAGTACAGAGAGACCGATAGACTTTTATTGTGAGGCTCCTGAGTGGATACGGAGAGGTGAAAACGTTGGTGTTCGTTGCATGGTTCACAATAGGTGAGAAATTTATTTAAAATACTCAACATACGCATGTTTTTTTATTGATTTATCTCTATATAAAGAATGATGATTAATGAGGAGGTAGTTCTAAAAATACTTGGATCTGATGATTACAAATTTATTGAGGTTGAAGCCTTTGGCTTTGTCAAGAGTTTCTCCCCGAGAAGGAGTCAAGGCGAAAGACATCACCTCATCTTTGTCAGAGCAGGAGAAAGCTTCGAAGTTAACATTCCTATTGCTCCAGAAATTGAAAGTGGAACACTATCTGTCAAAATTCAGATGTCAACACAAGTAGAATAGGTTCAATAAATTAAATAAACGAATATTTTAACTAATAGTCCTTGCAATGAGTTTTAGTTGATGCTTGTGAGTCAAGTCGTTGATATTTTGATAGAACCCGAGGGAAGCACTGTTTTAAGACATACATCATTTATGTTGGATCTAAAAAATCGAGCCAAGGTGTACAAATTTGCCAAAATTGTGGTCGATCAAAGTCCAATAATTCCTTATGAAGTGTATAGACGCTATATTTATGGATCAGCAAAAGGAACCCTAACAATTAGCGGAGACGTTGTGGGTCCCATATTCCCTCAAGACAGGCCGGTTAGCTCGGATATTTTATTTCCAGAAGGGCGATCATACAGAATTCCAACTAAAGGGGCCGAAGTTCACTTATTTAATTTGGGTGCCAACGCTCTTCAACTTCACTACATAAGGTTGACTAATCAAGCCTCCAAATTAGATGGCTCTTTAATATCCGACATATTCGAGACAATGAATGTGGAGTTTTTGGGAGTTTTAAGATATTATAGTTCACATGGATGGCTTAGTACTCATGATTCTTCGGATCCATCCGTATATTTAACAGCATGGGCTCTCTATGTGTTTCATCATGTCATTTTTCACGATTGGGAAGAGTTTATTTATATAGACAAGAACGTAATAAATATTTGTATAAACTCGTGATCACAAACTAATATCCCTTTTGATAGATCATGGCTTCCTCCATACTATGGCTTATCAATTATCAAACATATAGAGGAGACTTTGTGGAATATTTGTCGTTTTTCCCTCTTTCGCCCTGGCCAAACTTTCATCTCACAGCTTTCGTTCTAATAGCACTCAAGAAAACGTGTTTCATTCTGAGTGGAAACGAAAGAAGAATATGTTTTATTGCTCGATCAAAAGCACAAAATGTAATTGAGGAGCATTTACACCTCATCAATGATGTGACAGATTTGACAATTTGCTCATATGCACTTGTTCTTTCCAAGTCGGATTTATCCACCATAGCCTATGAAAAATTAAAGCTAAAGTCCATCGTGACGAATGGGAACATCTATTGGAGTCGTCATCCAATACAACCTAACGTAATTAGAAATGAATTCAATCGGCCTTTTATGGAAGCAAAAATTTGCCAAGATCAGGATGCAGGAGCAGTCCAATCGACAAGTTATGCACTTTTAACTTCTCTTATGATCGCAGGTATGGATCTACATAGGAAGCTCTCATTAAAAATGGATATGTTATTGCTGTAGAAATATATGTATGTAATTTTAAATGAAAATGGGATTTCGCTTTTTTAAATAGTTATTTATGTAGAAAATGGAGACGAAGAGGAAGGAAATATAGAGGAAATGTCTTTTATGTACATATTTATCATGATTTTGAAAAAAAATATAATATCTAATTGATCATAGCAGGGTAGGAAGAGACTATTCATACATGAAATCCTATTAAGGAGATCTATGTTTTAATTATTCATCATTCTAAATGGAATAATGAATCCCTTTTTAAGGATCGTCATATTTTTTTATTCCATAAATATTTTCTAAATATGTATGTACACTATATATGAACATTTAGGCTCTGGTATAATGACAGAACAGGATCGAATAATCAAATGGTTAAATACAATGAGACAAAGCTCAGGAGGATTTATTTCATTTGTAGATACCATCATTGCTCTCGAGGGCCTCATTCAATATTCCTACAATTCAAGAATGAAGGTAAATTTTTGACTCTTCTGTGTTATCATATTATAGATGTAGAAAAAATTTGGGTTTTCTATTTCATAACTTAGTATCCTTTTATTAAAATAGACATAAAATAATTATATTGTAGCTTTTCTATATTCATAATAATAATAATAATTGGTGCATTTTTATGTAAAAGCAAAGTATTTTAATGCATCCTTGTACTTTTGCAGTAATAGAAGAAATCAATGTCGTGAAGGGATTTTAATGATTTTAAGTGCAGAAGTAGAGACTGACTGAATATTAAAATTTTGTTCTTTAGGCTTTTCAAAAAATTAAAGTCATTCCTGTGGAAGCCCGTTATTTTTGATTGAATGTATTTCTTTTTTATTTAACCTTCAAAATTAAATTGAGACCTGCAACTGATAATTTTGATGCTAGTTATTATTTTTAAAACTTTATATGTATATGTTGTGTACAAATTGCAGTTTTGTAAAAGTTGCCACCAAAAAATGAATGATGTTAAGCATTTTAAATGGATAATTTATTGTTCTACCTCTAATAAATGTGATGCAGTAACTCAAATATTCTTTAATTGCCTGATGAAACCACTAATTCATAAATATTCTTCGACACTTTATATAATCCAAAGGTATTACTTTTCCCTTCGTAAATAAGGAAGAAATAAAGTCATCATATTTCAAATCCAAGTAGAGTGCAAAGTCTTTGGTATCGAGTCTTGAATCAAGTTCAACTCTTTAAATATTGTTATCTAATCCTCATATTTCTTTTGAGCCCAATTCAAGTCTCTAGTATTTGTTATTATTTAATTCTAGATGAATAACCCTGAATACACATTTCAGTTTTGTCGAATTTTATTAAGTTGCATTTATCTGCAGTTGAGCGTATACATAGGCAGGGAATGTATAATACATAGAATATTCACTCTTATCACGCTTATCCTTTTTTGTATCAAAATAACCTAGATAAGAACTCCCTTTCTCGACATAAGTAAGTTACTTATGAGTAGCCATGGGAAAAAGGTCAAAGTTTCTGTGAGCGTGGAAACCTCGCCGAGTTGATGAAAAAAAAATGTTTACTCTGAGAAACAACACATCTACTCACTATAGTGTTCCTTGCCTGCTGATTACTCATAAAGCATGTCACTTGCCAACCAATTAATGGTTTGTGCTATTGTTAATTATTATTATCAATATTCTTTCCTATTTGGAAGATTCGAATATCTGGAAGCTCGATAGATATGGTGTTTCTCAAAGTTACCACAGTTTTTACGATTTTATATCAAGTGTGGTTTTTAAGCTCATCAGCATTTTTACAATTTTCACATCTGTACTTATGAGTAGAGATAAGCATTTTGTAGAGCACAAGGAGAAGGTGGGAGTGAACCTTATGGTACTTTTCACTTAATACCCTTATTGACATGAGCTGTCTGTTAAATGATTTTACGGGATGAAATTATATTTCTGTTATTTCTGCTTATTTCACGTATAAAGCCTATAGGCTACTTTGGTTATAAAAAAAGCCAGGCGCAGAAAACAGTATTCGATGCACCATATCCTAATTATTCTCTTCAATAGTAGAAATGATCAAGTAAAACGAATCTGACTCGAATTGATCTTTCCCCTATAATAAGTGTACATTGAAGTGTACTATAAATCCAATAAAAAAATTGAAATTGTTGTGTGAAAATTTGTTATAAAACGGTATCAACTTCAGTAAAGTCTCAAGTCTTAGCTTTCAAGTCCATAAATCATTGATTTTGAGCTCAAATCTTAAGTTCTTAATAAAAAAAACTAGAGTCCAAATCCAGTATCGTAACCAAGTCACCACCTCTGAATAATAAGATGAATTAATAGTCGTTAATTAAAATGGCTGGTGCTGTAATTTTGTTATATTATGCACCATATATGTATACATGCTAGAATTTCTTGTTATAACTATTTATTAAATCTATTTCTTCATAGGACGTTACCAATCTGAAAGTTAGTGTAAACCTTCCTCAAAGTAATATCAGTGAGGAAATTACCATTCAAAGCAGCAATATTCACATGACACACGTGTAAGTGAGTTATCCGTGCTAATTTAAAATAAGCACACAATAGTTGATAGGACAATACATATTAAACCAGGAGTGCATTCATTTTGGCGAGCCTCATTTCAGAGAGTTTTTCATATAATATATATTGCTAGACAAGAACAATGACTTTGTATTGAATATAATTAAACCTTTCAAATTATTTTTCACCTTTTTGTTTCTCCCAATAATTTTAGACATGTGATCCTTTTATGCTCAAGCGAATACGCATTACTCCATCAGGATACAAAATAATTGCTTTATTGATAAATTGGGAATGGGTTCTACGTATGAGAAAACGTCCTCTGAAAAATGAGATCACAGAAAGTATAAGAAAATATCCCTAAATTCAAGATTGTGATCTTGAAAGATGTACATGATAATGAATATACAGGGTATGGATCTTAGGATTTAATCCAATGATAAAGAGATGGCAAATCCATCAACAGCTACGAAAACTTTGTTCAACCGAGGATAAGAAAGGTTTTCTTAATAAAGGTTTGATTATATTTTATATACAAAGTCATGTATATCTTACAATCCTTGTTATATGAAAAAGTTGCTGAAATAAGTTGTCACGATTGAACCATAATAAAGAAAGATTTATTGATGAAATACCGCTCTCAGAATAAAATATTAGAAATATGGTCTTGACTCTTGGTTTTGTTGATTATTTTTAATTACAGGATAGACATCCCTAATGTGTATGGCCATGTAAATCTATTCGCAAAGGGCTCAGGACAAGCAGTTGCACAACTTAATGTCGAATATGGAGTAGATTATGAGCCTTTCACGGTGAGTTACTCACATATTCTTAGTGTACAGGTATTCGAATAATTATGAAAGTAGGTAGATTTTGTTGTTTTTGTTTTTTTACTTTCATTGCAATTGAGTATGAGTACAACAACATAAAACTGGCCTATGAAACAGAACAAATAAAAAAAATAGAAAAAGCACTTACATTTTTCCTTCTATAAAATAGTCATAACTTATTTTTAACCTAAAATATTGAGTAATGTGTTAACAATTTCATTTAAAACGTTATAGCTTTTTGATAACAATTGAAATATTATTTTATTGTAATTCATTTTCAGAATTTTTGGTTCATTTATTTTAGTAATTTTTGCTTTCAAGTCATAACTCCTTCGTTTATTTAATTGTATTTTTTGTTTATAATATTTGCTTTAGCTTTGAAATTTACATTTTTTGGTTGTTTTTTTGCAAATCATTTTGATATTAAACTAGTCATTTTTTTTCACTTGTTCAAAGATCTCCATTTTGTTAACTCCCGGCGTCTATGCCCCCAAGAATCCCTTTAGGTCAAAACAAAGACATACATTGAAATTTGCATTAAATATACTTGCGAATCATCATTTTTTAATTCACAAAATGAATATTTTTCAAGGCTTAAATTGAAATGGAAGTTGGATAAAGGTTCAAAAAAGCTATAAAAGTAGGGTCTGATTTCTCGAAAACCGTAGGACTCTCCAAAAAAAAAAGATAAAATATTTGAAATCAGGCAGCAAAACTGAATAACTTTTATTATACTTATACCCCTTAGGATTTTTAACTGTTGATCAGTGGTATCTGATCTGGATATGAAAAAACAAATATCAAATTCATTACGAATGTTGTGTAAAAATTGGGTTCAAGTTGCAATTTAAATGTCTTATAACGTTTTTTTTGTAATTATAACATTCTAATAATAAACTATTAATTGATGCTGTCATGTCATGTTGATTTATCAATATGATGCACCAGAAAATGTTCATCAATTAGCAGATTGTACTACTGTAGATTCTTCATTTAAAATGTTTTATTCTATTTTTTATTGTAACTTCTATAATTTCCAAACTTGTATATAACATGAAGATGGACATAAGTAGGAATAGAACTTTTGTAGAGAAAAAATACACTACTATTTTTAGAAAAGGAAAAACACTTGGTAATCTTGTTCTTTTTTGAAATTATGTTCATTTTTTGTTAGATGGTTGAAGGAAGAATTAGAAGATTTTTGCCCACATGATTTGAAAGTTTTATTAAAAATATTTGATAATTTATGATGTAAATGTAATTATATTATTCTTCCATAAATAATATTGTTTTAAATATAAAAGATTATCCTCATTATAGCAGTAGTACAAGGAATCTACCCCCTCCCCTTGAAATATAATGGCAGCTGATGGTTCTATGAAAATTGCCCTCCGGAAAATTGCTATCAATAGAAAACTTCAATCTGTTTTAATATTTATGTAGTGATTCATTTACCGATTTGTTCCATCTACAGATGGGATTGACCCATCATAGGATCCCTAGATAGTTTTCCCATCAGCAGATGGAATCCCAAGGCAAACTAAATACCGCCACTGCCGCGTAAAGATTCATAAAGTACTCCCTTCTATAATTTCCAAATTACACACCAGGTTCACAGATTGTACAGGATGACTGCAGGCCATCAAGGTATGTTAAAAACCACCACCTGTGCTTCAAAGTACCTAATATACCACACATGTATCTTTCTTTTTACAATGGTAGCTTCGACAACCCCAAACTATGTTCAACAGCTTTTTTGATTATTTCAAAACCGCTGAGCACAAATAAGTATTTTTAGGACGCAATTATAATGGTATCAAATTTTTCGCCTTGAAAGATTTATTTTCAAAGTGTCATTTTTTTTTTCATTTAGTCTGTTACATATTTGGAGGCATAGCCTTCCCAATCATATAAACCTTGTACAAGTTGAAGGGGTCCACCTTTCAAAAATTGATAAAATAATAAGATAAATGTGCAGAATTTTTTCTTTTTTTATTATGGTAATTTTCCGATAACAATATTCGGAAGGGCAATTTTATGAGCACTACAGCTGATATTAATAAAAGTATTGATTCAATTGTGACGTAAGTCACGCTTCTGCCTTCTCATTGTGCACTTCAAAAGTACCATCCCTATAGGTTAGGAATCTATTTCAAGGATTGTTTTTTAAGAATGAAGCAGAGAAATTTAGTAAATTTAACAAATTAAGATACATACGAAGCTATTTATAGTAGCAAGTCTTGAGGAATAAATCTCTAGATATGTATCTACTACCTATATTTATTTCTACAATGGGGATTTTGTTGATTTATTATGCAATTATACGTTTACTTCTGTGTATATATAATATGTTGTATAAGTACAAATGTAAATAAATCTTTCTTTTGGTGCTTTCAAAAGTTAAACATAAATGAATTTTACTATAATTTAATAAAAAAAGTTATTCAAGGTATAGCAGTATTTTTGTAATCAATTATAGATTTTATGTAGATTACAACTTTTATTCATGTGCAATTGGTTGAATATATCTTTTTCTCCTTGTTACAAATCTATCAAGCAGATTTTAAGAAATTGTGACTTCTCAATTTTTATTCATTTCTAAAGGCCCATCATACATGCTTTAAATTTATTTATAAAGAAGTAACACATTTATTTAAATTTATGAAATAGTTCGATTAAGGAGGGGGGGGGGGATAATGTTCAATGGAATTGTAATTTGTTAATTGTAAATGAGTACAATAATAGTATTTGATCTTAATAAATATTTATAATGAACTTATATGACGGGTATTTGTTTTATAGCTTTATTTTAGTAGAATGTTAGTAGAAGAACCGATCGTAAGGTGTTTGTATGTAACTAACTCCGGGTCTTTTAATTGGGGTCTTTAATATTATAGACATATCATTACATTATTTCTACATTACACATACATAGAAATGGATCAATATTATCTTTTTTGGCAATTATTTGGTGAATCATTTAAGCTAATTGATATTGTATTGTTTTATTTTCTATTCTATTTACCTACTCATATACCTAATAACAAAGCGTAAATACAAAATATAGGTTTTATCTCAAATATGTATGAACCTATGTGTGCTATGTATGTTAACTGGGACTTTTTTATCAGAATATGAAATAAGGAATACCTATGAAGGATTTTCATCTTATATTACAAATACTTAATAGACTCCATAAATGGAGAAAATTATATCATTGATTAGATTTTTACATATGTACATGGATGTGTTTATGTATCTTCTCCATTTAGTGACATTTTTGCGTTCAATTTAATATTTGTATACTAATATCAATGGATTTTAATTAATATTATTTCATAATAATAACCACATTAATTGTTGATCAAAGTAATAGTAATACTTTATAATCTAAATCAGGGGTGTCAAACATACAGCCCGCGGGCCGGAATTGATCCGCAAGGAGGTTCAATCAGTCCACAACGTCTACCACGGGGTCGTATGTGGCCCGTGATGTGAAATGAGTCTGACATCCCTGATCTAAATGATAGAGAAAGACCTACACATAAATAGGAATGTTTTCATATATGTATAACCGTATGTGTATTAGATATAGTGCTCCTCAAACTGTGACGTACTCCACATAATTTTTGAGGGAGAAAATGTATTCATTACTGCACTATCAAGGGAGTAGAACCTTCACATTCAAAATAGCATTAGTGCAGGGAGAATATTATAATTATATTTATATTATAATTTTATTAGGTATTCACTTTTATTAAAATTTACAACAAAGGTAGGCGGAAATTTATTGATTCTTTGCTTTGCCGAATATGTCATCTGACGATCCAGCAGAGAATGAACATAATTTTTAAAAGGAACAGAAGTAACAATTATCTTTCCCTTTCTATCATGAAACTATATTTTTATTCTACAAAATTCACATTTCTAGGAATGACCAAAGCTATAAAACTATGTGGCGAAGCTCGTCTAATATCATGAAGAGATTTCTTTGGCTACAAGACAACTTTTTTCCCCCACAAGATGTCGTTATTGAAGTACATATATTTGTCTTCCCTTTGCAGAATTTATCTTGTTTACACTGAAGCAACAGGGCAAATTCATTACTCAGTTAGTTAAAAAGTAATTCATGGCACTCTCAGTACCCCTAGCGAACAAATCAGTCATATCAGAGCCATGTAAATTTTGTCAAAAATGGATAACGTGGTCGTTGTTTTAACAAATATGCATTGTTTTGGGCATAACTAGGGATGGGCAGCACTAATCATATGAAATGGAGTAATATACGTCGTTCACGAATAATAATAAATAAATAAAACGCCTTATCCAATGAACTTAGATTCCTTGATAAAATATAATCTTCTGGTAGGTATGAAATTGTGCTTATTTCCTAGTAAGAGAATAGCTGATCAAGTAAAATGCCATGACATTCATCATCAGGTTTGCCAATCAACCTTCGCTTTCTTTTTTGTTGTCATGACGTTATCCGTACCCTTTTGACTCGCCTATGATCGAAATATTAGAAATATTTACAATTAAAAAGTCTACAATATGAAAATATAAGCCATAACAAAATGTAAAAAGGGTATTAAACTAATGTTGGTAAGGCACATCTAAAGCAGTCAGGTAAAAGACAACACCATTTTTAATTGGATTTCTATGTACATGCTGACACTTTGTTTATCAAAGTACATTTTGAAATCAGGTAATAATATGTTATCATAATGTGCAACTGGGCATAACATTACAATAAATGTATTTATATTTATAAACTCTTTGTAATATGAATCTTTTCTCCTTCTTCTTCTTTCAGGATAAATCTCCAAAAAAATACTTTCATCTCACAATCAAAGAAAATTACTCAGGAAGAAATAAATCAGAGATTAATATAGAAAGGCAAGTAGAGTAATTATAATACATTTTTTAACCACCAATGGAACCGTTTATTTACAGCTGTTTTAAATGGACGTTGACTAATGAGTCCCAAGCTTCAGGTCCAGCTATGCTAGTAGTTGATATACCAACAGGCTATATCATAAATCAGCCGGAGGCAAACACGTTGGTAAAAAAGCGTGTCATTCCTGAAATTGTGGATGCAGATGTTACAAAGGCAGGAAGGACGATTTGGTACTTTAGCCATATTTCGTCAGAACTTCGTTGTTTTAGTCATCTGGTAATTAGTGATATGAATACTTTTTCAAGTTATTTTTTTTTGTCACAATACATAGGTGAGGAGATATTTTCCCGTTTCGAATCATACTAGAACACGTCAAGCCATAATAATTGAAACAAGAAATCCCGAAAGGTTTTTCATTCGCACATTTAATTCAACATCACTTCATATTTTAAGTATCTGTGAGGTTTGTGGGTCATATCAGTGTCCCTACTGTCCAACTTATAGTGGATGGAAAAAGAAGCAAGACTCTTTATATTTAGTTCGAATGTTGCCGATTTTTAGTTTGTTTCTATTTCTTTATTAATCATGCATAATTTACTTTTAATGAATTGTGTTATTTTAGCAACTTTGATCATTTTGTTATTATTGAATTCGAAAGAAAAAAATTATATTCTATAGTTTAAAATATAGTTTAATAAATATATTGTCATGATATACATAATATACTAACATACATAAAAATTTACTTGCCCTATGAGTAATGGTGTGATTTTTGTAGGGTGTGAGGAGAATGTGAAAGTTGTGCTAAGTATTTGCTTCTCTGCATTTCATTTTTCTACTATTCATAATAACACACCTTTTTAGTGGGGCTCACACATTGATTGACACAGATGAAAATATAACATGTCTGTCAAATATTTTAAGTAAAGAAAAAACTAGAGGCAAAAAAAATGTTATTATTTTATTTATCATATTTGAATGATGCGTTATATTTTGACTTCATCAATCAATGTGTAATCCGAACGATATTGATCGATTAAACTCGAATGGATTCTTGTTATGATGTAAAAAAGCTCGTAGAGTCAAATGATGAAAATCAGCTGAAGGGATAATACAGTGTGTTCGTCGTGACTCACGACGAGCTTTATGGAATAATAAAAACACACAGTATTCTCCCTTTAGCTGATTTTCATCATTTGACTCTTTTGATTTAAAGCAACAGACTCTACGAGTTATGAACTCAAAATGGGTATTATTAATTATGATTTTGATATATATAAAATTGTACGCCCTTTTTTCTGAATTTTTAAAATATATTTGTATATTGGTAGAATTTATAAATGCTTTGTATATCTAAATAATAACTCTACCCAATATTAAAAAGTTGGCAACAGGGAAATTACAAAAGGGTAGCTACCAGATGTTTTTCCAAAAATTTTCCTTCCCTTTTATGAGTCGAGGTTGCGAGTGGACAAAAAAGCTCGATGTGAGTATGTGGTAATAAAAAACTCAATTTTATTTACTTTCGGAGTGTTACTATAACTTTATATAACGCAACCTTGCGCACCATAATTCTTTCAATTTTGTTAAGAAAAATTAATAACTAAGTTGAGAAAATCCAACTGATTTTAAGTATTTTCTCTGTAACATTCCTTTACAAGAATATATAGGGGTATGAAAGGCAAATCTACATTAGATCACCATGTACACTATAATACTTTTATTAGTCAAATATTAGCCAAAATTGTGTACAGTCCCACAATTTGGTTATCTAATTAATCTCCCTGGAACAAAAATTTGGTATAAAGTGTAACTAAATATGAAAATCTGGAACTATAAATAAAACAAGATTGTTTGAATATAATTTTTTGATGTAGAGTGTCAAATTGAGTCATGTCAATAATTTATTTGTCAGTAAGTACAAGTACATTTTTTTTAGCTCCCATGAAATAATTAGTAAATATAAGTGTACTGTTGAAAAAATTCTAGGCATTAAATTATTTTATACAATTAGGAATGAATATTGACCATACATGCATAAGGAAATTTATGGGTAAGTAATTTTTTTTAAATCATCTCGGTTATTTTAAATATTAAATAAATATGATACATTATAATTTGATTTGTGTTGCATTTGGTTAAAAATAAATTTCTTTTCAGTTAATATTTTCCAATAACGATTTTAATTTCCTTGCTCTACGTAAAATAGTCTTAAATATTTTGTTGTATCTTCAGTTTCAGGTAAAAAAATAATATTTTTTATTCTTAAAGAACCTGTTTTAAATTTTACCTAGAAATACGTTGAGAGATTTTTCTGCAATAGTTTGTCGATAATATTTATTAATCAAGGATTAGTTATGTACATTATGTTTAAAAGTTTTCATAAAGAATGTCATACTATTTCTTTATTCAATTATTTTTGATTTGTATAATTTCATTTTTTTAATATTTTCATTAAAAAAAGTTGTTTTAAACTTATAATCAAATAATATCTACTGTTGAAAAATAAAAAGAGAAACACGTGATCTGATCTCAAAATAAATAGTATTTATAGAAATATTCGATATCAGTTGTTGTTGATTGTTCACTCTTGGAGGATGACTAAAGTAAGTTAATTTTATGGACGTGTTTATTATTTAATTATAATATTTTTTTAATTTAATTTAGCCAGTTTTGTATTCATATTTCCGAAGTTCCTGTTCCTGGAGAGTCAGAATTGGTAAGTCTTACAAATTAATTTTACTTGTAAGTTTTATATAACTCCTTTTTCCATCCTTTATCTATGTAGCTTTAAATTTAAAAGGTGTAGAATTTGAAACCGAGCCAGTTCATTTAGTTAAGGATGGAGGTGAACAACACAAAGATGACTACAAAGAAAAAAATCCAATGGCTCAAGTTCCGACTTTAGACATTGATGGCATTTCTCTGACTCAATCTGTGGCCATAATAGAGTTTCTTGAAGAGAAGTATCCAAATGGAACTAGACTTCTTCCCAAGGATGTTATTGATAGAGCTCGTGTTAGAGAATTGACAGAAGTAATTGCCTCAGGGATTCAACCCATTCAAAACTTGAATGTTATGCAAAAGTATAGCACTGAAACGGATAAACGAATGGAATGGTCAAAGCATTGGATTACTAGAGGATTTGAAGGTAATGTATATATAAACTTGTCTTATTCTGAGATATTCTAACTCATGAATAATTTATTCAATGTAGCGGTTGAAAAGTTGCTCACAAAGTATTCAGGGAAGTTTTGTGTTGGAGATGAAGTATCCATGGCAGATTGTTGTTTGATTCCCCAAGTATATAATGCCAATAGGTAACATATTTTTAAAAATTTTGAGCTAACGATATATATAATGCTTATCAAATTTTACTTTTCAGGTTCAAGGTGGAAATGAACCAATTTCCAAATGTTCTTCGTATCTGTAGTCAATTGGAAGTCATTGAGGCATTTAAAATGGCACATCCTACTGTACAGCCAGATTGTCCTCCAAACCTATAAGGCTACTTACAACATAAAAAATTATAATTTTGTCGAATTTGTATTCAAAATGAGAAAATAAACTGTCATACACTGAACATTTATTGTGTGTATATACAGCATAATTTTATTATTTGGGTTCTAGCGTACACTGTCTATTATTTATTAAGCCATGTGTGTCAGTAAAACAAATCACGTAACAATTTCTAATTAAAAACCGCTAAACCTAGTATACTCAAAATCTTTAACATACATAGAGTGGACAAATAATAATATATTACATAATACCCATATTTTGTGAGACTCTGGGAATTTTAATATTTTACCATATGAAATTGTTTTTAATTTAAAGTTTCCAGATTGTTCTAGCAACATGTAATGAAGCCAGTTGAGAGTTAGTGCGTAAATTCAATGTCTTAATAAATATGTTCCTCTGGTGATGGTTTTCATTCAAAATGAATGAGATAAAGTTAGTTCTCGAGGATAACATTTTCTTATTTATTTCGAATGAAACTCATCCTTAACAGTATCAAGTTTATTAAAACTTTGTTCACCTAAGATTAATATTATAACCTGAATCAATTTAGATTAAAATTGCTCCATTGCCAAAATTTCATATTTTTTATAATAATAAATAAGATAAAATCGCCAACAACTAACTAGGAGAACCAATTTACTTTAAATACATAAATACACTTCATTTTTCAGCCGTAGGAACCAGTGGGGCCCAACTTCCACGCCAAAAAAAGAAATCACATTAAAAAATTTTATTTTTCAAATATGGATTTATATAATATTAGGATGTCAATCCATATGTAGTGAATATTAAATTTTAATTTTTATTACTTTTACCTCGTAATTTTTTTCATTTTGTCGTGTAAACTATTGTACTATTTGAAAAATTGAAAAAAAATTATCATTTAAAGGTCGCTCAAAGCCTTCAAAGTTTAACAAAATGGTTTTGAAAACTTCATCTTCTTCTTTCATTATCATTCATAACCTTTTTAGTTGAGCAAACAATCTTTAAAATATATCTATAATAAGTTTCTCTAAAATGTATTTTGAATGACATAAAGGAAGAAAAAATAAATGTACTGTGCATACTGCACATTCTTTTCTTATTATTCATTTCATTTGAAATAATAAATTCAGAATTAATTATAACAAAACATAATACAATGTCACAAGAACGATTTGTATCTTTCATTTAAGGCTTTATAATAAAGAGCTTATCAAAAATTACTTTGAAGGTTTTGAGCGCCCTCTAAGTGTTAAATGAATATTTAAATGAAAATTTAGGGTGTAAAACCTTTCAGAAATTTAAAACTTAATGTTTACTATTTATGGATTGGCATCTTAATAAATATATATATGGCACTGCGGAGCCTCCTCCTCAGCTCATAGTTGCTTCATATGTTGATCTTTGCATTTTATTATGATGTAAATTCTTCCGGATCATATTATTTGAATAATTTTTTTTTTGAAACATGCCTTCAAAGCTTTCAAGACGCACTGCCAACTCATAAAATGTCAGTTAGTGACTTTTTGAATTCAACAATTTATTAAATACCATCTTATTCCCCGAATATTTTTTTATATTTTTTCATTGACAATTCAGCTTTATTTAAATAATAATTATATGTGAACTATCTTTTCTACACTTTTTGAATTGTAGTGAGAATGAAGCCGTCAATAATATAATTATTTTTAAAATGTTGACAATTTTTAGAGGCGTATAGGATATTTACTCCTAACCATGCATTGGTATGCATATTCTACATGCAAAGTTATATTGAAGTATTTTCTCTTCTTCATTTTTATATGTAATAAGGGAATGAGATTGAAATACATATATTATGCATTTATATAAATACAGTCAAGAGTTTTTAGTTGTTGTTATTGCAATAATGCATTTTATTTAATTAATAGAATGAATATGAATGAGAGTGAAAAGCTTCGAGGAAGAGAACTTTCATACATGCCTACTTAGAGGTTGAGCGAAAATGAGTACCGTTTATATATTTTTTTATTGCTCTCCTGGACATTGTACAGGCGAATCAAAAATATCTTCTCTAAGATGAATACCATCCTGGCAACAAGTTTCTCAAAAGAGAGGATTTTCTCTAAGGCCAAATTGAGGTTTCACCGAAACAGGCAGCTATTATCATACAAATACTTTGTGAAACGGCTCCTTCTGAATGCCAATATTTGCTTATATTGTGCGCAGTTGACCTTAACCATTAGAATTTATTGGAGGGGGGGGGGGTGACAATGATGATTGTAAATTTATTGATGGATCAAATTGTGACTTGGTTTCACTATCATTTAATTATTGTATGCAACAATTCGCATAAATGAATTTTTTGACTCAAAATAAAGGAAAAAATGAAGAAGTGAGTGTCTGAACGGAAAATGAGTTCAAGACAACGTATTATGTATAAGCTAATGGAAATGTTTGGAACATATGAATTTAGTCATAGTTTAAGCTAACTAAATTTGAAACGATAAATGTTTTGAAATCTTAATCGATAATAGTAATATTTTTGTGAAAAGAATTTTAACCGGCATATATCAATGTGAGCCTTAATCTTGAGAAATGATAATTTCAGCTCGATCCCAATGGATGGGGTTGGGCAGTGTTCAAGATTACTTTGAGGACAAGAGAACAAGGCAAAATCGAGTCTTTGAGGGTTCTAGACCAAGAATTTGGAGGACTGTGCAAGGACACCACTAAGGGGTGGTCGAAGTCACTCCTTCAAATTTGTTACCCACCATTGTCATTTGCTAGAAGTTATTTGTTACATCACCCCATGGTTTTAACTGGTCTCTATGAAAAAATTATATAGCCGTTTCTTGGGCTGTGTTCAAGATTTGGGTTGAAATCAATACAAAATATTATTATAAGGTCAAAAACATTAAAAAAATCTCAACATATATATCCTCTCAACTATTTTCTCACGAATTGTGGTAGCCTTGAATTGAAGAAACTGGTACTCTAGTGATGAAAACATAGACATTTTTCGGTCAAAATTTGCCCATTTTCGGACATCTTGAACTGTTTTGATTTTTGAAGATCAAAACAACTATATCGATTAAAGATTTCCCAAAAACATTTTTTCTCTAGATTTCGATTCCTTAATGTCTTTGTATCGTCTTGGCCACGATCGGTCATGATCTCATCTTTATTGTATACATCAACCGTAACTCCAAAAAGAGAAGGGGGGAACCCAAAATCAGTTGATACATACAAATAAAATATCCAACTCTTTACAACTGTGGGACTCTTCTTCATTTATAAATATATGTATGTATATTAGATAATTCTTCTCAGCATAACAAGAGTTAATTCGAGTTCAACCAATCAACATTCGAAACACGAATAAGGGTTTTATTATAGAGAAAAATTGACAGCTGACCAAAAAATGCATTACAAATTTTTATGTTAGTGAGATAACGCAATAAGATACTTATATTATAATTATGCAAGAAATGTATGGCCATGAACATGTATTCATATATGTATTACATTTAAATCATTCAACAATAATATTCACAAAGTAGATACTTAAACAAATGAATTTTAATTTGCCAAAGTCTTGCTTTCATTTTCTTTAAGAAGGAATAATCATTATGTAAATAAGCATTGATACATTCACAAAACTAAAAAAAAACACAAATATTCTTACTAGTCTTTATACTTTCGTACCATACATAGGATCATCAGAGTATAAAAGAAGCAATGAAGTAAATCAATGCTATCACCTTATACACACCTTGTGATCTAGTTATAAATTTAATTTTTTGTGCCCCAGGCAGTTGTAGAAACTAAGGAGTCATCTTTCTCTTTACTTCTTTTCAAAAGAAGGTAGTATTTTTAAGAAATAGAAATTCGCCAATTAATTAAAATTATTCAAAGGAGAAAATAGAATATTTAATATATATTGCGTAGATGAATGAATCGAATGAGATAAATTTGCACTTATCAAAATTACAATAAAATTACCGCACATCAATTATCATGAGAGCAAAAAGAAAAAGAAGAAATTGAATAGAAGGGAGCGCTTTTTTAGAATTTCTCTCCAGCTAGATGTCTCACATGGTTTGTATAAAAGGAAAAAAAGGAAAAGTAAGGAAATACTTTCTTTTTGCTTCAGCCGAAAACTGCTGTCAAAAGAAGAAAAAAAAGAGAAAGCAAAAGGGGAACTAGTTGTAGGGTGCTCTTGTTGTATCTTATGTATATTCAAAAAAAAAAGAAGAAGAAGAGGAAAAGGACTCATTCCTTCCATCTATGTAAGAAATGAATAAGACAAATGTGAGAGGGACACAATATTTTCCACATTGTACAAAAGAGGACTGAATGAAAGGGAAAGAATTGAAGACATTGGTAAGAATTGAGAGCTCCCAGAAGTGCTTTAAAATATACATCATCTGACTACTAACTAATTGATATAATACACATATATATTATACAAAAGTGAACTAACTCGTAGATCAACATACATAGTGGCTATTATTAGCCTAAGAGAAAATTAGCAAACATTGATGATCCAGAAAATACTAAAAGTGCCATCCAGGGGTGGATTGTATTGAATTTCCCCCAAGATCTTCCGTCTTTTAAACATTATATTTATAATGCAAATGATGACGATTGAGCCATGACTGGAGCTCATGCAAACTGGACCCCGGATCCCGCCGTGGGTCACTTGCTCCACGCACTTCGCCGCTTCAGGAGGTGTTCGGATGCGGATGAAGAGGAGGAATTCCTCGAGAATATTCTTCAGTGTCGAGAATTAAATGCTCTCGTCAAGGCTCACAACGTTATACTCTTTTGTAATCAGGAGCAATGTCCAGTCGTTTCCAATGGCTGTCAAATTGCTGGAGATGTAATGGAGGATATTCGACCCTACGCCTTGATGATAGAAGAATGTCGTGAGCTCTATGGACTCTTGGCTACACCCCATGTCAAAGTAATTCATCCATCATAAAATACCTACATAGAAATGACGCGAATGTTTCTTTCTCATTACTTACAGAATCTACTTCTTTCTCACGATACCATTGCACAGAGAGATTATTTGCCTAAACTGTGTAACATTCCTTATGAAGTGGATGAAGATGAAGATACCATTAAAATGGTTCAGCTCATTAAAAGCAACGATCCCCTAGTAAGGCTCCATTCATACTCATCCATTGCTATTTTTATACGGATATGATTTTTGTAGCTTAATCTAATTCTACATACATATAATTACAGGGCGATCAGAAAAGCACAGAACCCATTGTGGTAAGTTTTGATTTTCCATTTACTCAATGCCTTTTTTTGTAATTGAGTTTTTAACGATCACTACATCAATATAAATATATATGTAAACTGAATCACACACATACATATACGTGACATTATCTAATGATCATTATATTACGTATAAGTATTAATATAATTTATAAAGAACTTTTTCTTCTTCCTTTTTTAATGATGACTTTTTTCCCTTTCACAACTACAATTAACTATTAATTAACGTAGTATATCTTTTATTTTAATAAACTTCTAGCATTAGAGATACTTTATCGATTGTATGTAGATTAATATTAATTTATGCAAAAAAATATTTAAAATACTAAAACCTGTGCAGGGCAGGAATAAATATATATTAATTCAAAGAACTAAAACTTTTGGACCTCAAAGGTCGGTTTTTGTTTTGTTTTTGTTTTAAGTGATCCATATTAATGAGCAAATTTATATAAAGTTGTATGAATTAAGGTCATTTAAATAGATCAAGATTGATTTTTTTTATTTTAAATGAGTTTCGGAAGAAACAAACATAAAAATTGAAATATCATGCTGTTTATAGATCTTTTTAATAAGGCAGCATTTTCTTAGCTTTTAAAAGAAAAAAAAGTTTATGATTATAAACTTATTTTAATACTCTATACACATAATCAATTTTATATTAAGACTTAGTCATATTGAGAAGGATTTTTGTGTGACAAACGATAAAACATAATCTTTTATTTTATTCAAACACGTCACATTACAAAAAAAAAAAAAACAGCTTAAGTAATTGTATTAACTATTTATTTATATGGTTTGAGTGGATACTTGTTCCATGGTTAAAACTATAGTTAGTTCAAGAGTAAAATATTCTTCAATACTCTATGTTCTACCATTCATAAATATTTATTTAAGATCAATCTTGATAGACATAAAGTTTTTGAGAATAAACCCTTTTACGTATCATCCTATGAATATAAATTAAAAAAAACGTTTTGAATATATTTGGATATTTGAAAATTAATTATATGCTTCATCATAAATTCATTCTTAAGAGGGGATTATTGTCTTAGCTGAATATTGAAAGACTTGAGTTGAAGTTTATTCTTTGTCACAGAAATACGTGGATACATACATATATTTCTAACATATATAACATACATATAATTTTTGAACAGACGTAACTTTTAAAAAAAATTGTGTTTTTTTCCCTATATTTTAAAATATCCTTATTATGCGTAATAATATTTTTTCAAATAAAAAAATATTTTTTAAAGCCCTGTTTGTGACATGAATTAAATCTCTATTTCCATAAATAATAAAAAGCATGTGTTTTGAAGTCACTTTTGTAAACACTTAATCCTGTTTTTGAAGACGTTATTTTGTGCATTTGAGAATTTTTTGGGTTGAGTGTCCTAACCCTTGATAGTAATAAAAAAGATAAAGAAATGGATGTGAAGGAGATGTTAAAGGGAAAAAATGCTAGAAATATGATTGAGTGAAGCTTTATCTTTCTTGAATAAGTTGATATATTTCTATGTATGTATAATGTACCTCTTGTAACTTTTACCGTGTTCGGACTATTTAAAGATAATGTGTGACTTCTATAGTTTTAGCATTTCTTTATTTGAAGATATGTAAACTGTTCAAAAATTACCTAAAATTAGGATCATGTACCAATAATTAATTATTTCTTAGGGAGCTACAATTAAAGCAGAAGAAGGCTCTGGTAGAATACTCATTGCTCGCGTTATGCACGGTGGTGCAGCAGACCGATCAGGGTTGATATCTGTTGGAGATGAAATTATTGAAGTTAATGGTATCAATGTTGAGGGGAAATCCCCAAATGACGTTCTTAGAATCTTGGTATAAGATAGTTTAGTTTTTTTTCTACTAGATTATACATGTTATGTTTATTTTTAATATTTTTTAGCAAATGGCTCAAAACACAATAACGTTTAAGTTAATACCAAATGAAAATCGGCAAATGTGTCGTGAATCTAGAATTCGATTGAGGGCTCTTTTTGACTACGATCCTAGTGATGACAAGTATATTCCTTGTAAAGAGGCAGGTCTTCCTTTCGTCAAAGGAGAAATAATTCATATAGTGAGTCAAGATGATCCCTACTGGTGGCAAGCAAGGAAAGAACAAGATCGAAATATGAGAGCAGGGCTTATTCCCAGTCGTGCACTACAAGAAAGACGAATCGTACAAGAAAGAAACGAAAGGTCAAAAGAAGATAAAGGTATTTTATTGTTAATCTTGGCACATTAATACATCAGGCCCTCGTGTATTCCTTGTCCCTCATTGTCCATCACTCCTCCTTTACTCCAGGTGTTCCTGCTTCCCTCATTTGTGGTGGTCTATTCTCCAATAATTCTAATACAAAGCTTGATCCCTCTTATACCCTATGCACTGGCAATGAACTTTTTATGAACGGAAAAATTAAAAAAGTAATTTATGATTTAACAGAAAATGAGGAATTTGATAAGGATGAAATTGCCACATATGAAGAGGTTGCGAGACTATTTCCAAGACCCGGATCGTATAGGCCGATTGTTTTAATTGGACCACCAGGGGTGGGTCGAAATGAACTTAAAAGAAGAATCATTGCTTTGGATCCAGATAGGCATAAAGCAACAGTGCCGCGTACGTACTCTTGGGATTAGTTTTAATTTATATAACCTCATTTGATCTTTATATATATATACAGATACTTCCAGGCCAAAAAAGCCGGGTGAAGTACATGGCATGGACTATTACTTTATAACAAGAGATCAAATGCAAGTTGATATTAATTTAGGCAAGTTCATAGAACATGGAGAGTATCGTGGAAATTTATATGGTACTTCAACGGACGGTATTAGAGATCTTATTCATGCTGGAATTCAACCCATCATTTGCCCACATTATCAAGTAATTCTATTTATATTTTGCTGTAAGGGCCGTTATTTTGAGTTGTGTTTACAATTTATATTATAGGCTTTAAAGATGTTGAGAACCGCAGAATTAAAACCCTTCATTATATATATTGAAGCCCCTCCTTTTGAAAGATTAAAAGAAACAAGGCATCAAGCATACGCACGCTCCACTTTTGATGAAACTAGTTCAAGGGCCTTTACGGTAAATATATTATATATATTGACATAGTTCGGTAAAGGTGACATTTCATTTTAATTAACATATAAGTCAGTATATGTAGATGTGTTCAGAATTATGGAAATTTATTTCCTTTATTTCATATTTCCCAAGGATGAGGAATTCGTCACAATGATTCGTTTAGGACAAAAAGTAGAGTCACATTATGGACACTGGATTGATTTGACTATAGTCAATGAAGATCTGAACGAGGCATTTGAGCAATTAGTAAAGGCAATTCGAAGATTAGATCAAGACGCACATTGGGTTCCTGTGTCTTGGGTGCAATGAGTTTCCTCATTTGGACATGGATGTTATCAGCATATCAATCGCTATTTGGCATAATTAAGCACATACAACTAACATCATCTCTTTAATTCAGAGTTCCCTTTCCAAAAAATGTGATCTGCATAAAGGTTTTTTTTTTGTTTCATTTCAAGCAAAGATATTTATAATTATTATTACAAACATATGCGCTTTATTATGTGTTCATAACATTTTCCTTCCCCTATTCAAAAACATACAATATATACATATAATATGAATACTGATACACAGTTACAATGTTGTTGAGAAAATATTTAATTTTCACACCTTATCATGAAATCCCCAATTGTTTTTTTCCCAATTTATGAATGAAAGGATCACCTAAGAATTTTCAATATAATTTATCAATAGCTCATTAATTAATTAATTAAAAACCGGCTTTTTACCCTCAAAAAACTAAGAAGCAAATTAATTCAATTTGTTAAATATGCCACACACTAGTTATTTAATATTATATCCTTAGAGAATAAAAGTTTTAAAGTTCATTGTTGTATTTTTTATTGATAATATTTCATATTCTTATGAGTTCATTATTTCAATTTTATATACATTATATTAATACATTTTAAAAAAATCAATTCATTCCAATATTTTGTTGTTTCTTAAAAATATTTTTTCTATCATTATTTTTGTATGATTTTATCCTTACATACATAGAAGATATATATACCTACATTGTCTTCAACTTAGAAATGAATACACTCGTATACATCATCTCATTTGTTTATTACTATTTATTATAATTGACTAATTTTTGTTCTAGATCTTGATGTTTAAATAATTTTTGAACAAAAAAAAATTTGCTTCTTTTTTTTTTTTTTTTTTTTTTTTTTTTTTAGAAATATGGTGAGGATTTCCGTGTTTTTTTGATATCTTATATTTACTCTCATATTTATTTAAACATCATAATGCAATAAAAAGGAAACCCACCCACTCACCCCTGATCATTTTTTTTACGCATGTCAATACTTATTTTCTATAAAAGTGATGAGTTGAAGAAGAAAAATCAAATACATGAGTCAGATTTGCATTTACATAATATTTCATTATCTTGTTGAGAATTCTTATTATTTTTTTGACTGGTAATAATATATGGAGTCCACAAATTATTAAATATTTGAAATATTTCATTGATATTAATTTTTTTCTGGAGTACGAGCCCCGAATTTTCAACTACGTAACAGGAAATCTGCTGCATAACCTTCTGAGTAGTACGTTACGTGGATGTATCTAACTGTTCAAGACTATTAATACTAGGACCAAAGAGAAGGTAGACTAGAAGAGAGACTTCTTGGCTAGCCTAACTAAGCACGATAAATGGAAAAATGGTTGATCCTGCTCGACATGTGAGGGCATAAATAATGATTTGTAAAAATTAACGGTATAATTAATCAAGTTGGTTTTTTTAAATTTTGCGGAGCATGTCAAAATGGGCTGGAATTGCTGTGCAAAAAGTATAATGATTGTGATGGATTAGACATAGTTCAAGAGAAAAAAGTTACATTTGATTGCTTACTACAAGACCTCAAATTTAGAAAAAACGGCTAATAGGAATTTGATCTGAAAATTTCAGACCAAATCTTCACATCTATTTGTGCTCAAAGTACTTCAAAGAAACAGACTCTGTTTGCCAATTCAATACAGATATTCCAAATTGTGATGCAGTTAATTAATATAATATGTAGTAACAATATATTTATTATAATTATGAAAAAATAAACATTGACTGAAACTTCATGCATATTGTATGCATGTATATATATATATATATATTTGTATGCTTTTTTCCTAGGATTCCAATACTTATATCTTTCCCCAAGATATATATATATATATATATATATAAATTACTCCTACTTCTATCTACCAGATACAACACGAAAATCCCTAATTTGAGCATGTAATCAATAAAAGACTCTTTTAATAAACAGAAGCCAAGATTGAGGCCAACATTAGTAACCGTTTGAGCCGTTCAAAGAAATCGAATGGGGAAAGGAAAGTTGTTCTAGAAGATTTACAGAAAAACAATTTAGTATTTTCAGAAGAATTAGTAGCCTTTACACATTTTGAAGGCATTACACTTTAGACAGTGAAAGAGTTGGTCGAAAATCGCCGAAAATCACATCATTATTCTCAAATGTTAAAGGATAATGCTTTAACACATCACTTCTACTCACCTCGAACAAATGAATTTTAGCGTAGAACATTATTTTTGATATTACCATCTACTCCACGCATGTGTGACATCACGTAACTGCCAGGATTTCAAGAAACTGTTATCACGTAGCAGAAGTGCTGCGTATAAAAACACAGCTCTTACTATTGATGAAATTAATTTAAAAGAAGCTTATTGGTTTTGGATTCGTTCAATACGGTGGACAATGTGATTTGGGGTATGGAGAAAAGAAAGCTAATGAATGCTTGGTTTGAATGATTGTTGCTTACTTAACTTATTGTAAATTTATCTAGAGGAATAACAATCATATGAAAACAACAACACTGGATTAAAACACCTGATAATATGTGACTTTTCTATTGAATGCAAAGTTTATACAGCATCTCTATGCTATATTGCTGTATTTTTGACACGCTCGGTTAGCCAGTTAATTAAATGTGCAACTTGTAGGTTGGCACTCATTCACTCCAATGACGATTGCAATGAAGAATCATTTATTATTTTGAAGAATTATGTCGTCTTTTCTGAGACAAGCAATAAATGACTACGATATCCTTCAGAAATTCTGTGTCAATTGTTGTACCATTCGGAGAAGATATTTACACGTGATCAGCATCTTGCTTTCAACAAACGATTGCAAACTTTTTTTTTGTATCACACCCACACCCCCTTTCCAAATCTAATATATTCGTTTATCTCAGAAAATGCAATGGGAGTCGATAATCATTATTCGAGTCTCACACATTTCGTCATAAAAAAATATTTAAATATACTCCTGAAGAACTTAATGATAAGAGACAGTAAAATTATCTATTCAAATTTATAAATATTATTTTTTAATCATTCATACTTAAATTTATATATGTATATACATATATTTATTTATTTATTTTAAAATAAGCATTTGACTACGTATTTTCTGGTGTTAGTTTGGAAACTTGAGTATTCAACAGAATACAATATCGCAATAAAAGAAAATAGATTAAATTGATAATTTAAATATTTTTTTAAATAAGAAAATACAAGGACCCTACCATTGACGAATCTCCTTATTGAATACTTTTTCACTTCAAAAAACTACTGTTTAACCCAAAAGAATGTTCTCACTTATCTAGTGACAATAATAATTGTCCTAATATACTAGTTCGACAGCGCCAGTAGTCACTCTATTTTGGTAGAGCTCAATGACTAGGACTAAAATATTATGTTTTAATACAGTAGAAGTATTTTCGTGAGTTAATGTTAAATAATTAAATAATAATCATTCACACAAAAGGGTCTCAAAATAATAAATCATAGTATAGCGAAATCTGAACTGATCGAATCGACACCAATCAGGGTATTATTGTAAGTGCAAATGTTTTATATCGTGAAACGTACAAGAGAGGGTTTATTAGTATTAATGCAAAAGTGATCGATGCTTTAAAAGAGACTCAACACTTTTTTCTAAAGTCTATAGGTTATTTAGTCCAAATATTTTTATTATTTGGCATTTTGAAAAAATAATATAAATTCTTAAATAAACAATTTTTGAGCTCCTCCAAAATGTTTAGTCTAAAACCACGCCTGAGTTGATCTTTCCTAAAAAAAGTGTAATTTTACTCTTAGTAATATTGCAAACAATACACAAAGTATACATGTGTATGTAAATATGCATGTATATTATGACAACATTGACTATATCAGAGGGTTGTTTTTTTAGTTGCTTGAGTGAATAATATAATAAATTATAGTTATCTTATGAAGAAATTGAAAGATTTGGATAATATTATGAAGTACAAAATATTGTAATGAACATATTATGTTCCTTTTATTTTTCTGCTAGATTTTCATCCACACAGAAAAATATGTGCATAATAAATAAATATAATGTATGCCGTGTACTAGTTTTTACTTGTACATATAAGGGTATTGTACAAGTTGCAGTCAAAAAAGGAGATAAATATTGTAAATGCCGAAATGATAGAGATGTGATAATGCAACGATTGAAGTTCTATGAGATGTTCAATATAATACCAAGGGTGTCATTTATGATGTTTTTATTCAAAATTACTTATTGATATTAAGTATGCTATGCCTCATTATATAAAATAAGTGGGCCAAGTTCCATCACTCGTTATGAAACATGTTAATACATCAAAATTAAATAAGACGTTATAAAACGAACAAATTGCATCCCTAACAATTTGCTTATTCAAGTTACAACTTTTATATTGTTCTAACTTGTACACAACATATATATATATATATATATATATATATATATATATAATATTACGGCATTATATGTTTATTACCACGAGACATTTCTAACATTAACATTCATCCGTTTAACTGAAGGGTGTTTTTTAACTAGGATCTGCTCCAAGAAAGCTTCTTTTTTTCGTATATATTCATGTATTTGCATGATGAGGAAAGAAAAGTGGAATTAACTCTCAAAACGAGTGCATATAAATATTTTTTTTAAATTATAATAGATCACAATATTATGATTATATCAACCCATGCCATTAAATAAGAGATGTATTTTAGTGATATGTAGATTAAATAATAACCAATAAGTGATATACTATTATATAAATAATTAACTTAGATCTTTAGAGTACTTAGTAAGTAAGAAGAGCATCGACCTTGAAATGAGAACTCTGGCGGGCGTGTGTTGATTTCTGTTTTGATGGTAAATAAAAAAAGAAGCTGAAATAATATTTGGATTACTAATAAGGAAAGAAGAGCCTTTTAGTTATGCCCCATCGTGCGATAGAGGTCGCTGGAGATGGAAGGGATCAATAATAAGAAGAAGAATGATTATATAAAATAGAAGAAGAAGAATAAAAAGTAGGGAAGTCAGTTGTAGATAAAGAAGAGAGAGAGAGGGATCCGCTGAGGTGTCTACATATATAGAAGGGGATCGTAAAAGGAAGAAAAGGAGAGAAGAAGAGAGAAGAGGAGAGGAGAAGAAGAAGAGAGTAAGAACTAGTGTCTAGATAGAAGAGTTGGAGTTGAAGTGAGGCGAGAGGAGACGATACGGAAAGGAAGGAGGAGGGAGGGAAGGAAGGAAGCTCTTGTGATGCTTGTTTTTTAGTGTGGAGGACAAGGCCTAGAAGAAGAAGAAGAAGAGGAGGAGGAGAAAGAGGAAGATGCCCGTGTGTAAAGCTGAAGCGCATCGTGCTCTGGAGCTCCTTGAGGACTATTACTCCCGGTTGGATGAGGGGAAGGAGAAGGAGCTGAAGGCCGCCATTGAGCGAGTGATCAAGATCTTCAAGTCTCGACTGTTCCAGGCTCTCCTGGACATCCAGGAGTTTTATGAGCTCACTCTCATGGATGATGAAAAATCCAATTCTTTGAAAGCCTCTGAAGCCCTAGACATGGCTCATCGCTGGGAAGTGAGCAAAGGGCCCTTTGGATATGAGGAGAAATCCTCAGAGGGCCCCTCGAGTGTGGACCCTCATCACCAGGTTCTCATGAAGGAAGTCTTTGCAAAGAAGAGCCTCTTGGAGTCGAACTATGAGTATGAAGAGATTTGCTTGGACCGGGGAACCTCGGGCTTGGGCTTTAGCATCGCTGGAGGCATCGATAACCCTCATGTACGAAATGATACCTCTATTTTTATCACCAAACTCATTCCGGGAGGGGCTGCCGCCGTGGATAAGCGCCTTCGAGTGAATGATATCATTCTTAAAGTGAACGACGTGAATGTTGTCAATGTGTCTCATAGTGTGGCTGTTGAAGCTCTCAAGCGAGCTGGAAATCGCGTTATTTTACAAGTGAAACGAAAGCGTCCCGATGCTGAGCGGATGCATAATGGGGGTGATGCCCTGGAGGTCGAGCTCTTTAAAGGAAATAAAGGTCTAGGATTCACTATTGCCGGAGGGATCGGGAATCAGCATATCCCTGGTGATAATGGTATTTACGTTACTAAAATTATGGAGGGAGGAGCTGCCCATTACGATGGTCGTATATCAGTTGGGGATAGATTAGTTGCAGTCAAAAATCTTCCAGATGGAGATTTTTACTTAGAAAATTGTACTCATGAAGAAGCTGTAACAGCACTCAAAAAGTGTAGAGATAAAGTATCTTTGATTGTAGCAAAAACAGATACTCCTTATCCATCGTCTCCCACTTTAGGGCAAATGAATCCTCTACCTACTCCTTTCATTGGTGTTGGAAGGAATGAAGAGGAAGAAGCCGTTTTACCTCATGCGACTCCTCGTAGCGTGACTTTAATGAAGGGTCCTGCTGGGTTAGGTTTTAACATTGTTGGAGGTGAAGATGGTGAAGGGATTTTTGTCTCATTTATATTATCTGGAGGTTCAGCTGATGTTAGCCGTGCTGTGCGAAGAGGTGATAAAATTCTTTCCGTCAATGGAGTGGATTTGTCAAATGCTACTCACGAAGAGGCTGCAGTAGCTTTAAAAAATGCTGGAAATACTGTGCTTTTGACACTTTGCTATCGTCCAGATGAATATGAAAAATTTGAAGCCAAGATACATTCCCTTAAAAATCAAATAATGTCTGGTAGTATGTTAAGAATGTCTGAAAAACGTAGTTTATTTGTTAGATCCCTATTTGACTATGACCCAGGAGCTGATGAGGGTGTTCCAGGGAAAGGTCTTCACTTTAGTTTTGGAGATATACTTTACGTAACAAACGCCTCTGATGAGGACTGGTGGCAGGCTAAACGAATAGATGCGAATGGAAAAGAACTTGAACTAGGTATAATTCCCAGTAAGTCTCGATGGGAAAAGAAAATGAAATCACGGGACAGGAATGTGCATTGGAGTTCTAAATCTAAAGTGAACTCCAAAAGGCCATCGATCAATAAAAGATTACCATTTATGAAAAGTAGGGAAGAAGATAGCGATGGTGGTGGAGATAGTGGAAGTTTGGCAAGTACAACGGATAATAAGGATGCTGAAGAGCCTCAAGTTACCTCCTACGAACTGGTTCAACAAATAGAGATTGAATATACTAGGCCTGTTATTGTTCTTGGTCCGTTGAAGGATCGCATAAATGATGACTTAATCTCTGAATATCCTGATCAGTTTGGTTCATGTGTTCCTCACACTACCCGCCCCAAAAGGGACTTTGAAGTGGATGGTCGGGATTATCATTTTGTTCATTCTCGTGAGTCCATGGAGGCTGATATTCAGAATCATAAATTTATCGAGGCGGGGCAGTACAATGATAATTTGTATGGAACCTCTGTTGCCTCTGTCAAAGAAGTCGCTGAAAAACGGAAACACTGTATTCTTGACGTGAGTGGAAATGCCATCAAACGTCTCCAAGCAGCTCGTCTATATCCCATTGCCATATTTGTCAAACCTAAGGACCCTGCCTTCATAATGAATGTTAATAGGATATCTGAAGAACAGGCGGAAAAAAGTTTCAATAGAGCTTCCCGCTTAGAAAACGATTTCTTAGAGTATTTTACATCCATAGTTCAAGGTAATAATTACGAAGAGATCTATGAAAAAGTTAAAGTTGTTATTCAAACACATTCCAAAAATTGTATATGGGTTCCGGCTAATGAAATGTTCTAATGTTTCCTCCTCTTTTTATTTATTATCATCACTTTTTCCATTAGTTTTTTTTCGTGTATTGTTTCCGAGTACATGGTTGAATTTTTTTTCCTTTTTTTCTGATGACGATGATGACATAAGTCTTTTATTGTAATATTTACTTTAAAAAATCTTGTTATTTCTCAACGAAGTTTAAGTGTCAAATACATTGTTATATTGAATCTCAATAATAATAATAATAATAATAAAGATATAAACAACTATTTATGATGATGCTTGTTAATAAACATAATAATATTCCTTTTCCTGGTTGATCCTTGATATTTAGTTCTCAACGACGTTGGAAAGTATTAATGTAGTTTAAGCTTCAGTGACATCTATGGGGCGCGGAGTGAGCGAGTTTCAGGCGAGCAAGGTGTCTATTTTTATCCTCTCCCCAAGATAAAGACTTTCTCTATTTTGGAGGTACAGTAGTTGTATTTCAAACTTGTTACCTATCATGGGTCAAAAAGGAAGCAAGGATCGCCTGAGTAAACAGGACCTCGATTTCTTAAAGACAAGTACTCGATACGACGAAAACACCATCAAAGAGTGGTATAAGGGATTTAAATGTGATTGTCCAGATGGAAAGCTCACTCCAGACTCCTTTATGCAAATATACAGCAAGTGCTTTCCGAGTGGAAACGCCAACGAATTTTGCGATCATGTTTTTCGAACCTTTGATACCGATAAAAATGGATTCATCGACTTTAAGGAATTCCTTTTAGCCATTGACGTCACATCCTCTGGATGTCCTGAAGAGAAACTCAATTGGGCTTTCAGGTATGGAGATTTTTCCCATTACTCTCTTTGTCGTAGTAAACTATGTATTCCTGTTTGACTTGCTGTTTCATTAGCATGTATGATGTGGACGGGAACGGTCACATTGATCTCGCAGAAATGACTAAGATAGTTAAATCCATTTACAACATGATGGGCCCTAATCATGTTAACATGGATAACTTTGAAACCCCTGAGGCGAGAGCCGAAGGAATCTTCAAGAGAATGGATGTAAATTCAGATGGAAAAGTCACTAGACAAGAGTTTGTTCGATGTTGTCTAGAAGACCAAAAATTGATTGAGCTTCTTACTCCTCATGCCTCCTAAATAAATATTTAATGCACTAAACATAGCCATTTGAAAAGAAAACTATAATTTCTACAGCATAATAATATACATATATATGCATATTCGCACAATTCGCTTCTTTTTTTTTAAAAAAAAAAAACCCTTCAACTCAAATCTACAATATTTATTTCATAATATATTTTCGAAAGAAATGTAAAATAATTATTGTAATAAACATCCTTTCCTATGTTATGCCATTTCTAGGAAATAAAATAAGTCTGTGATTCTTTATTCCTTGTAATTTCATTATTAATTGTAATATGTACATATAGGTATATACGTTTTTACATACATAAATACATAAGACTAAACAATGTAGGTATATGCAATTTTTTTATTACTTAGTTAATGACATAGAAAGAAAAAACAATCACTAGGCTGAGAAAGACTTGGCCCTTTTTTAAAAGTTATATACATATATATATATTCGTAAGCACAACAAACTTTCCGAAAAAAGTATTTGAATAATAATAATAATACATTAGCCCTTTTCATAGTCGTATGTTCATACATTCTTATTATTATAATAGTTATATCATACACTGTGTACATATATGTATATATATATATATATATATATATCAATATGTTGTGTAGTTACTACTTTCTCGAACGCGTGACAGGAGAATATTTTGTTTTCATACATTTTTATGCGTTTCGAATTTTATCTCCTTTTACAATCTGTCCAATTATTATTATTATTATTATTATTATTATGTATATACTTACTTACTTAGTAAGTAACTAATTTCATACTCTCTACCTATGAACATTTATAGCATAATAGCCAAATGAATGGCCTCTCATCTTGAGTCCATTATTATTTGAAAAGTTTTCCTTATTAGAGGTAGGTACATAACTCATATTTCTCTTTTTTTCTTGTGCCTGTTTCAGCTTCTCACACCTCACAAAAACCATTTTGTAAACATTAACACATGCGGCATAGTAATTTAAGTTAGACAAGGAAGAAGGAAAGAAAGAATTGAAAGTTTTTGGAGAAAGGCAAACAAATGAAGAATTTTCTTCACTCTCTTTCCTTTTTACTGAATAGTTTAACCAAAAAAATATGTACTTATAAATCTACCATTTCACAGAGCAGTATTTCAATTATTGAGTTTGATCAATCATCCATATGTTTACAAATACAATATGATATGATGATGCACCCAAGTCCCTATTGTGCCTTTCTAAATAGGAATTTTGATTTTACAATATAGGCATTTCTAAATAACTGCACTTCCTTCTACTATTTCTTTTGAACTCTATGTAAAAAAAATATATATATATGTATTTTTAAAATGTTAAACATTGGCAAATGTGTGTTTATTGCATTAATGGAGTAACGAGTTCATTATTTACTCATTACTTACGTACAGCAATGTATGGATTCGATCAGTCCTGGTTTCGCTGTAGTACCTATATACAATTTTTCATTTGAATAACCCTTTAGTTATTATAAATTATACGTACGGAATTAGTAAAATGTTAGCTCAGCACTAGATGCAGGGGCGTAAGGTAGCAAGAGATACAATGCTACGAAATCCTTAAATCTATCTATCTCAACTATCATATTATTAATATTATTTCTAGGGGGCTCTCGTGCTAAGACCTAAAAGATATCAGTCACAATTCTGTACACATCCTTTATGTCACAAATAGTCCGGATTCAAACAACAGTTGAATGTATTCAAGAAACCACAAACAACTGGTTGAAATTTTATAGCAGCAAAAAGGAATTAGGTCTCAGACTCAACAAATAAGGAAAATAATATATTTTCTTATAAATCATATTGTCAAAAAATTAATTTATTTATTCGAGTAAAGGCAGAAGCGAATAATTTATAATTCCAAGCTATCCATGAAAATATGTATGTAGTGGATGGATTTGTAATGAAAATACTCTTGAAAAGTTTGTTCAATATAAAGAACGTGATGAAATCAGTTGTCATACCATACATTGTACATTCATCTTGGTATCCCTACAAAGAAGTTAATATTATCATTTGGCTTCAAAATCAACATTTTTTGTCCCATATATATATATATATATATATATATATATATATATATATATATATATATATATATATATATATATATATATATGGTCAATAATCTATAAGTACTCTCTTTCACGCAATATGTCTCTGAATAGTAAATTATTGTTCTGCATATTTTGATTGACCTAGCTGACCACACAAATATAGTGTGTAAGACTGAGTATGTCATATCAATATGTACTTACGGATGTCAATAATGAAATCAATAATAATAATAACATATTTTTTGCATTATTTCATTGACTTTTTGGCACTTGGGTACATAATAATATCCTATGTGTGCATTAGGATTTGAAAACACGTCATGACCCTTTGTTGCAAATATGTATGAAAATAAATATGAAGAATTTTAGGAATTTAAAATAACCCAGGATTTATATCCTTCCATCCTAAATAACTTCTCTCTTTAGTTGCAACATACTAAAAACACAAATAACTCAATATTATTTATTTGTAAAAAGTAAAGTTTTGGGTCAAAATATCCAAGCTACGTGTGCCTAATCGGAGAGGAAACGAAGAAGCGTAACAACTCGCCTTTAGAAAATATCCATATATTTATATACTTGAATAATAATTTTCTACAAACAACATCTTTCTTCATTCATTCTCATTTACAAGTTGAAAGAAGGAAACCTTAGAAAGTAATAATTGCTTAATACATAACATAGGTAGGTATGCATATAACATGTAATATAAATACAAACATATATATATAATATATTATATAGGGTATTGAAAATTTTATAGACGAATGTGGAATTTATATAACTTCATAATATAATATGTAGGTATAGTGTGACATCATAGTATTATAAGGAACATATCTACAGTGACATATAATATGGATGTCAAAATTTATGTGTGTATTGAATTTCTGTATAAAAATAAAATGATGGAATAATAAACAGAGTCACATTAATGTTCGTACATAACATGCATGTAACATATATGTACATATGTCGATTCATTTTAGCTAATCCAATGTAAATCATCCTTCATTTTTTTTTTTCTTAATGAAAAATTATGCAGAAATGAAAACATTTACACATGATATTGTTCGATTTCTTAGCTATTATTTTAAATCAAATTGCATTAGTCATTATAATGGATTTGTGCAATGGATAAAGTTTAGAATTGTATGTACATACATTACTACATTTGTATTTTAGTGATTTTTACTCCATTTAAAAAAAGTTATAAGGCTGAGATCCGCCTTGATCTCGCAACTAAATTTTTAAGGTATCTCTATTAACTCATCAAAGTCCTTGATCATGCTATAGTCTTGAACTTTGAGCGTCTTGGTTTCTTTGCAGCGGTGTAACATGGACATTATATAATATATAGGGGAAGGGCTATTTAGAGGATCGAAAATATTTTGGTCCTTCAGATTGAATTAAAAACCTAACACAAACTTATATTTTTCCTCCCATGAGGAAAACCCTCAGCTACGTCCCTATCTCCAAGTGATCAAGATCCAAGCAATTAAATTAAAATTGACTATCTTGGTCGCAAATAGTGAATTACAAGTTGTAATTGTAATCCGTGGTTTTGTAAATATTTATATATAATATGTACAATGTACATATTATATAGTCATTATGTAAAGGTAATTATAAAACTAAAGCTTTCTCTCAAAATTTGCCTGTTATACTAGGGTGTAGTCATATTTTAGTGGAAATTTCTCATAACAAATTACATCCTACATAGTTTTTTATAAAAAAACAATAAAGAAACTAAGGTCAAATTTTTTTTAAAAAGGAAGTACATTGTCCATGCTATACCCCAGTTACATAATGATGTAATGTATGAACCCATATCATATCGAAAGCATTAAAATTCAATGATTTAAAAGGTAAAAGAAATGGATAATAATTAATACGAATAATATTAATTATTATGAACTCAAGATATTTATCAATAATCATGGATTCCTGGACTCGTTATTGTAATCTTAGTATTACATAAGGTAGGGACAAATAGTTAAGGAGATACTATATGTATAGCTAAATTTTAGAGAATAATTCAAGTTAGCGGTAGTAACAAGAGAGAATTATACAGCCTGTCATGTAAACCAGTGTTTCTCAAATGATGGGTACCGGAGGGGTAATTAAAAATGGAAAAGCAGGTGTGTCCGCAGGGAGTGGGGCTAGGGGACTTGTATTTTATATTTTAATATCTATACAAGTAAGACATAAATTTTCTGAGCTAACTGTGACAATAATGAAGAACAAGCCAACCTCCATTAAAAAGTAGATAATGAAAAAGATACCGATATCAAGGCTGACAGAAGGATGGTTAATCTCTAAATGAATTAATTTACTTTTGGTTATCTTTAAGGGCAATAAATATGGATTACGACAAAATGACCATGGGAAAATGTGGGTCTTAGTGCTAGACCAATTGAAAACCCTTGTTTAAAACATCATATTTGTACCACAGTTTGATACTTTAATCTTTATTATTTCTTTCCCTCCCTGTCAAGCAGGCAGACAGGTGCTTTATAGCACTGATTGAATCAACTAGCATATGTCTAAAGTCAAAACGAAATGATCGAAATCAAATGAAAATGTACAATTATTTAAATAATTTTAATCAGGTAAGGAATCAAAGTTAATCAGATTTCTCATAATCGGACAACTACCTTTTCTACATGTATACACATAAGACATAAGATAAAAATGTTCACATTGCTTTCAATGAAAACTATTGCATTTTTCAAAGATAACTTATCATGTCTCTAATTAGTCATTATTCGAGGGATTTTTGACAAGATCTAAGGGGGGGGGGGAGGGGGAAGATGGAAAAGTTCATCAAATAAAGTAAAAAAAAATACCTTCACAATTTCTTTACGCTATTAAATGCATTTCATTTACTTTATTAAGAAATTCAGGCATGCGTATCGATGCAAATTGAAATTAGTGTATACTTTATAGCGTCTATAAAGAGTAATTTGATTACATTTATTTCCATCCTTTGAAAGAGTGTTAAAATCTATAATCATGTATACTTACATATGCATGTAAGTATAATATTATATACTTTTTCCATGACACTCAATTTACATTGTGAGTAAGCCAACTTTTCATTCAATATCTTCAAATAGAGTGAGGGAAATAAAAATCCGATATTTAGAAATATCTAAAAAAACTGATTTTATTAGATAATAATAATAATTATAATAATAGTAATAACTTTTTTAATATGATACAAGTTATTAAAACGCCCATTCATTTGAGGTAATTCAACTATAAAAGAACATACAGGAACAATAAAAAATCAACAATTTTTTTGCGTGGTTGTTTCATCCATGTCCAATATTCAAACACACGATTACATATACAAAAAAAAATATTTTTGCCACTTTTAAAAAGGTCCATAAATAGATAAGGTGCAATTTCACCAGTTAATGAGATTCTTTAAAGGAACACGATAAGACAAGAGTAGTTGACTTTGAAAATATGACTTAAAATTGAGATCACTTGTTTTCTATTTTTTTGTTTGTTTGTTTGGTTTTTGTTCGTAATTTTTTTTTGTTTTTTTTGTTTTATATTTTTTGCACAATCACATTAATTGAGCTATAAAGAATTTTTTTCCGTTTTTGGTTTGATTAAAATGGTCCAATATCATTATCTATAAGCACAAAGGAAATATATAAGTAATAGGTATATTGTATGAACAACTATGAAGAAACGTACCTGAACCCAAGGAAGACAGGGACCCAGCAGTGCTTCCACCTCCTTCATATGCGTAATTGCGGAGATCATCAAAAGGTGGAGCACTGGGATCATTATCTGCTCTGTTTTTATGATCTTCTATGAAAGATTCTACGTTTGAATTTGCGACTGGCTTACTTACATCTGTAAAAATATATGTGATAGAATGTAAAAATTTACACGTTAGTAAATATAAGCAAAAAGACAACGTACAACTAGATTTCGCCCTAGGCAAAGAATGATGACCGGCCCCTGCAGCAATCACAGTAGGTCCACCTTTAGCGGCATGTGCATGATGCGGCTGTGAAGGATCAGACGGTACTGGAATTTGAAGTGGCGTTATGTCAAAAGCTGTCATATCATCCTCACCACCACCTTCATCCTCATAATTAATTATGTTTTCTCGAACATCATCGTCTGGATTGGGATACTTAATTTGAGCTTCTCTTCGTCGATTGTACACAACAAAAACTAAGACTAGAACTATGGGAACAGTTTAAAGATAAAGTATGATTATAATCATTAAACTACTGAGAAAGGGGAAAAAATCAAAATAAATCGAGGCTTTAAAACTTAATGAATCAAATTAAATATAAAAAAAGAAGAAAAGAAAAAAAGAAAAAAAAAACTTTTTTTAGTAGTATTCTTTTAAACTTTTGCATCATGATAATAAAAAGCAGACCATGACTTACTTAAAAGAGCTCCCAAAACAAATGCGAGCATAATAAAGAAATCAGTTCCACCAAAAATGAGGGATGTGACCTCTATCTGACAAAAGTTTCCCTCAAAACCGAGAGGACAAATGCAAAAATCTTGCTGGTCAAGGTGGCATTTACCACCATTTTCGCAATTACATTTGTTTTCCTCCATGCACTCGGTAAATCCGATTCTTGTCTGACCAGATAGGCAACTAATTTACGTACGTGAAACGAAAATAACAAACAAACAAAATAATAAAACAAATATAATAATTAAAAAAAACAGATAAAACTAAATTGAAGCAGAACAAAATAAAAATATTGAAATAAATAGAAAAACTAAATTTTAAAAAGTGGAAATGAGAGTTTTGTTATTATTATTATTTTTTAAATGAAGAGAGAAAATGAAAAGAGAACCCAAAAAAACATACCAAAAATAAAAATGGTATTTAACGAAATATATATGTATATTAAAGCAAATTAGTATTGACGCCTCTTTTGATCATCATGCCCGTGCAAAAAGGTGAAGAAGCAAGATTTACTTACTCAAAATGGACAATAGGCACAAGAGTATTATTGCCAGAGCCCCCATACTGAGGCGAAGAATTTGCTCTTCTTGCATTAATTCACAATTGCTCCCAGAAAATCCGCTCGGACAATGGCAAATATATCGTTCAGCTGTATCACGATTGACACATTGCCCATTATTTTGGCAAGGATTATCAAGGCATTCATTACGGTCAACACAACTCTTACCATCTGGTGTTACACGCTGTCCGCGAGGGCATCTGGTATTAGTAGGAAAATTAGTTTAGTTTTAAACAGAAAGGACAGAGAAAATAAGAGCATTAAAGCCGCAAAAGTAGTACTCTATAGAACAAATCACATAAGTATGTATAGCATTTAGATATACATATTATGCGTTGAATATTATAGGTATATACATATAGACATTATGCATATAAAATTTGTATTATGATCAATCAATACAGTATCCATCTAAATAATATACATATAATTTAATCTAATAATTTGTTCTTCTCAGGACTTTTAGAACTAAGAAGAAGAAGGAGGAGGAGGAGGAAGGGTAAGAATGTACATATTTGCTCTCCCTTACTCATCCTCAATAATTCTAATATGCTCTCTATTGAAGTTAAGTTATTAATGTTACAGACAAGGCACACCTAAACATATCTGTTTTCTGTTTCTATATTTTATGTATACATATAAGGTATGTAGTTGTCAAAAAAGTGCAACTCCCAGCGTGTTATAAATGTTGTTATAAACAACCATGGAGATCTTAAATAAAAGAAGTTAACGATTGTCGATATGGAAGGTTCATAAAAAAAAAAAAAGACATTGGTATGGGTAGTGTACATATTTGTCTTCAATGAATACAAATGTAATGCTAGTTATGCACTGTCAGGACTTTGGAGTGATCGATGCTGGCCGGGAATCCCTCTTTTTCAATAACTCTAAAATATGAAAACAAGTACCCAACCAGTTCTATATTTATTAGTTTTAAGTAGTAGACTTACACAATCATTATTATATGTACCTGTGAGTTATTTATTCATCCAAAGTACAGGAAATATAAAGAATTATTTATTATAATCCATTTAACATTTAGGTAGGTAGGTATATATATTTTATCAAATTATTATGTACTTATCTATAATTATAAACTGTCATCAATGAACTTTTTCGTCATGATTTTGAAAATTTCAAAACGATTTGAAGACATATTTTTAAATGAAGGTACTACACTTAAAAACCATTTAAAGATGGGAATATAATCCTTAGGATTCTTTTTTAACAAAGTATGACTTTCAAAAAGAATAGCAAATATTTGATGAAATCTATCTTTATCATTTATATATGAGGTAGATGTCTCTGAATAGGCATTTGTAGTAGCTACGAGCTGATTTTCATTGGAAGAAGAATCAGTAGAACTTGGAGAATTATTGAAATAAGGAAAAATATAACTTTCACTTAGATATGCCTTTTGAGTAATTGGAACAATTGATGGTGTTATAGTAGTAGTTAATGTTTCAATCTCTCCATGAACAACACTGACATTAAAATACGGAAATTAGATTTCAAATAAATGAATCTCATAAGGAATTAATTAGAAATAGTAAAAAATGGACTTTTTAAAAAAGAAAAAGAATATTATGATTTCTTAAATAGTCTTAAAATTTGTTAAAAAAACCTACATAGGTGTATGAGTACATATATGTATTATGTACAAATCAATTAAATAATAAAATACTTACGAGCACTCATATTCCATCCACAAGTCCACACATACAAATGGTTTTGGACAAATTACATTTGCACACGGATTATTTGATGGACAATTTCTTTGAAGATTTCTAGCCATAGTGGCTTGCCCCCATTGGGTTCCATTTAGAGCGGGTGGTAGAGGAAGGTGTTTTCCTTCAAGGCGGATGTCATCCATACAACCTTTAGCATAGTCAGAGTAGACCTCAAATGTGCGAACTCCAGTATATTCAGCTTTTCCACCAGCATAAACACCTTCTTGCTTATCTACAGTCATCAGCTGATGACCTTCAAACGTAAACGAATCATTATATCTCCGGCTCTCCCCTCCATCCAACGTTAAAATAGCAGCTGAACCATATCTTGCTACTTTAACAGTATGCCATTGACCATCATCAACATATATCGAAGAGAGCCAAATTTCTTTTTCCTCAGTTCTTAAAGAGTTTAGGTTATAGCGGAATCTTAATTTACTTTCTTGAATCTAAAATTAATTTGTAAAGTTAGGGTTAAATAATAAATCAATATTCGTAACACAAACGAGTTACCTCAAGGATTCCATATTCTCGATTATGTTGGTCCGAAACCCTGAATAATTCTCCATGCTCTTCCCTTGTACGAAATCTCAATTGAATTTCTGTAGCAAAACTGTCTGGTTCAAAACTAAGTGCATATTTAACATAACTTTGAGGATCAAATGTACTCGGCATAGTTTCGTGGGAGCAAAATTGTCCTGTCCATCCAGGATTACATTTACAAGTAGGATGTTTCAAGGAACCAACACAGTGACCATGCTCTCCACATCGTGAACCAGGGTAATTATCATTGCATGCCTTTTCCACTGGAATACATCCGGGCTTGGAATATCGAAATAATCCAGGTTCAGCAAGATCATAGAGTTTGGAATTGTGAATGATATTTCGTATGCAGCCATCAAATGGTTTACCAAGAGGCGTATGACTCCATTTATAATGAAGGGGATCAAATTGTTCGGCGGCCATTCCTCCAATTTGTAAAGGTGTATTCACGTTCAAATACTCATTGAATGGAGGAACATCCCCTTTTACTTGACAACTACTATCATCAAACTCAGTAGGGGATCCATCTTCATGTTCTACTACAACCGAGGAACGGCAGAAATCTAACACCATACGCACTTGTTCACGATCCCAGAATATATCAATTCGGTGCCAACTTCCATCATCTAATCGAGTTTTGGTAGGTTCAATTCTAAGCTCAAGTGTTCCTGAACCAAAGTCAACCAAGAGTCTCGGATGAGCTTTAACTAGTTCAAGAGATATAAAATCTGATATTAATTGTTCTTCGGGTTCTGGAGGAACAATGGGACCATTATAAAGCAGCACACCATCTGGTTTTCGAGTTAAAAATTCAATGGAGAGATGAGACTGCTCACATAACTCCAATGGAGGATACCAAGCCCATCCTTTCCCCCAAAAGGTTCTTGTAGTTTGTTGACATCTAGGCCCTTCATAACCTCTTGGACATTGGCATCGAACTCCCCATCTTCCTTCTAAACACCGACCTCCATTATAGCATACATGAGTTAAGCAACTTTCGGCTTTTTCAAAATTTCTAGCTCCACAAACACATTCAGCAACCACCTCAACCCTAACACCTACTAAAGCTGTCTTATTAGCATTTACAGTATATGGTAAGTTAGATATATCTAATGAATTTGTACAACTTCCTTCACAATTTTCATTTTCATACAAACATTCATCAATTCCTACCATGGTTATATTTATTCCAAGTTCTGATTCGAATTCTTCTCTGTGACGTAAAAGAATACCATTGAGTTTAACTGGTTTATAATAAGCAGATCCTCGAACCGAAAATCGAACATCAGTAGTTTCTGGATATTTAGAATGTATCATGACGCTAAAAACATCAATATCGTCTATTTGAACTTGCTCAGGTAAGACTGAAGCCAATTTTTCTTTAAAAAGCTGAAGTTTACTTTTTACTACTTTTTGATCCTTCCAAATACGTACAAAGTCTTCATCAGTGAGACCCACAATTCTGAATGATCCTGAATTAATTACCGCTTCATGCGATATTTCTTTCACAATAACTGTTACATTAGCAGGTACGTCAGTTTGAGTGTGTTTACGGTCGTACACTTTGAATCTCAGAACGTAGCGGCCTTCCAGTATTCCATGTTTCATTGTTATAAGACCCGTTTCTTTATTAAGAGAAAAGTAGGGATACTGAGGCTTTCCATCACTCCAACTGAACGTTTTATCGGGCAAGTCCCAATCATCCCGATCATAGACATAAACTGATCCAATTCCACTCGAGGGAGCCTGACCCTAAAATTTCACATAAATTTATTACATTTATTGACGTATGAGAAAATAGATGTACAATACATTGGTAGCATAACTACATTTTCTATATTTAGAAAATGATAATATTGTCTTACCATATAGTTATAAACCATTATTTCCTTCGAACCAGGCTGCATCTTATTGTCATTAGAATCACCAATCACCACAGTTAGAGTAGAGGTTCCAGACATGGATGGGTTTCCACTATCCTTAATAACGATAGGAACAAGGTATTCCTTTTGCATTTCACGGTCAAATGATCGCAAAGAAGATACAACAGCCATTCCATCACCATTAGCACCCTCTGAAAATAATAATAATTGAAAAAATTAATATGATCAAGTTTCAAATAAGGGAATATTCTTACTTGGATCATGTTCCACTTTGAAGGAGGCTCTTATGATGTCTTCCGCATTAGGGTCCATTCGAAAAGTAAAAGAAGGTCCATTGCCTTTTGACCGATCGTCATCATCGGTCGCGAGCACTTCAACTACTTTACGAGGAGCACTATGTTCTGGTAAAACAGGTCGATAATTTTTTAAGAAACGAGGAGCATTATCATTGATATCATGAACAATAACAGTGAGTGTTGCAGTAGCAGTTTTAGGTGGATCTCCGTCATCAATGGCTAATATTTTAATTTGATGGGCTGGAGATGTTTCACGATCAAGTTGCCTTTGAATCGAGACTGTTCCATCTTTAGCAATAGAGAATTGTCTTCTCCTATCAGATGACCTATCAATGGAATAAGTGACCCGACTATGTCCACCTTGATCTGGATCAGAGGCTCTGAACCGCTCAAGCGATTTTCCTACACGGGCATTTTCTCTGACCAAGGATTCGATATTTGATTTTTCAAAAACTGGTTTATTGTCATTTATATCCCTCAATTTGACGACAACCCATGAGTACGCAACGTGATACTTATCGTTATCATTATCTTCTCCTTTGTCGTTGACTTGAATTCTAAATCTAAAACCTTGTCTTTGAAGTTGATCTTCAAAATCGAGTGACTGAACGACTTTCAATGAACCAGTACCATCATTATTACGAACCATAGTAAACTTATCTGCTCCAAACCCACTCGATTCAATGACTTTATAATGGAATTTATTACTTTCATCTTCATCGTGAACTGTAACTGTGAGTATAGGAGCATCAGGGAGTAAATTTCCATCTATTTCATCCACTTCAGTCATCCACTCATCTTTTGTAAAACTAGGCGGCATATCATTTATATCTTTAACTCGAATGGACGCTGTTCCAGTGCCTTTAAGTCCTCCTCCATCCATTGCAACTATTTGAATGGAATAATCAGGGGTCTTTTCGCGGTCCAAGCAACAAACAGCTGTTTTAATTACTCCAGTTTCTTCTTCAATTTCAAAAATAGGAGTTCCTGTATTTTCATCGATAACATTTTTCTCAATGGAATATTTAAGTTTTGCATTTGTTCCTTCATCAACATCATCAAAGTCAGTGGCCGTCATGGTCATAACCATCATGCCAGCAGTTCCATTTTCCGTTACATTACCATAATATACTCCTTGAGTGAATAGAGGTGCATTATCATTTATGTCTTTCAAGTTAACTTGTACATCAGCATAGCCAACCAGACCACTGCCTCCATCATCTTGGGCAAAAACTGTGAATCTCCATTGAGGTCGACCACTAGGTTCATCTCGATCCAATTGCTGGATTAAAAAATGATGTATTACTTACATCTTTCAAAAAAATCGCTTAAAAATATGAGATACCTTGAGCACAAAAATTTCTCCTGTAGTACGATTGATATCGAATTTAGATTGATCCGGTTGATCGGCATCAATTCCTTGCCCCGTGAGAAAATAAACAATGTTATGCTCCCTATCTTTATCTCCATCCGTAGCGGTGACCTAATAAAATAAATATCAATGAGTTTTAATTGGTGAAGCCATAAAAAAAAAGATATATCCTGAATGAAAAAACAAAAACAACAATTAACTACTTACAAATGGTCCATTCGACTGATTGATATTAATAGTTAAAAAACTAAAAAAAAAAAAACTCTATACACTATACACATCTAAACTTGCCTGTATGGGTGTTTTTTCAAGATTGAATGTTTCTTCTGAAATAGTAGTTACATAATGATTTTGAGAAAACACAGGAGGTAGATCATTTTTGTCTCGTATATAAATTACAACTGTAGACTCTACTTCATGCTTACTATCAGATGCAACATAAGTTAATGTATACTACAAAATAATCCAAAAGAAACATAAATGATTAAACATAAAATCAAGCTGAGTAAAAACAAAAACATGCACATAAGATAGGAGGTAAAAATTGGAATTGGAAACCGAAAATAAACTATAAAAAAAACCAACAAAACACATAAATCAGTTATTAAAATAAAAAATAACTAAATAATGGCAGCTTTAATTAAGCAATCTTTTAGTTTTGATGCTTGTTGCAGCCGTGGATATTTTTTTAAAGATTAAAAAAAAACATAAAGGCACAAACTAAAAAGAATAAACCAAAGTATTACTAGCTACGATTAAGCACTAAACATTCTTCATGCTTTTATAACAAAAGCTTAACCTGAAGAACACGCTTGGGTAAATTTCTATCATCTTCTTCAGTAATTTGAGTTTCATAAGTCGGCCGATCAAATACTGGAGGGTTATCATTTACATCATTCACATGAATGACAATGGTAGTGTAATTTTCATTCAAATTATCCGATGCCACAAGTCTAAGTTCGTACTAAAAACATTGAAAATGAAAAGTTAAGTTCATTCAAAAAAATGACTGAACGAATAAAGTTAAAACTCTTGGGATGAAACAAGGTCATTGATTTATGAATTATGTACTTAATTTCTTTTTCTTACTCGTTTCCTGGTTTCATAATCCAATGGTCCGGCTACATATATTGCACCCGTCATATTTTTCACAGCAAATGCTCCGCCAAAGTTCCCACGAGTAATTTCGTATCGAATTCGAGAGGCTAAACATTATATCATAATTTGTAATTTAATTCCGCAGTTCAATAAGGATGATTCAAATTAAAACAACTTACATTCATCTTTGTCATTCGCTGTTACAGTTAAAACTGTATGCTGGATATCCTCATTTTCGTCAACCTCAGCTTCATATAAATGTTTGTCGAAATAAGGGGGATTGTCATTTTTATCCGCAATGCCAATACGTATAAATTTAGTAACTAAAAAAAAGATGATAGTATGAAGTATCTTCATTCAGAACAAATTGCATTTGTAGGAGGCATTATAAATCTAAGAGCTTATATAGTCTTAAAATTTTTATCATTACTACACATCTGGACCCCTAGTCCCCTTGAATCATACACATGAAAGAAAAAACTTGTATTTTTGCACAAGACATTGCGAATTGTAAAATTTTCCACTACTTTATTTTATGTAACATTCGATTTTACCTGAATTAGGTTGACCTCCAGAGTTTGGTCTAGCAGAAGGGGCTCCATCTCTGGCCTCAACTTCCAAAGCATAAGCCCCTTTGGACTCCCTATCAAAAATAACCTTTGTTGCAACCTCTCCGGTTTGACTATTAATCTTAAAATAGTTTTTCCCGTCACTGTTTTCAACAATGTAATAGTACACCTTAGAAAATGAAACGTTTTTGTAAAGTAAAAGGTCACATGACAAGAAATCAAAGGGTCTCACTTGATTATTTGGAAAAGTCCCATCTTTATCAATTGCATTAACTCGAGTAACGATGGTTCCAATAGGTTCACCCTCAAGAACGGTTTCTTGCTCTCTTTCAGTGAAAAGAGGGATTTCATCATTAACGTCCTCTAATACAATGAATATTGTAGCTTCACTAGCTAATTGTTGGGCTCCGTTGTTCTAAATTAAATTGTTTCAATTAAATAGGTAAAATATGTAGTAGCTAGACATCATCAATGCTTACTTCTACACGAATGGTCAAATTATACTCTTTTATTCTTTCATAATCTAGAGGATGATTGACTTTTACATCAGCGTAGGTCCAACCATTTTGCTGCCTTTGTTGCAAATAGAAAGTATCGTACTTATTTGTTTGATCAGTCGAACCCCTTATCAAGCGATAAAAAACCGTTGGATTATCCTCAATTCCAGAACTAGTTTAAAAATAAAAGAAATAAAGAAACGCTCACATTTTTATGGGCATATCATTCCATTGGAGTTGTAAGACTAGGTAGAATTTACAAATCACTTACATTTACAATGGAAACAAATTTTTGGGTTTATTTAGAAAGGATGAAGAAGAATCTAAGCAAACTAAATTGATTTATATATATATATATATATATGTAAGCTATGAAGTTAATTCTTTTTCCTTTTATATAAACCTTTAAGGATAGAAGCCACAGACACAAAATAAGGTCATCAAATTGAATCGATTGAATTGAATACAATTTAAGCTTCTATCAATGGAAATACAAAAACAAAATTGACATAATAATAATAATAATATAATAAAAACAAACTATACACTTATCAAACACTATATACAAAAGAAAACTCACATATTGATTTGTATATATGAACATAAAAGTATTCCTGAAATGAAAAGGTTAGTTAAATCTAAATACTTCAAACTACAAAATTAAAAAAGAAACCAACATTTATTAAGTATAATAAAATAAAAGCAAAAAATAAAAAAATCGGAATGACATAAATTATGAGGAAGCGTCATATTTCCAATCATTATGACTCTGAATATATATGGTCCAGATTTTGTACTATCAACATTATTGATAAGCAAATACTTAAGTTAGAGTTAAACTCCATCAATAATTATACAAACTTAAAATCTAAATGAATACAAAATATTTAAATTGCAGTAGATATGTATACTGCAATTACGACTACTTACAAAAAAAAAACATAACATCCGAACTACTGAATAGAAAAATGATAATAATGATACTTGTGATGATAAATAAAGAAATAGTACATAACAACAAACTACATAGTATATATAAATAATTGCATGACAGAAACCTCATCAAAATTAATAAAAAGTATTATCTTATGGACAATAAATAAGTGACAAACTTAAAGAGCTTAAGGCAAATATTAAATAAATTGCTGTTTTTCATTCTGAAAAATACGGATATACATATGATGAATGTTGGTAATTAGTATGTAAATATGATGAGGATGTATTGTTTCAATCCCAAAGCTACGACTAAATACAATTAATATACATAATTTTAAAATTAACTACGAAATTATAAAATTGCTATTTCAACTTCAGTGTACTGTCTGTCTTGTAGTATAATAGTCAAGTATGTTGATACATAGGCATTATATGTATGCTTAAAGTTTTTAACTGTATATGTATTTATGTTGATTTTTTTATTTTTATGGTTAGTTAAGACTTGCTGAAATTGAATAGCGTTGAAGAGAAAGAGCACACCCATTGATATAATATAATTAATTAATAGAAATATTATTTAACTACAAAGCACTCCCAAACTGGACAAAATAAACAAGAAAGGAAATCGTCAAACCGTGCAAAAGAACACTTTGATAGTAGGTAATATGAACACCCAAATATTTGCGGTATGTTTTTTTTTTTTTTTTTTCAATTTCCAAATAGACAGACCTTGCTTTCACAGTAGTAACAGTTTCACCAATTGCTGTATTTTCTTTAACATAAATGGGTCCGTACACAGCTTGATCCCAAACTGGAGGTTTATTGGATCGATCAACTACATCAATTTGTACTTCAACTGTTCTAGAACGAGGGGATGAACCCCTATCCTCAGCAATTGCTTCCAATTTATAGGATTCTCGCTAAATAAATATGAATGAAGGTGAATGGGTGGAATGTTAATATGAGTGCATTTCCAAATGTTAGGTAAATATTAGTTAAATACAATCGAGTACACAATTCTTATAAAAGTGTGTATTATGTAAGTAATAATACAATGCATAATTAATACATACTTAAAATCTAAAGTTCCGTTAGTAATACGTATATAATTCTATCATAAAACTTAAGTCTAAATTATTTAGGGTACAAACCTTGCCCTCACAGTGGTGACTATTTCACCTGGGGGCGCATTCTCTCTCACATAAACAGGACCATATGTTTGCTGCTCCCAAATTGGAGGATTGTTATTTCGGTCAACTACATCAAGTTCAACATCGACATCAGCATGTAATGGAGGAACTCCCATATCTGAGGCTTGAACACGTATACGAAAATTTGCTCGCTAAACCAAATAAGGTGGTTAGTTTTTTTTTTTTTTTATTACAAAAAGAAAGATAATAATTGATTTTTTCCCTCTCTGAACATCTTTGAAATGATTTGATTTTAAGTATACATAAGTAAGTCAATTAAGCTTAGTGCTGAGCGTTAAAAGTTGCATATACGTATGTACCTAGGTAGGTGAAAACTTTAAAAAACATTCCTTAAAAATAATAGGTATTTGGACGGATTGGCCGAGAAATACCGATTTAAAAGAAAATCTTGTCCTAGATTTATAAATAATTCTATCTACAAGCATAAAATATTAATAATAGGGACGAGGAAACAAAACTACAGTACGCTGCCAAATGATACTACTAATTGAAAGTTAACCCTTTCGAAACTAGACCTTCTATCTAACAAAATTGTTAACAAGCAAAAAAATAATATGTACACGAAATGGTTTCATAATTTGATTGACTAATGTAAAGTAAAACACTTGTTTTCTGCCGTCTATCTAATCAAAAAGAGTAAATAATTAGAAGCTAATATCAATTGGGTTAATATTTTTTATGGGTAAAAAGAAATGAAAAAGTGTATTGATCTTTTAGATGAAAGAATCTCCATGATAAGATACAATGTCAATATAGGTAATTGAGTAAGATAGTTAAGTGAAATGAACAATAGATGTATATTATGTTTGAATTAAAATGAAAAAAAAAAGAAAAAAAAAGAAGGAAACTGTAAGATTTTTTGACACCCAAGGAAGCAATTTGAAGCTAAATACAAATAAAGACAACTAATCAAATCAGTAAACAACTTACATCGAGTGGTTTTCTTAGGTAAATCCAACCAGACTCTGGTTGAATATCAAAATAGTCCAAATCAGCAGGATCAAATGGTGCTGTGAGACTATAAATTATTGCCCCATTATTGTCTGCATCTTCATCCGAAGCAGATACCCTTAGAATATTAGTTCCTACATTTGTATCTTGCTTCACGTTCTCGACGTATTTCTACATGATATAAAGAGTAAATTTGAAATATACATATATAAAAATAAGTAATAAATAATTAATAAAGCACCTGTCTATCAAACAATGGAGGGTTATCATTGACATCCGTTATTTCCACAGTAAAGGAACAGACTCCTTCAAGAGAGGGCTCTCCAGAATCAACAGCTTTTACCGTCACACTCACAAATTTTCCATCCTCCCCTTCCCTATCAAACACTTTATTCGTAAACAATTCTCCAGTTTCTTCATTAACGTTAAATTTCGTTCCCTTTTGATTAGGCTGTTGAACAATTGAGTAACGAACTTGTCCATTTACGCCCTTATCTTTGTCAACTGCATTGACTTTTATTACAGGGGCTCCATTTGGGGCTGATTCTTCAATTTTTGGGGCATATGAAGAACAATCTTGAAAGACAGGCTTGTTGTCATTAACATCAGTAATGAATACAACAACAACAGCAGTCGAAGTATGAAGGGAAGATTGATCTACAGTCATCCCCGACTCAATACAACATTTTCCGTCATCCATCGCTGTAACATTTAGTTCATATTTATCCCGATCCAACTTGATATCCCCAGAAATTAATCTTATTACACCAGTATTTTCTTCGATACGAAAGAGTCCCGACTGAGTTATTCCTCCTACAAATCCAAATGTAACTCCATCACCGTCCTTATCTGAAGCAACAACGGTCGTAACTAAAGTATTAGGACCTGCATTTTCATCGACATTTGGAGTGTAAACTTGTTGTGAAAATTTAGGTTCTTCGTCATTTTTATTTTCAGTATAAATTCTAACCGTCGCGGTCCCTGTTCTTGGAGGTTCACCCTTATCTTTTGCAGTCACTATAAATTCGTAATTTGCATTGTTGCTATCAGCGTCCAAACGCAAGTTATTCGAAATGACTCCATTAGAACTAACCATAAAATGATCATCTGATACGTAATATTCAATATTAGCATTTGTACCAGAATCTGAATCAGAGGACTTGACCTGAAGAATGGAAGACCCTATGGGAATGTCCTCATGTACATTATGGGCTTGATAGTCTGGGAGCTCAAATTTAGGAGCATTATCATTAACATCTGATACTCTGATGGTCAATTCAACTGAAGTTGAGAATCCTCCAGAATCTTCAGTAGCGGTTACCAACAATTGATAAATATGAGGTTGTCTCAAATCCTCAAAATCTAATTCCTTAGCCAATTTTACAATTCCTGAAGATGGCCCAATATTAAAAGTTCCTGCTCCTTGGCCTTGCGCTTTAAGTGTGTAACGTATTTCTCTATCTGCAAAGGATTTTGCCTTTACAGAAATAATATCTGAATCTTTTTTTTGGCTTTCTGGGATTTCGGCTTCATAAGAAGGCATATAAAATTGAGGAGGCCTTTTACCACCAACAATGGAAAGTCTTTCCTCCGGAGTGGATTGAAACCGACGGCCATTACGACCATTTTGATCCTCGGCTTTGACATAAAGAACATACTCCATATCCAATTGAAATGGTTCACTACCTCTAGTCCTTACAATACCAGATCTTTCATCAACTTCAAAACGACCACCTGTTCTATCTCTTACGAGAAAATAATGAAGATTATGATCTGTGTCCGGATCTTTTGCTTGCAAAGTGAAAACTGGAGTGTTTGGTAGTGCATTCAGCTTCACTACAGCTTGCATAGGAAGAGGCCGATTAATAAAGTAGGGTGGCTCATCATTGACATCCTTCACCTTAATGATCACTCTTTGATTATCCGTATCTAAATAATATAAGCAACAAAAAAGTGAATTCAAATATTACTTAACATACTCTAGGAAAAATAATTCATAACACGCTAAAAAATGATCTAAACTATTGTAATTAGTAATAAATCATCATATTTATACAGAAGTATGCACATAACTACTATATAGATAGTTATTCAAACTTTTTGTATTAATGATAAACAAAAAAACAATTAAGGTGAAAATTATAGAACAATTAACTTACAGTGCAATCCTCTCCATTCTTGAATTTGATAAGCATGAAAATAATATAATTTATAAGGACTAAATATTATGTTAGAGCATAAATAAGTAGAACCAATTAATCAAAATTACATATACCTATACCATGTAAATAGTTATTTATAGGTACTAAAACTATTGAGATAGTAAAAAGTTAAAACTACATAAAGTAATTTTATGTGTAAATACGTTATTTATAAACCTAATATACGTTAAAACTATGTTTTTTAAGCATTTTATGTTGTAAAAAATCGAATTTACATCAAAATAAAAAGGACTTCTTACCGTTATGACCAGAGCCTCCCACATTTGTAATAATAACCCAAAAGTCAATATTCTTTTCTCTTCCTAATTCTTCGTAGTCCCACTTTTTTTTAACACGAACTGCTCCATTTGGTTCTACAGTGACCCAAGGGTTTTCGTCTCTTATTTTAAAAGTTTCATGCTCAGATTCCTTCTCAAGCTGAAACACAATTTTGCCTTCTGGTTCACCGTCAGCTTCTGTAAATTCGGCTCTTTTAGTAGGACGGACAGCCCTTGTAACCCGTCGTTTAACTCTTTTACGTTGCTTTAAGGCTTTAACCCGATGTTGGGACTTTTTTTCTTGGTTAGTAATTATAAGTACACGGGCAGAAGCAAAGCGTTCGGTGTGATACTTTTGATATGCTAGGACGGGAAGAGAGAGAGTATTGCCTCGGAGAAGATCAGGACGTGTTAAGAGAATTTCCCCTGATAATGGAACTAATAAACAACACTTAACATTTTCATCAGCAAAACGGTAGAGAATTGTATCTCCGTCAGCATCAAGAGCATGGATACGTCCAATTAATGTATTTGGTCTCATATCTTTCCTAAAGTTGAAGGTATAGGTAGACCTTTCAAAAATAGGTATATGATCATCTTCATTCTGTACATGGATCTCAAGGAGTGCTGCATTGCTATTGCTATTATTTTGAAAAGATAAACGAAGTCTATATAACGGTTGCCTTTCGTAGTCGAGGGATTTGGTGGAAATGAGAGAAAGCGTCAGATCTGAGGGATGAAAAATGATATCAAAAGGTGGAGACTGGCTGTTGGTGTCCAAATCCGTGAGTTGGTATGGAGTGTGTAAAGGACTTGAGAGAAGAGGCAAGGGACGGAGGAGTGCGGGAGTTCCCGCAGGATCATTTTCTTGAATATATCCCTGATAATAATGATGAAGGAGTGAAGGTATTTTCTTGACTGAGAGGGAGACCTTTTCCTCAGAGGCGTTGCTCAGAAGTCGTAACCCAATTTTAGAGTATTCAGAGATGTTTCCCTTCCCAAGAACAAGATTCACTCCACGGTCCATAAAAACGAGTCCAGGAGGCTCTGAAATGAGTTCATGCCGGTATCTAGGGACAGGAAATCGGTGAAGAACATCTCCAGGCTGAGCAGAGGCTGAAACTTGAATGGGATCCACAGCGTTTGTCAAGGAGAAGAGCAACAACAATCCTAAAGACTCCAACACTAACATCGATATTCGCTTCTTCTTCATCTTCGTCAATGTCATTCTTTACACCAAGGAATTCCACTAAAACATCATGGACTTTTCTGCTCTCCTAACGCCTCTTCACGAGTCCCGGAATTCCAAATCCGTCTTTAAATAACACAACTAATATTAATAATAACAAAAACAAAATTCTCTTTTTTTTTCACTTATGAAAAATAAAATAATATTTTATGTTGTATTTTTCTTCTTTTTCTTCTTTCCAAGTTATGAGCACAGACACTGACATTCAGCTAGCAGCCCCAACTAGTAGACTTGTCGAGGAAAGAGGGAGCGAGGAGCTTCTATTTTCTCTTTCATTTCTCTCAAAGAACGGCCCAACTCTCAGTCATTCCCCAAAAACTGTTTACTAAAAACAGGCCACACTTTATTGACTTTTTTTATTAGAACTCATACCGCCCTCTACATTGACTTTCATTTCTCTATTAGTATTTTTTTTTTCTCTCTCTCCAATTTACCTACTTTTTGAATTACCATCATGGAAATGTATATTATACATACACTTTTCTGTTTCATTCCTTTCTTATTCATTTTAAACCTTAAGGTTAACCTATTTAATCTGTTATCAAATAACTTTCTTTGCATGATGCTTATTTGCATCTCTATTAAATAATATATCAACCAACAGATCCATTCAAAACAACAAACTACATTATAACATGACTTTTTAGTTATATGACTGTTTTTAGATGTGCTCCATCATATTATATATTATCTTTATTTAATATATATTTGGAAATATCAATATAATCAATACTTACATTTTTATTTTAAAGAAGCTGATAATAATGTATTGTAAATTATACAGAAAGGAAGTACGATGAGCCTCTAATTAGAAATATGTACATTTATTTGCTAAACAATAATAATGAAGAGTAACAAATTCCCTGGCACAAGTAACTATTTCTACTGAAGGGGAAGAAATAAATTATAATTGACATATGGATTAATAAATACATTGATTTTAACATCTGGTTGTTATGCATTTAGTACTATTAATTATTTGCAGACTTTAAAAATTCATACTAATTTTTGATAGTTAAATATGGGTCGCACATTTTCATTAAAATATTAAAGTTCGTAAACAAATTTCTTCTCCTATTTGATGAATATCTCTAATGTATGAGCCTATCTGTACAGTGTAATATTAATATATTACACGGTCTAATAGTACTATATCAGAGCCGTCGGAATTATAGAGTGGGAGGGGTAACTTTTATGTTATTATTAATAACATATAAGTTAAACACTCCTTCAACAATGCAATTTGCCTCTTCAATATTCTAGACCTTTAGTTCCTATCCCCTCACCAATTTCTCCCATGCCTCCCCCAGTTTGAGAGCCACGAATCAAAACAATCTTTATTGAACTCCGCTAGAAAATGCCTATAAGTTCAATTTTAAGCTAAATACAAATAAAAGCAATTTTTTTGTTTTTTTAAGAGTCTTACATTATTAAGAAATAGATTTTTTCGATGTCATGTATGCAAGGCGCCAATATATATATATATATATATTATATTTTATGGTATATACAAGTGAGGATTTTGTACAAGTTGTAATTTTTATATTAAGCAAATTGTATAAAGTTACAAAATGTACTCATTTATTAACTTCTTTAATTATTATAACACGGGTCTTTTTAATTAATGACTATACATTGATGCTATTATTGCCCTTAGATCTATTAATATGTATCATTTATTACTCATTTAGGAATGAAAAAACCGTGGGGACTTATATTTTATAATGTGCTATAGAGTACGTATCAAATATGCATTATCATTTAAAAAGATTAGAAATTACACCCTTGATATATCATATTGAACATCTCATTACTTGACTGATTCAAATGAATATGAAATGCATCTTAAATTGGCGAAGTTTTCACTATTATAACCATATTATTCTCTATTCTTATACGTTGTGTGTATATATATAATTTATTATTTAATTATCCCCTACAGGGAGACACTCCTAGAATCACCTGAGCATTCCATCTGAATGGGAAAACAACGTAGCATGAGTGTTAGTAGCATGGCTTTGTATATTTCTCGACGTAATAGTATATTATTTTATGATATCTTACATAAATCAAAAGAAATGATAGGTTGCAATGGATAAAGCTATTATAAATTATAATATGCTACCGTATGCATTAAAACAATTGTAACATAGAATCACCTCATATCTATAATCCCAAGGGACGCATAATAGAAAAAGATAATTGAACTATTTTTTTCCTTTTCAATTTCTCACAATGCTCATTTGCATGATATTAAAACTTATCCCGTGTATATGCATCCTAACAGTGCACTGTCAATTTAATCATATACACACTGAACAGAATTGTTCGTTGACTACTACTTATTATAAAATAATATCATATCAAAATTATGAATTAGTTTAAGAATTTGTAAATAAAATTACAAAATTAGATACAAAAGGAATCATAGTACATATTGAAGCAGGATTAAAAATGAGGAAACTCGAGGTTCACCAATTTATTTATATATAGGTGTATAAATATTTAATTTCAATTTAGGTCACTTTTTAATCTTGTTTCACTCATAAATTACAAAATAAGATATATTAACATCCTATAACCAGGTACCTAGTGCAATATATTTTTAACATTAGTAAAATTGTAATGAGTACCAACTGTTTTGTCGCAAAGTACGTACTACTCGAAGGGAAAATTATGAAGAAGATATTTCGTGATTATTTTGGTGACCAAAGTACCGTATAAAAACAAATATGTAGATACGGCAGAAAGGTAGATATTTGTCTAAAGCACATACATAGCAAGTTTAAAAAATAATCATGTATATTAAAAAATATTAAACTCTATATACATTAATAAACATATTGTGTTTGTGAAAAAAAAATCTTTGTATAAAGTGTAATATGAAACAGCATTTTTTATTTTTGGGAATAAGGCAGGAGTCAGGATCATATCACTATTAATTTTAAAAATTGATATTAATCTATGAGGGAATATTTCTTATATTTTAATCTATATAATCGTTTATATGGATCATGTTTCAATATTGATTTGATTCGGATCATTATTAAGTGTCTTAATGAAATCATGAGTTGTCGTTGTAGAGAAGGAAAAATCCCATTTTCACCCTAAGCTTTCTAATTATGTCATACTTCCAAACATAGCTTTCTTTTGATCGTCATAAACAATGAAGTTAAGGTATCTCGAAAAATATTTATTCCTATTTAAAAGAGTGCATAATAGTCATGTATTTCATGGTAAGATAATAGGTGAATGCATTCGATAAATCGTGATGGATCACTACTAAGTTTGGCTTCGAGACATAAAAAAATATTAAGGTTTTTTTCCTGCATATCAGCTGACTCTAAGAAAAAAAAATTAGCATGGAATTTATTTTCAAGATGAAAGGGGCAAGTATTACTATTATTTTAACATGTGGTGTAGTCGCTTGTTCATACACATAAAAAGGCATTCGCAAAATTAACATCATAGAAAAACCTTTCGACGTGAAGGCACGTGAAGAAAATATAAAGTACAGTTATATACTTGCATGTAATTTCGAAAAAAAACCATAAATTTGATATGGATGTTATTCGTGAGACGCTTCTACTTATGCTACTATTTTATTCGAAAAAGAACAATGTCGCTGCGTCCTCTTCTAATCATAGTAAGTAGATACGATTACGTTTATGTGATATGTGCTTAGTGAGGTGGACAAATGTGTCCCAACTAATTGATTAGATTTAAAAAATACTTCCCCTGCAATCAATAAAGTTTATACGAAATATGCACTTGTTTTACAGGTATTGTAATATCTTTTGAAGATCGACTCGAAATCATTGATGGAGAATCTACAAACGTGATTGAAAGTTTCTCCTTATCTCCAACAGTTAATTACATTGTGGGTCTAACCTCAGATGGACATAATTTATTTTTGAGTGATTATCGGGATGAGGGAACGACTATCTTTGAAGTTAGCCTTGAAAAAAAATTACAAATCCTTCCCTTGGTCAAACGTAAGATATATTTTTTTTAAAATATCATAAATCAATCTAAGATCAATTTATTGAAAATTGCATTTTACTTTTAAGAAAATTCCCTGAATATGGCAGAAGGAATAGCATTTGATTCGAGAAGCAAGAAATTATATTTCTCAGATACTAAAAAACGTCAAATATCTTCCGTTTTATTGACGAAAAAAAAACAACTTCAAAATATCATAACATTGGATTCGCCATACGAAAAACTTAGGGATGTTGCAATTGATTCATGCAATCGCCGTTTGTACTGGGTCAACTGGAATTCCAACAGACCAAGAATTGAATTTTTGAATCTAGATCTCAAATCAAATAATTCATCGACGACTCAGATTTTTATTGATTCAAACTTATCAAAACCTAGAAGTTTAGTTTATGATTATTGGGATCTAAGACTATACTGGATTGATACAGATGAAAATCATAAATATAAAATTGAGCGAGCATATTCCGATTCTAATGGAAGAGAAATTGTTTGCAAGGGAGCTGACAACTCTCCTTATGACATTACTGTTACTGAAAATCACATTTTTTGGTCTGATTGGTTGAACATGGTCATTTGGCGAGTTCATAAATTAGATGATAAATGCGACCTTACAGCTTTGAAACATTTAAAATCGTCTAGACCCATGGGGATAGCATCTCTTTCATTTCCTAATGAGTGCTTAGAAAAAGGATCTGTAGTTAAGCATTCTACTAAAGTAGTTGAAGTAACAAGTGATTACACCATTGAATCTACAACAGTCGATATGTCCTCAGAAATATGCCTAAACTATTGCATACATGGAAATTGTTCTGTGACAGCTATTAATTTTCCTATCTGTCATTGCCAATTTGGTTATAGTGGATCTCGCTGTCAAAATGATCTCTGCCATAACTATTGTTTGAATAAGGGAATATGTCGCTTGCCTAAATCTAAATCAAATAAAGGCAAACCAATATGTCAGTGTATAGGTGAATTTAGTGGAACACGATGTCAGTTTGATAAGTAAGTACAACTATTCAATCATTTTAATAGTGCATGTAAATTAGAGGTGGATCAATGTAAATATTCGATTAAATGTTGAAATTGATTTTTTTGTCAACTTGTTCAATATTGCCTTGAGGTTTCATTTTCTATGCGACGCCATTGTTTCAAAATGGCGCAAGGACAAGTTTGCGCGACTGCACTGTTTAAAGAATGATAATACTACTTACATAAATTATACTATATTTACTTCAATTACCTTAATATAAAAATTAAATTTTTTAATTCAAGAAGTAAAATAATATTTCCTTCCTGATATTATTTTTCTTGTATCGCAGTAATACAACAAGTAATCAGAACTCGAAATGACCTCTAAGTAACATTATTATTATCGTTTAAATTGCATTTTTAGAGTAAACACATGAATCTTAATTTGAAAAAGTGATTATATACTTTAAATTGCAGGTCTAAGGATCGAAATAATGTTCAACAGATTAAAGAGTCTTCCACTTCGAAGGTTTTTCTCTATGGATTTGTTCTTACTTCATCTTCAACTGGATTATTAATCCTGTTGCTTACTGCTATTACGGTCAGAACATATAGGGAGAAAAAAGGAGTGTACATTAGACAAAAAAATAGCTCATCACAAGATCTTAATGATACCCTACATGAGCCTTCAAAGTCAATCACTTCATCATGTAGTGGAAAGACGACTTGTTCTTCCATTGTGGACATCGAAGATTGTTGCCAAATGACTCTATGCGACACGGTAATATTCCTGTCATTTCTGTTGCATATTTTTATATTATGACAATTATTTATTTGTAGCCTTGTGTTGAGGCTACGTTTCGTAAGCCAAGACGAAGAGGATTTAGCCACGGCGATGATGACAAAGCAGTTCTTCTGGATAATGATTCACTCGTTAACAAGGAGGAAGATCCTTTTTAAAACTGCGATCTTTAAGAATCGTATAGCAACCCTTAGACAATAAGTGTTTTATATTGAGAGGAGAGATTCCTCCATCACAGCTATAAACATTGTAGTAGTTAAGCCAAAGCATTCATTGATTTTTTTTCCAAGATATATAATTGGATAGTAATTTTGAAATTGAATCGAGTTGATTTTCACTCATAAGTATTCAAGGTTCAATGAAAATTATGAATACCTCCTATTTGTGATACGAGGAACCTGATGACCTTGATATGGATATTCGAAAAAGGACAAATCACGGTTTCATTATGAAGTACATAATACTCCAAATGTGATATAACGTATTTAACCTGTTTTCTTTCAACGCTTTCCGCCCAAACCTTCAATATTATGTAACGATATTAATGTAGTCTGAACTGCAACTTTCTTAATTACCATGAAGACAAACTATATAATACCCACTATAAATTATTCTGCCAGTCAGAAAAAAAATCATAGGACAATTAAAGTAAAGTACCATCATTAGACTATTCCTGCTAAGAAACTGCCAGGCATTGGACTTCCCAAGATTATTTTTTTATGTACCGATTCTACTCTATTAACAAAAATTCCTATATTTTTCAGAAAGATTGAATTGAATTTAATTGGTAATTTTTTAAAAAAGCAAATAAGGATGACCTTATAGTGTGTAAAGTTATGTTTGTTATATGTAATTGATTATACAACCAGAGCGTTAGTGTTGGTGAGGAATGTTGGTTTTCATCAATTTTACCCCTTCCTTTTTTTATATTCCTATACATGCATATTTTTGTTCTTTTTCAGGAAAAATTTATACATTCAATGACGAGTGATATTCTCGTTTAAAGAAAACAGAAACACTTGTCCATTGCAATTCATTCAGTCTAAATAGTATTACTCTAATAGTCATAAGTATAAAACATATATATATATATATTTATAATAGAATAAAGGCGAATACTCAGTTCATACATATAATATTTATAAATATATGTATATACAATCTAGTAATAATTTTATTGTTTGTTTTTTTGTAATAATTTGTGTAAATGCATTAAAAGCAGTTACAAAAAGAGATCATAGAACTCAAGGCACCCATAAGTAATAAATTAGTGATGTAGTTCTCGAGATTCGTTTTGGTCTCGGGAACAATTTTTGAAGGGCCCGGTGCAGCGGTATTGAAATGGATTTGTGAGTAATTATATAGTTATGACGTCTCAAGTCTATTTAAGACTTAAACTATTATATAACTAGATCACGAAACCTTGTTTTTTTTCTTCATAAAGTTGAGTGTGTCGAGACCAAAAACACTTTTTCTCTTGGTCTCGAGCGAAGCGAACTTCGCCACGACACTGCCCATTATATAAATAAAATTATCAAAAAGAACTCTCAACACATTACTAATTGGATAGGATCTAATATTTTAATTCCTTGAATCATAATAAAAGAACTTTTGGAGATGTCTTCAATAAAGTTGTTCTCATTCATCTACTTTTAATCAAAAAATTATATCGGTTCTTATAACAAGTGTAATACAGAAAGAAAATCAAGTTGGTAGCTTCTATTTTGACAAAATAATAGAAACGAAAGAACATTAAAATAATTATTCAACAACGTAGGGCCGTAGGAGTGAATTAAATGTAGTACAATTGTATCGCAAAATATTAAGATATCCAAATTAATCTATTTTTTTATTTTTATAGATCTAAAACAAAAGCGCAAATACAACAACATATAAATTTTGGCAAGAATTAATATAAAAAGCTTTCAATTCTGTTAATCTGTACATCAGATTTATAAAGATGAATCGATTGAATTGTAATTACATAATAAATATGTGGGGAAATACGTATATAATGACTTAATAAACCTAAGCTGGTTTGTTAATTGAGCTATTTCTATAAATATCATAATAATTAATATGTACTACGAGACATAATCTTTGTTTCATTGCTGAATTTCGAGTGCTTTCTTATAAAACTCTTGAGAATTAGCACTATTCCAATGTAAGAGCAGCTCTTCTTTCAAAGCGGGATCAATATGATTAAAAATAGACATTTTTTTCAAGTCTCCCTCGAGGTCTTTAATATTTCTCAAGAACATGGAAGACCTTGTGCAGACATCAGAGAGACTCAAGTTCTCTTCTTGTGTGCATAAACGAAGTAATTCCTTCAAATCGTCGAAATTGTTCTCAGGCGCTGCATCGATGGAAGTATAATTTAAATTATGATGATAAAGAGAAGGAAAAAATTCGTGTAATGTCCTGTGTCGAGAGTGTGTTTCCTTTAGAGGCTTATATCGAAAAAATTTGTGGCAAAAAGGAGGAATAACACTGAATTTACCTTTGCTGCATAGTTCCAATTTCTTCATATTTTAAATGATTTGTTACACATTCACATACCACTCACATCAAAATGAAAATATGAAATTCAACAACAAATGTGTGGAGCTAGTTAATGCTCGCAGTCCTTCCGATCTTCCTGTTTTTTTACTCATCAGTATCACTTATCTCTTAAAAAAACAAAAAGTGAGGTGATAAAACTTAAGTAAAATGGCATTAGAGGACGTTCTTTATTTTAAAGCTTAGGTTACTCATAACCACTTGAATGGAATTTCTTGTTATTTAATTAATATTATAAAATGTATAAGCAGTTAATTATCAAATTAGTATTGAGAAGAATCAAACCAGAAAACAAAGTAGTTCCAATGTTTTCACTTGGCTTAAGATATTAAAAAATAAAATCTAGAATTATGTTTCCAAATTTCAATCTTGCCTGGTCTTAGTATAATTTTATGTAAAATATTTATCTTTCATGGACAATTGGGTATTTGAAGCATAGACCATAGCCTCTGTTTCACTATGGGGAAAAAGTATTTGAACGGTTCAATATTTTTCTTCATCTCACAGTCAGAAACGGATTGTAAAGATGATATTATATAAAATTATGAATTCAAATAAGTTTCATTTGACTCTTTCACTTATTCAACATATACTAACCTAGCTCTTTTGTGTTTTGGAATCGATTAACTATTATAAGTTTAAATAAATATATTTATTATATTAACGAAAGATTAATTGTATTATTCAATAATATTAAGTTCCTTCAAGAATAAAATGTTTCAATCGTATATATTTCGAACATAACAGCGTTACTGTTTAAGGATTAAATAAGTACAAATGGATTTAATTTTAAGCGTGCTATATGTGTTTTAAAGTTTTAGATTAGATCGTAGATATCTTTTTTGAATTTTAACGAGAGAATCATCTTTTTTAATGTCTGGAATAGCAAATAAAATAAATAAGTAACATAAAATTCCAACCACAGAATGCAACCAAAATATGCCATTAACACCAACTGTACTCGCCATTTGATATCGTGTCATGCTAAATACAAGAAGGAATGACCACCATAATGAGGAACTCAAAGACATGCCAAGCTCAAACCCTCGAACAGGAATACTTTCCACAGTTAAAGTCCAGCTTAATGCTCCTAAAAGTAGGAATAAATATTAAAACAATATGTAATTTTTTATATATAAATATGCATATAATATAAATACCCAAGCCAAAAAAATGGGATACGATGAATAGAAGGATAGTAGATTGAGCTAGCCAATTCGAAATTGGAACATTAAAAAAATATGGTAAGATTGATACAAAGAGTAATGAAGCAGTAGAGCCCGAAGTGGAGATTAGGAGAATGGATTTGACTCCTATTCGGTTGATAAGTAGTGCAGATACAATTGATGATAATATCATTGCAATTGTAAGAATGGTTACTTTAGGGGATGCGTTTTTTGCTATAAAACCCAAGTCAGGAGTGAAAAAATATGTTATTGGTTGCAGTCCGGTCAGTGAAGTTAAGAGAAGAAATGTCATTGATGATAGTAAGGGTAATATGATAACTCTGAAATTAAATTTGAATTATATGTATGTAAAATGTTTGTATTCGTTTCGTGGAATAGATCTAACCTTTCTGTCATATGATCCATGAATGTTCTATTTTTTGTCGTCATTATGGTTGTAGGTGAAAAGGCATCATACAAATACGCCAAACCGTCAGCCATTTCTGTATACTCCTCGGCAATGCTTGCAGACTTTCCACGAAGCCATTGTATTGACCTGACACAGCTAGTTTTTCTATCTCTAACAGCAAACAAATATCTGGGAGTCTCAGGAAAGAGCCTCATTGTTATAGGCAAATATATGACAAGATGTATAATATTCACTGCAACTAAGATATCTTGAGATCGAATATAGATCGAAAAATGTGCTTCAGGTATTAGTTTAAAAATTTGAACCAAAAGAAATCCTAATAAAAAGAAAGTCGTGTTTAAAACTCCTAGAATTGTTCTCCATGGTGGCTTGAGAGATTCTACTATAACAATCTGTGTATACATAAATAAAACACAATAAATAATTGACATATTAATTATAATAGGTACTTACTTGATGAAGAACGAACTCAAGTCCGGATGCAAATCCAGTAATGAATTCCAAAAATCTCCAAACCCTTTTGTCGTCTCTGAGGGTTTCACTAAATAAAATACAAATAGAAACGGCAAACAGTATAATAGTTGGTAGAACGGATATCCTTATTCGGCCAAGACGAAGAAGGACGGAGAGAAATATTGAAGAAACAAGTCCACCAAGAAGAATTAGATTTTCAGACCATTGATCTGCTTTTTGTGATTCATATGTTATCAGACCTATTGCAATACCACTTGATGTAGTACCTAAGTATGTTAATGCGAAAATCAAATCCTATGAATGTCCAAAATGTTAACTCATTGATGTATATTGCTTCAATAGTTACACAACGAACCTTAATTTGAAATATTGAACCTGATGAAAAAGGATTACCAGTCCCTTTATATTTGCTATGGCTGATTCCACCAATAGTTGAGGAGAGATCACTGGGATCAATGAATCTGAGTCTTTTAAGATCGATATTTGTTGCCTCATTTTGAGTGACGAAAAAGGGATGCTGAAAATTATTGGTATTTAAACTATAGGAGGATTGTGACGTGATGGTATCTCCATCGGTTGAGGAGGGACTGTACAGCGTTGATGGTTCGTAGGATTCACTTTTTTTCATTTTATCAACTGTTATATTAACTTTGAGATTAAGGACACATTGTTATTTCTTTTATATTTCTATAAAAATAAATTACAACCTATCTCCTTGGCTTCTTAAAAATAATTAAATACTTAATATATAATTTCTAGTGAAATTTGTCGGAAAAAGGATACTGCGCGCTGAAGTACAAATATACATATAGACGTAATAATAATAATAATTATTATTAATATTAATACCTACATATAGGTATATATGTATATGTACTTACATATATATTTTTTTACTTACTCGTAAATTTAATAGTTACATGTAAACTTTTCTGTCAACTAGAAAGAAACATAATACATACACATAAATTTATGGATTTCGTAAACATTAACTGTTTTTTGCCCAAAATAGGCTAAGTTCAAACCATAAGCGCTGTTCTTTATGCCATAGTGTATTAAAATCATCATATTAATATCTCAAATTGTTTTATTTCCAACGAACAGCCACTGACTTTCATTTCTCATTAGTTCAAATGTAGTAAGAGTTGTATGCAAACCTGTTCTCGAGTTGTTGTTTTTTTTTTGCAATTCCAAGTCAAATTTGGAGTCTTTGCACTCGAGCCCAAGCCGAGTTGTGTGTCTTTGTACTTCAAGTATGAGTTTAGTCTATAGCCGCAGTTTAATTAAACTTATATGCGATTCGAGTCCGAGTTGCATTTACAAATCCCCAGCTTTGGTGGTATGTCAGTCTCATCGTTATATTAAAGTGAGAATGTTCAAAGGGTCGAACAACATCGACATTAAATTTTAGTCAAATTAGTATGAAATGGAATTTGATTTTATATGAAGCTTTGAAGATTAATACAAATGAGCATACATATTTTTTCTAGTGATTAATTTTGCTTTATTACATGTACCATTAAGTGTAATTTAAATCATACTAATTAAACTCCACCAAGAAGGATGACACCAACTACAAACAATATTGTATCATCATCAAAATGTGTATAATCTTGGCTTCTCACAAGCCAAAGGGAATAACTTATCAGATAGCGTACTATTTTTGTCTGATTATTATTTTTAACAATATTGAAGGTTGTTGAGTGCTCCTTCGTCCTTGGATCTTACTTGCTGTATTTCTTTCTTCTTCTTTTATTGTCTCAAAGGACTGTACTAATAATAGTTATTAACCTTCGTATATTTACAATCTCAATAAAAAGATCCCCCCTTAGCCAGTTGCAATCCTTTTGACATCAGAAAAGTGTCAAATTACAATGTATTTTTTTCTAATGCGATCAATGCCACTGCTATTGAGAAAATGAAACAACTTAATTTTATTGAAAGGGGGGGGGGGGAGAAGGGAAGAAAATTATGGAATTGGTTATTTATTATTCTTATAAATTATAATACATATCTTAAGAGGGATAATTATTCCTTCAAAGAGTGGCATATGGCTAATGTACTTTATTATATGTAATCATAATTATACTGAAAAGTAAAAATTGAAGCATTTGAGAAATTTCTTTTTTCTTTTCTTTTTTTTCGGTTTCCTTTAAATGTTAATTTACATACCTAAATTGATCACTAAGAAAACGGAATCTATTAGCTTGCCTATTATCTAAATATTAAGTACGTGGATGTAAAAAAACCCATTGCCTGTCATTTGCTAAACAAAGCATGACGAAAAGTCATAACTTAATTATGTAATGTCCTTTCAAGAATCTGTGTCCTTTTGTTCAGTACTAAATGAATCATTAGTAAAGATAGATGATAGTGAAAGTTTATTTTTCCCCTTAATTTATCGTATGTGTATCATTTGTGGTTGTTAAAATGTTCAACAGATATAACAACATTTGCATGTATGTATATATTATATCTTATAATATTATCTGTATGAATACCTCCTTATTGCTTTTAGCTTCATAGGAAACGTTTGAGTGAATTGGGTTACATTTTTTGAGCAGATAAATAGTTTGAAACTTATTGATGATAATAAAAGAAAATGATAAAGAAGAAAAAATAATTTGTTAACTGTCATGAATTCTTATCACGAATTTGTTTTAAGATACAAAATTTGACGTGTTCCTGTTGCCTTTCAACAAAAGCAAAAAAAAATATAAGTTTTTGTGTAAACTTGGAAGAATCTACACATTATGGATTTAACTGCTGTTGTTGATATAATTAATAAATTTGTCCGTTTTAAAGTGGAATATAATTTTTGAACCACACTGTTTTAATTATTGCACTAGCATAAAAACTTACACTCAACATTTTATATTCTGTTGTCAGTCGTAAAATTAATACTTATCTTCTCTATAGTAGTAATTTGAAAATTGATGGACTGTTGAATTGGAATTAGCTCTTGTTCAACATGAACAATTTCCTACTCTTAAATGAACAATAACACCAGTCAACAGACAAAAATCCTAAGGGTTATAAGTCTAATAAAAGTTATTCTGTTTTGCACAATGATTTCAAATCTGTAACTTTTTTTTTCGAAAGTCTGACGGTTTGTGAGAAATTGGACCCTACTTTTTGAGCTTTTTTGGCCCATTTTTCAACTTTTACTTCAATTTAAGCCTAAAAGCATACAAATTTTGAGCATTTAAAAATAATGATTGGCTAGTATTTTTGATGCAAATTTTATTTCCAGTCATTATTTTGACTTAAAAGGACTTCTAGGGGCGTAGGTTGCCAGAGTAGGCCCAAAAGTCGGCCAAATCCCTTGTACTTTTATAATTCATTGAATATTTCATAAAATGATTTAATAAGGAATGCATTAAATAGCTTAGACCCACAGCTTTCAAACAAGATGTCAAGCGCCCGATAAGAATCCTTAATTAAGAAGAAATCGTCCATCTAAGTTTGTATTTTCATCTAATTTCGAGCAAAAATTCTCTAGAAATCTAAGACTCACGGTAGAGCTACTTAAGTAGTAGCAAGAAGAAGGATTTCAGTCGGTTTTTTTAATCCTTCTGCGTAATTAGATTTCTAGCGAATTTTTGCTCGAAATTAGATGAAAATTTACACACTTAGATGGACAATTTCTTCAAAGCTAAGGACTGGAAATGGAATTAGCATTAACTACACTAGCGAATCAACATTTTTTAATGTACAAAATTTGTATCCTTCTAGGCCTAAATTGAATTTGAAGATGGAAAATAGGACAAAAAAGCTAAAAAAGTAGAGTCCGATTTCTCAAAAACTGGTGAATCATCATTTTTTAATGCACAAAATGAGCGTCCTCCTAGGCTTAAATTGAAATTAGAAAATGGAACAAATTAACTTAAAAAGTAGGGTTCGATTTCTTAAGATCTGTCAAACTCCTCCAAAAAAAAAAAATTACAGATTGGAAATCAGAGTGCAAAACTGGATAACTTTTATTAGACTTAAACCCCTTAGGATTTTTGAAAGTTCAAATTTGTTGATCAGTGATAATTAGTTCCACAATTAGGATGAATTGACAAAATGATTTTGGGTCTTTTTTTCCTTGTTTTTTGGAGTAAAGGTTGCAAAATACAATAAGTATAACGATGTGACCAATGCAATATTTTCAAATGTAAGAAGTACTAAAAAAAATTGTTTTACATAAAGATCCCAACTCACTGTAAATTCATGTAAACTGTTTCTAAACTTATCCAATGCATTTATCTCTTATCAAACATTCTATGTACAAATTATGAAGACATAAATCAATTGGAACTCATTTAGAAACACAATGAATCCCATAATTAGGGATGTAACTTTTGTAGAGTTCAAGGAGAAGGCGGAAGAGATACTTTTGGTACTATTGAATTAACACCCTTGTTAACAGATGCCTGTCATATGATTTTGGACTTCTTATTTTTATTAAAGCGTCATTTATCTTTTATAATGATTGAACTTTAATAATAATTAATTAAGAATTTTATGAATCTCAATGAGGGAAGAAATATTTAACTCTCATTAGGTATGTTAAAATAAATTTCCAATCGGCTAATGTTAAAATAAACGAGATGTGTCAAATGGGATAAAAGGAACAGCTCTAATTGTATTTCTTACAAAATAACAAATTTACCCCTTCTCCTAACTACATTCATTTCCCTAAGCGCAGGTTTTCAGATTAATCCGACATTAATCAGCTCAACTGAAACATTTAACACCCTTCAAGTAATTATCTTTTCTTCTTTCAGATGCAATCAAATGGGAAAATTTATATAAATGTTGACATTTCATTTTACTTTCCAAGGCTTCCAACTGAGCTGAATATTCTTGCTTCACTTGCAAAGACGGCGTTTTGATATCAAATGCATTTTTTGTTTCAAACTCTACCTCTAGGTTGCTGATGACTACAAGGTGTAACTTACATAACTTACATTGTTTAAATTACATAACACTATATCAGATAGATCACGTAAGAGAGAAAAAATAAGTTTGTGGTAAAAAAAAAGCAGAAATTTCGGATTATATAGGCCATTTTTGTGTTTTTCGTGGTTAAAAGCAATCATAGACATACCAACTCAAAGTATGAGCAAAAATGGATTGTAACACTAATAAGTTCTTTAGAAGCACTCCAATTTTCCATATTAAGGATACTACAATTGGATAGAAATTTGATTACCAAGGAATTCAACATGTGATTAACCCGTTTCTACCAGCAAAAATACTTATAAATATTATAAATAATTACTTAATTTAATTTGTGTCAATTTAATTTAAAAACTATGATAAATAGGAATGGCGGAAAAACTTAAATTATAGTATCCCTAAATAATTCGTTGTAAATGTAGACTCAACTTGGGCTAAATTTTGGCATATAATAAATAATATTTTGAAGAAAAAACAACTTTTACAAATTAAGTTAATTGCTTATTTTTTATTTTTTTTTACCCAAGTTACCTATAATTCCAACTGGTCTGGCAATAAAACCCAGAATTTCACATAATCATTAAGCTGTAACCCCTTTTTATTGTACTTCAAGCCAATTAAGTTTTATTAAAAGATCGAACAACTTTCGGTCAGCACTGACATCTTGATTTTTTATGTCTTTCGGCATTACCTTGATATATCAAAGTAAAAAATATATTTACCTCCCACGAGATTAAGGTAGTGTAGGATAAGAGTAACGAGCGTCATTATCCTTAGTGAGAAATTGAAATTGCTGTGCAACAGAACCAAAAATAACTGATACAACAGAGTGAAAACGTGATTAAAAGGCCTTAAAATTGAATAATTAGACTGAATTTATTCTCCCTTAACATTTTCACGACAAAAAAGAACAATGGTGAAGTCTTGGGCGCTAAAATATTTAAATGATATGAGACAAAAATATATTGTGTTTTAATGATTTTTTAATCCTCCAATCTTATCCCATGAAAGAATTTTTTGTCAGAGACAATAATGAAAATCACCGACAAAATTGTCAGGACGAATTTTAAGATATCGATGAAAGCTTGATAAAAAGGCACAACAGCACAGAATATCTCAAAAAGAAGATAGAAAACTTGGAGAATATAATTGAAATTATTAAGGAAAAACATTTGGCATTCAAAGGAAAGAACAATTTCTTAACAAAAAGATTTTGGAAAAAGCAGAAAATTTTGATGAAATGGTTTCTCTAATGAAAGATGGTATTAAGTAATCAGATAAACCTACAATAATACCAAAATTTATAGCTTTATCACAGTAGTGTCAACATTCCATGAAAAGCTAAATATTTATTTCAAGAAAAGAGATTCTTCGGAATTATTTTATCATAGTTTTACTATAAAGTGTATCTGATATAGTGGTTGCTTTTTATGAAGATGACGAATATTCACGGCCAATATCCCGGGAACCAATCATCCTATTGCAATTAATAATAACTATATAAATTTCAGGTAAAAATCTACACGAATGCCCAATTTTGAACGTTGTGAAAACCTTAGCGCAATTTAATTATACGAATATTTGTAGTACATTCAATCGTATTCAAAGCGAAAACAACGAATGAGTGAGCTTTTATGATCTCTGCTATTCAAATGCATGCTTGACACTAATGACATAACTTATGGAGATACTGTTTAACAGGACTATACGAAGAACTTATGTAGATTTAAGTGGCGAAGTTATGAACATAAAAATATTCTCTGAAATTAATAAGGAGGCCCAATATACTAAATATACACGTTACATTTTAAGGGTCAATATTTTGCTTATCACTCCATTATCGGATAAAATTTTTTACTCCTGTTGATAATTACAGATAACTATCCTGGTAGTAGAAGCTGGTAGGTTTATTCATAAAATATATTATCAGCAAAAACTAATTTCTGAGAAGCTAATTATAAATAAACGAGATCAGAGTTGAGTGAAATGATGATGAATTTTACTAAACATCCATATACATCACACTGTCAAAATAAAAATAGCCATAATATGAAAGTATATCATTTCCCCAACCATTAACACAGATCCATCGACAATGGACTATACTATTTATAACCACGGAAAGTTAGGGAATGTCCTTCATTCCAGAGGCATCTGATCCAACAATTTTAAAGCCTGAGATGACTAAAATGAGATAAATAATTCAACTCTAATAGATAATGGGTGTACGAAGATGTATTCTTGAGTTCTAATCACATAACATACAATTGGGAGTCAAAAAGAAAAAAAAGTATAATTGTTGAAGTGCTATCCCTCTTAGGAATTGGAGTTGGGACCACGACGACGTCCAAAGGATTGGACTACGTTCACAAATCTTCTGTTGTACTGAATTCTCCTCTTGGCACGACCCGTCTTCTTCTTTTTCTTTTCTTGGGCCTCAACTTTGGGGGTTTGACCTCTAACTTTACCAGCACGAGCAAGAGATCCGTGGACTTTACCTCCGAGTAACTTGATGTTCACGTCCAAGGTGAGTCCGTTCAAAGCCTCAAGAGAAGTTTCCTTCTCTACTGGATTTCCAGCAGCAAATACAGAAACTTCTTCGGATCCTTCATGATGAACGATTTGAGACCAGAGGTCGGATGTGGACTCAGCATTTACTGCATAAGTACCAGTACTACCACGCACCAACAATTGCATTCTTTTTTCGTAAAAAGATTCCGAGAACAGAGGGACAACGTGCTACACAGGGCAAACTATGAAGAGGAAAAGGAAAGTATAAAAGAGGAAAACAGAGTTTTTAGTTCTTTGTCTAGCTAGAACTGGCTATTGGCTAGTTCACACTTCCTTCACCACTAGATGTCGCAGCTATATACATCCAACTTACGTACTAAAATTTACATAAATTTTTTTGCAAGCTGTTGCGATCTACCTATTCTTAATCTTATTAGTTATTAATTAAAATTAATACCTAGTGTCTTGCTGATATAATGAATTTGAGTATATCCCTACTATGAAGCAAGGTATTGATGTACAAACCTTGTTATTAAGTAAAGAATAATTCATTAGTTGATAAAAAAATATAGCCATATATTTATACATATATGTCTTTAAATTTTAGGCCCATTTCAATTTTTAACGGAGAGGTTGAGTGTTGCACTAAAAATATCTCTGTGACGTATATCTTTACTTCTTATCCAAGCTGACTGAATTCATACGTCATACATGTTTTTTATCACCGTTATTGATATCGCCTTTCTAGTTATTATTAATATCATAGACAAATTACACTCTATAACTCTAAGTCTTTATGAAATATTAGTATCATTATCATAAATTAAAAGCAAATGAATTATGTGATTATATAAGACATATACATTCTATTAAATACAATATAATACAGATATTATTCCTGCAAATAGATTAGCAAATATAATTATACACAAAAGCAGAATCTTGACTCACCACGTACTAGCCAACAGAGAGTGTGAAATTAATATCCACTTGTTAGTATTCAATTTGTCATTAATGTAAAAAAATGTTTATGTATCTGACAATTCCAATCCAGACATTCCCTATATCTTGTATATTAATGACATTTTATTATGGGCATAACAAACTTCAATTCTAACTTGATGAAATAGTCTACTGTATAATTTTAATGCAGGTACCACGGAAAAGGAGATAACAGGGTCTCCACTTTTTTAGAATATACAAGAAATTTGAAATTAGTTAACATTGGTTCTTTCCTAACATGCAAAATAAAAGTACTTTTCAAATTACTGCCCCTCCACTTTCAAAAACGGTGCGCGGCCCCTATAATGACTAATGTCATTTTCTTTAAATGCTCTATTGAAATAGTTCGTTGCAATAGTAAGATAATTTTTTAATGAAATTTAATAGCTTAAATTATACAATCATTCATTCATCTTGTTCTAAACAGCACGACAAAAAATGACAAATGGAATCTGATGAGTTTTATTTTATTAATATGTTAAGCTATTTGGATAAATTAGATTATACAATGGTTACCATTCCAATAAAAAAAATCTATGTACATTTCTTGATTAACTATTAGATTTTGTCATTATTTATGTAGTACTCCATCATTATATTATAATACAATTTCATGAACCATATCATGTTTTCATATATGTAATAATGTTATTATTTGATCATTGATTGGAAATTAAAATATTTATGATTAGGTGTATACACGTGAGTATAAAAAATAATCATCCAACTCATGTTCCTTAAAATAATTAAATAATATACGTATTTACTTTGCAATGGTCTCTCAGACAAAGAAACTGCAGCTGCCACATACTAATTTATCTCAAGATCATTAAGTCTCTTTTTTTTTCTCCTTTATTTCTAGTTCAACGTGATGTTTTTATTACATATTTATAATACATACATTTAGTAGTTAAGCCCAGAGCTTTGAATTCAATAACATAATATAGATTATTTTATTAGTGATGTGTTGAATACTCCCATTCGCATCTGTGGGCTATCAATATCCACATAACCGGATTTTTTTATATTCCATGGATCAAAAATATTATAGATATGTCATTAGAGTAAAAATCAAAATTAAAATAGTAGTTAGGAATGTCTAAATTTACAATATAATAAATCATTATTTACGTTTAAATAACGTGCATACTAAATCATATTTATAGTTATAATCATTCAACCATTTTCATCATGATCATTTTTTTAAAAAAGTTTCTTGAGAGTGTGAAGGAAGGGAAAACATCCAATGTCTCCTACTTCAATAATACTAACCATTAACTGACAAAAATGAATTAGCTGCATTCCGAGCTATAACTAAGGATTCCCCTGGCTATTCATTACTAATGAATGAGTGGGAAGGACGACTACTCATACTGGCTTCCTTCTTATATATGTTTAATGTATATGAAATATGAAATTCCCCCTCCTGTAATGTGTGACTATTTTAAAGCCCCGGAATGACAACCCGAGTCCTACCCGCCTACGTTGAAGGCGTACCCGGCAAAAATAAGAAAAAACTATAAGATCAGAGTAAGTAAATGGAATGAGAATGTTGAATGAGGAGAGAGAGAAGGGAAATGAGCTGTGAATGTGGCTAAGCATTTGGTAACATTGTGAGCCGAGGGTTCAAAAGCTTCTTTTTTTTCTTTTTTCTTTTTCATTTTTTTTATATTTCTCTTCGTTGTTCTTGTCTTTTGTTCTAGCCGTGATTGGGGAAATTTCTTTTTTTTAAATCTTTTTATCTACTTGTTCTGTCTGCTCCACGTACGATCCCCAATTTCTGAGCTGGAGAAGCCTCGACGATGGATCAGAATTAGTGTGAGGAGTGATAGGAGGCATCGAGAGAGGTATCGAGTGTGCAAGAGAGGATGGGGAATGCGAAGAGTAAAGAGAAATCCTCTTGTGGTAAGAAATGGAGGAGTTCTTTCTTATATTTCATACTAACATTTCTTTCCCTAGGAACGAAACCCAATGGATTTCCTTATGTCAATGATTATCGTCCTGATCCAACCCGAGTAGGAGGTGGCGGGGGCGGTGTGGATCGCATTCGTTCCGCTCATGAGGATCATCACCCACAGCTTCGTAATGGAAATGTCAGCTCTGCGGGTAGCGTGGGGCAAAGTCCTTCTCATGGAGCCTCTTCCATTGCTCCCTTTAATGGGACTAGGCCTACGATACGGGGTCAAGTCGTCATTGCACTCTATACTTACCAAGGATCCGAGTGTGGTGACATGAGCTTCAAAAAGGGAGATCAAATGGAGATTCTGGATGACACGGATCCCGATTGGTGGGTTGCACGTCATATGGTCACTGGAGAAAAAGGGCATATACCTCGGAATTATGTGGCCTTTCGAAGCTCCATTGAAAGTGAAGAGTGAGGAATACGTTGTTTTAGCTTTTTCTTGTGCTATTTATTATAAATATTTCCGTTATTTCAGATGGTACTTCGGTAAAATAAGCCGAAGAGAAGCAGAGGAATACCTTATGTCTCACACAAATGCTCGAGGTACATTTTTACTGAGGGAGAGTGAACAAAATCCGGGAGGCTTCGCACTGAGTATCAAAGATTGGGATCAAGAACGAAGCTATCATGTTAAACATTATAAAATAAAGCCCCTTGATAATGGAAGAGGTTTCTTCATCACAACACGACAAACTTTCAATTCCCTTCAAGACTTAGTGAAGGGATACCAAAGTGTTATGTGTAAAGGACTATGTTGTCAGCTTACTAAACCTTGTTCTAAACCTCAACCTCGGGATGGAAGGAGTAATGCTCTCGAGTATGTCACAAGGGATCAGTACGAAATTCCCAGGAGTCAAATTACGTTAACGAAAAAATTGGGAGCCGGAAACTTTGGTGAAGTCTGGAAAGGTGAGCCTCAATTTTTGGGTCTTTTATTTAGTCATCTTTGGCTAAGTCATGAAGATACTTACCTAATTTGTTTTTGTGTATTTAAAAAAAAGGGAATTTAGGAGTTATAAGTTATTTTTTAATTCTTTCTCTGTATTGATTTGTATACTGTTTAATTCACAGGAACTTGGCAAGGGCGTGTTGAAGTGGCAGTCAAAACACTCAAGCCAAATACCATGTCACCTGAAGCATTTTTACAAGAGGCAGAAATTATGAAGAAATTTTCTCATCCCCATCTTGTTGCTATGTATGCAGTTTGTACGGATCAAGAACCTTTCTACATAATTACAGAATTTATGTGCAATGGAGCCCTTCTTGATTTTCTTCGTAAAGAAGATGGAAAAGGAAAACTTACTTTTGATAATCTCATATCCATATCTGCTCAAGTATGCTACTATTCTTTTTCTCCATTTGTTTAATTTATCATAAATGGCATGGGTGTCTTTGAAGGATGTTATTGTTCAATAATTTATTATTTCCTGTTAGTAATTTTTTTAAGTATAGCATGTGCTCTCTTTGCACAATGTTTAAATTCTTTAACTGAAATTTTATTTTGTAATCGATCAATTTCGAAATTTCTTATAAATACGACTTATTATGTGCATTGCAAGTATAGTAAGTATTATGATTTAGTTTTATAAATCATCAATATAAATATAGTATAATTTATAAGATTCAAATTATCATGTATTGGCCATGTATAATTTCGTTTCATTAAATTCAGCGTATACAACGTATATTTGTACAAAAGGATTTTTCATATTAGTAATAAGTTGATACATTTTTGGGAAAATGAAGAGAGGAATGACAATATTATTTTTTCTATTTTATATGATGTAACTATTAGATTGTATAACAATGTGTGGAGTCGAAATCAATTAAATATTTAGATCAATGTTTCTTGTTTTTATAATTGTATTCCCTCATTAGTATATTCATCTATAGAATTTCGTATCTGTTTTGAAAGTTTTTTGCATTTTTTATAACGAACTATCCCCTTGTTTAACTTATAGGTAGCTAAAGGTATGTCACATTTGGAACGTAAAGGTCTCATTCATCGTGATCTTGCTGCGAGAAATGTTTTAATCGGTGAAAACTTGATTGCTAAGGTTGCCGATTTTGGTTTGGCACGTGTAATAGTTGACAATGAATATTCAGCTCATCAAGGTGCACGTTTTCCTGTCAAATGGACAGCTCCTGAAGCTATTTCTTTTGGAAAGTTTACAGTTAAATCAGATGTATGGTCGTTCGGAATTTTACTCATGGAGGTTTTTACGTATGGCCAGGTTCCTTATCCAGGTAAGACAGCTATTAAAAGTTATATTTAAAACTTAACAAATTACTTAAAGGATATATGAGAATGAATCAATCATTAATCGAAATTTTTTTGAAGTCTTTATGTACTTGATATTTTTTTTTAAATTTAATAATGGAAAAGGTTGAAGTTCACACTTGGCTACCTCCAGATTTAATGTACATGTAATATTGTGACGAAACCTTTTTTTATATTATGTCCTATATAATCAGCTTTTTATTTATTCATTTCGTCATTCAGTAAGTAGTAAATTAATACTTTATTGAGAAATTGATAAAATTATTATTCATTTATTAAAGTATTGGGGTGTTTAATGTTTGTATATGCATATATTTAAAGGTATGAATAATCGAGAGGTAATAGATCAAGTGGAAAGGGGCTATAGAATGGCTCAGCCTACTAATGCCACTTATCCTGAATCAAAAACTCTACCCAAGGAAGTGGGAATTGCTCAGGCAAACGTGTATAAAGTAGGTTTATATATATAAAAGATTACTACATTATCTTTTTTAAATATATTTGTATTATCGCAATTTACCTTTGATGTATAATAGATCACGTTGGAATGCTGGAATAGAGATCCATTTAAGAGACCTACCTTCGAGTTCCTGGCACATATGTTTGAAGATTTTAACATCACTACTCAGAACCAATATATGGAGTAAATTAATGTTCCAAGTACCGTGTAATCTACAGATCTCGGAAGCTATTTATATTGTTCGTACCATGACATTCTCGGATTGTGTTTAATATCCTTATTTCCCTACCTATTTATTGCCTGAAGACGCGTACTCTCATTTTTATTACCCGTAGTTTAATTTTCATATTTATTTATTTTTTATTACTATATATAAGAATCAATTTGAAACTTAATTAATATGATTTTATTTTTATTATTTTAAATATCAAATAATCAATTTCTTTATTTTATCTTTAATTTGTCATTATGACTGATAAGTGAGCTTAATACTAAATTTTTCATGAAGCATTACAGCTTTTTTCCCGTTATATATCATCATCCCGAATATTAAGTCTCAATAGATGCTGATCGGATGTTATATATGTTTTTTATTGAAATTTTCTGCTGTCATTCTCTTTCTATTCCTGTGTTGTTGTTTTTTTAAGTCAAAATGATTAGATAAATGTACTATTTTTATATCGTTATTTTTTTCGAAAAACCATTCAAAAATACTCTTCAAAAATATTTGCAAGCTTATTCAAATACATTTAACTTATATATACATAATCGTAATTTTTTATAAGTCTTTTTTTATTATTGGTGTCTAAAAGTAAAATGTGAAAAGGATATTAATTTTAAAGTATGATGATTATTTTATAGATGCCACAACTTCTAAACCTTTTACTGTGACTTTTATAATATTTCAGTCTTGTTTTGAATCGTCATATCCTTCAACGAAATGTTAGTCCAGTTTTTGTTTAAAAAAAATTCACTAGCAGCTATTGGCCCCCCCAACCCACCCACCCCATCATATTGTTTATAAGGTATTATAATTTCTCCGTTGTTGGATGAAAGTGAGTATTAAAACAACTCTTTTTCTCTCTTACTACCAATTTCATGCAACTAACTTGATACTAAATATATACCGTTGATGGGTTTTGATACTGTTTTGGGCTTTCTATGAAAGTTGAGTTATTCTACAAATGTACACCCCTTACTCTGACACTTGTGTAACTAACTAATATTTTAATCTGATGCTCATTTACCACCTTACTTTTTATACAATAATTTGTAATTATTTTTTCGATATTTTAAACATAACTTTCTAGTCATTTGATGAATCTATCAAAGGATTTCATTTTTGAAGAAGGAGGAAAAAAAAATAAGAAAACATTTCACTTGTAAAAGTTAAAAGATCAAAGTATGTGTTTTCCCACTTGATTGATATAGCTTGAATCTCTCTTTGTATTATTTTTTTGATATCTCGGCCTAATTTTTGTCTACATACTATTATGATTATTTCTCATTTGGAAAGGAATATGCCATTAAAAAAATGTAAACCATTCAATATTTTTGTTTGATTTTCACGTTTTTGTTGATGCATCTTCTTTTAGGTTCAAAATCTTGTCAAAGCACGTCAGTTTTTACTAATTTTTTTTTTCATATCGTCATCTCTCATTTTATATAATAAGTAATAAAAAAACAAGCACAAAGCTCATATTTCAACTACTTTCATTTATATTTAGAAGCCGGAGTAGAAGTCACTATACCAAAGTGTTAATTCATATATATATTCGTTATTTCAAGGTTTTGTAAAATTAATAATTATGCAAATATTAAAGTAGTGATAAATGATATTTACAATGAGGTATTAATTTATTTTTGTTCGAATAAATTCCTCATTTTTAAGTCAAGTATTTTGGTATCCAAATACTGCTTTAATCTCTTATTTCTCTTTCTCATGTATATTGTTCATAATAATATATATAATCCATATCGTGTGTAAATAATTCCTGATATTGAATAATAATTTATTCATTTGTGTCATTCTTACCTTTGATTGTAAATATACATAATTTACCTGATGCTACTCTCAAATCGAACTCATGTTTAAATATTTGACTAGACAAACTACTCTGAGGATCATGTAATAATAAGAGGATTTAACTCCATAATTACGTAATCAGTTGTTCCATGTTTCTTTCATGTAAATATTCAATAATTTAATCAAAAGATTTGGAAGAATTGCATATGCATTCAGGGCAGTGTTGAATTTATCATGCTACAGTTGTATTATCAGCATACATTTGATTACTTGAAACTCAACACGGTCTTCACAGCCGTCACTTAAACTTGAGGAAATTGCAAGAAAAGTAATTTAAGTGTCAAGTCTATGTCCAATCATATTTAGGTAATCAATTAATCATTCTAGAAATTTTTAGAAGTTACAAGTTTGTGAATTACTTCAAAATTAAACATTAACATTCCATTTTTCTTATCAAAGACAGACTGAGTACAACTTTTCTTTAAGTACAATTTCCCCTCTTCCCTCTAAATAATGCTAATGAAATATCCTTTTATCTGGAATGTTAAGGAACTTTATTTGAGCCCATATGAAAACTAAAGTTCGAAGGAGTCACTTGAAAATATTTTAACACTATTTTGAGAAATAAGTTTGTAACAAGTAAAGATGTGATTTTAAAAACAAGGGAATTTTTATTGTTTAGGATGTGTAATATCAAATGTAACTTTCTACTTGAGAATTAGAAATTATTTACATTGTTCCACCTCTGGTTATCAGTCTTCAATGAAATTCACTATACTTTCCATTCTGATCCTTTTCATCATTTGATATAAAGTACAGTCTTTAGTTATATTAAATCAGGTTGAAGTTCATATTTTATTGTGTTTTTCCTTCTTAAGATTTTATACAATTCATGTTTACATATTATGTTGATATATTTTTTGTATTATTTGAGTATATTTCATAGAAACACTTTAAATTGATAAACCATTAAATTATCATTGATCATATATTCAGCTATTAATTTAAATAAATAGCATACATATATTAAAATTAATATTTATTTATTTTGTATACGTAGGTTATATAAATTTTTACAGTTAGTTATTGTCACTTTGAAGGATGACGTCATATATCAATAGCTGACTCTTCATTGTTTTTACTACAAAAAACCTTCTAATGTCCAAACTTACAATTAGTTATTATGAAAGTTATGACTCATGAATTTTGATCCACTGTCGAAAACTCAAGAGACTTGGGTGTTTTATGCTCCTCACGACTCTGAAAATGAACGTTTATAATAGTCGGTAAGCCTGTTTCAAAAAATTAAAACTTGTGTAGTGTAGGCAGAAGCTTGCTTCACAATATTTTTATTGATCTATCCCTAAATTCGCCGCAATTGTCAACTGCATACTACCCGTACACGACAGCACACAGACTCATACCCAACCTATTTTTTAATTTACCCCCCTACACCCAAAAAGAAAGAAAGAAAGAAAGAAGCGAGTTTTGGAGGGGCGAGGAGCAGCTAGCTAGGTGGAATGAAAGAAAGATTACAGGAGTGAGCATTAGTCTACGTTCTATTCACATACTACTACTTCTTAAAGCGTGCCTCATACCCAAAAACAACTACATACAGCTCAATAATAATGTAATGTTAATGTACCTACACAGTACATTATTTCATTAAAATAGACAACTGAAAAGGAAGATATAGAAATTACTGAGCTTGAAGGAATTTCAGTTGATGAGGACTTTCTTTTTAAGGTTTTTAGAAGTCTACATGATCACATCTCATTTTCATCATCGACGTAAGTTGTGTGTGTGCCAGAGCAACAACGAGTTTGGACTCTTATCTTCGTGTGTTTGTCCGTGTGTGTGTGTTACTGTTTGTACGTAATTGTAGATGTTCCATTTTTACTCATTTTTTTTGGAATTGCTCCTCCCTATTCATAATAACTATAAAATATGCTGTCCACATGTGAATTTTGGGGGAACACTCCAACACACTTCCATGCTTTGTCCGCCTCTTTTTTTTATTACTATTTAATTGTTATCATCAAATGATCTTCTTGCTGCCTGTCTGAATCTATTCTTCGTTTTGATTATGTAACTTCCAACAACTATGAGGAATCTCCTTGTTCTTTTCTCCACTTTTTGTGTTTTCATCCCTCTTTCACATCAAAAGACTCTAAGTCCAAAAATCCTCTTGGTCGTTTTTGTTCGGAATAAGGAACATACTCTTCCTCATTTCCTAAGACTTATTGAGGATCTGGACTATCCTAGGGAAAGGATATCCTTCTATATACGATGTGATCATAACGAACCTGATGATGCCAGTCCTTTCATTCTTAGCTCCTGGACGGAGAAACTTAAAGTCAAATATAATTACCATAGTTTCAATGTTAATATTTTGGAAAATGCGAGTAATGATTTTCCACTCGTAGATTGGACTCCTCATCGATTTAGATGGATGATGAAGTTGAAAGAAGAGGCTCTAGAACATGGAAGAGCTATTTGGGCAGATTGGATTTGGTTTTTGGATGCAGACGTATTTATTACTGATCCTTTCTCCCTCAAACTATTGTTAAATGAAAATGATGATCTTCCCCTACTCGCACCCATGTTGAAATCTGTTGGACTTTACTCAAATTTCTGGGCTGGAATGTCAGAATCCTATTATTATGAACGTACTAAAGAGTATGAGCCTTTATTGGAAAGAAAAAAGGTGGGATGTCATTTAGTACCCATGGTTCATTCTTGCTTCTTAATCAATTTAAACCATGAAGATTCTAAATATCTCACTTTCATACCCGAAAAAATCCTTAACTATGATGGTCCTGAAGATGATATAATTGTATTTGCTTTATCTGCTAAAATGAATTATATACCTATTACAGTTTGTAATGAAAGAATTTATGGTTATATTATGCCTCCCCTAGATAAATCCAATTCTTTGGAAGATGATGAATTAAACCTTCTTAATCTACGACTTGAGACTATTTCAAGTTCTGGTCCTCGATTTCTTCCATACTTGCCAGAATTTAAAGAATATATACGGAATCCGTTTTCCCATAAAGACACGTTGGGTGTCGATCATATTTATACTATCAATCTGAAAAGACGAAGTGACAGGCGAAAAAGAATGGAGATTTGCTATGACGAACTGGGCATTCAAACCGAATGGACAGAAGCAGTTGATGGAAAAATGCTGACTCAAGAATACATAGATAGGAAGGGTATCAAAATGATGTCTGGATTTGTTGAGCCTTATCATGAACGACCTTTAAAACTTGGTGAGATTGGCTGTTTTCTTAGCCATTATAATATTTGGATGGATGTCTTAGAAAAGGGATATGACAGAGTCATTATTTTTGAGGACGATATTCGATTTGAACCTTTCTTTAGATCCAAGTTGAATCGTCTATTGGAAGAGTTAGACGACCTGGAAGACTATTGGGATCTAACATTTCTAGGTAGAAAAATTCTTCACAACTCGGAAGAACCCTGGGTGGAAGGGTCTAAACAGTTGGTACATGTTGATTACACATACTGGACTCTTTCTTATATCATTACATTTGATGGAGCCAAGAAATTAATAGACGAAGAACCTATTGGTAAAATGGTACCTGTTGATGAGTATCTTCCTATCATGTATGATCGACATCCCAATCAAATGTGGAAAAATAATTTTAAGAATAGAAATTTAAAAGCTCTTAGTGTGCATCCACTCTTGGTCCATCCCACTCATTACACTGGGGATGAGGGATACATTTCTGATACTGAGGATTCAACGCTTATAGAAAAAGATGAACTTTAATTCATTATTTTCATTTAGATAGTTGTGATATAAATGGTGCCAAATTAGAATTTTGTTTTTTCTGTAGAACGTTTAATAGATGGCCAAACTTGTTTTGTTTTCTTCGTTATAAAGGATTATATTTATTATTCACTTATAAGAATGAGTTATATAGAGAAACATTTAACATCTTGAGATATTGTCGAATAATCATTAAGACTGTTTTTATTTTAAGAATATATTTTTATAACATTTCATTAATCATTCGTAACGTTTTGAATTTTCATCCTATTTTCTATTTAGCTTTAAAAAGGTTCTTATGCTTATTTGTTTTAATTTTTTTCTAATATAGTATTTACTTCCATCAGTTTACTTCCGTACTAACTTTTATTAATGTACCGTAGTTATTTTTAACCTAACATTATAAGATTTAATAATATTCAAGTAATTTTCTAATGAAAAGATCTTAGTCCTCGCCATATGTACTTATGTATATGTTGTGTCCAAGTTGCAATATGTACATCCCATGACGTATTTGATTATTAATGCTAACATTTCATTTTGATCTATTTATATTATTTGTTTTGATTTGAAAAATTACTCAATTTTGGAATCAAATGGAATTTGAATCGTAACATTAATATACTTTTCAAAAATAAAATTTAATCTTCATTTAAAATTATTCATCTCATGTTTTGGTTGGAACTTGTGAACGACATAATATATTATATAAGTTATAACATTTATATAATATATTTAAATCTGTAGGATAGAAAACTCGTTTCATAACTGTATTGATATAAATGTAATTGACTTATGAATCATAAGTTATGATTTATAAGACTTAATTCGATTTGAAGACATAAACTCTAAATGAGGAAAGTCTCAGTTTGCATAATTTTTTATTTTCCATATATGCCATCATTATTGAGGGGAGAACATGTGGCACAAACCCCGTGTAATGGAGTATTACACACCGTGTTCAAATAATTAACTAATTAGATACCTAATTGAGTGAACATAGAATCCTTGATATAATTAGGAATGTAAATAATATGCAAAACGCCGCGTACGAGATTTTGTGGAGTTGGCACTTCGAACAGCACTTTTTGTTTTCCAAAGCTGTTATCATTTTTCCTTTATTACTGAGGGAAGAACATCTACCTGATAGTAAAGATCTTGCATGAAGGAATACTTGCATTAAGGTTAATAAATCAAATAAAATGTAAACAAAAAAGGGCTCAAGTCGTCGTATAATTATTAGTTAAAAATGTATAATTTCCTGACATTAATTTGAGTTAATTTTCTGCCTCTCATCAATGGTATACATAATGTCATTATTCATTATTGATGTCTTCATTTGTATATATAAAGGAGAATAGTAGCTTGTAGCTCAGTAAAACGTCATGACAGCTAAAGCTGCTTCCCTCTCAACATTCATCAAATTGTCAGAGTTACCAGGTTGATTTTCTCTTTCTTTTTTTCTTACAAGCCCGATTTGCATATTATTTACATTCCTTGATATAATACAATCTTCTGATAGGTATTTATTTGTGTTTATTTCCTTTCGAAGACCGTCAATATCTTTCTATGTAAAAAGGTATATGAAAAGTATATATAGTAAAACGTCATGACAGCTGACGTTACTCTTCTCATACACATTCATCAAATTGTCAGGGTTACCAGGTCAATATTTGCTTTCTTTTATTGTACATACTGGCAAAGTTTAGGATTTACAGCTCTACTGATATCAAGTGCTGGATCAGTCCTAGGAATAAATTCCGTATCGGTCTTTTTTCTTCTTTGGCGCTCCCTCTTTTCAGTGGGGACAAAAAATAAATAGACTTCGACTGCTATTCAGACTTTTTTTTTTGTTGATTTTATCTTTGTCCCCACCGAAAAGAGGGAACACCAATGAAGAAAGACGACTGATGAGAAATTTAGTGCTAGGACTGACCCAACTCTACTGATAACTGATTAATCGGTTGATTTGATTTAAAAAAAATCATTTTAATGAGAAATGACAGTAAACAGATACCACATACCATAAATTATATTGACTTTCAGGGTTGTAAAATATTAATAAAATGTTAAAGAATTTGCAGAAATAGCTGCATTGACCATGTTGAGTTTTGAATGGTTAAGTACTAAAAAACTTTTTTGGAAAAAAATTAATCTTGTTTTTTAGGGAAATAAAATCTCGGTAATCATTAATAAATAACTGGGCCATTACCAATTAATCTAAAACTGTTTAAAATCGGCCACTTTCATCAACTCACCGATATATAGGTCGAGTTCTAATATGTATGCATTTAGTAGCAATGTTATTTGTTGAAAAGAAAAATAGATTCAAATTATGGAAATTAGGCTATAAGTGCATAATTTTAACAACTTTTTAAATCAAATAAAACTAGGTGTTGTCAGTCAGATTTGATTTTTTGCTCATATCAAATAATTATATTAAGATACATTGAAATGTTTTAAACTTTTAAAAGTGAGTTTGAGTATTATGTTATTTTCTCTTAACTATATTAATTTCAAAATTTCGAGGAAATTTAATAAAATACATATTCTTGCACTTGAATTCTTTTGATTAGTTCTCCTGCTAGAATTTTTTTTTAGTATCACAATTTTGTTGAATGTGTTACTTTATTTTAATTTGACAACTCCGAAGATGAAAAAAATCTTTCTGTATTGCGTGCATAAATATGTACAATGTCCATCTTAAATGAATATTTACTGTTTTCTATATATAAAAAGGTCAGGCTTAGGTTTGTATGTATTTAAATTTCTAATAATTTTTGTCAATTATTTAATGAATTTGAATGAAATTAGAAAATAGAGCTAGATACATATATGTCTAACTAGCTCATGTTAAAAGTTCTAGGGCGTAACTTGATTTATATCAAGAATTAGTAGCATCTAAAAATTTTGTACCCGAATATTACCTAAAAGCAAGTTTTGATTTGACTCAAAATTTATTTTACACAATCTAATATTCTACGTAAATGAATTTAAATATATGTACTTTAGTTACTATATTTTATTTAAGATATATAACAAATTATCTGAGAATCTTGTATCTCATCCAGGGGTGAAAGTAGATTTAAATTCTAGCTTTACTATTTTTTTTAACTTAGAGTACAGTCTTGACTAATTCTGACTGAGATCTTAAAATTATAAGGTTATACTGAATCTTTTAAAGGTACACAGTAGGGCGGCCTACTTTTACCCCTGATCTTATTCAGTGACCAAATGATGTATATTTATGGGATGACCTTCAATAGCCTCTAATCTACAAATTTCAAAATTTGCTGCCCCTCGTCGTTTTTTTTTTTTTTTTTAAATCGCTTCTTTTAATTTTCAATTCATCCTCTATCTTAACCCTAAAATTTGAAACTCAATTAAATACTCATTAATTATTGCGAAGGGGGGGGGGTCATTTTGTCAGGGATTTCATCACATTTATCGCGTTTTTTTAATTTAAATGCTTATAGCAACAGTCTCCCAAAGTGTAAATTTGTTAAAGGTACCAGTAAAAAAGTACAGTTAATAGGATTTCCTACTTGAAATTTTCTTTATGGTAATTTTTGTTAAAATAAACATATAAGCATTTTACATACTATGTACATATAAATTAAGCCTTCACTGTAACCTACAAAATAAAGTTTGTTTTCATACAATTACGCCATATGAATAACTATTATTAACTAAATATAAATTAGTAGGATCATTTCATTGTGAAACTTAAGCTCTTACAACATAGATATTCAAATGTGAAAATGTTTGCAGTTGCGTTTATTAACTCAAAACACTTAATTTGTATAAAAATACATATAACTTTATGTCCAAAATGTTAATGTATCTTTGATTACAGCAAATCCACGAACAAAGAAGAAACAATGGATAGCAATGAGTTTTTAGGGTGTTCCAGAGATATATTCAATCGCAATCTTGGATCCACAACAAAGTTTTGTTCAAGAGAAAATTGGCAAAGTGCTGTATTGTTTCTATCACAAGTAAGATTTTAAATAACCCAATATTTTATTCAATATGATTTGTTCATTTAATATTATCAATTCTACTCAAAAAATATTTCATCATGTAATTGCTGATGTAATCGAAAATATCGAATGTATACCTATAATTGATATAAAAGCTTTTTCTATCCATCATCGATTATTTATTATTTATAATATCAAGAGAGAATCTTGAATATCATTTTAGGAAAATCTTTCTATTTAAAAGTGTTTTTGTGTGCGTGTGTGTGAGGGGGGGGGAGGAAGAAAGCCGGAGACCCTATTCTGGCCCCCATATTGGACATTAAAGCTTCTAGACCATCCGTCATTTATGAATTTTCATTACATCCTCCCTTCTGTTATTGTAAAGGAATTTGTATTCAAATAGTACTTTCTATTATTAACAAAATTGTACTTAAGTAGCTGCTTTATAGATGAATTCATCGCTTTCTCACTAGACGGCGCTCGTATGTGCCAGACTCTTCTACTTTAAGGTACAAGTACAAGCTTAAAGTAAATTATTTAATGAATCTTTCAAATTCTTATTAGATAAATGAAAAGTTCCTTACAAGAAACAATCCGAAATGAATGATCGCCTATTACACAGGTTAATAAATTTGAAATGTAAAAAATCCTAAGGAGTATAAGTATAATAAAAGTTATTCAGTTCTGCACACTGATTTCAAATTTTTTTGGGAGTCCGACAGTTTTCGAGAAATTGGACTCTACTTTTTGAGTTAATTTGTCCCATTTTTCAACTTCAACTTTTATTTAAGGCTAGAAAAACACTCATTTTGTACAGTAAAAAATGATGATCCACCAGTGTTTTTAATGCAAATTCCATTCAAAGTCTTTGTTTAGGGGCGTAGGGGGGTGGGTGGTAGATTTTGCCCAAACGTTAGTACTTATTTAACTCCTTGAATATTACATGAAATGGATTAATAAGGATACTGAAAAAACAAGTGCAATAGACTGAATTAGTCACAACGAGCTTTTTTGGATAAACAAAAATACAATATATTCTCACTTTCAGCTGTTTTTTCATCAGTTGACTCTTCTGATTTAAAGCAGCCCACTCTACGAGTTATGAACTCAAAAAGGGTATTATTATGATTTATGATTGTTATATATAAAAAATATACTAAATCAAGGATTGCACGTCCTTTTTTTGAATTTTGGAATATTATACAAGTATTAAGATTGATTTATATATTGGTTGAATTTATCAATGTATAGTATATCTAAATAATAACTCTGCCCAAGATAAAAAAGTTGGCAAATACAGAAGGATTGCTACCTGTCGAAGGATTTCAGCTGATTTCGTAATCCTTCTTCAAGATACTACTTTTATAGCTCTATAGTGAATCTTAGATTTCGATTGGATTTTTGCTCGAAATTGAATGAAAATTTACACATTTAGATGGACGATTTCTTCTTAGTTATGGAGTCTTATTGGGCGCTTGACATCTTGTTTGAAAGCTGTGGGTTTCAGCTCTTTAATGCATTCCTTATTAATTCATTTTATGTAATATTCAAGGGATTATTTAAGTAAAAACGTTTTGGTCAACTTTTGAGCCTACTCCCGTCGCCTATGCCCCCAGGAGTCACTTTTGGTCTAAACAAAGACTGGAAATAGAATTTGCATTAAATACACTAGCGAATCGTTATTTTTAATGCACAAAATGAGTATTCTTCATTGCTTATATTGAAGTTGAAGTTGGGAATGGACCAAATTAGCTCAAAAAGTAGGGTCCGACTTCTCTAAAAACAAATTGTACAGATTTGAAATCAGCGTGCAAAACTTAATAACTTTTATTATTCTTATAACCCTTAGGATTTATTGACTGTTGACCAGTGTTACCATTATTTGTCTTTTGTTCATTGTATCTCAAATTATTTTTGGCTGAGGCATGTTCCCCCTGACCCTCCGGAATAATTGCCTACTCATGTATAGTTAGATCTAGTTTCATATCAACCATATTGGACTTATGATTATGGTATATAATATGTAGTCTTTTACTCAGAATAGTCTTATGATTTTATGCAAACAAAGTTTTCCATTACTCTTAAAATATTTACTTCTTCATGGCTTTCTTTTCCTTCTAATCTTCGTTACTTATAAATCTATGAAGCCATATACATACATATTAATGTGTAAATTAGAGCTTTTCTCATTACATACGTACATAAATTATTATAACGTACATCATAGGTATACCTTTATTACACTAAGCCAAGACGAATAGTTTTTCGATGAATACCTTAAGTAAATTTTGTATTAAATGTACACGTTTTTCTTAAGGTAAGTATGTAGGAGATAAACCTTAAAAACTCCTCGAATTGTAAATTGAATTGTACTTTTTGTATGTATATTACATAGAATCTAATATATGTATATATATATAAATATATTATCTTGCTTTAAAAGTTTAAATATGGGAAGCTACCGCTCTTTTCATTTTTATTTTGATATCTTCATAATATGATCTTCAAACCTCTACAATTATCCTTTTCAAAATATAGAGGTTCCGTGAACACACACGTTTCTTGTTGAGAATTGGAGAAATGCTACAGAAAATTGTTATTCACACGATACAACTTTTTGCAGGTATTTTTCTAGAAACAAGAATTGTGTATGTATGTTCTCAATATCTATTTTCATTTTGAAAGGGATAATTTTAAGGTTGAACATCATAATATACAGAGCTCTTTGAAACTAATTGACCATTACCCAAACACATCTTGACCTGTATGCACGGCCAACGAATTTTGAATTCACCTTATAGATGGGTTTACCATTTAAAACATAAACTAAGGAGAGATGTTGCGTCGCGAAGCTTCTTCAGGCTCACTTACGTGGGTAACAATTATGCTTATTTTCTCTTGACTGCTTGAGCTTAGTAGATGGGCCTATATTGCTTCATTTTCTCTTCCATACGCAACCTTTTGTGCATACTATGACTGAGTGATCTTTTCTGTCAATTTTGTTTAATGTTATAGTGTACAGTGCGCTATGTAGAAATAGCAATTAGAGCTTAACCCTCTTTTTTACGTGCATAAATTGTAAAACTGACTACTCTTTGCTTCTGCAAAAGTCGTCAGTTGTACAATTTATAAAAGGCGTTCGCAATGCGACGCCTTTCCTTACATCGTATTGTAAACTCAGCTTCAGTTAATGGTAATTCTTTTTTAAAAAAAGACTTACACCCATGAATGTGTTAACATTTATCACATCGTTATTTTGATTGTATCTTTCCTCCGAAAAGAGACTGAAAGAAAAGGCCCAAAATCAGTTACTATATTTGTGTTGCCAATTCTTCCTAACTATGGAATTACTCGTCTTCATCTAAAACATTTTTATATTGACATCGTGACAACAACACTTATAATATTGTGTTAAGTCTCTCAATCCTTTTTTTCTTTTCTTTTCATATTGTATGTTGGTAAGACGTTGTTCTCCTGAATTTATCTTTTCTTAGGTAGGGTAGTTTTTTTCCCAGTTGCAAATTGTTTCTACAAATTTAATTCCTTTGTCAAAATGAGTTTGTCACGTAGAAGGTTCTTCTAATCCCTATATATATTATATGTGTGTGTGTTTGTACATACAGTTCCTTCTAGAGCAAGTATTCTGGAGATTGTCTTTATCATCCTATACACATACATATTATGTACATTAAATACACTATGTAGGCAGGTATATTGTATATGTTCTGTACAGTGTGTGTACATAAATGTGTTGGTATACAAAATGAAGCCAAATAAGGAAACGATTACAATTGGATGATGCATAATATATGTACATCTGTATTAGAGTGATTTTTGTAGGAATCCTTTGATCAATACTCAAATGAAATGAAATAGTTTTTCAAAATTTGCGTAGTTGAGAAACTATTGGAGCCGCCAATATGATGCATACATATCTTCATGAGAGAGGAATATGATTAACGAAGCTCAAAACAAAAAGCCAATTTTCTGTAATGGTATACACACGATGAGCTTTTTTGTCCACTCGCAACCTCGACTCACAAAAGGAAAAGGAAAATTTTGGAAAAAAAACTGGTAGATACTCTTCTGTATTTTCCTTGTTGCCGACTTTTTAAAATTGGGCAGTCATTTCTTAGATATACTATACACTGATAAATTATATCAATATACAAGTCAATCTTAATACTTGTTTATTATTCAATAATTCAAAAAAAAAAGGGCGCGCAATCCTTCATATAATATATTTCTTATATACCAAAATCATAAATAATAATAATACCTTTTTTGAGTTCATAACACGTAGAGTCAGCATCTTTAAATCATAAAAGTCAATTGATGAAAAACAGCTGAAGGGAGAATACATGGTGATTTTGTTTATTCCTAAAAGCTCGTCGTGACACTATACTGACTTAATACATATCTTGCCAATATCTATGGAATTATTGTTGTAACTATGTAAATACACACACTCTAGAATCAAACTTATTAAAATTTAATGATGTTCTTCATCTTGTGAGAATGCGGGCAAAAAGAAGAGTTATTTTATGTGTGTATTATATACAAAATTTTCCCTATATTTTCAAATAGCATTACTATATATATATATATATATGTATATGTACACATAAGTAAAGTATATTCATCTATGCTTACTGTACATATGTTTACTGTATTAAAAAAGTAATTTTCCTTAGCTTTATAACGAAAAAATAAGAAATACATACTTTCTAGTACGAGGAAGAAAGGATTAAAAAACTCAGAAAAAAACTGCATTGACCAACATCTAAATACGTATATATCATATTGATAAATATACCTATATATGTTGACATATTAGGACACATCAATCGTCCTTACTTTCCTGGATTTTTATATTCTTGAATATTCTCTCAAATGTGATATTTGGAGATAGAAGATGTCATACAAAAAGTAAAAGAAATTGGTGATGGCTCTGGGTGCCATCGGAGACTTTTAAGATGGGAATCAGGCCATTATTTTTTTCAGTAACACAGTAACTTATTTAATTACTTTCTCCTCCGTTATAATATACTTATAGTTATTCAAAGAAAGTACCGTTACTTTGTTATTAAAAAAAAACATCTTTAATTTTAATAATTTCATGAGTATCATCATCTTTAATTATCTCGTAGATCATCTATATAAATTCATTACTCTGCTCTGCTCTATGAATAGTGAGACTTTTAATTTGAGTATATGTTCTATTAAAAAGGTCTAAATTCAATATTTTTTATCTGTTTTACTTTGTATTTTATTGAGTCAAAAATAAAATGGCATTATTTAAAGTAATGGACCCATTACTTTTACTAGTAACTAATTGTTTTTGCAATTGAGCTATTTTTGCTTTTTTGCCTAACTAACTTGTAAAGAGTATTTGATTATTTTTCCACAATAACGTGTTCAACTCTCAGTTATATTATATATACTTACTATATCAGTTTTAGTTGAAAATACTACTGGAAGCGGTACTTGGTTCATCAGATAACATCATTGCTGAACATATTCTTGCGTTTTCAAATAAATGACAGTGTAAGCAGGATGTACATAGTAAATCTATGTTTGGACACAAGGGCTTTAATGATTGAATACCTCTAATTTGATTTATTCTTTTGCATGTATATATCACATTTGTGAGAATAGTCATTAAAGTACACTAAATATTTAAAAATCATGATTTAAACTTTATTTGTTAATTTTATACATAAAAAGCAACTAACTACATATACATACATTATATTTGAGGTCTGTTTAAATTATATCTATGCAAGTTTAAAGTGTTTGAAGCCATGTTTATTTGTATACTTATTGAAGGAGAATATTCTGCCTTCTTTAGATTATTGTATAATTTACATACGTAAAAACTTTTCACAAATAATCCAATATCGAGTTTTTCCCCTTTTAAAGTTCAACAATATCGAAAAATATTAATAAAAATGCATTTCTTGCTCTTGCCACCCCAATCAACGTTCCATTTATTTAGGAGGTTCAAAGTCAGCATTAAGTTCAATAATATTGAATAATATCTTTCTTACTGATAAAGACTAATTTCTTAAAATTATTGTGCCAAGTATCTAACTATGTTTCTAAGTGGTTATCCAAAAAAAAAAAAAAAAAAAAGAAAAATGAACATTCGATTAATAAAACTGTAAATGTGCAAATTTTCATTCAATTTCAAACAAAAATTCGCTACAAATCTAAGACTCATGGTAGAGTTACTTAAGTAGTATCGTGCAGAAGGATTAAGAAACCGGCTGAAATCCTTCTGCGCTCTACTACTTAAGTACCTCTACCGTAAGTCTTAGATTTTGAGTGGATTTTTGTTCGAAATTAAATGAAAATTTACACATTTAGATGGACGATTTCTTCTTAGTTAAGGAGTCTTATTGGGCGCTTGACATCTTGTTTGAAAACTGTGGGTCTCAGCTCTTTAATGCATTCCTTATTAATTCATTTTATGTAATATTCAATGAGTTATTTAAGTAAAAACGTTTTGGCCGATTTTTGGGTCTACTCCCGTCGCCTATGCCCCCAGGAGTCACTTTTGGTCTAAACAAAGACTGGAATGGAATGAGTATTCTTCATTACTTATATTGAAGTTGAAGTTGGGAATGGACCAAATTAGCTCAAAACGTATGGTACGATTTCTCAAAAACTGTCGGACTCTCCAAAAAAAAATACAGATTTTTTTTTAGTGTGAAAAAATTGAATAACTTTTATTAGACCTATATCCCTTAGGATTTTTGACTGTTGACTCGTGTAATTAGAGGTTTAAAGAGTAAAAATCTCACAGTTTATAGATTTAAAAGTATATTATAACATGAATTTTGACTATTTCAATAATGAAACAAGCAAAAAAGTTTTATTATTATTATTATTAGACATATCTATCATCACTTAGAGGCAGTTATTACATTGTATAAAGCATATTACATTTAATAAGTCAAATACAACAAATGAATAAGTTGCAAAATATTAACGATGCTATTGAACAATTTGGTTGTCATTACATTTGATTTATTATAATCATTTATACTGGAATCAAGAAAAGCTTCAAGACTCAAATTAGCAAATAAACAATTAATCAATGAAATGATCTCAAAATAAATCTAAGGACTCAACAAGAACACTTACGGACTTGGACTTGTGAGCAAAGACTTAAAACTCAACTTGAGACTCGATATTCAATACTTTGGACTCTACTTCGATTTGCAATGTAGGAACTTTCTCCCACCTCTGTTATCACTACTGATCACCATTCAGATATATTTTGGTTACTGTATTTGACCGCTTGAATCCCACAACCCACCCCTATTGATAATCCCTGTTCTATGAGAACTTCAATACTTTTAAAAGACTTCACAGTCATTGATTAAATAAGTCAAATATTTTTTATTTTATTTTTGACGTGTTGATCAATGATTAGTTTTTCATAATTTTCGATTTCAATTTTTTAAAGCAAATAACACACAAAGTGTTGTAGTTTTTAAATTTCCATAAAAATGTAAGACGTTTCATTAAAAAAGGAATAACATCAATAAATATATGTATAGTTATATATAATATTGAATTTTTATATACAATTATATCAACTTAAGGATATTTTTGCTGGAAAGAAGTAGAAATTGAATGAATATTGCTGCTGATCTCGAGACATAGGTATACTCTTTGAAATGTTAATAATGGTAGATCCAATGAAATTTCTTTTGTTCTTAAACTGATAAAAAATCATTTGTAGATTTTCTACATAGCTTCCCCCTTAAAATTGTTTTGAACGCTGATTAAACTCAAATCAGCTGTTGTTCAGCTATGAACAATTCCCTACTACTTATTGAAGACTAGTTGGGAAGATTTGGGTAACAACCATTTGATTTTGCGCCTCTTTTTTTCCGAGGAAAAGTTTAAAGATAAAAAAAAAGTTATGCAGTGTATTTTCCATTTTATTTGCTCCAAGTTCTATTAAAATTTTTTACTCTCTTCCTCTTTGAAATGCAAATAATACGACTTGAGAAAATAATTATTCATTATTTTGTTATTCAGATAAAGAGTTTACAATTTCATATTTTTAATATTATACTAATATAAGGATCGGTAGTAATCCTAATTGTAATTTGAAGACTTGTATAATATCCCTGGACTTTCTCTTTATAATTAATTATTTAAAAGAAAAGATTCCGTATTTAGTTTATTTCGTGGTAAACAAAAAAAAAAAAATAATAGATAGAATTCAAAACATAAATGAAAAGAATTAGCTTTGTATTGCTCCTTACTCCACCAACTTATCTCACAGTGATTATATCATTAAGAATGGTATTTACAGTGTATTTTGTTGTAGCTTATCGATTTTTTTTACTTATTATCCCCTTAATAGCGTTCAAAATGTGATAGGTTGGACTCAGATTAGCTTTTGTTAAGCTGTGAACAATTATCTACCACTAAATAAAGACTAATTACATAGTTGTAAAAAATTGACTAACTATCAACTGAATTTGGGCCCTGTTTTGTCTGTATCTTTTCCAAAAAAGGTTACAAAATACTATAGAAGCAACGTCGTTCTCTTTTTTTCAAAAGCTTGGATCATATTTAAATGCAAATCTCCTTCACATGGAAGTGTTTTTTAAATCCCAAAATAGCTCTAATTTCTACTAAATAAAGCAATTTTGTAAATGGAATGAATCTTTTTTTTAACATAAGATTTACAAACGATTAAGCAATCAAGAAGAATAAATAAGTTGAATGTGTAATAAAAAAAAGTTGGTTTTTTTTGGAGAAAGATATTTTAAATTTTAATAGATTAGTCTTTAAACCTAACTATTTTTAAAAATGGTCTCAAAATGAAAAAAATAATAGTGAATGTACAAGTGTCTTTAATATATATATAGACATATCCTTCAAATTGTTTCAATCAATCATATAGGGTACAATTTAATAACATTTTATAAACCATATCATTATTTTTTAATGCTACTCTTCTAAGAGATAAAATTGTTTTATAATTGTGTTTCCATGCATATAAATATTAAATATATAAGGGCTTGCAAATGATAAAGGGTATTACCAATATTTTAATCAACTTTCCGGGTTTTTTTTTGCATTCTGGTGTTGTGTTGTTCAATAATTTTTCTTTCTACTTGTTTTAACTCAAAATTTTGAATGAAAAAATGAGATCGTGTGAGTTAAATTTCCACGAATCTTCGAGATATGCATTCTTTAAACTAATGAAAACTTTAAGTTCTTTTTTATAAAAACTTTAAAAATGTTGATTACATCCCTTATCATTTGCAGATTTTCATATATAAATATATGCATGTTTGTACGTAATACATATACTTACAATATCAGCTTATGTTTTACATGGCATTATTACATATTATACAAAGGTATGTGGTGTTATGTTATTTGCTCGACATAATCTGTATTTATTTTTTTGAGATAATAACAAATTTCTCGAAAAATATTTTCTTTTTCTTTCATACTGACAATTATGATACGCAAATGCTGCTTACCTTACTATGTCTGTTATTTACGCATTTCTTCCGTTCAATCTTAGACATTTATACTACATACTTTGATGATGTTTGTGTAATGTATGGAAGATTCCGTTCAGTGTCTTCTTTACTTTTGAAAATGCTGAGTCATTGTAAATATATTATTTTTGTTGTTGTTTTATTTCTATGAAGGAGTTAGAGCTAGCAGGCCTATCCTCACCTTGTGTCAAGACTCCTGGAAATGAGGAGAGCAAAAATGGAAATTTGGACATCATTGCATTTGTCAACATCACTTGGGAGCTTCTTCAAAATTACCGTTCCAACTTAAAGACCTTAGAAAATCTGGAGTCTCACGTAAGGAGCATATTCAGATTTACTATAACTCAAAAATTTATTTACATCAATGAGATTTCTTTATATCAGATTCGCCGAATGAACAATGATGTGGATCATTTACAGTCCAGTGCCTGTCGTCAAAAGGACTTGTTGGAACTCCGAGAACGAGAGGTATTTGAAAACTCAGAGAGGGAAAGGAAGTCTAGTCTACAGTTCAAGGGTAGTCAACAGAAACTACGTCTCGTGAAGGAAGAAGTGAGTTCTTTTACATAGCTATGTAGAATCTCTATTATATTTGAAGCCTAAAGCTCTTCATTTATGTAGAAATACTTCATTTTTCACATAAAATAACAATAATAATGAAATACACAGCACAATTTATTATGAAGAAGCAAGCAAGCTCTATTAAATCCTCAAAATTAATAATAGTAAGAACAAATATATATTAATCCATGCATTTTGATAAAAAAGTTTTAATTAAGTTCGTTAATCATACTTTTTATGTAATGATATAGGCTCATATATCACTAAACCCTAAAATTAACTCATTCTATACTGAATTAACTGAATGCTTTTGTTTCCTTAAGGTTCGTCGGTTGACAAATGTTCTTATTCAACGAGAAAGTCGTTACAATCATGAAACTAAGAAAAAAGATCAGGAAATTATGAAGTTGAAGGAGCGACTAGTCAAAATACTGGCTGATAAAACAAGTAAAGGAAGCCTTCACGGAAATGTCATGGGAATCGATTTGTCTTCTCTCATGCCTAAACCTGAAGGGAAGCTACGAGGAAGATGGAATTCTGAGCAATCAGATGGTGTAAGTGCTTTCTTTCTATGTAATATACCTAATCAATAATTATTTTGCGAATCATTTATATTCATTGCTGCCTATTACAGAGGGAAAATGGTTTGTATTGACAATTAATAAGCAGTTGTGTGTACATATGTAAAAAGTACTCAAATATTAATTCATGTATTTAATTACTCTCATTAGAAACGAGAAAATGAATTATTTAAGCGAATAATTCAGGACTTTGAAGTCAAAAACCAGAACATTATTAAAGAGAATTGCTATCTACGTCATTTCGTTTCTTCCATGATTGATTGCTTTCGACTTGAAGGCTTTACTCCAGTCTCTCCAACATCAAAACTAAGTGAGTCCTATGTCCACTCAGTGGAAGCTCGGATTCGCACTGAGCATGAAAAAGGTGACGATGACTACTGTGAAGCCCCTAAAAACGAGGAAACAGAACAGGCTGCACTCAATAGAGAAAGGAGTCTCCTTGAAATTGAAAAGAAAGAATTTCAGAGCATGAAACAAGAATTTCTTAAGGAAGTGATTACATCCAAAACTAAATCCAACTCTGAATTTCACAGAAGCGGAGATGGGAATGAGGGTGATGAGGACGATGATGAAGAGGACTTTCTACTTCCGTCTAAAACTACTCCACAATGGTCTCAAGGTACAGCCTCCTATACTGTTCCACTCTCTGAGCTCAAAAGTCATTCACTGAGTGGTATCAATATTGGTCCCTCATGTAACTCCTACAATAGTAATACCACTCCAACAAACAGTAGATCCTCAAGCCAAAATCATAGTCGAGCAAGTTCAAGAGAAGGAAGTGGGAGTCGTGGAGAAATTGTTGCTCCTCGAAGACATCCTGGTGCTCCACGGAGAAATACAAATCGACCAAGATCCACTAATTTGTCCCCTGTAAGTGGAATAACTCCTCGTAATTCAACTTTTGGGCGATATTCAACATCATCTAGTCGTGATGGCTCTTTGTCTCCATCTACAGCCACATCTGGGATTATGAGGTAATGTTAATGATCCTTGATTTTATTCATGATTACAGTAGGTACATATTATTATGTTGTAGCAATGTTATTCTTAACTACTGAGCTTCTTTCATCGCTTTGTAAACTTTTATTTCTTAAGATAATTGATGATCAACTAAACTAAATACCTATACATACATACATACATACATTTATGAAGATACATTAAAAACTTTTAATGGTTTTTACAGCTCGTTAAGAAAATGTCTATATCAAAACATTTTCCTCTTAAAAGAATTACTTTATTTCACAAAAAAATCAATTCCATCAATAAATGGCTTTTTTCATTTATTAATGCCAAAAAGTTGTATGCTGACGCCTTGTCAATAAACATACATACTGTATGTATGTACTATAAAACGTACCTACAATAATTATATTTAAGAGTTTATTTTTTTAGACGAGAAAGTATTTCCAAATTTCCATTCCGACTTCAACTTTCTTTGATGCACTTACAATATATATTATATATACATACAAAACTATATCAAGTTCTTATGAACAAATTAATAACATCCAATTGAATAATTATATATTTATAAAGGGATAAAAAAATATTGCAGATAAGAATGATTGTATGTTATCATTCATACATACATACATACATATGCATAATGGCTTTTCTTAACCTCAATATATATACATATCTACTACTATGATACATATTTTTCCTTTATCACTCTCTAAATGCTCTGAATCGAAATATAAATGATAGAGATTTACACTCATTTGGCATGATTTTTTTCTTCTAAGTATATATGTAGGTCTATTTGAACACCTCTCTCATTAACACCAATTGTAAATTGTCTTTATATCTGTCTAAATTTATTTGATACCCTCTAATGAAGAGTATATCTTCAGACGTTAGTGTTGAGTATCAATCTGTTACTTTCTAAACTATTACTCTAATACCTAGTTCGGAGTAATATAATGATATTACTTCTACAAAAGAATAATAAGTGCAATAGCTCAATCTATTATTTCGAATTAATCTACCTAATCTAATATTTGTAAGCTTCTTTCTGTTTATATATTTGTTTAAGATGTATAAACTTCCACAACTATTGCAAGAATTCAGCTAATTTTTAGAGTGGGATTCCTTTTGGGACACTCTTAAGGACATAGGTTAAGTAGCAAGGTGTCTTTTAATTCAGTTTTTTTTTCACTTTATGTTATACACTTTTGTACAAAAAATATTGATCCCATAGTTTTACAATCTAGCATAAAATTTGAAGTGATCAGTTTGAAAACTAGATGTGTCGTTTTGAATTTTTTGTGCAGGGATTCACACCAGAGCAGGATATATACATATGTACATTGATGATTTAATAATTACTTATTAAAGTATGCATTTTTAAAGGGAAAATACTTTTGTCATATCCTTCAATAATAATATGAGGCAAATTTGTCGTCAAAATGTTGTTCCTGTAATTGTTCTATATTTTGAAACCATTCACAGTGTTATTATTCCAAGTACATATGAATGAAGTATAATATAAAGTAAAGTATTAGTATTCCTTTTGCTTCCAAGTAATAACTAACTAACAAAACTACGTTACTTTTCAATTGAGTAATTATATGTAATAAGCAGTCTTGTACAATATTACTTCATAGAGTAATGAGCTACTTATTATCTATTACTAAACCAATGTCGTTATATTAATATATCTATTACTTATTACTTAGGAGCAAAAGAACTTAATAGTATTACTTTGCTTTATATACATATATATTACGTCTATTTTCCTTTGGATTAATGATGAGTATTGTGACTAATTTCAAAATATTGAAAAATTGCAGGAACAAATTTTGACTGATGATTCTAAAATTTGTCAAAAAATATTTTCCTCTTTTTTTCATAAATAAAATACATTTTAAAATAGCACATTTTGACAAAGTTCTTACATTTTGAAAGTAATATCGCTTCTACACATTTCAATGAATAATATAAAAGTAACATATTATACTAAATAATATTTCCTAATACTCCCAGGTTGTGAAAGTATATTTTCTTTACATAATATACATAGAATCTATGAAGGAATACACTGATCCCGAGTTTACTAATTTTTCCAATACTAATTGTATTCTTTATTTAAATACAATTTCCCCTAATTATTTCTTATCCTTTTTTAAATATACATATCATGGATAGTTTTACGGCTTTCTTTAATGCCAATTGATGGCTTACATACATGATAAGGGGGATTTGTTATGTGTACATATAAGTTCATAAATGGATAAGAAAACATATTTTTCTGTATGTACTAACATATATGTATGTATGTACAAGTATACAAATGAAGCATACATCATCGTATATGAAGATGTAACCTAATCTATCTTTTGTATACATACATACATATAACGCATATATATGTATATTGACAATGAAGTGGATGTTACAAGAACTTTGCAGAAAAATATGACAATATTTATCACTTTTCTCCAAATAATACATATGTACAAAGACATCTGTTTTGTATCTTTTCATTCTTTTCTTTTCTTATTGCAAACTCTAATATGTACATGTTTATGATAAACCATTTTGCAAATTATGTATAAGTATAATACCCCTTTCTTTCAAACATTTCAGAGTATCTCGCTCTCTTCCGAGAATACAACAACAAAAGCGCCGATCCCTCCATAGTCGTATGAGTCCCTCTACAGACTCTGATGCTGCCGGAACACCTCCTCTACCCTCTTCTTCCTACAAGCCTCCATCTGGACTCCAATCTCCACATCACATCTCTCATCCCTCTGGACATTCACCAGACTCTCTTCCTCGGAGTGATGAGCTTTCAGCTCATCTATATAAACTGGGTGAGTACATTGAGAGAAAGGAGCGGAACCAGGAGCTGTCGGAGTCAGAGATGGAGTTTCATTTAGAGAATGTACGCCGGGCAATGAATATTGCGAATAGGCGAATGTATTCATCGTCGGAGGATGTTTAAATTTATTTTTTCTTAAAAAAAGGTTTATTCACATTATGTATATCCGTGTTTTTACGAGCTTTGACATTGATTCGTTTCTCTACTTTTATTAATATTGCGAATGAGGATTAATGTTTTTGTACTTATTGACACGTAGGGTTGCCTATAGTTTATATTCAGCAGTTATGTGCTGTTAATTAAGGTTTAAGTTATAACTTAAAAATACAATTTATGATGTAGAAATGCCCCTGATATGATTTCCAAAATTAAAAATTGTATTTTTTAAAACTTTTTAAAACTGATTTAGCTCAAATCCCATGGGATTTATATTTCCACTTAAATTGATCAAGCACGTTCCTTATTCGTTTATTTTTAAAATGTATGTATGTAAAAGATCATAGTTTTTTTTAGTTTTTTTGTTCCCAAATCAACAAACATCAGGCATTCAAAAATTAATTGTGTAACCGTTATTTTTTTAAAAATAATGTCAGAAATATATAATATAATTTAAAAAAATAAATGTATTGGGAATTCAAATTTAAAGTGTTCTAAATTGAAATTAGAAAGTGCTGCAAAAGCCCACATCTATCAATTTTATAATCTAAGGCGAATGTTTTTATAACCATATTCTCTTATTAGAACCATACATAGAACATGCTGACAAGTGTCAACACATTAAAGTTAAAGAATTAAAATGGGTCAAATTTGGTTAATCTGTACTCAAGGTGAGGTAATGCATATAGGCTTCAACTGCTTGAAAGCATACATATGTATACTTATATACATTTCTTCAAATACTTATAATCGAGGATGTATATAAAATTTCGCTCTACCTAAGATGCTTGTAGTGCATTAAATACGTAGACCAGTCCAAAGTATACTTATAACTTATTTATAGAGTACAATATAAAGTAGAGAGACAACTTTATCCAGAGAAAAACGTAAAGAGAATTTCCCATTTCTTTCTTAGCCATTTGACATTTTACAATATCCTTTACGAATATGTAGCACTATATTTTAGTATGATCATCATTTGCATTGATCACATTGTTATAACAAAATGGTATTCAAGAGACCACGCCCCCCCCCATCAATGTAGTCTTCAGAGCCGTAATGCTGCTGTACATAGAACATAAATCCTTCTGTAGAAAAGACCCAGGGGTGCAAAAGGGATTTTTAAAATGGGGAAGGGGGGGGGGAGAACACTTGGGAAATATACCTATATGTATGTATGTACAAAGCTATTTATAAAATCAATAAATTGGGGGGGGGAGGGGGTAGCATGCCCCCAGTTCCAACTGTGCCCATAAAAAATCATTTAAAACAGTTTATAATTGTCAGGTCTGCGCAAATTTGGACATGTTACTCGGAAAAAGTAAATAATCACAAGTTACTTGGCTTTAAAAGTAACACTATTACTTAACAGCAAAAGTAATTGTTAACTCGTAAAGGAACGAGTCTGTTACTTTAATAGATACTATTTTATTTTTTACTCGCCAATAATAAACAAAGTAAAAGAGGATAATAAATTTGATTACGGGCCTTTCTGATTGAACATACTCTAAAAGTACAGAGCCAAGCATGGAAGTGAATTTGTACATGACATACGAGAGAATCAGTTAATGAAAAGGTAATGGCTGAGGCTAATTGGATCGGAGTAAGAAAGGGGTCACCAGATTTTATCGGCCAAAAAATAAAAATTGCTTTCCCTGAAAACTTTTGTGATATTTGAAGTATAACGGTGTCCCTGTTGACTTTAACTCCTTTTCTAATTTTAAAGATAAAAAAAAAAACCCTCAAAAACATTACACTTAACTAAAACCTGTCTAAACAGTAAAGATTGTCTCATGAAACCATATGACAATTCAATCATCGGCATACTGCTGTTCCTTCAACATTTTCTGTCTTCTCAATATTCACTTTTCATTCGAAATTTCATATGAGCTTTATACCTTATCAAGAGAGATTAACTATACTTTACATACTTTGTAGTATGTCAATTTCATTTAGATAAGTGATTTCAAGTATGTAGATGTAGTCTATAACAATTATATTTTAACAATCTTAGATTTTTTTTTTTGGATATCACAATATACTCATTGTTATTTAAAATACTTTAATTTTATTAGAAACTCGACAATATTTATAATTCATGCATTCAACTTGTGATGGCATAAGGATGGAATAAGGCACTTGTGAAGTAAATTTATATATTTAACTTAGTTCATAAAAAAAACTATTATAATTGAAGACGTTATTACATATTTTAATTTAATTTGTTCAAATAAAGGACATGACCAATCACCATGGTATGTTTAAGTTATGCATAGTCTTCAATACTTCTTTTGACAAATGAAGAGCCATTTAAAAGAGATATACAAGGGTTTTATTTGTTTGTATGAAGGGAGAATCCCAACTACATATTAATTTTTTTAGGACTAATTCTTGAGTGGGGAGAATCAGTTTTTAAATTTAGATGATGCTTTTTTTATAAAAGACAATTTAAAAAATAATAATAATCTTGTACAATATAAATTATTTGCAGTGTCTCAACTTCAAATAAGTATCAGTCTGTATATTATGTGTCTCAATTTCATTAAAATATTTCCACCTGTAGAATTGAAATATTATTAAACATACAAAAGAGTGGTCCCTCATTTCATAAAATAAATGTTGTTTGAATCATTGCTACATCTAAATAAAGATTAGGAGAAATATTTATTAATTTTTTAGGAGTTTAAAAACCGATAATCGTTTTATCGGTCGATTTTTTTTTCGACTAGCCTTTTGATGGAGTAAAAATAATTTAATATTCCGGAAACTTTAAAATGTTCCTTTTCACCGTTTATAAAGGAAATCATTTTTCAATATTTTGAGAAATTACATCCAACATTTTTTCTTCAGAGAAATTTTAAAACGTGTTGATTCGAGTATTTTTATGGACGATTGGTTTATGCAGGTTTTTAAACATTAAATGCTTATTAATTAAAAAAAACAAAAAATATGTAAATTATGATGGTTAAAATGAGTATGACATACCTTAAATTACATTGATTATCTGATTAAAAAAATAAAAGTGAAGGGACTTTCAAAAATGAAATCCCCATGTCAATTTTCAATGAATTATAAGTAATCAAGAACTTTTCAATTTAACTTTTTCCTTTCTTTGGAAAGAAATGGTTGATTTTGTATTTTAAAAAGGAATTTTGTTTTCTAAATAAAAGATTAAATATCTGTAATAATCGGCAACTTTGGCAAATTACAGATTCATTTAAAATTGCATCAAATCAGTCGTTATATCGGCCGAGCCCTCAAACAAATATTATCTAAAAAGTTAACAATGTATGTAATAAAATCACAAATATTTTATATACTTTACGTCATTTTCTTTTCTTCATTCACTGATAAAAAAGTATTACCCTGCATTAAATAATAAAAATAATAATATGAAAGTGCATTTAAATATCTTCGTTCTTTTTTCATTCCCCTCCACCCCCTCCTTTCATTACTTCAAAAAGGGATTTGAATATAAATAGAATCATTTAAATAAATTAAAAATTTCTTTCTCAACTCGGTTCTTTTGTTGTAACCAAGTAATATTTTATTTTCAATGTATGTACTTTATTTATTTATATTATTAATTGCAACCAAAAAAAAAGTCTTTTAATTAGTTTTTATTTTAAGAAATATTTCATTTTACATTATTCCCCTGGATACGCCTTTACATGAACCAGGGAGCGCATCTTTCTTGGCTTTAACCTTCCATTTTTTGTAAAGGCTGAAATAGGACCAAAGAGTGATCTATATTTGAATTTGCTTAATTATTTTATAGAGGTCCTCAAGGGTCGATACTGAGTTTGTTTTGTTTATTCTTTTGTTTGTAAATATTAATATAGGAATGTTTGCTGCTACATAATTATTTTAAAAGAGTCAATACGCATTTAATGACTTTTTGACTACATATACTAATATATCTCTGAATGTTAAACCAATTAACAATATTTAACTCTTAGATTATCTACGAATAATTAATTATGCTTTCAGAGAATTAAGATGAATTCAATGCTGACCTTTGACATTCATAATAAAAATATTGCACATATGAAAATAATAATTAATCACAGAGTGTAAATTCAGAAAATGTGTCCGAGCTCAGGGCTGGCTGTACTCAGCACCATGAACAGTAGCTAATTGAACACTGAATGGTTATTCCTGACTGTATTTGGAAAAATCAAATTACTTCAACTTACTCACGCATGTACTTGCTCCAATCTTTCCTACATATATTTTGTCAAAGTTTGACATCGGTAGGATTTTGCATCATTTTTGGTGGCCTTGCATAAAAAAGGTATACATGTGTTTCTTCAACTTCATTTCTCTTTATTTTTTTCCTCTCTCTCTTAGCTTATTTTATGCTAAGCCCCCCATTAGGGAAAATATAGCTTACATTAGCATTTAATAAAAGCTTTTATATATTTATGTATGTATGTGGTACGATGAAGTAACCGCTTAATAAAATGAAGGCACTAGGCTTTGTAGATAAAGTCAGCAAACGAAGGAGCTTTAATGAAAAAGTAAATAGTAATAAATTTGAATTAACACTAAATAGAATGGGCTAACGCAGAAACTATATATATATGCATTGACATACCTATGTAGAATGACTGGGCACTTCAGAAAAAAATTTTTTTTTTTGCATAATTGACGTAAAGTTATTTTATTATTTTTTTGTGTTTTAATATGTATACACTAGCCTGTCCTGTTTTTGGATACATCCGTTATTTCGTCAGCACAAAACAATTCTCTGCTGCCTACTTACGAAAAAGAGAATTGGAGAGTTTTATTTTCCAAGTGCTAATTTTTTTATATCTCTAATGCCATTTGAAGTTTGAAAAATGACCTTTTTTGAACGAAAATTAGCTGTTTTTATAGGGTTTGACAGGTTTTAATTTTAAAGCAATCAGGTCCAATTTTTTTTACCTCCTTTTGGATTTCTTGTTTCAAAAAAAAGTTTTGGAACAATCTGGCAAATGATATCTTCTTATAGTTTTGGTCTTACAAGTTGTCCTATGAGAAGCAAAAATTGATGTTTACTGCTTTTCTTAAAAAAATATCCTATAATTTTGAGTACAATTTTTTTCTTTTGTAACTATTTGTTACATGTACACTATGGGTACATTTCAAGTCAAAATTTGGAATGGTTGAAATTTTATTCACAATTTTATGGTGCATTTTCCAATTAATTATATGCATTTATATTCAAAAAAAATAAATTCCATTACAATACATAAGTAATGCGTCCAGAAAAATATTATAAATATTTCCCAACTGACTTCACCAGAGTAGAGCATAAAATAAAAAATGATATTTTTGGAAGAAATTTGAAAATTCTATTAAATTTATTTTTGTTTTCAATTTTTATCCCATTATAAATAATGAAATGTCTAAAAACATCACTAGATTCAAATGAATCAAGCAAATGAGATCAATTAATGAGTAATATTTATTTTCTTCTTCAATAATATTATCCATTGGATAGGTCTTAGATCTAATGAAGAAATAAGTCATTTGTATAAGTATTAGCAAAGATTTGTCTATTTTGTTGTAACTTCAAATGTTTAAAGTGGCCTATTTAACCCTCCTATTATCCTTGGGGTCAATTTGACCCCAAGCTGTTTTAGCTGTGTAAAACTTGTCTATCTGTGTGTGTGACCTAACATCCCCACACCTGCAGGTGGAGAGTTGATACTTTTGAGTTGATACATAATGGGGGGAAACAATTTCCTGTAAATCATTTTCTGGAGGCAAATATACCTGGGGTCAAATTGATCCAAAGGGTAAAATGTGTTAGTAATATTTTCAAGATAAATTAATTCTAATTTAAAAGTTTTGCCTGATGGTGGCGCTAGAGGGCAGGTAAACTCACTGATAGGTTTCATTATCAAGGGGTTATTTATGTATTCAACAAATAAAATAAGTGCCAGACACAAAAACTTGGTCAACAATTTTCTGTAAATCATTTTCTGGAGGCAAATATACGTGGGGTCAAATTGACCCCAAGGGTATTAAGTGTTAGTAATATTTGAGGATAATACGAGGGTTAAAAAACTTTTGTTTTATACTTTAGGTAGAAACAAGAGATAGAAATAAATTATGATTCATAGGATGAATAAATATAGTACGTTAATGTCATTACAGCTAGTTTAAGAATTATAAGTTACATAGTAGAATACTGTTCTGCTTTGTTAAATTATTGCATAAAATGTTAGAGTAAATACAAAATTAATTAATAAATTACATTTGCCGAAAGTTGTATTTTAATTTTAATTATAGTTATTTTTATTATTAATTATGTGAACACAATAAAAACAAGTTAGACATTAGACATAAAATAACAAAAGTTTCATATTTCATTCTTAGTCTACATAATTTTGGAAAAATATATTATTAAAATGAGGGCAGTTTTTCTCTCCTTAATACCTTTGGATATTTATCTTAATAAAATTTATTAATAGATTGATTTGTTGAAATTCATTTACGTAAATTCATCAGCTGATAAAAGAGACTACATAATTGGAATACCCTCAAAGCTGTATCTTTCTAGATATATTTTACTTAGTACACCTTTCAAATATTCACCTTTAGAACTTTATTATGTTTTCTACCTTAATTTTCAACTAATTTAATTTCCCATCACTAAAAATGGGTATTTTCACTTACTTCAACAACTTATTTAGGTTTTAATTCTTTCCGTGTGCAGACAATTCGCCATATGACATTTCCCCCAAAAATACTATACAAGTATATGTTCATATTTCAATGCAATTTAAAATAACATTGTGATAAATAAAAATACTTTTTTACACTTTTAATTCTATTTATTTATTAAAGAGCAGTATAATATTTTCCTTGTCATATATTTACGTAAATAAACTAATGAGTGTTCTTATGTTGAGTAATATTTTAATTATATTCCTTATTATAGTACAATAGCATGTATGTATGTAGTTTGAATGATCTTGCTACTTAAGTAACGAGGTGGGAGAAAAATAAAGAAGAATTATCGCCAGGGGATATCAACTTTCATTGTTTTATTTATTCCTTGAAATATAATGGACTACAATCCTAATCAGGAGGATATCGTTGTCTTCATTTTCGAATCCAAAATTCATATGTATAATATATTGTCGTATAGAATGTAGATTAATATAAAATGTTTACATTCTATGGACTAAATCATTGAATATATCCATTTAAAATTTGATCCTATATATAGAAAATGGAAAAGTATTAAACAAGAAAATGATCTAAAAAATCAATTCTTTAGATATTCCTCCAGGGTCAGACGGATCAGTTGTAAAATAAACGGTAAACAAAATGTAGAGTTTTTAATTTAACTTTTTAGGTAGAATCTGAATCTGGGTTCTGATTTAACATTAATAGCTTAACAGCAATTCGAGCTCAAATTGTGAATTTGAGTCTACAATTCTGGACTTATTCCCCATCTTCGCTCTTCCTGTCTTCATAAGTGTTAACTGTTCCAAATATTCACAATCTTTATTGGACGTGGGGTTTCCATATTCAATTCGATTAGTTGCAACGGATCTAAATCTGCTCGTGGGTTGAGCAAATAACGTTTATAATATAAACATTATTGAGGTATAATGTATTTACATATTTAACTGGATTTTTAAATAATCGACGCCAACTTTCTTTTAATACAAGGGGTACGTGGACGTTCAACGGATCCCTAAAACTGACTGATATACCTAGGAATGTAAATAATATGCAAATCGGGCTTGTAATAAAAAAGTGGAGTTGGCTCTTCAAACAGGTCTTTTTGTTTTCCAAAGCTGTTATCATTTTTCCTTTATTACTTAAGGGAAAGAGCATCTACCTGATAGTAAAGATCTCACATGAAGGAATACATGCATTAAGGTTAATAAAGCAAATAAAATGTAAACAAAAAGGGCTCAAGTCCTCGTATAATTATTATTAGTAAAAATATATAATTTCCTGACATTAATTTGAGTTAATTTTCTTCCTTTCATCTATGTTATTATTTATTGTTGTATATATAATGGAGAATAGCAGCTTGTAGCTCAGTAAAACGTCTTGACAGCTCAAGCTGCTTCACTCTGAACATTCATCAAATTGTCAGAGTTACCAGGTTGATTTTCTCTTTCTTTTTTTCTTACAAGTCCGATTTGCATATTATTTACATTCCTAGATATACCCTACACGTAAATAGTTGATACACGTATTATTACTCCCATCTTTGTTGTTGTAGTAATTAACTGAAAGTACTTTAACATGATAAAATAAAAACCATGGTACACGATGAGGGTAGTGAAAATTTTGATCTGTTTGTGCATCGTACGCCATATATGGCCATTGCAAATATAATTATCTTTTAGCGAAAATAGAGGCGTGTACCACATGTGGCTCATGTTGTTGGTTTGGCGAGACATCAGTGTACCATAAATGGTGCACGATGCGGTGAAAGTGTTAAGAGGGTTGTCAGCAACCCCCAGCAATTTTTAGTTTTTTTTTTACTCCCTTACTTAAGATTTTAGATTCCTAATATTGACTTTAATAATGTTTAATACTTTTCCATATTCTATAAGATCAAATTTCAAATGTACACATTATATGATTTGTCCATAGACTGCAAACATTTTATAATTACCTACATTAAATACGACAAATTCACACAAGTCACATTTTCATGTTCGATATTTTAATTATATAATATATAGAATATTTCTGAGCAAATCGACCTTGAATCAATTTTTTCATACGTGGCTTTTCAATCAAATTGATAGTCATTTCTTACCCGTTGTTGTAACATTACTTATAGTATGTTTTTAATTAATACAATTTCAACCATTTGTAGATCCTCTTCTACTGAATTTTAAATATTTTTCATTAATCCTAGAATAAAGCAACGCTTATGAAGTTATAAACAGATCAATAATATCGTAAATACAATATCATCTCTTAATATGAGCCCATTTTAATTTCACTAATGGTTATAATTCTGAATTTTGAGAAGCAATGCATTTGATTTCAAATATTTGTTTGTATAATAATATATTCATATTTTTTCCTCCAACATCACCAGTGTACACGTAATTCTCAATTCAATATAATATTTCCTCTCGCATTAATTTATGTAGGCTCTATCATGGATTGAAGAATGAAAAATGAGGGAATCGTGTTTTACAAATATCTACAATCATAAAAAATAAAATAAAAAAAAGAGTTTCAAATTCTATCATTTCACCAATATGTTACCTCTTAAAAACATTTTTCAATATATAATATTTATTGGTGTATAAATTATAGTATAAATTTAGGAATAAGACCCCTTGATTGTTGTCATCACTTATCCATCCCCCCCACCAATTTTTAAACCGTGTGTTTGCGTGATTGGTATCTATATCATTCAAAAGATTATGGATTTGTAGGTACATTGAATACAATCTAAACAGAATACGGAACATACAGTTCAAAACAATCAGTATAAATAAATTTAAAAAAAATCTGCAGGAATATTCCAATTGAAAAAGATCAATTTTTCATTTGTTTTCTATCATTTTTCTATTTTTTTTATTCATATTTATTTATGAATTTATTATTATTATTTCTATGAAATGTACTATTGGTCTTCAAAGATCTTATTTGGAGTTAAAAATGTATGTTTACTTCAGGATACTATCCCGCTAACTTACAAATTTACATTAGATTTAGTTGTCAGCTGTCGATTTTTCTACTTTTCTTTCCCTTATGAGTGTTTTGAACATTGATTGTTTGAATTTGAGTGATGAAGCTGTGAACAATTATCGGGTATTAAATCAAGAGTTGAGAAGAATTGGCTAATTATACTTATCAACTGAATCTGTGTCCTTTTCTGTCTTCCTTTCTTTTTGAATGAAAGGCTGCAAGATACAAAAAAGATAACAACTTGACCTATGAACATAGAATTACGAAAGAAAATTAGTCTACTCTTTATCAATTTTTGAATCCTCTATGGGCTTTTCTTATATCTAATGCTTTTTTCTGTGTATCTCTAATGTTATATTACAAATATATGTACATATACGAAAAATCAGTGATATCTAACTACAAAAAAGCAATGAACTCGACTTTTATAACAAATCCCATAGATGGATTTAAATTTATCATGATGTTCACTAATATGAAAGTATACTTAGTAATATTTAAAACTTAGTGTATTTTATTCCATTTTCACGTAGAAACTAACAAAAAAAATCTGAAAAATGTTAATGTCATAAACATTTGTGTGTATTACAAGAGTTGTCTGGAACAATAATTCATATTTAATTATTTGTGTACCGATTTAAAAAAAAAAAAATCAAAACTGAGTAATTTAAACTTTTTTATAATTGTTATTATGTAGAGGAACTTGGTTAGACAAGTTTTTATACAACTAAAATTCAGTTATCACTTGTCAGTATAACATCTACGTTATTATTAACATGACAAAAATTCAGTTCATTATCATGTCTGGATGGCCCAACAACTTCTATTTTTTTGTTTGGACTCTACCACAACTATCTTTTGAATCTCCTCCAACACAACCCCCCACAATATTAAAATATACCAGACTTTATTTGAGGCATACAACAATTATTGGTGAGCTATTTGATCCCCTTGAAAGCTTTTCCGCCCTGTGCAAGAGTGTAAATCATTAACTTTTCATTTATTCAAAATATCAAATTATTGATTGACAAAACAATATCCATAAAATAAAAATTACATATATATTCGTAGTCAATTTACAAAATTTGATGAGGAACAAACTATTTCGAATAAGTGGGTTAGACATTGAAGTAAAAACAACCCCTTTTCTAAGAAATAATTTGTACATTAAACTATTTTCTTAGTATGTGTACATAATACATCAAAATGAGGTTCCTTGTAAGGGTAACCTCCTTTCATAAAATTATTTTTATTCTAATAAATATGTATTAATATTATTTAGGGTGCTATGTTATACACAAAAAAAAATTCTTAATTATTTGTTGAGGTTTTTTTTACCATATCTAAACTTGTTCTCTAGACTTTGTTTTTCATAGTACAAAAAAATCTAAAAGTTTTTTATATAAAAAAAAGTTTACAATGTGTATGTATAATGAAAAAATAGTTTTTAAATTAATTTTCAATAGACATGCAATTAAAAAGAAAAAAAAACAAAACAAGGAAACTAAGATATGTTGATGGAATTTTTGTGATCTATTAAGTTACATGGTACAAGGAGGGAAAAAATGCAGTGCTTATATTTATTTTTGCTACAGGAAATACAAGTATAGTAGTTATATATGTTGCAAAATAATCGTTTCAATCTAAAATATTTATTTTTAAAAAATCGGTAAAAATAAGGTTGTCTTCTTATATATAATTATATAATTAAATATCTATTATATATAAAAGTCAATGTATGTATATAAGTATCTATGTCTTCTATAGACTCAAAAACAGTAGGACAGATCAAAATCAACCATAATATAAATTGATTGATTGGAGAAAGGTCAATTATTAAATTAAAAAACGACCAAAAACCTGTTTTTCTTGAGAGCTGTAAGATTTATGAAAAATATTTATTTATAAAAATAATCACTCTATACGTTCAAAATACTGTTTTTTTTAAAAAAATGCCCTACCTTGCTCTGGAAGGATTCAACATACCTTCACTTATAACATTAATAATATTGGTACAACATACAGAACATAAAAACAATTTATAAAATATTTTTATAACTTTTTTTGTTAAATTAATAATTATGATTGGAAACATTTATGGAGAAAAAAGTACATTCTATGTGAATAATAGTTTTTTTGAAAATATGCCACCAAAACGAAAATGGATAGGTGGAAGCACCTCTCCAAGAAAGAAAAATAATATAATACAATCATTTGAACCGAGTGTACGACATAAAGTAAAGAGAGGATTTTCTCAAAAGACATAACGCAGAACAGGGTCTTCAGAATCAAAGGAACATAAAGATTTGAAATTTTCATTATTTGTAAGCATATTTATTTTTAATTAATTATGTTGAGGAAGATGTATAGCAAAATACATCTTGATTATATCGGTCAAGAGGATTTTTAATCATGCATATTTCTTTTTTTATTGAAAATCTTCAAAGAGAACATAGTTTGTAAAATATAATATATATTTGAATAAAATAAAACGTTTCTAAAACATTTATAATAAATAAAATTACAACTATATCACTACCGTTAAAATAAAAGTTTAAGAAATAGTAGGATGAACGTAAAAGGAGAATTTTCCTTATGTAACACACCAGACTCTAAATAACTTTTTTGCACTAGAGAGTTGATTTCCTTAGAGATACGGGGAACTTTTTAGCTTTGAAATTTTTGTTTTTGTTAAAAGTGCTGAAGATCCTGAATATTGAACATGAGAATGCTACTATATATGAGCAAATACCCTATGAAAAAGAACAGACATCAACAGTCATGAAACGAAAACGACTGTGGGGAGCAAAGAAAAGGACGAGAAAATACGACTCCAGTTTGTGATGATTTATCAGGAAGAATAAATATAAGGCTCCATGGTAAGAGGTGACAAATGTTGCCAAAGACCTGTCATTTTTTATGATAATAATATAATCTCTTTCAGACCTCTGTACTTTTCTGTTTTGTGTGTTTATTTGTTTTTAATTAGTTTGATTATTGTTTTATTATGTTAAATACATTTTGATTATGTCGGTAAAGAGAATGCTTATTTCCATATTACACTGATTGGCGGCAAAATTAACCAGAATTAATATTTATCTCTATCTTACAAAAAATATCGTAAAAAGTGTACAAAAAATAGTATTGGGACCAAGCTTTTTGCTCGTTACAAGCATTTTTTTACATAACTCAGTTTGCCTTTTTCTTGAGGTCTTTTGCTGTATGCAAACTATATAAATAAGAAAATAATAGTAAAAAAAATATCGCTCGTTACATAGAAAATTTACTTTGAAACAATGACAATACGAAGAGAACTGACTGTAAATATTCATAAAATCTTAATTTGATGACTTCTATCGTTAAGTTATATTGAGTTAGAAAGCTAATACTCGGAGTAGTTATGTAATTTTATGAGGGTAACATAAAGTATTGTTTTTGTAAATTTACCCAGTAAAAACTCTACATCCATTTGGACTCAGGTGTTTCCCATATTTTCCTCTAACTATAATCATTATTTTGTCTCATCCTTCTGTACATAAATATGAACTATTTTTTTAAAATTGAACCTATATGGACATATATGTATTTTCCTTTTATATTTGTAAGTTTATAAAAGGTGTTATGGACACAAAATGGCCAATTTGCTATAAATTGGTCATTTTTAAAGCCATAATTATAAAACTTCTTGAGACTAAATTTTAAGCCTAATTTTCTTTAAAAAATGACAAGTTTTATAAATAAAAAAATAATATACTGAAGCTATACAAATATAATATATCATTTTTAATATTGATGGATATGTCCATATTATCTAATCATGATAAAAAATATGCTCATTTTACGGTATATAAATGTATAAAGTTTACACTATTTAATGTTTTTCTTTATTGCATAAGCATACACATGTAGACAGGAATATTTACATTGTCTATTTCAGGCACTAAGTCTGCTTGAGGATGACTCTGTGCCCTCATAATGCTGTCATGAGATATCGAACTATGTGAAGAAGGTACAACAAAATCTTTAAGTACTTAAAAACTATCTGGTTGTTCAGGCTTGATGAAGTGACAGTCCTTAGTAAAGCCAGATTCAAATGTTCAAATTATTTCACCATATCGATTATTTCCTTATTTATTATAAGAAATACCAAATATATAATGAGATCACAGAACAAAAATTAAAAAGAAGCAAGGCAAAATATACCTTAGCAAATAATTGATTTAGGGGAATTCTTGATACAGACTTCTACTTTTAAATAATATAAAAACCAGAAATGAAGGCTTTTAACTCCAAAAGAAAATAATAATGTTAAACTATAAAATCTAAGTATCATCTATAGATAATACCCATGGTGTCCATAATTGCCCTGACTTTCCTGTAATATCATAATATTACCCAATATTATTATTCAATGACACATCATTTTTCTTAAAAATCATCAATTAATATATCTGTTTAAAAGTCTACATCCAAATTTAATTACATAATATATAGCTAAGCCTTTCTTTCATTCTTAGCAATTTTATTTTATCTCTCAACCTCTCTGACCAATTCTTCATTTAATTGTAAGGAATTGTTCACACCTTAACAACAGCTAATTAGAGTTAAATCTCTCAATCTTCAGAAGAATTTTAAGGGAAAAGAGGAGTAGAAAATTGACGGGTGACCAAAAAATACAAAGTAGCTGTTCATGAGGCAAAGGTACTATTGTGCTCAAAGAAATTGAAAAGCCAAAATACGTACATTTTATAAATATTCATTCGGAATAGGCAGAGCTGTTCAACAATTTCTGTTACCATGAAGTCTATAATAAAGTTTCTTATTTTAAGTAGAGAAAGCTACTTACCCATAATTTTTATGGGGGGTATATATGAGTAAATAATTGTAACAAAATCTCCAAAAACAAAAAAACAAAAACAAACAGTGGTTTCATCCCTGCTTGCCAATGATAGTTTCACTTATAAAAAGTTGATGAAATTATAAACAAGTATGATAGAAGGGATACAGAAGATATCGATGGTATCGATGAAAGTACTAATCTCAGGATAATATCCAATATTTACGAATACTTTGAAGAGGGACACAGAACTGACCGCTGAGTAAATCTACATTTCTTGTTTTTTAGTTGAGATGAATGTGAACTGAATGTGATGAATTGAATCTATATTCAATCTGGATAAAGGCGAACTTGTCAAGAGCCTAAAGGGAGTCTTCGCCTCTTGATCGAAATACATGTCCAATTTCGAACGTACAAGAATTGAAAAATTTGTTTCTAATAATATCTTCCGGAACCCCAATCTTAAAAACAATTTCTTTCAACCTTTTTAAATGCAGAGATGAAAGTTCTACTAGCTGTTTCTAATCAAAAATCTCATGAAATAACTGTGATTTCGAAATTTCATGGTACAAGAGCATACTAAAAATTAATGACTTTTAGGTGAGTAAAAATTCAATAGCATTAAATTTATCACTTGATTTTTGCAAGTTGTAAATTGACAATTTTACAAAACAGTATTTAGATTAATAAATAAGTCTATATTTCTATATCACCACAGTTCTCAGTTATGTTTATATTTCTTTTTGAGCTAAAAAACATAACAATGACCATTTTAGTCCGAAAAACGTGCTTTATTGCACATAGATTAATTGTTTGAAGTCAATATTTTTCATGTTTTTTTTAATGATTCAGAGTTGGGCATGAGTAGTTCAGAAATTGCAGTTTGATGAGACTTTAGTGCAAGTTGATTCAATGTCTTTAATACTTTTAATTACACAAAATAAGTATTAAAAATATATTTAGAAAAAAAACCCGAATAATAATTTAAATATTGAGTCTGATTGAAGAAAAATCACTCAACCTTCCTTATGTATACTTTTTACTCATATTAAAAAAAAAATCGAATGATATTTTTTAGATTGATTTTTAATGTAAAAGTTCTTAAAGTACTTAATAGCCAATCAGATTTCGTATTTGACTACATTCATATATATTTATATAAATAAATAAATAGATATTTGTGTCTTCACATTTATGTGCATTCCAACCAAATTGTTATTTTTTATTTTATTTTAAGGGCGAGAAAAAAAATAATTATATTTATTGGATGAGTATACTTTTCCTTAAGAAGGGAAAAAATATACTCACGTTAAGGCTTAATAGAATGGTTCATTTTTCTATTAAAGAAAGCTTCTTATCGTAAGATAGATTTTGTTCCTCTTTCTTATTCCATTGTATAACAAAATTGAGTATTACTATTTTGTGAAAAAAAAAAAATTACCAAGTAGAAGATGGTTAAAAAATAAGCGATCTCATTTCAAATAAAAATAATGAAATCGTTTTTATATTTTGTTAAAAGGTATGTTTTTTTTTTTTTTAAAAAAAAAAGGGATTTGTTTATATTACATAAACACAATAAATTGAATTTGTGTCAACGTAGAGCCAAACTTAGGTTTATATGATTTAAGAAGACATATGTGTGAATCGGTCCTAGGACATAATTCTCAAGTGAGCATCCTCACCCTTGATAAAAGAAGTCAATGACAAAATTTCTTTAGTATCTACGCTCTCACCACAAAAATCCATTCTTCAGTCATTATAAACTATAATATGGAATTAGTTCTCAAGAATAAAAAAGATACAATCACTGGAAAAGAAATGTCCATTATTTCTTTGTTCATATGTATGAGAATTTTGATTTTCTATTCACTTTTTCTACAAACTCAAATTACATATGAATCAATTATACAGGGTGGCGATTAATTACACTAATTTTTATGCTCAAAAACACAAAAATCGAAAATTTAGGTCAATAATTTTATTTTTGTGACCAAAGGATCATTCTTACTAAATCCTGATTTTCGTCTGATAAAATGAGTTCAAACTAAAATTTTAAGATAACGAAGCAAGTCGCTTTACAAAATTATTAAAACTAATTGTGAATAAACAACCTAAAATTTTATATAAAGTAATGAACACTCCTGTACCTCTTTTCATTTTTGAGAAAATTCATATTAAATACTGATAAATTAAGAAAAAATGATAAATCTCTTTAGAGCTCAATATCTTTTCATTCTTGACACTAAAAGTAAACAATTTGTAGTAAATGAGAGAAAAATTATTTATCTGAAATAAATTCAAAACATTTAAAAAAGACTTATTAAAAAAATATTAACGATTGAATATAACATAGAGAAATGGAATATATTTATATTTAAGGATACAAAATTCCGAGAATTATAAATGCTTTTATTGATGCAAATACATATGTATTAAACAAATAATAATATTATAATAAATAGAATATAATTTATCAGTAAACTTGAGCGTTTTAAAGCAAAAATATGTCGTCAAAAATGTATCTGAAGGTGCACTTATTAGATTCGCATCTTAACAATTTTAAAGATATTTATAATTACAAAACTTTGATACCCAATCCCTGATAGCTTTTAATGACTTTTTCAATACTTCATAACTCAGTAGAATACATAAGTACTCTAAAATATATTACCAATATTTTTTATGAATTTGATTCAGTTTTTGTAAAGATGAAATTCCTAAAGCCTCTCAAACCACCCAATATCTGTTTAAACAAGAGCTATCCGTTGGGTTGGAGAGAGCCAATACTGTGGGGTAAGTAATTTTGGCTGCTACAGAGCGTTGATCTTATTTGGATTATTTTGCTTTTTTTTAAGGAAAAGGCCGAAGGTACTAGCCAACCAAATTTGAACTTCCTCCTGTGCCAAATTGTTAAAGTCTAGGACTCTTTGGACTAAAACTACATTAATAACACCTGTACTGCTTACTAAGATTAGTCATTGAAAGTGAAGGCTCTAACATTGGATGAGATGAGTCATTACAATGACATAATGTATGTAGTACAACATATTTAAATAAGTATAAAAAACTGAATCTTGAAGTCCTATCATATGAGTGAGAGTTAAGTACTCTCCAACCCTTTCATTTTTATGATGATTCATCCTCAGCCTGTATAATGCAAAATGTGCAATGCCGAAAATTGCAAATATCCTAAAAATGGTCTTAAAATATAAAGTCATAATATATTTAGTTTTATATAGGATTATAACTTTTTTTAGTATATTTAAAAAAAATATTTATTATTAAGAAATATTTATTAGTGTATCTATGCTATTATACTAAGAGTATAAATGTATTTGTACCTGTGTATGAGCGTTGAAAAAGTTAATATTAAATAATTATGTAGTCTGTATAGAACGTTTTTACATATTATTTTCATTTCAGAAGTTAGCCATCTTGTGCACATAGATAATCAGTAGTGTCGAGTATTTGGATGTCATAATAGGAGCAATAAACATTTGGACTCGATTAAAATTCAATTGGAGAAAACAGAGGAATATTTAGAATCCCTTCGTAAAAATCCTTAAAAACAAACAAACTTCAAAAAACCTTCAAAATAGAGAAAACATGACTTTGTTTAATTAAAAAATAAAAATAAGGTTAATCTAAAGATTCATAGACTGCTTTGAATTTTTTATCGAGAGGCCAAAGAAGTTGAAAGTTTTATCTCACAAAACTATAATGAGACATGCAGTGCTAAATTTATCAATGATCAAAGAGGTGCCTGGGGACATAGAAGTAGCAGACATCTAGAAGATTAGACTTGGTTGATACTTTGACAAGTCTTGTCTCCCCCCAAGAGTAAATCACGGTTGACAGCATTAACTATCAAGGATTTTCTAAAAATAGTCCAAGTAATGGTTTACCAATGTATAAAATTCATTTAGATGCTCCATCAAACATACTACCTACTCAATAGACCAGTGTCCATAAGTGCAAAGAGAATTGACGAAATTTGTATTAATTATAGAGCTTTAATTAAAAATTGTGATTCGTTGATTGATTTTGATTGAATATACTCAAATGAATAAATAATAATAATTATTAAATAATCAAAACTTAATCCTTAGCATCAAGTATAAGCATAACAAGTTTTGATCATTTAATTAGTATTATTTATTAATTTGAGTATATTCAATCAAAATCAAAGGAACATCACTTAATGGGTTTAAAAATGAAAAACTAAGCATATAAAATAACTACATATGTATCAAACATGAAGTGGCTTTTGGTTTATTATACATGAAATCTGTGGTGTTAGTGAAAATGCTCTATAATTTATTGCTGAAATATACATATATATATATATATATAACTTTGTTTTTTTGATAGTTTTCCTGGATTATTTCCTAACAAAGGATATCTAAACTTTAATCACTTGAATCGTACATGACTAATAAAAATCAATCAAAAAATTTAAGACTTAATCGAAAAATGAAAAAAACTTTTTGACTGATAACTTCTGATTTAATTCTTTACGTCTTGTTTTTTTTGTCGTTCTTGGCTTTTTTTTTTATATCATTGGAGGTGGATGTGGACAAATAAACCCAAGAAGTCTTGTCCTTTCAAAAATTTTGTCCACTGGCAATTGAGTCACTGAATTCAAGTAGTTTTTCTCCACATAATAACTTGACTAATTGTAATATTATGTAGAAACTAATAATAAAAAAAAAATCTGTGCAGAAACTTAAGGTGGATTTAAAATATGACATAAGAAGAGGTTTTGCGTCACAAAGCTTCATCAGCAAATTCATTATGTCAGTGCAAGACCTACTCTTCCAATTTCTTTAAATGGAACGGTGCAGTCGATGCCGTGTACAAATATTTATTACAGTTTGGCCGTCTTCCTTGCCTTCTTGAATTGTAAGCCTGACGTATCTTGCAGAAGCCTCTCTTTAGATCATATTGTAAGCCCTCCTTTACTATATGGCAAGTTCGTTTTTTTTTCAAGAAAAAAATGGACATAAGAATTTGTTTTTGTTCGGAATACTTTCTAATATGTACTCTGGCTGTATGTTGTCATAGATATATATGCATATACATATGTGTCTATACTACATTATATTCATGTACTACGTAATACCATAATATATAATAAGCAATAAAAGTATACATATTACAATTCATTTTTCATAAATGCGTAAGCATGTTTTATAAGATTTAAACGTTACATAGGTACTTTTCAATCTTTTCCGAGACTTTTTTCTATCCAAAAGTCCTAAAAAAAAAAAAAAAAAACTCTATCCATTTTTAATGAATCCAATTCAACTTGTTATAAGTCTTCATTTTTTTCTCATTAATGACTCTGAGTTTTTTTCAAGTCTTTGATGTTCAAAAAAATAATAATTTTCTGTTTTTTTTTAAACAAAAGTCGGTAAGAACTATGGAGAGTGGATATCCACTTTCTCGCCGTCTCTCTTTCTCTACTTATCCACTTCAAAATATGCTTCCAATCGATGAAGAGCATGATTATATTATATAAAGATATGTGAAATTGCTTTTTAACAAGAAAAATTGGAATTTTTATAGGTTTCTCAACTACGTTTTTTTCTCTTCTTCTTCTTTACTTCATATATATTAGATTATTATTATTATTATTTTTTTTTTTTTGCCTTATATTTGATCATTTCCTTGATTCTCTATTTATTGAGAAGAAGAGTAGAGTAATATTTATTTATAAATATAAGAAGTTTTGGAGCTCTTAAAATTCTTATGTAATAAAAGAAATGCCATTATAATGTAATGTGTGTGTTTGAGAGAGAGAGAGAGGATATCTGTGATGTGTAAATTATACGCATCTTCTATAATTTCATTTCATGTTTGCTCTAGCATTCTTGAAAATCCTATGTTAATGGTTCACATTTAACTAATATCAATTTAGATATGTATGCATATCTATATGTATGTTTTGGTGTTCCTTTTTCCTACTCTACATATGTAGATTGTATAAAATATGAATATTTGCTTTTATCATTCTTTATAATGCAATCAAACCAATAAAATATTTATACATTGTTAGAAACTGGATCATCATCACATAACAACAGTCGATTAAGCCATTATAAATGATGTAGTCTATATAAAGAGGAATTGTATGTGTATATAAATACTAACTATGGAAACATATAAACACAAAATATTGATCAATATTGCATTGCATTTATATATAAACCCATAAATATATGTAAATAATATATAGATTGTCTCTTATAAATGTGGATATTGCTATAATTATAGGGTTTTCAGAAATATGTATGTACAAGGATAAAATAAAGTATCTAATAAACAGTACTATCTTTTTAAAAAATCTATAGTCTTTCTTATTCTAATCAACCTAAATCCATCACTTCTCACCGTTTGTAGTCTCATGAATCAATCACATTCATATTCTAAATTACGCTATATGTAAATAATAGATTTATTATTTTTCAAATGAATCATATTTCGGGAGAATGAACTAATATGAGGGTATGGTTTATAATTTTGTCCAGAAGTCATAGTTTACCTATCTCTATCTGGATAGAGAGGACAGCGTTGAGTTTTTCAAAGCCAAAAAAAAAAAAAAAATTCAAGGATCACAATCTTTTGAGAAATTTAATTTGTCTCTCATGGAGTACCAGGGGGACTCGGAGGGGATACATGGGTTTGAGATGAGCCCAGAGGAGAATCATCTCTTATTGTGTAATCTACTACGATGGACCATAGCATCTTCATTATCTATAGGAAACTTTGACTGGGGGAGGGTATATTTTGCAAATGGATTACACAATGAGAGGTTATTCTCTTTCTGACTCATTTTTAGAGTTGTAAATCAAATGCACTGCCGGTATGCAAAAAAGAAAGACAGAGAAAGTCAACCTTAGTAACCTTGACAATTTGATAAATATTATGAGAGGGGAGCAGTTTTAGCTGTCATGACGTTTTACTAAGTTACAAGCTGCTATTAAGTTTTATATTTACTGATGAAAACATATATAGTATATTCTATTGATGAGAGAGGTAGAAAATAAATTCAAATTTATGTCAGAAAATTATATATTTATAGCTAATAAGTTGTAAACTAATAACACGGGTCAACAGTCAAAAATTCTAAGGGGTATAAGTATAATAAAAGCTGTTCAGTTTTGCACACTGATTTCAAAACTGTAACTCTTTTTTTTTCGAGAGTCCGACAGTTTTCGAAATATGCATTAGTATTAATAAGGAATGCACTAAAGAGATTCGACTCACATCTTTCAAATGAGATGTCAAGCGCCCGATAAGAATCCTTAATTAAGAAGAAATCGTCCATTTAAGTGTTTAAATTTTCATCCAATTTCGAGCAAAAATTCGCTAGAAATCTAAGACTCACAATAGAGCTACTTAAGTAGTAGTGCGCAAAAGGATTTCCGCTGGTTTCTTAATCCTTCTGCACGCTACTACTTAAGTAGCTCTACCGGGCGCTTGACATTTCGTTTGAAAGCTTTGGGTCTCAGCTTTTGCATTCCTTATTAATCCATTTCATGTAATATTCAAGGAGTTATTTAAGTACAAAGGATTTAAACCGACTTTTGAGTCCTTTTAGATCAAAACAAAGACTAGAAATGGAATTTTCATTAAGTACACTAGCGAATCATTATTTTTTAATGCACAAAATGAATACTTTTCTAGGCTTAAATTGAAGTTGAAGTTGGAAAACGGTCCGATTTATTGAAAACTGTCGAACTCTCGAAAAAAAATAATTACAGTTTTGAAATCAGTGTGCAAAATTGAATAGCTTTTATTATACTTATACCCCTTAGGATTTGTGAAAGTAAAAATTTGTTGACCTGTGTAGTTATTACGGGGCATTGTACTTGAGCTCTTTTTTGTTAACATTATATTTGCTTTATTAACCTGAAAGCTTGTATTTCTTTCGACTGCAAGTCATAAAAATGGAAAGAATATGCAAGAAGTGCAATCCAAAGAATTAATTGAGTCCTCCTTCTCCAGCGAAGCAGTTAAATTACCCCTGTGTGCATGATCGCATAAAAACAATACTTTTTTCATTGCTTTTTTAATATCAGGTTAAAACAATATAGTTGGTATATATGTATATATATAGAAACTCAAATTAGTACAAAATAATTTCAATTCATAATAAGATCAAGCCTCAAATGTATATGTTGTGAAGATTAAGAAATAAGTTATTACATGTCATGTTATTACACATGAATCACTCAAAAGTATTGATAAGAACAAGGGATACATATAGTTGAAGAAAATGTCAACAGAATCCATAATCCACGATAGCAAGTTCTTTAAATACATAATTACTCCTATCGTTAACTTTGACGCCTTGAGCTTTCTCAATACGGTGAAGAGGATGAGGATTCGATGATCATCAGATGGAACTCGGACTCCATCAAAATTGGAGAATTATAATGACCGTAGTGTAATAATCTCATAAGTGGAGGAATCCAGGGAAACATTGCAAAAATATAAAATCCTTGAGTTAATATAATAATACTTATTTTGAAATTATTACTTTAATTTCTAACATTTGATACTTATTATAGTTTAAGTATGCTATTAGAGTACTTTCCAACTATACGTAGTACGATAGATTTTGAGAAGTCCATAGAGCCAATGACAGCTCTGATAAATGGAGGTTTCGTCTTAACAGCCATTACCTACTCATAGTAGGAGAGGAGGGATTTGGAGTAGTCCATAGAGGCAATGTCGAATTGAAATCCCCGTCGTAACTCCAAAAAATTTCACATTCATTATCAATAATTATCTCCAACAGACATTTTATTGAAAAAATTGATTATATTTTTTAGTGGAGTACAACAATGATCATGCAAGATATTTATTATCAGGTAGATGTTCTACCCTCAGGAATAAAGGAAAAATGATAACAGCTTTGAAATACAAAAAATACTGTGCAGATTGCCAGCCCAAAAAAATCTCGCACATGAAAAGTGCATATTGTTTACAACTCCACTCATCTCTAGTCCTCAGATCCTCTCCGAGTACCTTTGGTACTCTTTGAGAAACAAATTTATAACCTTTTAAAGATGAAACATTAGACAATATTCTTATGTACTTTCATGATCCTTATTATCCAAATAACTCGAAAAAGTCGAGATCCCACTCCAACTTCAATACTTGATATTTGTTGATTTCAATTTCAAAATCAACGCTAATGATATATTGTCAAAAAAATAATAATGTACATATTCATTGATCACTAAAGGTCCACACAGCTTTTAGAACGGCTTTTAAAAAGTGTTTAAAAGGGAAATCGTATAGGAAATAATTTGGGCCTTGGCTCCAGCTATCTATGTATGTGTCAGATAATAATAATTAAGTATTTTTTTATTATTGTACAATTGAATTCCTTGGCAAAGAGACTTTTTTTATTTTTTTAAAAGAGTCTACATATATGTTAAATCATTCTTTTAATTAATATATCGACAGAGAAGCTTAATAGTTTAAGTAAAGAAGAGAAAGAAAAAAAAGTGTTTTTTTTTTGTTCTCTTAATACTCTCTCACAGTCACTTAAAAATACACAAGCAGAAAGTAAAGTTATAAGCCATTTGCTCTAATTTAGAAGTTTTTTTTCTTTCTATTCTCTCTATGTTTTGTAGAGAGGAAAAGGAAAAGAGGCAATCTCATTAGTAATTACGTTATTATAGAAGAAACCTTTTCTAGGCTCAAAATAACAGAATTGGTTTTCCATTATAAAAGACCAACATACATAAAACTACATATTTCCGTTCATTAATATGCAGGCTGTTCATTAAACAGAAGGAAAAGGAGGAAGGATTTGTGTATATGCCCTGATTTGAATTACATTAATGTATGTATATCTACATGCATTTGCATAGGGAACTAGATACAATATCATTGAGTGGAATTTAGTAATTTTCGACTTTATGCCTTTTGTTTGTGTTTAAAGGAATTAGCATCTTATCTACAAAAATGATTAGAAATATTTAAATATTTTCAATAATTCAAATACAAAAGTCCATGAATATATTCAATGACATCTTGTGAAAGGAATTAAAGCTGATACTTGTTGGTTTTTATTGAAGTACTGTAGTTTTGAATGAGCTCTATTCCTCATTCTGCTAAGTCATTATTATCCTCATTGAGATACTTTATTTTTTTCCTAACATTGAATTATTTTTTATTTGAGATGGTAAATAATGAATTTTTAGTGAATATTGATCAAAATAGCCATTATGGATAATTTATCTTTTAAACTAAGCTAGGTATTAATATATTAAAAAGATTAATACAATGTATTTGAATATATTAAAAGAAGAAAGCATTTTAAAGAAATCCTCACAAATATAACATTTCAAAACTTTAAGGCTGCCTCTAACTACCTCTTAAAACGGTTCAAACTTGGAAACTCAAAATTTAAATCCATATAAATATTTACTGTACATCGCTAAAATAAATTTAATCTCTACCATATTGTATATTCATTGTTACCCAGGCAATATATTTCGACACCCTTCCAAATGAAGAGTCTCATATTTTTTTTGATGAGAAAAGATACATCCCACCTCAGATTTCATTCAAACAAGGGTACCCAACTATAGCCTGCAAGTCGTATTTGAATGATAACGTTAATTTATCAGACCTGCTTGTAGTCTTCGAATTTGTTCAAAAATGAACAATGAAATTATAATGTAATTTATATCGGTATAATGTTTAGGGATCAGTCTGTCATTTTGTGCTCGAAGCTTACAACAGGAGCTATTCACGATAGTCAAAGTCAAGAATCGAGTCTTTGAGCTCGAGTCTATATCGAGTTTCACTTCTTGAGAGACAAAGTCGAATCAAGTCACATATTTCTGATACGAGTCCAAGTCAACTTGTGATAATTTGAATATGTGTTCAAGTCAGATTCAGAGAAACCAGACCCGGTTCAAGACTTTTATATCTTATGAGAATCCATGCCAAGATTCAACTCTCTATGAACGATAATAAGAATTTATATATGGAGAATTATCTAGAGTCTCCAGCCCTATTTATATGCATGCAATCTTTAATAACGATGAAGTTGGGTTGTTTTTTCTCTTTTTAGTGACATAAATATTTTTTTATCGTTGAAGGTGTCCAGTTGTCAAACTTGATCAATTGACATCCAACTTTTTAAATTATTTATTTTGTTGGATTAAGATACGTGTATATAATTTTTTATCGTGTCTATATATGCTATGTTCATAGAATCTAGTCATATAATATTTGTTAGCAAATAAAGTCCTTTTTACTTTTTTCTAAATCCATTTATTCTTGTTTCTATATGTACATACATGAGTTTTCAATCTTTCAGGTCACTAACTTTGTGAGAAAAGTTTGATTGTCCCAAATCGATAAAGAGCTCTCAATAACTTTATCAATCAAAAATATTAAAAAAAATATATATAAATATGAAGAATTTCTTACATATGGAGTGTCGATGAGTCGACTTCAATAAAAAAAAAAGCCATCATATTGAGTATATAAAACAAACGCATTGCACTCATTCTTACATATATTGGTATATAATATTATATGTGTCCTTACTCATTTCCAACCATAAACGTTAATATATATATATATATATAGTTGAGGGTCTACTAAAGTTCAATTCGTTTATTCAAACTTTCCAAAAGAAACTGAGCATTGTAAAATTATAAATTATGGTATAAAAAAAAACAAAATTATAGACAATTATTTAGTTTGACATACACACAACTCATTAAATAGGCTTCCATGCCTTTCAGATTATCGAAAATAATAATAATAAAAAAGTTATATCACTTATTAATTTATTATTCATCTTATTTTATTACAAATAAATTAATTTATAATTAATTTTAACGAAGTTTATATATGGTATGTATGTATGTAAATATACAAGCGTATCATATTTATTAAAAAAAAAAAAAAAAGATAAGCTTTTCAATGCTGTGATTTTCTTGGATTAAAGTGTATATTTACATATTTAGCAGCAAAGAAAGTGGTTTAGTCAATGCATAATAATTAAATATAAAAAGATTATATCTACCCAAAGGACTTCAAATATATATATTTACCTATGTAGTATATGTGTGCTTTGATTTTCTATACTCGAAACACAATTTTTACAGAGAAGCCTCAGCAAGGACTTGAATATATTTGTTGACAAACATCAAAGCATAATTTATAACTTCAACAACAAACTAAAGTGATGATACGAATAAAAATTTTATATTCCATAAGTAATATATTGAATAAGGAATTGATTTCAACGAAACGCAAATTTTCATGTTTTGTCAGCAAAAAAAAGTTTAAACAAGTATTATTGAATTTTTAAGCATATTTAAGGTCATACATATGTATGTACATAGAATTGAATTGACCTTTGAATTAAAAAACAAATAAGCAAGGCTTATATTTTTAAAAACCATTTAAAGCTATACATTAATTAATTTTCATTTGTCGTTTATGGGTAATTCTATGAAAATAGAACTCACTGAGTACAATAGCTACATAATTACCCCATTATATTACTCCTGAAAAAAAAGTTATGAGCCCTTAAATTTCACCCCACATTAAGTTCTGACTATTATGATCAAAACTGTTCTATAAATAGATTACAAAACCTCGTTTTTCAAAAAGTGGAGCCCCTTGGCTCTTATTGGTTTGCTTTAGTCTCTTTGTACAGCTAAAAAACTCCAATATTCACTCTATGAACCATGCACCGAGTCAAAACGTAAGTCTCATCACCATTTTCAATAACTATTAGCTTAACTTATTCTCTGAATTTATAGAAGTCTTCAATATATACTAATTATTTAATAACCAAGATTATTTCTCCTCGTAAGATTCAAAGAAATGAATTTGATCGATCAAGATTGATATGAATGATTTTATGTAAACAGCTAAAGATAATTATTATGATTTTTTTGAATTGCATCTTTTTATTTTAATACTCGATAACTAAACTTTAAAAGTTTTTTATTTTAGAGGCAATAACTTTCTCTTTCTAAACAATTAACAGTACATACTTGTGTGTAATTACAAAAAAGGACAGCACTAACTCTTGAGGGGGCTCTGTACAACTCTCTACTACCTACTAAATGTGTGTATTAAATAGAAAATAATAATTCCCCAATTGGGAAAAATTGGCAAACTCCTAACTGATTTTATGTCTTTGTTTCCCCTTTCTTTACCAAGGGTGGAAAGGTTGCGAGGTACAATACAGATATGGAGCTGATTTATATATGTCAATTGAATTTAAATTGTTGGATTGATTTATATAGGTACTATATATGTATAAAACTTTTTAACCTCATTTAAATATATGTATAAACTTACATACGAACATGCATGAATGTATATTTAAACGAAGTTAATTTCATTAGATAATTTTATTGTTATTATTATTATTATTATTTATACACACAGTTCATTATAATTATGCATGTACATAAATTAAAAAAATACCTTCGTTCACTTTGCTTCAAAATATACATTTTGAGAGATTTTTATTTAAATTAACTGCTCATTTAAGGCAATTTGATGATGAACTATACATATCTCTTGGTACAGTATACATACACGTCCTATATAAATATTTAGATATAACGAAAGGCTCGATTAAAAAAAGTAAAAGAATAAAAACTAATCTATATTCTTCAAAGCCTTCCTCTCACTTGCCTCATACACTTATTTGTATTCTCTCTTCTTCTTTTTATATATTTCAAACGAAGGACGAAAAACTAGGTGCTTAAGTTTTTTCCTTTTTTCTTCCAGTCAAAATGTTTGTTGATAAAACTATTGGAAGAAAGTTAAAGGAAAAAATAAAAGTTTGTCTTTTCTTTTCTTCCTCCTTTTTTTTAAGGAATTTTATTGGTAAAATAATAATAATAATAAAAAAAACAATGTGCTGAAAACCAAGAGTGAAATACAAATATAATGAAAATTATTCTTTAGCTTTTGTTAGGACAGGGGAAGGGTTGAATGATAGCCGAAAGTTAGATTCATACTTAAATATCTAAACTAAAAGAAATTCGAAGAGTCATCCTGTAATAGTACAGAATTTCTTAATTAACAAAGATACTTTGACAAATGAGTAAATTAAAATAACACATGTACTAAGTTCAACATTGTTTATTTGCCAATGACGTCTCTATCTAAAAATTATCCCATAATATCACCTGGATAATTATAGAGAAGTGATTAGGTTATTGATATTATTATAATTGTATAATCCATTTTGAAACGGATATAAAATATGTATAATGAATGACTACCTGGTCAAAAATTTGAGTTTCATTATTTACTTATAACGTAAATTAGAACACTAACTTGATTAGTTAATTTGAAAAAAACAACGTGGAGACGTGATTGGTTTGATAAACGTTTTGGAATGATATGTCTAAATTTTTTGTAGCAACATACATTTATACAAGTTTAATTCATTTATTAGATAAAATATTGTTAGCAATTGAAAAACCGTATATTTGCAGTAACCTGCTATAGGCCAGTGGTCCCCAACCCCCAGTCCGCGATCAATCAGTACTGGGCCGAACAATAACTAATTAGTTATTTCTGATTTATTTATTATCTAAGTCTGGGACGATAATAAAGTGGGACTTACAACTTCATCTATAGACAGTAGGTGAAGAAGAAAATATTAAGTATAAATGCAAATTACAAAAGATAATTAACTGTGTGGGGTAGTTATTAATTATTTTTGGGTTGATAGTTCTTAATTGACTCATTCACGGGCAACAAGCTACAATGCCTACTACATGTTCTCCACGCTCTTTTGTTATTTGCAGCCCTGTTGCCATTTCCAACATCCTATCTGTCTAAAGCGGGGTTTCATGCAGTGACAGCCACCAAAACAAGGTGAAGGAGTAGACTGAACATAAGTTATACACTGTAGGTGTCTTTGTCTACCGTTACCCCCAGATGGGACCATCTTGTTGCAAAGAAACAAGCTCAGGGCTCCAATTGATTTAGCGTTGCAGGCAGTTTTTGATGTTATAATATGCTCTATTGTTGGAGCAGTGTGTTAATAAAGTTATTACTTTCTAATGTTATAATAGTATTGTAATGTTGGAGCAATGTGATAATAAAGTTCCATATGAGGTCACAGTGGATTCACGTTTATTGTTAGTATTAATTATTTCACCCCCCCCCCCCCCCCGGTCCGTAGTAAAATTGTCAAGCGTTGACCGGTCCACAGTTAGAAAAAGATTGGGGATCGCTGCTATAGGCTACTCAAAAATGACATTGCTCAATATCGAATGTGCCAAGAATATATTTTTTTTATTATAAGCCTATGTATTTAAAGCTTTTTTTTACCCTCCCCCCTCAATACATTAATTAATGTTTTAAACTGTTTGACTATCCTTGAATTGTCAGGTACAGATATTCCAACAAAATATAAGTAAATATGAAATCTGCGATATGGTGAATGCCTATCAATGACATTTTCGGCATTTCAATCTCCTGAGTATTGTTTTATGAACTTTTTTCTTCAGACATTACCTTAATGAATTAGTATGAGGGTAGTAAGCCACAAGGATCATAAACCATAATTTTAACAATAACTTGAAATAAGTTTGTATCAATGTCGACATCTGATATATCTCCATAAATGGTTTTATCTCATTAAACCTTATTTATTTTAACATCAAAAAATGCGTATGTTCTTGTAAATTTTTCCTCTAACTTTTTGACATTTTATAAAATAGAGTTATAAATCTTGAAATATACGTAGATTGCCTTACAGTATTTAATATTGATACCATGAAACAATCGAATAAAGCTTTAAACTATGAAATAGAAAATTGAAATTTATTTATGTGAACACAAACTAATTACAAAAGAATGCTTTATCTATCAATACAAAAGCAAATGTTTGAATTCTGAATTCATTTCAAAATAATTACAATAATTTTTATAAATTAGTAAAATCCTACTGGAATTTTTTTTTGAGGAACTAATTTAGTCAGCTTCAGACTCAGATCTTCTCGTTTAGTGCTATTTAATCAATTTATTTTCTTACACTTTATGTGCATTCATCTAAATATGAAGATGAAAACGGTAACAATAGTTATTTTTTTTTTTTGCAAGGGTGATTGAACATGAAATTTAACAAGGCCACGTTATCGTTTCTTTTGTGTTGAATAGTGTTTTAACTTATGTACTTATCATTTTGTATTTCAGAAAGTTATTTTTTGGTAGGCTCATTACCCAAATTGAAAAAGTAATCTCTTTTAATCAGAAATACTTTCTTTAAAATCAGAATTTGATTTAAGCTTTTATTTGTGCTTATATTTTATGAAAATACTGTTTTAATGGCATGAACATATAATATATGAAGAACAGGTATACTTTTCAAAATGAAGTTCCAAAAATATTTATTTATTCTTTTGGTGGCTGTGTAATCAATGACAAAAAGATCAATTAAATAAATACGTAAAAGTGGAATTCCAACATTCTTTTTAATGTTCTGACTTATAAATCACAAGAACTATTCATTTACTTTGATTATCAAATAATAAATTTCCCCTTCGTGAAGCATACTTTTTTAACGTTGCAAACCACTGGGGTTGATAGATCAGTGTCAGAGCTACTACTAAAATTCGCTACTTTACTCAATCTTTATAATCATGCTTATTATTTCAATTAAATTCGAATCAACATCGGCATTTGTCATATCTGTTCAATATTATTTTTTTTATCAACCAAATCAATGTCTATATATTACAATTATTTTATAAGTTATTTGGAACTTCCTTTCGATTTTTCCATACATATCGAAAATATTATATAAAGTAAGATATCTATTTAATATTGATATAAAACTGAAATTTAATAATTTTTCCTATAAATAGTGAAAATTAATATACTACTATGAGCAAAGATACCATGAAATTTGAATGTATTTGGGATTCTGATGGGAATAAATGTTTTTGTTTTTAATTAGGCACTCTCTGAGACTAACATTTGTGCCAAATTGCACGTCAAAATATTTTGAGATACGTGTTATTTTGTGAAGAGCTATAATCGAATTTTTTGTTTTTTAAAATGTCTGAAAGATTATGACTAAAATACAATTTAAAGAAATGTTGTTGAATGCAAAAAAATTACAATGACTGTACTTTTTTTTAAATTATGAGAATCTCCGCTTTATTTCTTGAGATACATAACCTATTATTACACAAGAAAACCGAGCATCCGATTTTAAATTTAATAACACATCTAAAAACTCAGCAGTTATTGTTCTGTAATTATTGATATAATAAAAATTTTGTAACTGCTTACAAAATTAGAAAAAAACGTCGGCACATGTGCATTGCATCGAGGGGGGAGAGGACTACTTTTGAGGGGGATAAAATGAATTTTGAATATTAAATACATATTTTTTGATTCCTGACATTTTTTGCTCATAGTTTTATTTTATTTATGAAAAGCAGAAGTTTTTTTTAAAGTTCAGAGGGTGATTGTGAACTTCTGGAGCCACGTAGGCAAATTTATCATATAAACATACTCGATTATTCTTATGGGTCTTGAGCAGCATGTTTTGTGTTTCAATAGGCAGCCAAATAAAATGTTAAAAAGCCTATAACCCTACCTCGATCAATAATGCCTTTTTCTATTTTATGATCGATTTTCTTAATTGAATCCGTATAAACAACTTTTTTGAATAAATTACCGAAACTTTTCCCCTAATATATTCACGTATTTTGTAAATACACAGAAAAATGAATCCTTAAAAATCCTTTTAAAAATGGCTTAAAAGGACTTAGGATTTGATTGAAGACTAAAGGTCTCCTCTAGGGTACTAAATCTTTTTAATAATTAAATACCTATAAAAAGATAATATATTATAGTTTCTTTCTCTTTTCACTCTACATATATTACCACATGTATACATTGGTTTATATACTATGACATTATCCGTTAAGAAGTTGTTTTAAGTATAAAGTGAACAAAAACAGAGCAGGATAAGTATTTTAATGTTCATAGCCAAATCTAATTATATAATTAATCATATTCTAAAAATATGAAACTTTATACTTGAAGCTTAATTCTTTGATAAAACTTTTTTGCATAGTTACTTAGCTACTATTTTTAAGATTCATTATTTGTAGGTAAGTAAAAAAAATAAATTTTTGATTGACATGTCATTTAAAATTTGAAAGTATCTCAAACATAAAATTAATTTATTAAAGTGAAAGTAATGAAAAAATTTCGAATTTCCTTGCAAAATTCGAATGGAATTTATATATATAAATATAATAAATTCATCTAGTATACGCTTAAAATATGCTTTCTACTTTTAAATAAATTAAACAGCTTAGAACGACACGTATTCAGCCAATTTTTTTTGTATATTCTGTTTAACCTTTGCTTGAGGCTTTTGACAAATGTTTTTCAAACGGATTCTTAATAGTAAGGCAAAGTATAAATCAATTTGTTTCTGTTTTTATACATATGTTCCTCTATTCTAAAGACTCAGCAGTTATTAATTCTAAATTAAAAATTAAATTAGAAATTATCTAATCATAAAGTAAACCAGGCTAAAGAAATATGTACAAAGACGCCTGTTAAACAGATATATGTAGAGTCATATAAAATATGATTTTCCATAAGATTTAGTTAGAAACTTTTACATTTTTTTTCATTAAAAAGACAATGGTAGATTCATAACAGTATATGCCAAAATAATGATAAGTAAATATTCACTCATAGTATTAAAACATGACTGATTGCTTACTAATCAAGGGCATCTCCAATAAATCGATAAATTAAGCCAAATAGATATTTAACATTCTTGAATGCAAATTAAAATCCATGACATAATGAATCAATTACCTACCTCAAGTAAATCAAATACTTTTCTTTTACATTCGTTCCCTTTTGCTCATGTTGAAATTGCAATGTATCCTGTCAATATGAAAATCTATAATTGTATCATCGTATACTACAAATTGAAATGGGGGTTAAAATTAAATCTGATACAATATCAAATGAAAATAATGGAAAAAGCAGAGCTTCATTCACATAAAAACAAATATAAAATGCTATTTTTATCATTTGTGGTGAAAAACAAAAAAAAGTTCTATAATTATTAGTAAAAGGTTTGCACATTTGATTTCTATTAATAAGTTTGTATGAAATTATATTTTTTATTTTTTTAAGATAAATAGTAAAAACTAACTTTTATTTATTTATTTTATTAAATAAATATGATGCTAAAACAGGTCGATATCTGTTCTACAAATAAAAGAAAATTCTAGGTAAAGTTTTTTTATTTTTATTTAGCAATATCGGCATATGTGTACATACATGTTTACGTTATAAAGGGAAATTGACTTTTTTTTGAAATATGAATTTTAACATGATGTAAGGAGAAAAAAAAGAAAAAACAATTGGCAATCGATTTTTTTCTATTAGTATATAAATAAAAGTCTTTTTCTTCCCTTTCTCAAAAGAAACTTTAATAAAATCAATTTAATCTCGTCAAGGAGAGCTCATTCTCCTTCAAAATCATGTTTCTTAAAAATGAGAAACACAAAAGATTTTTCTTCATTTATAAACATAATTTCAATTATGATCTTTGCTTTCTTTCGGGTTGTACCTGCTTTCATTCTATTAAGACCTTCACATAGAAATAATAAGATTTTTGTCTTATGTTTCAATCCATGGTTTCAGAAATATAGATTTTAAGAACCATTTTCATCCATTTGTTCGATGATTCTGAAGACTTTTTTTTGTAAATTGAAAAAAATTGAAATTACATTTAGCTTCAAAGGTGAGCTTTCCAAGTGATTATTATTTTTGATAGCCTACTTGAAATATAACAGTACTATAAATCTATGTTACGTTTGTGAGTAATTTTTCAAACCATCTTGTCTTTGTTCTCGATTCGTCACATTTCGTAACATTTATTATTTAAATAATAAATAAATTATTGCATCAGCGTTAATTTTGTATGTACTTTAACAATTAATATTGATTATCACATTTCGTATCATTCTCAATTCGTCACGTTTCTTGCCTCCTTTTTTTGTCAAGAAGAGAATTTTTTTGTTTTAGTCACTCAAAACATTCAAAATTATTATTTCGTCTCGTCTTATGTTGAAAAGAAGCATTTGTTGACGAATACATTTTGTTAATTAACACTGAGACCAACTCAGAATAGGAGATTGCTTTTTATATCGAACTTTTAAATTCTTCCTTGAGTTTGAGGATGAATATCACAATTTTTCCACATAAATTAAGCCTTTTAATCAGTTCAAAAACAAGTTATTGGAATTTGATATAGATGAGGAGAGTAAAATCTTCATGAAATAGTTTTAAACAAATTTTTTCGTTAGATTAGAGAAGTTATTGCCTAAAAGGTTTAGATTAGAGTTAAAATCAAAAAAGTAATAAAAAAAAAGGTTTTTCTCTTTTAAGAATCTAGTTTTTTATAAAGTTTGCTTACCCCTGCTCTTTTCAACATCAAACTACTACTGTTAATTTTTCTCATCGTGTTTTTAAAATCAAGTGAATCAATTCTGTTTTTGAGCTCCTTTCTTTTCGAGGATAATAATAATATTTTTAAAAAAATAATATTTTTTGATTATAAAATTAAAAGTAAGTACATAATTTTATATAATTATATTTTTTTCTTGTTGCAGATTGTTAATAAAAATCAATTGTAACGGACTTAGTTAGAAATGTATTACATTTGGGTAAGATTTATCCTACCTTCCTTTTTTATAGGAGAAAACAAATTGATCAAATCCATAAATATTTGTATTTTACCTTTGTTAAAAAGAGTTAATTGAATCCTTGGAAAAAAGAAACAAGTTGAATAAATACTTTTTATCATGATCAAATAACCTAAAATAAAATAATAAATATATAGAAGATAAACAAATAAAAGTTAGACCGTTTGGTATTCCTGCATACTTTTTGAAACTTCATATTTCTATATTGGAAGCTAAGTAAAAAAAAGTAGAATATATTGGATGTTAAAACTTTTCCAGTCTTTTGATACGTTTTGAAAATACTTTAATCATACATACCAACATGTGTATAAATATAAAGAGAGGAGTCTTGTAATTTTGAGTTGGAAATATAGTATATATATATATATATATATATATATGAATAATAAATATAGGAAATAATATCTATTAATATGGGTAGATGAATATCAAATCCAACTTTATCCATGCACATTGTATTCTATTTACTTATGCATATTATACCAGTCTATAAAGATACAAACATAGATACAATATTGTTTCTAGTCTTTTGAACTGATACTTAGAAAATATAGGAAAGTACAGAAAATATATCCAAATTGTTAATTTGTACTTTTTTTTAATTTATTAATTTCAAAATATTAAACTCCACATATACATATATTCTGTATTTTCCAATATTTTCTAAGTATCAGTTCAAAAGATGTTGAAGCGGTTTATGACTACGCAGAATTCCTCTTTTTCGACAACTTTACTTATTAATAGTAATGTGTGAAACATGATAAGTAATTATGTCACATAAAGCTGACTCAATTTCAACTAAATGTATATAATGTATAAACAAATTTTTAGGCGTATCACTAGAATAAAATCTGATAAATTGATAAATATATAATTGGAAGTGTAGAAAATAACAATTCCTGGGTTATAAAAATATCATACCTAAGGGCAACATAGATCATTCCACTATAACTACACTATTTGTCTCCTCTAAAAATCAACCATTTAATAAATTTATAAAAAAGTTTCCAGAAAGAATGTTAAAACGTTAAAAAGAGGACATACCGAGGGAAAAAATGATGACTCTTGTTCACCGTGATATAACTCCTCAACAAATTCATTCTACCCCAAAAGAACAATTCGAATTGAATCTAAAAAATAAATTAGAAAGATTCTACAATGTAAAATTGTTAATTCATTTCTAAAGAAAGATATTATACACCTTAGAAATCCTTTCTAAATCTAAAAAATCAGTCATTAAGTACATACTTACAAAACCTTTTTATGACTCTGTTTGAATATTATTGAAAGTTTAACGAATGAAATGGTTTTCAACTTAAACATAAAAGTGACACTCGTTTTATTTTATATTGTATAGGTATACATCTCAAAGGAGTTCCATTATAATTCTACATTTAATTCACAAATTACAAAGCTCTATTTTAAAAATGAATATCTGAATAGAATCTACATATGTGTATATATATATATTTCTGACTAGATCTCAGCAAAAAAGTGTACCCATGAGTTTTATTTGATTCAATGAATTATGAAATAGGAAAATGTGGATACATAAATAATATTTACTATGACCTGAAAATAGTAGTAAGTCCTTATTTTTCATAATAAATATCCTTTTCTCAAGTATTTCAAGTAAAAATAAGTGGAATTAAATTTATGAGGTACACAACAAAAATAATGACGGATCATAAACATAATGGTGGTGTGAGTTCATGAATTGTTAACCTCATGAGGGCTGTCGACATCGGAAAGGGGCCATGACCCCTCAAGTTTTGATGATTTTAAATAGCTTTTAATGTTTTTAAAGTTTAAACTAACTTTATTTATGGGGAATGTTTCATTATACTAGTTTAGTAGGAAATAATGCTGATTCATCTAAGAGGAAAGTATAATTTAAGCCAATCTAGGGAGTTAATATTGCATTGTTCTTTTGAGACTGTTTAATCCAATGACTGTTCTCATACGTCACGAACTATATCCCCCCCCCCATATGAAATACCGTGAACACAGCCCTGCTCATGTTTCATTTGTCCTAATTAAATAAAATTCTTAATGAAAACAACATGTTAATTTCTAATTTTTTGAGATCCAGTCCGAAATAGAATGTATAATTCTTATACCAATGTCATCATAGCTGTAGGTATGGAGGGGGCACATATGACGAGCGATCCTAATTTTTTTGTCAAACATTTTATTAAATATTTCTCCCCCCCCCCCCACCCAAATACACAAAAAGTGAAATTGCTGCGCCCAGCTATAAATTGCTTTCTTTTTTTGTTCATAGATAAAATTGAGTTTAAAAGACTTGCTGAATTGTAGTTTGGAGATAAAATATCCAAAGGGGAAATTTGCAAGAAAAAGAAATTTGAAGGAACGAAAATTTAGATAGAAGATAGCCAAAATAAAGACTTGTCATGCTTACTTATATTATATTGGTCTGTATTTTCTTTAAATAGTTTTTGCATTGACATAAATATATGAATCCATAAAATTGTTAATTTATGAAATTGTTTATTTGAGGAAAAATTGAGATTATATGTAACATTTTCTTAATTAATAGGTGTATATTTATTTTATCTTCATTTTACTTTTAATCAGAAGAGTAGATTATGCGTTCCAATCGAAAAAACATGAAAAAACCAAACAACAACCTCATTTTGGCACATTTTTAAGCTCATAAATAACATTTTTATCACTTAATAAAACAACAAGTGCATTTAATCTAAAGAACAATCCACAAATTAGTGATAAATAGGCTTAAACAAATACATAGAACTCAGTTTTTTTCCTAGCAAACCTTAAAATCTATTTATATGTTGATAAACTTATTTTTATATTAATGAATATAAATCAAAGTAATCTTTTTATTATTTTGAAAAAAAAAAATGTATAACTTTTTTTCATGAGAATATGTATTATATTTAAGTTTCACGTTATAATCATAATGCAATAAAATTATATTAGTGAAATATTTATGTACCTTAAATTATATAAATAAAGAAAATGTTTATTATATACATTATACATTTTTGGTAATCAAATCATTCACTTTGTAAAGAAATTTCTATTCATAGTTAACACCTTGATTATTTAGCATATATGGTAAATTTGATTTTTTTTGGGCGAGGAGGGGAGGAAATTTGCAGGGTTTTCTTCTCTAGGGACACATTTCCGGCAAGAATTCCCAACTAAATCTTGGATCTCTGATATTCTATTCCTAACATTTTTTTCCCCAAATTTTAAAAGCCTTACAATTTAGTGAGATTTGAGATGCAGACCACAAAGTAAAAGAGTTCACATGTAAATGTGGTTAATAACTGTATCAAAGACATAACAAATGAGTCGAGCACCAATGAACTCATCAAAAAGTTCCTAATGAAGCCTTTGGTGTCATTAAATATTTACTTGTAATAAAATTAGTATTAATAAACTTTAAAAAAATGAATGTAAGCAAATTTGAGCCTTTCAATTTTGCTTGATCTATGAGAGTCTTTGTTTTTGCTTTGTTCCATGAGATAACCTAAATCCAAAAAATTTAAGAGCCCCTGCTTAAGATATTAGTGAGGTACAATACCTGTGACTTTGCCCTTTATGTCTTTAACCCGTATCTATTACGCTTTGACATAGGAAAAATAATACCAATGACATTTCTGACACAAAGGAATTTAAAGAACCATCAAACTCTCCTTAGACCCCAGGCAGAGTACCAAGCATTTTAATTTGAGAGTATTTTCTTTAAAAATACCATCTAATGGTGCAACATGCGTCTCAATCCAAGACCTGGTCAAGCTACATCCATTTTTATTCAATAAAGAAGCTCAGATAACACTAATACAATAATTAAATATTTTTTCAGTTTCATTCATCAATTTTAACGTTCGACATTTTGTTCCTTCCACCTTTTGTCTTTCCTCATTTTGTCTGAGCCTGATACAAAGAGAAAAAATAAAAGATAGAGTAGCTCTGATAGATTATCCCCTAAAATAGATTTATGAATAAATTTATTGTTACGTCAAACATATTATTTTCATAATCGATTTTAATTGAAACACATTATATCTCATAATATTGTACATATTTATTTTAAAGGCAAAACATTTTTTTTACGATTTTCCCTATTTATTCTTCTCCCTAATAAATATGGTTCCTTAGAATGTTAAAGTTTTATCGTCGTGTATTTATATCCATCTATAATATATTTATTTTCATTTATTTTACCAATAAAGCTATTTATCTAATCCATCATATTTTTTTCTCTTCATAAATGAATGTGTACATATATGGTAAAAGAGAAAACTATTTGGTTAGGCATTTAAGGGGGTGCAGTAGGGAGGAGGGGGGGGGGGGCTAAATAAATAAAGGATATTCATTTAATTAATGTCATAGAAATCATTTCTCTCTTTCTCTCTCTCTCTCTTAGTTAGAGTAACTAACGACTACTAATAAGTAATAACTAGTACGACCCCTACCTTGTAAACAAAAAAAAAAGAAGAGAAGAGAACCTGATTTAATTTATGTATTTTCTTTTGAACGAGTGTTTGTGTACGATAAAAGAAGAAAAATAGGGAAGGAAGAATAAAAATATGTTTGAAGGAAGAGATAGACACATTGTATGGGGAAGAAGGGGAAGAAGAGATGTTAAATGGGGTCAGAGCCTCTCTATATTTTTGTAATCTTTTATATAATATGTAATATGTATTTACAAAAAAGTGGTTTCCTTTTCAAACTTCTTGTAGTGCCAATAAAACATCCCTTTTTGTACTCAGTAGTGGCACAAGAAAACTTACCTAATTATACCTACATACAAAAAATAAAAAAATACACAAACTTATTTTAATATAGAAAAAGATTTAGAGATGAGAGTCCAATTGTGTAATTGTATACGAAGGGTTTTCCTGTTGCAAACGATGGTTTGTCAAATAGTTCAAGTTTTTGACTAATCCAATCATTAATTACACAGGTCAACAAATTTGAAATGCAAAAATCCTAAGGGGTATAAGTAAAATAAAAGTTATTCAGTTTTGCACGCTGATTTCAAATCTGTAATTTTTATTTTTTTCAAGAGTTCGAACTTTTTAAAAAATCGGACTCTACTTTTTAAGCTAATTTGTCCCATTTTTCAACAACAGCTTCAATTGAAGCCTAGAAGGATACTCATTTTCTGCATTAAATAATAATAATCCGCTGGTGCTTTTAATGCAATTTCCATTTCCAGTCTTTGAATGGAGTATCATTAATTAATTATAAGTAATAAGAATTTATGAAGGCAGATGGATAAAGTAAATTGAGTCCATTAAATCCTCATTGATGCTTTGTTTCATTTGAAGATGAGCATTTTTTGTACTATTTTGCCTTAATATTCCTGATTTTGAAAAAAAATAAAAATATCATTAGCGATTGGAAAAATTCTATAAGATTACTGACAAATCAGAACTTAAAATAACTTTTCTATCCGTAAAAACATCATGAAGGTACGTTAAATATATTATTGAACAGACAGTAGTGTTATAAGATAAATGACTCACTGATTTTTTCCCCCACCTCCTCAAAAGCCCTCTTTCGACAAATTTTCCATCTATGCGCATTATATTTATTATTCTACAGACTGCACTTAATACTTTCTTCGAATAACTACATATATATTTATAATGCTCTCTATAGAATATTCTATAAGTTAAAATCTTCAGTAGAAGATCCATTGAGTCATTAATTTCATCATCTATGTTTGCAGCATGAAAATACTTTTATTTTGAATTATTTTGAGCCTCAAAAGTATGACAAAGGGAGCAATAAGGGTATTTATTGGTTCTACAAGATTAATGTGTAATATGTAAGTATAAGAGTCAATGAGAAAGTTCCTTATTACATATATGCATAACATAATTTTACAAATATTTCATTTATTCTTTGATTGTATTGCTGTACCATCCAAGTAGGTCTCTATATGTATATATGATCATAAAAGTCTACAAAATAACTCAAGAATGCATTCCTCTCTCACAAAAAAAAAAAAAAAAAATTAGGTTGATATTAATGATATCATTAGTGCATTTTATTACGTAATCATCTAGGGATTAATAATCTATGAAATAGTTTCATTTATTTTGATGGCACAGCTAAGGATTTAAAATAATGCCTAATTAATTATTTAATATGAGATGTCTTCTGGTTTTAATAGTGTAATAATCATAAACAAAGTTTTTGTAGGTCCTCTATCTTTCTTTTTCTCTCCAACGTCAGTTGGCTAACGATAAAAGAAAGATCAGGAAGAAGTCTGAAATAGGTTTTTCGAGTTCATTTTATTCTTTATTTAAGGGCATGATCGATATATTGGCAAGCTGGTTAAATTGGGGATCAATTTTTAGTAGTTGTAGATTAATAAGTAACTGACTAATGTTGCTGTTCAATATAGATATTTTTTTTTCTCATGAAAAAACACGATCTCATTATTAAAAATATAAAAAAATGATATTAAAAGTTTTAACTACCCATCCGTTGAAACTCAAATATTTGAAATTATTGAAAATACCTTCGTTCCTTAATAACTCTGTTTTTTTCCTTCATACAACATTGTAATTTATGATAAGTTTGTAATATCCCTTCTTACTCTAATATTTTCAAAACTTTTTAATCATTTATTGTCAAGGAAGTTGAAAAACTAAAATAAAATTACAGAATTCACGTTTAAAAAATTCTTGAATGTGTTTAATTTCTCAAAATATTTGGAAATGATCTACTTTGCAAAGATGATGAGAAAAACTATGAAGTGACCAGAAGGTATTTGGGCTTTTGTTTGGTTACTTTTTTCTGGGATCACAAATCTTAGATTTAAAAAAAAAAACCGGTCAATTAATTGATTATTGGGTCTCTAACCCCTAAATAATTCGTATCAGTATCGGTTATAAAAAATTCATATTGTTTGGGCCCTATAAATAATATGCTTTCTCTTTGAAAGAGAGAAAAAAATGATAAAAACAACAACAACAATATCAATGTTCAATAGTAATTAAATGAAGTTCTTAGATACCTACCACATATAAAGTATTATTTAATCCATTCATTGCCTTTTTTTCACTCAGTATTTCCTTGATTGTCTTGTGACTCAGTAAAGGCGGATTTACAAGATTCATCAAGCGTTGTCAGGTTTACGATTTACAAACGTAAAGAAGAGAAGTCAACCTTTCATAAATATTTGCATCGAAAAAAATCAAGTAGTAAGTGAATCTGAAGACGCTTGATGAAGCTTCATGATGGACTCCTATCCTTGCATTGTATTGTAAACTCCCAAATAGAAATATCAAACAAAAAAACTTCAGCTTATTAATATATTGAATTATCATTTTTTTCTTCATACCATAATGGATTCAACATTATGAAACAAGCTGCATCACAAATTATGATTATAGAATTAATTAAAATCATTCTAGGATCTTAAAAGTACTTTATATTAATTATATCTTTTTTATGTTAATTCATGTTAATAATAATAATATTAATGAAATTCAGGGTTTATAGGGTTTATATTTATATTTTTGCTTAATAATAGAATACAATATATATATATGCGTTATTAAAGTGTATTCTTGGAATTTGAGCATATATTTCTACTCAGCGTAAACAAGTCATATATATATATATATATATATATATGTTATATAAAATATAGACTATCATAGAATTATATGTAGGTAATTATAAAACTTATACATTCTATGGACAAATCATATAATGTTTCCATTCCATGGCTATATCATAGACTGTGTACATTCGAAATTTGATCTTATAGAATATGGAAAAGCAATAAATAACAAAATGATCCAAAAGATCAAATCTTTAGATATTAAACCAGAGTCAGACGAATCAATTTTAATATGAACGGTCAATAAGATTTAGATGTTTTGATTTAAATTTTCATGTAAAATTTGAATCTGTGTTCAGATTTTGAGTAAATAGCTTAACAGCAATTCGAGCTCGAATACTTAATCCGGGTCTACAATTCTGAATATGATGTTCCATATCGTTTAAGATATTAAAAGAGTCCTTAAAAGAGAGTTGTTAATCCGAAGCTTTGTCTTGTCTTTGAAATTGTTTAGTTTGAAAAGGTTTTTTATTTTCCTAAGCTGCTATTATTATTTCTTAATTATTGGGGAATGAACATCACACAACGTTAAGTTTTCAAGTCCATAAAAAAGGAATAAATAATAATACAGTGTTAGTGAATGAAATTAAAAACATTACCCCCTTACATACAGGTTTTTTATTCCTTATAATCATTTTCTTTTTGAATACTTTTTCATATTCCATAGGATCAAATTTTGAATGCACACATTCTATGATTTAGCCCATGGAATTTTTACATTCAATGATTTCTTCATAGAATGTGTAGACTCTATGATTTGTGCATAGAATGTAAAAATTATATAATAATCTACTTTCTATACGACAAATATATGTATATGTCCCATCAAGATAAAAATTAACATTGTATTTTGTTGTAAACTGTTTATTTTTTTAACTTTTTATAGTGTTCTAAATGTATATATGTAGAATCTAGAATCAGATGATATCAAATCAATAGATTTTATTTTATCTACTTTTCATAACTTTGAAATACATATATTCAGTTTATGCTGGTAAGACAAAGAGGCAAGTTCCTTTATATATACATACATCCATTTATTAAATACTTTACATAAAAATTTCTCAAATGAAATTTAAGAAATTTAATAGCAGTCAATAATTTCTTAAGCTTCATAACACTCCTTTCTATTGTCTAAGATAATGGCCGAGGGATAAAAAACTTTTGTCAAGTGTTTATCCTGAATTTGGTCTTCTTATAAAGATGTGATCCTGTAGGGTTGATGGAAAACAATTAAAACACTTGACTTTTGCTTCAATTACTCAAATATGATTCAGTTTAAGAATACCAAATTTTTACACAACAAACTTACGTTTTATTTATAAAAGTTAAAATCATTAAATGTTTGAAATTTGTATTTTAGTATGTAACGTGTTTCAACTTTACCCGATTTCTCAACGTTCAAAAAAGATGTACATTTTTTAAATGAGTATAATTTCAATATATTTTAAAATAAAAAATTAGTACGTACGTAACATATTTAATTAATACATGGAAAAATGATCCTTAGTGTACTCTTACATATACTCAAGACGCTCTGGGAAAATCATCAACATTAATTAAAATATACATTTTATTGATTTATTCCTACAAAACATACAAAAGTATATGGAAACAGCCCCACTCTACCCAAACGAAGTAAGTTATCCTATTTCTAAAATTTTATTATTTTATTTGTATATGTTATTTATAACTTTTAGATTATGGAATAGTTGATATTGCCTTATTCGTAATTGTTTAAACAGGGTTATGAATAAAGTGAATATATATTCCAAATGAATTGCTAACTGTTCATATCCTCTGAGTATAAATGCCAATTTCAGTGAATATCCCTTTTTATTCACGAGTCGCAAAGTACTCGTAGACATTGAATTACACACCGGCAGAAGATTTTATTCACGATACAATTATTTGTCTGTGATTGATTCTTCAAAATTTACTGTTTATTCATTTCCAGTATTAAAATAAAAGAATCAATTTATATTTAGGGGACCCCAACTTTACAGCTACATGAGACTTCTTAATCTAACAACTGAGGTGATAATCCTCTCTTGTTTTTTAACTCTCTGTTAGTCAAAATCCTTTTTTACACTTGGTTCGTGAACTGGGATTAAAAATTACCCCTAAAAAAAGGAATTAAATTACATGATACACTGTTGAAATATAATAATAATTGCACCCTTTAAAATTTTTAAATATTTTATTCCTTTTGTACTCGTAAATATCAATTGAAATACTTAAATACTTGTATTAATTCAATGCATGGATAAAAAAATACTTCTTTTTTTTAAAAAAAAAATAAACCTTAAATCTTAATATAGAAGAAGAAGGAGAAATCGACAAGTTCTAGAATAAATAAATTATATTCACCAAACCTTGACAATAAATTGTAAAATATACAAATAATTCCTAAAAAAGAAATTATAACAATAAAATAGCAGCTTATATTACATATCAAAGCTTACACCCTCCATTGAAAAACCAAACCTTGATTAAAAATTGCAAAAAATAGGAATAATTCCTGGAAAAAACAATATCAAAACAACAAGAAAATGACATATATTTTGAATGAAAGCATTAGAAGCATACTAAAGGTGAAAAATGTAGTTAGAATAGAATGTGTAGTAATTTTATAAAATTTGGGGAAACGATAATCCCAGTTCACTAGAGAAGGGTTAAACTATATATATTCTTCTCGAGAGCTATAATGAGTGGTATATTTTATCACATGCATTAAAGAATGTAAACAAATTCAGAAAACTCAATAAGTGAGACTTATTCCATCTATTTAAGCAACACTGCACCATATAAGAAGACATTCATAGAGTTTCTAACAGATTTTCTATTATAGAAGTTTTTCATTTTTAACACTACCAAATTTGGGAAAAGTAAAACTGGAAGTGTTATCCTCCATCTCTACGTATTTTTTCCATATAATAATAATGTAATTCTTAAACTCTTTGAAGGAAAGAAATGACGACTAAGCAGAAATATGGCCTTCAATATAAGTGTAATTATTCTAGACATGAGGAAGTCGAAAATACTTGAAGAGATATCTGAAAATAAACTCAAATGAACAATAAAAAATAGTGAAGATTTGATGAGCTGTACTACAACAATTTTGTATAGTAATTAACTCCAGTAGTGACATCCTGAGTGACAGAATCTATGAATTTGAATATACAAAAATGTATCAATCTAGATGAGTAATTTACTGATTAATAACACTGGGCAACAAAAATCCTAAGGGGTATAAGTATAATAACAGTTATTCAATTTTGCTCACTGATTTCAAACCTGTAATATTTTTTTCCGAGAGTCCGACGGTTTTTGAGAAATCGGACCCTACTTTTTTGAGCTAGTTTGACCCATTTTCCAACTTCAATTTCAATTTAAGCCTTGAAAAATACTCATTTTCTGCATTAAATAATGATGATCCACTAGTGTATTTAATACAAACTCCATTTCTAGTCTTTGATTTGCCTTCCATAAACATGAAAAAACTTTGAAGAAGAGGGAATAAATAATATTAAACCATATGCTTATATGAAGATTTTAAATCCATCTCCGATTTCAAATAAAACATGGTCCCCCTTAAATGAATAAACTCTGTCTTTTTTTGCTCCTTTGAAATCCAATTATTAAATTTAAAGTAAGAGCAGAAATTAAGTACCGTGTTTTTGTATTTATATTCATACATATTTATCATGTCAATTCATCAGTCATATTTCATACTCTTGAAAGAATAGAAGAAAAAAATGATTGACAAAGGCTGAATGTACTAAATGGTGAATATATGTAAAATCAGTATTAGAAATTCCAATTACATACTTTTTCACTAGTAAAATTTAAAATTAATAAATGTGTAAACATATTTATGTTTTTGGCTTCCTTTTTTCACATGAACGTTTTTTTTTCTTCTTCTATCTTTTAATTAAGATGTTACTTTCATATCAAATATAATAAATTACATATAATATTAGAAAAATGTTTCTATAAAAACTAATTTAAAAATCTCATCTCTGGTGTGTGCTTTTTGAAGTTGACTTTGAGGGAATTTATATATTCATTATTATTTATAGAAAAACGAATATAAAAATAGGAAAAAGCTATCTACATATAAATACAAATATATGTATAAAAAGATATGTACTTATACAATATGCTTGTATACATAAATATGTATATGGATTTAATGAGTCAAGATTGTCTTTTTTTATTCCTTCCTTTCTTACAATAATATTTTTCTCCTCTTTTTCTCTTAGAAACTTCAATAAAATTAACATTAAAATAGTTCATTTTTGTCTTTTTGTTTGAATGAATGTCATTGAACAAAAAAATAAAAAAAATAATACTCATTACGTACCCATTTAAACTTTTATTTTTTGTTAACTTTAGTGCAAAAAGTCCTTTTCATCTACTCATATTTTGAAAAATTTCTACACAAATAATGATTTAGATTCTTTATTATTGCTCCAAGCAAGGATTTTTATGAAAGTCCATGAGTCTCCAATTATTGTTATTATGCTTTTTTAATGCTTTATAAAAATAATTTATTCATCAGCAAGCAGCAAAAATGATTTTCATTTTCTTTTGATTTTTTTGGATATTCAAATGAAGTTGTGTTATTTATCCATTAAAATAGACTATAAATTTAATGAGGCATTTTATAAATAAATTTCTCTCTTTTTTTATGATCTTTTAATGCAAAGGATATTTTATTACAATTGTATCTATGAATCTACATAGTGTACATAGTGAGCTAAAGAATGAATTGAAGGCTATTAAAAAATTCACTGTAAGGTTTTTAAAATAAATCAATCGACAAGAAAAGGTGATTGTCACTCTGTGCAAGGTCCGGACTATAAGGTGGATGCATGAGAACTTCTCATTCGAGCTCTCAGAGCTACTGGTGCATCATCAAAGAGACGTGCGGTCTGGCGTTGTCTTGATGAAAGGCGATTCCTTTCCTATTCGCCAATAATGGCCGCTTCTTTTCGATTGCCAAATTCAAAAGGTCGAGTTGTTGACAGTAGAGGGACGAATTAAGGGTTTGGCCATAAGGGAGAAGCCCATAATAAATAATTCCTTGCCAATCCCACAAAACACAAAGCAACACCTTCCTTGCTGTTAATCCCGGCTTTGCAACGGTCTGGGCAGGTTCGTTGGCTTTCGACCACGATCTCCTTCGCTGTACATTGTCGTAAGTGATCCATTTTTCATCTCTCGTTACAATCTTCTTAAAAAATGGATCGATTTTATAACTGTTCTGTAGCGATTCGCAGATGGAAATTCTATCCATTAAATTTTTATGTGTAAGTTCGTGAGGCACCCAAAAATCGAGTTTTTTTTTGTAACCAGCCGTCTTCAGATGGTTTAAAACTGTTTTATGGTCGATGTTTATGTCCTCTGAAATAGTTCGACAACTATCATGACGGTTTACATTGATGTTTTCAATAATTTTATCGACAATTTGGACGACAGGTCTGCTAGTACGGGGCGTATCTTTGACTTTCTCTACACCCGAACAAAATCGATGAAACCACTGCTGAGTAACAGGAACCGAAAGAATATTGACCCCGTAAACATTACAAATTTTTTGGGTCGCTTGTGATGCATTTTTCCTTTTCAGAAAGTAAAAATGAAGAACATGACGGATTTCTACCTTTGAGACCTCCATACCAAACACACAATCACCTCAGACTTGAAGTGGCTCAGCATAAATTTGTTTTATTAAGTTTTGTAGAATACTTTCTCACCTTTTTAAAACCGTATCGTATGATTCGGTGTGATTAATAACAAACAAGATATGCCTCGTTTAAAATAAGGAACGCAAAATACGAAATTACTTTTACCCTAACCTAATATTTGGGATCTGAGGGAATTATTTCCTATTAGGATAGGAGTAGCTAATTATAAATTTTTGCCTATGTATGTAGGTATTCAAATTAAGGAACAGTATCATGATCGATATATAATTTACAATAAGGCAATCTTAAATAACATGTATTTATTTCAAAGTCCTTTACAGGGAGTTGTAGATAGGCATTTATTATGAAGTCATATTTACATATTAACAAAATAAAAATCCATGAACAAACCCTCTTGTCTCCCTTGAACCATAAATTAAACATAAGTTTTATGCTTTTTTAACCCTCCATTAGTAAATATCCTTTTTTTAACGTAGGTATGTAGATAATAAGCTGGAGTAAAATGTTACAGATGTAATAAAATTCATTTTATTACAAGATACACAGTCGACATAGAATCATAATTACACTATTAAAATTTCTAATAAAACTTTCTTTGATATTTCATTCATTTTCCTTTCGTAAATATAAATTCAAAGGCTAAAAATACTTGTAAAAGTTCAAAGCATCGAAAAAAAGGCCTCCTCTTTTAAAAAAAAGATAATCTTAACAACAAAAGTTTTGGTTGTCTAAAAAGATATAATTTGTTCTTTTATTGTTAGAACATTATAATTGTATTTCTGATGAAATGTTTTATGAAACTCTAGTTATCAAATTCGTTTCAATTACCTTTGATGAGGTTACGTGTACATACAAATTTCCGCTTCTTTTATTACATTAGCAATAGCACATTAAAAAAAAAAGAAGTGGAACAAAAAAAATGAACGTCTTAATAACAAATTAACAAATCATTGAATAAAACATGCAAAGTATACGAGTAATTTGTAGATAATATACTGTCGGAGTAAACATAAAAATTGATTAAAATGTTGTTTAAATAGAATTTGAGGCAATTTTATAAAGTTTGTGATAACGATAATCCCAGTTACGAATGAAAGGCTTATAGTTTATAATATCACTGTTCTATTTGATTTGATTAATCAAATAAGAATCGAATAAAGAAAAATGAAATTGACTGAATAATAAACGAGGTCTTATATTTACTAATATTTGCTTAATAAGAGAGCTTCAATTATGACAAACATATTTTCTTTGGATTAGGTTATGGTTCCTTATTTGAATCCTTCCTTTTTGGTGATAAACATAAATTTATATTATTTTGCAGCCCCTGGACTGCCAGAGGTTTTTATCTAGTCCTTCAACAAAAGAGACTTACTTAAACATTTGTTAATTCCTTATCTTTCATCAAGTTTTCAAAATGAGTTAGTTTTGTTAAGACAAAGTGGTTTGAGTTCTAGAGAGTTTGGTATAAGGTGATGTAATTGGTAAAAGTAGCAAAAGTGAGAATGTATATCTTCCGAAAGAATGCTATTTGTCTAAGAAGAATTAAATTACGATATATTTTATGTCCAAATGCTTACTTCACGCTTCATTTGAATGCTATTGTAATACAAACTATATATAAAAATATTTGGTTCTTATTTTTGCATCTACATGCACTTTTTTAAAATGTCTTACAACACAATACATACTTAAAAAAAAGAGTCAACATTTGCACTATTTTTGTACAATAAAACAAATTCCCCAAAAAATTGTCATTGAAAAATTAATTATACTTAAGTAAGAAGGGGAGCTGTAGATATGAGGTTATCAATTGATCAATCAATAAGTCTTAGAGTGCTGAAGACCTTGTAAAAGTTAATAATTAATACATGAATTTATCAAGATCAATTTATTATTCAAAAGAAATGTTAATGAAATTCATATTGTTTTATTGCATTTGATAACATTTGATATAAATCTAAATCATAAATTATGCCCAAGATTTTTTGATATATATAGTTACAAGTTTAACAATAACAAAGAAAAATCCTCGGAACTTCAATAGAACAAATATACTTTGGATGGTTCATTGTCAGTCTAAGAATAAAAATTCTTAATCTATTTTTATTAATTTATTTATTGACGTATAGCCTCAATATGATATCTTATACTTGTTGCCATCTATTTTTAAAACTAGAAATATTTAAGCATGTACGACTTTTAATACTTCTAACAGCTTTCGACTTCTTATTGGGAATATAAGATGTATGTAAAGAGGGGAAAAATCGTAACTTAAGAATTCATTCATTTTAAAATGGTGTGAGTTTAGGGGAAAAAAGAAAGGAAAAAAAACCCTCCTATAAGATTGTCAAGGAATTATATTTCGGAGAGGTAACGGTAGGCTCCACTGGAATGTATCTGTAGAATACAAACAATACAAGGATGATGAGGAAGAAATTAGAGCCTGAAGAAAAAAAAAATTATGGATTTTTGAAGCGACACATTTAATTGTAAAAAGAATCCGAATCAATTGTCACAAAACTCTCCAAATTTTTACTCATTAACAATAATTGCTTTTGGATAAATTTGCCACATGATACAAATTTCAATGATAAGTCTAAATTGTCTAATATCATGAGTGCAATTAAGCCAATACTTCACGTGAACTCATAAAACTTCATCGTAATTTTGATTTGATTCTTTATTCAACATTTTAAAATTCCAATTTTTCTAAAAAAAATAAATAAACAAACAAGCATTTCTTCCGCTTTTTGCACTGTTAAATATATATATACATTCGTAGACTTTGTCTGTCTAAGACGTATAAACTCCAAAACTACTGAATGTATGGTACTGATTTTTGAACATTTGATTTATTTAGAGCATTGCAAAGAACATAAGCTACTTTATCTGCCCCGAGTACCAAGGTGTTTTTGGGACTTTAGTATAATCAGTTTCTTTCCACTTTATGATATACACAAGGTGTTACTGTAAAATCTTATTTTATGCATCAATATTGGCTATATACATATAATAGATGTAGACTCTAGCCTAAAATTTGAGATGTCTTGGCTACAGTTTTTTCCACTCTAAGTGCTTCAGGTGTAAAATATAGTAACATTACAATTCCATATAATATTTATAAATTCAGTTTCCTTTCAACTTTACGGTACTAATAAAATGATATTTTAATTATATAACTTTTTAAAAATGTAATTTCTGAATGTGCTGGAAAGTGGATAGGACACTGATGATTTACATATTATAATTTATTTGACAGTGAATTATTTTTAAAAATATTTATTCCCTTACGTAAAAAGTGAATTCTCTTATTTTCTAAATAAAAAATAACATTTTCTGAAAAAGATTCATCACAACTGTACAAAAGAAACAACTCCCATGAGTGACCACATGAATATACAACAAAACATAGTAGGAAGCTATGTGACAAAATTTTCTCCTACTGTAGAGTGGCAATGTTAACTACTAAGTTAACTGTTTTATTGGCAAAATTCGTTATTGTTATTCTTGGTTCGGATTGAATATTTGAAATTGGATAAAAATATATTTGCCAATTATATATTTAGTTACACATGTATTTCGTTCAAAATAGAGACATTTTGCTCATTCTCTAATTTAAATTATCGTACAAAAATATGATTAATTTCCTTCCTTATATCCATTTATATTTAATAATATTCTATTATATTATTTTTGTTGTACCGTGATTTTATTCTTGTTCGAAATACAGTATTTTTATTGTTTCTGAAAAATGTTATAAATCCACACTTAAAATGATTGAAAATACTTTTGAAAGCAATAAAATATCACCAAAAGTTATATTTAACAACAAAACAATTAAACTTTTAAGTAAAGCAATTTTAAGTTGATAAACTCCAATGAATGAATATCCTGGTATTTAAATCATTCATTCTATGTAATTTATTCTCAAATGGTACATTCAATGCAGATGTGAATATTTGTTTGAATAAAAAAGAACTCTTGAATACAAATCAGGCAACAACGCATTGCCATGCCATTCTCCTCTATAACTTTTAAACATATTTTATTCATTATGTTAATGAATTGTAAATATATTTTCTTATAAAGAGAAATTTATTGTGTAGTTGACTCTATTAGTAATGTGCTCTGTGATACTTTATTTATTTCATGAATGAGAAGACATTTGGACATACAATTTTAAATACATTGATAATAATTAGCAATTGAACTCATTTGATAAGTTCTTCATTTTATTGATCATACTGGCCAACAAACTAACTCTCTGTTGCATGATTACCCTAAACAGATTCTAACACATTTTATATTGTTAATATTAAGTCTGTTTTGATTTTTTTCCTGCAAAATCTGATTTTTTAGATATCCAATTGTTTATTTTTAAAATTGCAAATTTACCCAAAGTATCTTAATTGATCGTAATTTTCACCGTGAAGGGAACAAATAATTTGTAAAAAAACATAATTTTTTCGTTCACATTGACGGGCAATTCTTAAGGAATATTTACTTTACCTTGTTTTGAACTCAAGAATATTGCTTTGAACATATTAAAAGGGCTGAAAATAAACATTTGAAAAAAACTTATAACATTTTTATTTTTATAGATGAAATTATCCATGTCATAACTTTAATTTAGAAAAGAACATAAATCTTTGATCGACACAAATTTTCCTTCAATTTTGCTTGACAGTGATTTTCACTAAATGTTAGTAACTCTCTCAAAAAAAAATGATTCTATTAAAAACAATTAGTTGTAAGTAAAAGATATATATACTTTCTTGATTCAAAAATATTAAACAATATAAAAAATATATGTGTTTTAAGAAAATTGATCATTTTTATATGTTTACAGCAATTTTTTGAGTTCAAGACAAAGTATAGTAATTATAAATATTTTTTTAGAATCATAAGTCGTTGTGAACTTTTTTTTTCACTTTCCAATTTATTTATTGCCTTCTAGGTCAAAATTACGATTGGAGTAGCTAGTTTGGTCAAATTTTGCATTAAAAAATAGAGCTTGGAAAAAAATTAAAGGTAGTTTTGAATTCAACAGCCTAAAATTAACAATAATTACACAGATCAACAAATTTGAAATGTCAAAAATCCTAAGGGGTATTAGTATGATAAAAGTTATTCAATTTTGTACATTGATTTCAAATCAGTAATATTTTTTTTTCGAGAATCCGACGGTTTTTGAGAGTCTGAACCCTTCTTTTTGAGCTAGTTTGTCCCATTTTCCAACTTCAATTGAAGTCTTGAAGAATACTTATTCTGTGAATTAAAAAATAATGATTTGCTAGTATATTTAATGCAAATTCCATTTTTAGTCTTTGGTTTGACCAAAGGGGGCTCCTAGGGGCTCACGGTGGAGCTACTAAAGAAGTAACGAGCAGAAGGATTGCAAAATTAGATGAAATTCTTATGTGTGCTACTACTTTAGTCTATTTTATTACTTTTTCCCAACTCTGACAATTTAATATATATACATTTGGTGATACAAAAACAAAAAAACCACGATTCTTCACAGATTTATCACTATGCAAAATAACTTAACACTTTTCAGAATGAACAAAATTTTACGTTTCTTGCGTTGCTGAAAAAAAAAAAAACTAAAAAAAAAAAAAACTCACACACCAATATCAAATTTAGTTATCCTGAAAATATGAACTGTTAATTTACAAAATATTTATTTTTCCAGGACAAGCCTTTCCCTAATAAAATCAACTAATATAAGGAATACGTTTTATGCTTTATAAGAAACTAGTTATTAATGGATTCTTATAAGTGGTTATAGTGGATATCAATCTTACAATTCATAGGTATTTCATGTAATCAACATTAAACAGAATTATATCAGACTTGCATGAATGTGCACATTAATAGCTATTATGACTCTGCAGTATAATTAACTTTCTTAAATGTCTCTTCTACTAATAGTAACAACAAAAAGGTTTTATTTTTAAATACTTAAACATATATTTATAATACATATATGGTATATAGGTACATGTATTATTAAAAAGAACAAATAAATGCTTTCTTCAACTATTAAGATACTTCTAAAGAATTGTGCAAAAAAGAAAAAAAAAAGCTCCGTAATTATTTATCTACTCTTTAATATACTTTTATCTATCGCTGAATATAAACAGACTTTTTTTTCTTACTTCTCCATCTATTAAAAGTAGCACACAAATATATATTATACACATATCTATGTTTATAACATATATATATATATATATATATATATATATAGCTGTTTTCCACATCATTTCTTATTTATTTATAGTTTGCTCTATAGCTTTTGTTTCATATGATAAAAAAAGAACCCTCCCATTCTAAACATGGATATGTTTTTGCATTTTCTTAGACTTTTCTGTAGGGCAAGTGAAGAAAGAAATTTTTTCATCTAAAATAGCATAAATAATCACAAAGTTGCAAAAAAAGGAAATCATATACAAACAACTGATTTTCTTTTTGTGTGAGTTAGTTTCCATTTCACCATCTATGTACACTATTTATAAAACTTATTCTCAAAACATGATGAAAAATATACACAAAGATTATTTGTATTTATGTTTCCTTTACTTATTGATCGATTGTTAAAATTCGAAATTGAATTAAAGTTTTTTTTTCAAACTTGAATAATTGTTATTTCATCCAGAAAACTTAATTCGACGAGTATTTTTATAATAAAAATCAGTTGTCAGTATAGACAGATACTACCTACGTTATTATTTATATGATGAAATTTTGGGGATTTTGTTTCCAATGTAGCACAGTGCAGAACATTTAAGTAATTTACATTTGTAACGACTCTTAGAAGGTATCCATGATTCAGGTTCCGACAAGCTTGTAAAAAGCTCTTTTACCCTTATGAACTTGAGTAAGCAATCCGGGGATCAACCTTCTACATACTTTTGGTTATCCTAGATCGTAATTCAATATCTTATTAACCATTCATTTGAGTATATTCCCCCCCCCCCCCTCTGATAGTTATATGATGGTCAGCCATTAACTTGGCTTGAATGGCCTTCACAACTTCCAGACATGACAATATCTTGAATCTTCTCTTGCCTAAACCTTTCAAATAATACGATATATTTGTCTTTAAATTATTGTCTCAGGGTTAAAATAATCATTGTTGATCCTTTTGATCTTCTTGAAATATTTTTTGCCTAGTATCAAGGTGGAAACGAAATCGTGACTTTTCGTCATATTAATACTAACGTAGGGGCAGCATACTCATAAGTGCTTTTAATAATTTGCATTTGAGGTATAAAAATACTCTTCTGATTAGATTTGTCTATAAAATAACAGCAACTCACTTTAAATGACAGTTTTTATTCGATTTTGAACTTTAATAATCAGTTCACAAATAAAGGAAATATGAATGCATTCCCACTTTGCTCTAGACAATCCTCGTATTTTGATTTAAATACAATCTTTTTTGATTTTAAATAAAATTTATCAAAAGCTGATAAAAAAAATATATCAAAATACTTTTTTGATGCTAAATATTTCTACTTCTATATATTTTAAAAAAAAGAAGAAAAAAAACTATAAGCACAATCAAGTATTATTTAATGAGAATTGAATACTTATAAAAACATCTAGTAATTGCTATTATAACATGGACTTTGTAAATTAATATGTAGGTTAAACATTGATTGGTAAACAGTAAAAGAGATAAAAAAAGGGTGAATTTAGTAGATATGATCTCGGTTTTTCTCCATCAAGGTTTTTAAAGTTTGTGTGTTTATTATTTTCGGATTTTTAAAGATTCGAGGCTGTTCTTGACATTTAGTGTTGTAGATAGCAATAGATGGTGAAAACATGAATCAAAGTCTAGTCTTTCAAGATTCTAAAAATGTTTTGATAGGGTCTCTATAATGTTTCTAATTTGAGTGATACATAAGCATAAAACATAAAAAGTTATTAAAAAGTTAGAAAATTCTAACATGGAAATTCGAAAACAATTGCCTTTATATCAAACTCTCCATGAATATCCAGGCAGAGTGTTAAGCATTCTAGTTTGAGAGTATTTACTTTACCATTTACTACAACAAACTACACACCAATCCGAAGTATGTTCCATGTACATCCATCCATTTCTATTAATAAAAATATCTTTTACACATACATATTGTGTCATTTTACATTTTATCCAAACTATTTTTTGTACTACAACTGTTATTAACGATATTAATTTTTTATGTAAGTAACTAGTAAGGAGTGATTCATTACTTTTCCCTAGTAACGAACCCAACGGTATTGAACCTTACCCTGTTTAAAATCTTTCTTTCTTTTTTATGAAGATATTCATTTTCTCTGTTTCCTTATGTAATGGTATTGCATAAAGAAAAAGAATAAAGAAATTTCATCTTCTCCTTCCTTGATAGAGGCTTCAAGATATAAATACATTTATATATATATATATATATATATTACATTAAAATACGCATACATTAAGAATATACCTCTATGTAAATATATGTATTACCAACATAAATGGTGGGAATGAAGGAAGATCTTCAGCACACGCACACCCCAACCATCTTCCATCCTTTTTTTTTTTCATACTGTACTCTAAACTGGAGTTATTAAATAGTACATATACATAAAAAAGGGTTTTTGATAATATAACAATGAAAGAAGGTGATAAAAACTGCAATAATAGAACAATTCCACATACAATTTTTTTAAGCTGACGTTATTTTATCATTATTATTATCAAAATTTGAAATCATGATTGCCTTCATATACAGACATAATACTCCTTTGAAATGTATAAACTCCAAATGGGGTTTTATTATAGCATTTATGAACTTTTTCTTATTTCTATTGGTTTCATTCATATTACCTACATAAAAAAATACATTCATAAATATGTGTTTATAAGTATATTTTTTATTTTTCAAATTAGTAGAATAATTAATGATTATTACTGTACTAATATATGGACTTTATTTATAACATTTCTGCAAAAATAAGCTTTAGTCTTAATATATTTCAACAGCCCTAACTCAACTTGACAATGATAAAGAGCATTGCGGAAGAGAATCTTTACATTAAATTAAAGTTCAAGCTCTTAGCTATGAAGTAAAATATTTTTACACTTTGTTGATTTATTTTCCTTGGAGTTATGAGTCTCTGACGGAAAAAATATCAATTTTCTATCTATAAAAAGATCACTCAAATTAGAATCATGAAAGAGATCCTATCAAAACATTTTTAGAATCTTGAAAGACTAGACTTTGATTCATATTTTCACCATTTATCGCTATCTACAAGACTAAATATCAAGAACAGCCTCGAATCTTTAAAAATCCGAAAAATAATAAACAAACAAACTTTAAGAACTCTGATAAAGAAAAACCAAGACCATACTTAGAATTCTGAGTATTATATCTGACTATCCGGTATGTCAAAAATTCATTTTTGAAATTGAATCGGAATTGGAATATTTTAAATACAATTTAATATACACAAAATTAAAAGTTTCATTATTCAATGAGCAAAGTGGGAAAATGAATTTTTGACATAGAGGATAGTCTGATATGATACTATGATAATTATTATGATAATGTGCAATATAGAGACTGTAAAAAAAAAAAAAGAAAAAAAAAAAGAGGGATCAAATGTATCAACTCTCCCTACCATTTCAAAATATAAATATTGTTTTACTTTTCTACATAAAAAGTGCCTTTTTCGTTTTTGAATATTGTTTTTGTACATCAAGTTTTTTGCGTTTGTACACTAACAGTACACTATAGTCAACACAAAAAAATAGTTTAACTAATTTAATCATTTTTATAAATTGTTTTTATAGCAACTTGTATCAACTGTCCCTTTTCAAATGTATCAACTCTCCCTTCTTTGTTTTTTTTTTGTTATTTCCTTTGTTTGCAATGGTATGATCTATTTTATGATTTGAAGCATTTCTTTAGAATTTAATTTATTTCAATGTGTCTTTGCAAGCTTCTATGAAAAACGAACAGTTTTACTATAATTAAAATTATGACCTCGTTTTGATTTTTCACTTTTAGCACCCAAAATCAATTTTTTTCAAGAAAATTTGTACTCATTTCCACTCATGGAAATATTCATTAATAAGACCTAGGAAGGGGATGTTATGAACTCTTCCTCCCTTCCCCTAAGCTCAAATACATCGATATTATATCTTTCATTTATTCTCATTTACATATTATGTGATTCCAATTTACTTCACCTCTGCTGCTTTATTTCAAAGAGTATAACTCACTTCCCTTGCCAATATGTCATTGCTCATGCCCTAGCACCTTTAAGCATATTAGTTTACATATATTGCCATCTCACCGCTACCAACTCCAAATATAAACGTACATAAATACATACATGTATTTGCATGTCTTTTTAAGTCATTCAAGCGTAGATAAGTCTACATTTATACAAAATCTTTGTGCATGCATATACGTAAACAAGTATGTAGGTAAATATAGTTTTGTATGTTAGTGCATGAAACTTATGGTTAAGAAAACGAAGCAGACACAATAGAAATATATATATATATATTGACTTAAATTATCGTTTCTAAATCGATAAAATAAGGAATACAAAAAGAATAAAAAGTACGATTTTTTTCTGGTTTTTGGTCTTGTAATTTATTGTTATTAGCTCCACATTCTAAAAATAAATTGAGTTAAAAAAATGCATTGACATACACTCAAACATAACCTTGTCCAATACACTTTTGATGCAACAGTGTTGATAAATAGGTACATACTATACCTTATAAAAATAAATTAATCTAAAAAAAGTCACATAAACTTATTTAAAGATTTAATTTTCAATAATTTATGACTCGAGTATTTCCCCTCCCCTCATTGACTGCGACTTAAGTTATGTATAATAAATTCATTTTGGTACGTATATGAAAGGATGTATATATCCATTGAGGTACATAGGCCTATACGTATGTATAGGTAGGTAGGTACTGCATGAATAATGCTACATAAATAAGCAGGTTTTATTCATTCCATTTTTAAAAGAGTGATGTAATTACCAAATACTTGAGAGTTTGATTCAAGCGCGATTTTCATAGTATCACCATTTTTGCAGTGTGATATCATAAATTTAAATTTGAAGCCTATACAGTAGCTAAATAGGTCTGCTTAGATATAAAAACTGCATTTCGAATCAATTATGTTTGTATGTATGTAGATATTCTTGGATAAACCTTACAATTAATGTACATAAATCCATCAAAATCAATATTCAATAGTGAATATTTCACATTATGCTTATTTTTTGGCAGTTTGACAGAATCATTAATGAATGAGATAAAAGAGTACTACTCAAACAAAGTACCTGCAAAAGAAAAGTGTATATAAATAACTACTCCTTATGTTATTACATATATGTAATATATTTTCTTTTTATAGAGTTTTCTTCAAAATATTTGTGAATGTATGTGTGTATATATCTAAAATGAATGTATTCAGCATCAATGATAAAGGACACACAATAACACTTTCTTTCATATATGTATGTATATATATATATATATATATAAGTATAAAATTATTCTTTCAAAAACTTATGATTTATGAAAAGGGTTTTCTACGAAACAAAAATAAAAAATAAAACATATATAAATACGTATTCATTTGTGAATATTTTTTTTTTTTTTGCAGAGGGAACATTCCTACCCCCCCCCCCCCCCCCCCATTCTAAAATGCATTTCTAAACCAACTCTAAATATACATATATGTAAATAATAAGTAGAAATATGAACTTTGTTGGGTTTGTGACAAAAATCTAAAAGTTCTTTTAATGGAGTCATAACTTTTTATAGGTTCATTCATACTGGGAAAGGCATAATTTATGCTGACTCTTACATGTAGGCAACTCTTTATATTTCCAATCATAATTATAATTGATAAAAAGAGAAAAGTCATTTCATATAAACTTTCCTAACAAGAATGATTAGCCTATGTTGAGACAAAACACATAGAATAGTAAATATACATAACTATAAAAGAAGAAAAAAATGCTTTTGTGGTTATGTTCTATAGTTTAATAATATATATTTATGCATAGTCATTGATTTTTATGCTAAGTTTTCAGCTGACAAAAAAAAAAAAAAAAAAAAAAATTGATTACTCTCCCATATTTAATGTTTATATGTATATAAACTAATATTGAAAATAGCAATAGTACAATAATTTGGAAACTAATAGTTTAAATGTAATCTTTTTTTCTGATGATTTAAACTCTCAAACACACGATTTCTTACTTCTCATGACTATAGATAAACTTATTTTTAAAGTTTAAGGTTAATTACATACACAAGATGATTTTTAGTTTAGAGTATCTGGTCAATATTTGAGCAAAATGCATCAACTAAAGGGTATTGATGATGGGGATTTTATCTTTTCTTGGTGTTCATTTTGCTAAAGTGCATGGAATGAAATTTTTTGCAAAGGTTTTTATATATGTACACAAAAATGTTGATTTTTTTTTTGATATAAGATTTTATTCTTAAAATAGTAAATGTTTGTCTACCTTCTTTTTTCAAACCATACTCCACTTTAAGATGTAGGGAAGAGAGGGGCTAGTTGGCATACGAGTTAGTTGGGACACTTCAATTTTATATTAAGCTTCTACGTGTTGTACTTCAAGACTTTTGTAGAACTAGTTTTACATTAGCTATGACTTATTGAGAGTGGAGGGAAACCTCAACCCTGAGCTATGATACATTTTCTGAAGTTACAAACTTTTCATGCTCATATATTCTGAAATTCACGTATTAGCTTTCATTCTTATATAGTGAAAATATAAATATTGCAATAAATTTAAGAGTTGAATATCGTTAATGGTATAAATATTCAATGGGATATTAGTACCTAAAGTCAAGGAGTTGCCTAGTCGCACGCTTGGTTATAAAGAAAGGAATTTTATTATCTTCATCAAAATTGTTAATGTTGCAAGGTCTGAGTTAAGAGCAGCAACTGAAGCTTAAATGCTGAAATGATTAGAAATTATAAGAAGATCACGGATTCGGGACCAACATCTTCAAGCATAATGAAAAAGACTTGTGTAGAAGATGATTGATTTTGGATGCAGTATCTGGAGTGAATATATACATACATATATTTGATCGAATTAAATTTTACGATAATTTATTGATTGTCACTTGTGACCAAATTGCCCCATGGTTGGAACAATTTTGTTAAGCAAAATACCAATATTAAAGTTGATATTACAGCTAAAATACATACATACTACTAACTACGATATGAGCTTAGTGTCAAAAGTTTTTAATATTTTTAAACTCTTCAATAAAAAACTTCACGTCTCAAAATTACTTCTGCAGGCTGAGTAATATGTCACAAAATAAGAAGAATTTCACGGCAACCAACTCCTCTCTCCCCTACTTGTCTACTAAATATTGTTATTTATACAAAAGATAATAAATTTATCATTTCGTAGTGGAAACAAAGCGAGAAATAGAGTCAGTATCTTATCAAATAACATATTAATAACAAAACCAAAATGTCAAAAAAGATTAAAATTGTTTTTATTATTATTATTTTGCATTAAATTGTTTATTTTAGATATATGTATGTGTATATATGAATTATAACTTGAGCTCGTGCTCTCATTTGATGTTATCAGACATAAATTCGTGCATTAAGCCCATAGAGTTACCTGCTTGCCTGTTTGTAGCTTTGTGCGTCATTATTATTGTTATGTATGAGAAAATATTTATATGTTAAAAGGCTCAAAACTTTTTGTATTATGTGCCTATGTAGATATATAAGAAATAAAACAAAATACAAAATATTTTTGCTATTATTTCTACATCAAAAGTGAAGAGAGAAAAAGCAAGAGCAAAACACACTGTCCTTGGAGGAAAATGCATTATGCAGACTCAAATTATAATTTTCCTCGTTAAAGAAGTGTAATTCATTTCCAGGTAGAAAATATATAGGAATAAATTTAATGAGAATGAGCCATTAATCTCTATAATTTCTGGCTAATTTGAAACCAGGAACATATTTTTAATATATGTATGTATATTCATAGATTTATTTAGACAACTTTTAGTATATTGTGAGTTTCTGGAAATTTTTGAAGGGAACTTCAGACTGGGAATTTTCAAAATGTTTCAGAATTTAAGACAAAATAGGAATTCTATATAAAAAAATATAAAAATACCAAAACAAACAAAATAACATATTTTGTTACAAAATTATGTTGCCAGGGTCTTTGGACGGGAGAACTTATGACCTCTTAATTCCTCAATTTTTGAAGAAAACAAACCAAAAACCATAACAAATGAAGTTGTATCATAATTTTGTCATAAATACGTGACGTCATTTTTTGTAAAATTGTACCTTCTCACCCTATGGAGGACTTCGTGTGCAAATGCATGTTATTAAAGGATAAAATAGAAAAAAGTGACATTATTCATGAGTATGAGGAAAAATAACACATTCATGAATAATTATTATCAACCTTATGAATTACAAACGTGTTTAAGTCATTCATCATATTTATGCAACTTACTTATATTTTGCACTTTGTATGTATGCATTAATCATTTGTTTGCAATGGGTGGGAGAGAACTAAGCCATTGGACATGGAATTTCAAAAAAAAAAAAAAAGGAAGAAAAAAAGAAGGAAACATATCCGGATACTATACTCATTCCCATAAATTTCCACATAATTTCTTAGGTACCTCAGTTTTCAACTTTGAAAATTCATGGAATTTTTCAGCCCTAATAATGTGATAATAAATCCCCTTGTGCTATCCATATTTTCCTTATTTCTTAAGACATGTATGACGAAAAGATGAATATTGACATATAATGTATAGCATATAATATATGTACAAAAATAAAGAAAAGAAATCAATTCGTCTAATACAACAGTCCCGAAAAAAAAACTCAAACTCAATAATACTTGTAATCAAATACATACCCAATCTAGCCATCAAATACACTTTGATTATTATTTATTCATGCATTCCGTAGTGGCTTTATATATTAAGTGAATGGTACTTATGATAAATAAAATATAAGACGAACATCAATAGACAAAAATACTATTATCTATCGCATTAGCGACAGATATATATATATATAGGTATAGCCATTTCTTTCTGTGTAGGACGTGTTCTTGCAAGACATGAAAGTGCACCGCTCTCAACCAAATAACATGCTTATGTATATGAACATTTATTTATTTATATATAACATATACGTATTGTATGTGGATACACAACCATACACACATATATTTAAATGCGTATATTTGAACCATAAATATATTTATATATAAATATATATGCACATATAATACGTACATAAACATATCATGGCTACATTACATAATATCCTTGTAGGAGAAGTGCTTATATAAGTACAGTTGATACATTTTAAGGAAATCTTATTAGTATAAATTGTGCATGTATGTACATATTTAACAGATTATATGAGACACAGTTCTTTGAATGTATATTGTAAATATATGATGCCGTGTACAAGTTGTAACTTGTACATATGACAAACTCTGTTTACTCATTTATTTTTACTTTAAAATGGTCCCCTGTTTGTTCCGTTATCAACATATAAATGTGTTTGATGTCTCATGAATAAATTTTTGAAAGCACTTTACTTTTTTATCTACATAATTTTTTTTTTTTGTTGGTATTCATCTATTATGTAAATGAAGTTAGAAGAAGCTTTCCCTGCAAGCTAAATATTAGGAGTACTCATTCCAACTCTATGTGTATAATAATATGTACGAAATAAGGAGAGAAAAAATCAGAGCAAACTTGATTTTCATTTGTTTTATTAGATTTTTGAAGGAGCTGACAGATATTTGTCTATGCTTACTAATAACAACAGAGACTATCAACAACAATTGCAATTTCATTTAAATTAAAGAGTAAATTAAACAACATACCTACTACATACATACATACATACATACATAGTTTCCATGGAAAACACAACAATACTTTGCATACTCTTATAAAATAAAAAGTACTCATTATAAGGATTATTATTAAACTTACTATAACTGCATTCAAGTTAAAATGTAGTGATTAAGCAAATGAAGAGTACTAATTAACTTTCTTTTCCTGAAACTATGCATAAAAGTTGATATTATTCATTGATTATAAATAGGCACTTGATGTGAAATTATAATTATGAAAAAAAAAAAAAAATGTGAGGGCTTGCTTCATTTGACATTGTGGAATAAATGACATAGACAGACATAAAAATATAATACATACTACTCCAGTTTTTTTTCTTCCTCAATCAATTTATATACATTTTCTTAATTATCATAAAATATGTAGTAGATAGATAACTTATTGTTTATAGCATAGTCAGCATCTGGTTCAATTGAGATAAACCCATAGTAAGATGTCTAATTTCATTCATCATGGATGGACATTCATTCATGAATCATGGCTAGGGATACGACTTGTGAGGAGAAAAATTATATTTTTATGATTAAAAGAGCTAGGATTAATTTGCAATTTGCAACTTTCTGCCAAAATCTCAACAATTTCCCTTTTTTTCTTCACCAAAATGGCAACTTTTGTCTTTTTAAGCATCAAAATTGCAACATTCAGTATAACGCACGGAATATTTTAAAGTAAATTTACTAAGGTCTCAGGACAATAAATAAAAATGAATTATTGCTTTGTGGAAGTTACTAAGTACGATCTTAGACATAATACATAATTCCCTTTGTTTTTTACTTAGAGAACAATGAAAAAGATATTTCAGTCTCCAGTGTGAGAGGCCATATAATTTAATATTGAATATACTATTTTTGTTCTAAAAATGACATTGGCCTAAGTAAAATTATGTTTACACAGATTGTGAATTTTTTCAAAACTGGAGGCGCCTCCCTTGAGGGAGAGGTCCTGAGAGTTCTTCTTTGGGGCACCGAACCAGAAAAAATAATTGTTACTAAAAAAACTGTTAACTAAAGAAAGAGGAAGACAATAATGTAGTGGGGTGCTTTTATTCCTTCATAGTCTGAGGGGGCTAACTCTTTTACATGAATAAAATTGTTAGGGTTTTGTTGTTTTAAAGTTATTGTGTAGCCTTTTCCCTTTTTAATTGGCTATTTGCTGCAACGAAGAAGATTTTTTGTTAAATCTCCCAATAACTAGTAATTATCATGAATGGTACTCTGGCCTGCTTTCCCCATCTGAACCTGTGCAAACACAATAGAAGGCATGGGTCAAAACTGCAATTTATTGCACTTTCAATATTGAAAAAAATAGAGGAATTGGTAAATGAATTGAAAACGAATAATGTAATTTCAATTGAGAATGAATTATCTGCAAGTTTTAGAAGAACCAACTCCTAGTAGCAATTTATCCCTCATAAAAGCAAATAATTTCTTTTTACGAGTAACTATAACAAAACGCGATAAAGAAGGGATGTCAATTTATGAACTTTTACAGAGATAGAGAAACAAACTTGAATGATTCCTTATTAAAAATTTAAGACTGAGTCAGAATCTGTTTTATCAAGAAATCTGAAATTTCATTTTTAAAAAGTGCGGCAAATATTCTCAATGATAATAAAGATTAAATATCTTCTTCAAAGTTATTTTTCATGATGAAAATGCTAATCTTAAATTTTCTCCAGCTACACAAGTTGATGTTGAACGGCCCTTCACAATGCTCAAAAAAAAATTATGCAATATGGCCAAAAATAATAAATAAACATTAGAGCAGTATTTTTGTGAGCCGAAATTTACTGGACTTTAGCTGGTCAAATTTGCTGATGTCAGGCATTTCCCGGTTACGTTGCTCGGAGTCAATTTTTTAGTGGAAACCCTGCATTAAAAATAGCAACTTTTGGAATTTCCTTTGCAGTGTTTAAAAAAAATTGAGTTCTCGTTACGATTCTCTTTTAGGGATAAAATCAAGCAAATACAATATATTCTCCCTTCAGCTGTTTTTATCTCCTGACTTCCTTCTTATCCAAAGAAGTTTAAGTCTGCTTATAAATTCAAAAGAACATGAAAACTTCTTTGCTGGCTTAAAGGTACCTCCGTATAGCAAAAATATATATTCATAGCTACCATATGCTTTTGTGAAATTTGTCCTTTTCTTTTTAAAAGTCGAGTTTTCGAAAGATAAAAAGCTTGTCACCCGTGGTGGAAGCATCTCTTTATAAAAAAAAATAATATGTATAGACTTTATGAAATAGTTCGATGAAGTGTATCAATCACTTTTATTTTTAGTATTCAAATCTTGAATTATATTCTTAATATATCTAGACAGTCTTTTTCTCAAGAGCAGAAATCTTTTTCTTCTTACAAAATCCTAAAAAAAGAAACATAATTAAATAAAAGGCCTTTATAAGTTAGAAATGTGAAAGTGTAAATTCGTGAAGATTGCACAGTTAGTTATAAAATAATTAACAGAATTAGCACCCCCTAACAGTCAATAAAATAACCACATAGCCAAGTAAATTTGGTCAAATTGAGATACTTTATGATAAATTTACAGTCACTGGGATTCTAGAAATTTTCAAATCTCTAACCATAAGTCTATGTCCCACCTTATCCTCAGGTTCTACAAAAAGTTATGTCCCAATTCAAGGCTCATCACAGTTCGATCTTATTGAACTATCACCCAATTAATAACTAAATGTATTTTCCCTTGTTATATCAATACATAAGGTTTTGACAATATACCTCCATTGAAATTGATTGTTAAAATATCATATTATAATTAATAGCGCAAAAAAATAACCCCTTAAATAACTGAAAATCAAGGATAGTGTCAATAAGACATATGTAGGCTTGGAATATAACTGATTTACATATGTAATACCATGTTGTAATCTTTTATGTGAGTAGAGTGATGCATTTATTAATTCAATCTTTGTTCCAAATTTGTTATCCAACATGATAAGCATAAAATAAGACCTACCCTTTTTATTTCTAAAAGGCTAAATTCCGTATGATCTTGATCATGAAGTCATGCGTTTCCTTTGTATGCTATGTATATACATATATATACTTAAACTAATTCATTTTGACGTGGAGTTAGTCTCATTATTTCATGTTTTTGCTTACTGCCATATACACATTCACTCATTTGCTGTACATGTACTTATATCTATTGATTAAATATATATTTTAAATCAATCTAAAATGATGTTATGATTTTACTAAAAACAAACAAAGAAAAGTTAATTAATTTGTTACAACTTACTTTACACCTCCAACAATGCATAATAAAGCTTTTTTTAATAGTCAAGTATCCAATTTCAAGGGCTTACCTTTAATAATTTTGAAATAATAGAGTAAAAAGTAACAACTGCTAGTAGTAATGTGATTCTTGAGATCATTCTTGGCCTCGAGAGCAATTTTTGAAGGTCTTGTCTCAGTTTCAAACCCTCAAAGTCTTGGTCCTATCTTGGTCTCAACCCCATTCAAAGTCTTGATGTCGGTGTCGAACCCAAGAACAAAGCAACTAGTTTTAAAAATTTCCTTTTTTCTTTTTTTTTTTTAAAAAAAAGAACTCTTGGTCCTGTCTTGATCTCAGATGTCATGTTACAAAATAAATAAGAGCTTCTGTAAACAAGATATGTGATTGATGAGTTACAACCATTACTTGAGTTGACCTGGAATGATCCATTTGTGCTTTGAAAAAACAACAACTATGCAATACTCATATTCATTTAATTGCCCTCGATTTTTTTAATCTAAAATATTTTTTCTCATTTGCTGCTTATTACTATAGCATGTCCCTTAAATGATTTTATAAGCTTTTATTATAATATCTACATGGTAGACCCCTTTTTCCCTACATTTTATTCTTTCACTTTCTTTTTTTTTTTTGCATTAATCAGTCTTGTGGAAGAAAATTCTAGTCAGAGGCTTGAATACTTTTATCCACTTTCCTTGATATCAACTTGATGAATGAGCTTTTACTCATTTTCTTTTTTGAATTTTCAAGGGTTTCTTGTTCGCGAAGGCATTCAGATATTAAACGAAAGGTAAAAGTATTTTTCATCTCCTTCCTCACTATTAATGTATTATATTATATTATCTCATGGATAATCCAAAAAAAAGGCGAAAAAATCATCGTAAGAAAGTTGTTGTTGACATTTTATCTCTGATGGCTCATCATTCATAGAGATGGTATTTAATGTGAAAGAAGATCTGAAATGTAGGAACATGTTTGTACGCATTACATGAAAAGATAAAATCAGATTCTAATTCACCTTGACATATTTTCTGATTATTTCTTTATTTCTTGATTCATGAATAAATTTTATACTTGTATAATTTTGATAGAATCGAATTAATAATAATATAAATAATAATTTTCAAATTATTTGATAAAGTTGAAGGCATGAAATTAAATAAAAAAATCAAAAATTGGCTTTAAAATAATGAAAAAATAATCAAATTAATTTCTATGATTGTCAAATCAAATCACAAATAATAATTGTGCCTCTATTTTTTTTATTATCTTTTTTCTCTTCAAATTACTTTTATCTTACTAACTTTAATGAAAAAAAATTCATTTTCCGCCTTTAAACATAATTTGGTTTTCAAATAAAATTATTTATTACAATTTTGTTCTTTTTTTGTATTTGTGTTTTTTAAACATTGAATTGTAAATATGCAAAGTTTTCATTCAATAAATTTGAAAGACAATAACAATTTATTTTGCTCAAAAAAAAAACAGCTAAATTTGAATTGGGTACACAGATAATAAATAATAAATAATATTTAGAGTTTTATTCATACGTTTTGAAGGTTTTTATAATTGGCGCTCAGTTTTTTGCACTTAATCAATCGATCTGGAATCTGATTTGCTTAAGCTCAGACCAAATGATATTAGTAGTGATGAAAAAAAAAAATGCTCTCAGCAAGATGGATCTCTAATTCATACAGATCGAAAATCTTAGGAATGGTTGAAAGAAATATTTCCAATTTTGAACAAATCGTTATGGCCTCATTCAAGTCCAGATCTGAACCCCCCCTCTCCTATATTATTTGTTGTGTGGTTATATCGTGTCGAAGGATGAGGTTAATTTCTACCAGAATATAGAATTTATGAACACATCCATACAGCAAGCAGCTCATTCTAAATTAGTTTATCGAACGTAGTGGCTAACGACAGCGGATATATTGAATGAGTTATCTATAAAAAATAAACATATAAATATATGTAAATAAGTTTAATTTTGTATTATTAACTATCGTGTAAATTAATACCTTTAAAACTTATAACTCTGTATACATATATTTTATAAATTAAGTGAAGAATAAACAATCAATTTGACGTCGTAAGTCTTTCTACAAGATATTTATAGATGTGAAAAGGGTGAAATCTCAGTGAGCACAAATAACATGCCTTTGATCACTGTAAAGTGAACTTGATAAAGTAGCATGACTAGGGTTGTAAATAATATACACTTCTTCGCGTGCGTCAATATTTTGAGTTTTCCAAAGCTGTTATCATTTTCCTTTATTCCTGAGAGGAGAACATCTACCTGATAATAAGTATCTCACATGATCTGTGTAATACTCCGCTTAGAAAAATAATTAACTTTTTCAATAAAATGTCTGTTGGAGTGAATCGTTGAAAATGAATGTGAAAATGTTTGGAGTTACGAAGGGGATTTCAATTCTCCGTTCATCAAAGAGTTCTATAATAAGTATCATATGTTAGAAATTAAAGTGATAATTTCAAAATAAGTAATAATTATATTAACTCTAGGTTTCAGATTTTTGGAATATTTCCCTGGATTCCTCCAATACTGAAATCATTTCATTATGGTCATTGTATAACTCCAATTTTGTTCGCAGAAATGGGGGGCTCAAGCAGTTATTTGAATTGCACTTCTTGCATATGTTACCCATTCTTAAGGCTTGCACTCGAACAGAATACAAGCTTTAAGGTTAATTAAGACAGTGCAATGTTAACAAAAAGGGCTCAAGTCCAATTCCCTGTAATAATTATCAGCTTTAAGACTTATTAGCTAAAAATATATAGTTTTCGGGCATATTAATTTGAGTTTATTTTCTGCCTCTCTCATCTATGGTATATAACATAATATTCTGATCTATTATAAATATATTATGTCTTAATTTGTAAATATAAAGGAGAACAGCAGCGTATAGCTTAGTAACAGCGGAAGCTACTTCCCTCTCAAACATTCATCAAATTGTCAAGGTTACCATAAGATTTGTTCTTTCTTTTTTTATATACATAGAGTGAATATTTTTTACAATCCTAAAATTTTGAATTTCGTCAAGATAGCGGAGAATAATATTTGATCATGGAAAACAGATTCATAATATATATATATTTATATATGCATACATATGCAGATTTTTAAACAAAAGTAGTACAGATTGCCAAACGACGAGTTTTAAAAAAATTAAGAAGTATCCATTTCAATCTTTTTCATATCTCTGAACCTATTCAATGCCTTATGTTAACAAAAATATGGGTTAAATATATAAACAAAGTTGGCAATCTAAATAATAATTGTAAATAATGCTTTTTTGGGATCAGATTATGCTACCATTGTCTTTCAGTGATAAAAATAATAATAATTGTGAACATTCGAGGCAAGATAAAACCAAAAAATTACTTATATCCAAAATAAGAAACAAAAAGATTAAAAAACTTTGCTTTTTATGTTTTTGAAACTATACATGAAAATCACAATTAAATGAAATGACTTTAAATACATTTATTTGTATGTAAATAAAATACTTTAATATCTTTTTTTTTAAAATACACAAGTATATATATATATATATATGAAACTTATATAAGAACTTACAATAAAACATCAGAAGATCAAAGAGTTAAAACCTTGTTTTTTTTTTTACTTTCTTTCTTAAACTCTTTAACGTTATAAGTTATTATTATTTTTATCATAATAGTTACTTTAAAAACATTGCATTTAGTTTTGATTGTAATGATTAAATTTATCTTTTATAATATAAATATAAGGTATAAAATATTTGTATTTTATATTATCACTTAAGAAAACCCACAATACATTACATAAAAGTTGTCTAATATGTGTATGATTAGAATAATCATTATTTTCAATATATGTATTAAATAGATAAATATTTACAAATATTCATTTGAGTATGAGTTTTTGTAATTACATACAAATGTATATATAGTTATTTTAAACTTTTTTTATAATGTGGTAGATCCCATAATGTCTTTTATGTATGTTAAAAACAGACATTCTTCATTCACAAGCTATTATTTATAAATCGTGTACAGATTTTTGTTGCATCTAAAAGTACATCTGTAAATCATACATATTCAATATTTGATCAATATTCCCTAATTTTGACATAAAAAATATAGATTAAAATTATATGCTTATTGTAAAATAGGCTTAGTTGTTAAAATTAATTCTTATTTTAATAGCATGACTGATGAGTAGGTTTTAAGTAACATCCACAGAGAAATCATACCAGAATATTAATAACACACAAATACAGTGTACATACAAAATATATTCTGTATTGTGTTATCACCTGTCGATTTGTCTACCTTTATTGTCCCTGTATTGGTAGTGCTCTGAGCGTTGATTGATTGTATACGAATTAGATCTTGTTGTCGAGTTGCATAGAACATTACTTACAAATAAACAGAGAATAACTCTACAGTTGAAAACAATAACTGGCTTACTCCTCCTACCCACTGATTTTTGGCCTTCAGTTTTTTGGGGTAAAGGTTGCGAAATACAATAAAAATAACGATTTCTTATACGAGTGTATTTTCTCACAAATTATGAGGCAAACTACTCATAGGTTGCATTATATCTACCTATAAATAAAATAGATTTTAACTTTGAAAATGTACATGGAGAAATATTTCTTTCTAAAAAAAATTAATCCTTTAAGACAACAAACAGATTTAAGTAAAAAAATAAAATAATAACAATAAAAGTTAAGTTTTCATCATCGACGTTTATAATATCTACTTCAGACTAATTCAATTAGTTCAAGATGCTTCTTCTCATTCTGTTCCTTTTTTTCCCAACATATCTTTTGAACAAGAATAAAAAAAATCTCTTTAGATTAACTTAGTTTTACTTTCTAATTTTCTATTTCTTCTTTTACTTCTTCTAAGTCGTTTTTTTATTCTCTATATACATACATACACATACAAGGTAGGAAGGATGATGGAGTGGTAACATGCTTTCTTTATAGACTGCCTTTTTCTTACAAAGGTATATACATATGTATGTATATATTCGAAGCATTTGCAATTGATAAGTTATATACACATAAAAGGAACATGGATAAAATTTATGTCTTAAAATGAAAGAAAGTAAAAGATATCAAAGCTAGCAATTTATTATTATTTTCATCTTTTCTAAAAGTTTATTTTTTTTGTTCCTTTTATATATTTATGTTGTATGTAGCTAAGTATGAGTCGATTGTATTTACATCTTCATATCATAAATCATAATCGATCTTTCATTCAAAATAATGCAACACCCTAAAAAAAAATAGGAGTAACTATTTATCAATAACACCAAAATTGAATCCATCAACTTCAATTTTATTACGTGTCTACAAAAGGTATCTTTCTATATAAATAAAGGATTCTGCTACTCAAATTGGGTGGTTATATTAGGAAAAACTTAGACACACAACCGACATTACTCTTCATTTTACATTTAAATTATGTGCCAAAAAATAGGAGCCAATTAATATTTAAACCATTTCGATCAATGATTTGGGACTATTCCCATATTATTACTTACTGAACCTCCCCCCATCAATCGTCTAAGGCTAGTTGATAAATCAATTAAATGTAAGGTATATTTTTCCAATCCAAGCGCTAAGGACGTCTGTCAATTCAGTTTTTGTACAACTTTTCATACGTTATAACCTTGGGGTTTCTTTAAAAATGTGTTTTGAAGAAAATATTGGCTCTATAGATACCCTGGCACTTGGAACAAAAAAAATTAGTTAGTGTTCATTGCATTGCTACAAGGAGACCTCATGTCAAAAATCAGCTCAATCTATTTAACCGTTTAATCAGACAGACAGAACTCTGTAAATACATATATATATAGTAGACATAATGAAATAAAATATCAAGATAATTTATCTGTACTTTCTTTTTTGAATTCTTCATAAAGCTTTGTGATACAGAGCATGGCGGATCGATTAACTATTATTGCTTGAATTTTGTAATGAATGTTGTATTATCTATGGGAAAAGTTTTCTACTTTGAAGTTATAATTAGTTTGGCAGATACTCACAAAGTTATCATGTAATTAGGAGACACACTCATTAAGAAAAATGAAGATGAAGAGAAAGAGGATGATATTTTTGTCTTTATATGATTATACTTGTATAGAAATTATTGATATTGATCAATTTTGTGATATAAAGATAACAATTGACCATTGAATAAATAATTACGATTTAGAATATACATATAGGGTATTCTTGGGCAAAATACAAATATATTCATATTTCCTTTATTTGTTATCCAATTAATTAAGTATTATTAAGATTGAAAATCCAATAATTGTTATTTTTTTTAGAAAAAATTGGTCAGACAAGTATTTCATCATTAAAATGTGCATTAAAACCAGTTGTCAGTATACTCTCTACTTTCCTTTAATTTAAAGTTAACGATTTCGTTCTCAATAATAATTGTCTTAACCCTAAATCAAAGTGTGATGTCGGAATATATTGTGTTTTTAGGCTAGAAGAGATCCAAAATACTGTCATTATGGAGTTCAAGCAAATAAAATAACTCTGGAGGTTATTGAGGCCATCCAATCCAAATGAAAGATTAACCATGGCATAACTAACATAGAAATATTCTTGGTTATTTTAACTACCTATACAAATGAAAGGGTTCTAAGTAGGATGAGGTGTTAAAATCAAATTCAACTTTAGCCCAAAACACATAATACAAGAACATGTTCTAAGCACTCAAGAAAAAAGAAAAAAGAATTTCCGGCCAAAAAACCTTCCCCAAAAATTATTTTTTTTTATAAATGCTCCTTTAATCAAATTTAACTGTTATTTTATTTTTTGGACATAAACCAATATAGTTATTCTGTAGATTATTAAATTTCATATACTCTATAAACCAAAAAGTCATTTTTACTAAACGGTCCACGGCAACAGTGGGATTAGAGAGTCATAGACTTTCACTTTTTTGCGACTAATGTAGTAGGAAGAATTTAGCTTCAGAATTTTGAAAAGAATTGTTTCATCGTTTTGTTTACGTTTGTGCTGTGATTCTTTATCATGGTCCGTATAGTTGATCCTTTCTTTCAAAATATGAACATGTCACTAACAGTCTGACTTGTAACGTGAGATCATTTGAGAAAGTCAAATTCTTAAAATTCATTTGGTAGTGGGTGCATTGATGGCTTTTCATCTAATTAATCCTTTTCTATCATTGACGACATCCACAAATATGGGGTACAATAAACTGATCATTAGAATGAAGGTACTCTATTATAATTTGAAGACAACCAATACTAAAGATCTTCTAAATATTTGAAGACCAGTCTTTAAATTTACAACTATGGAGTCATTTCAGTTTTGTAAATATCGGGACCGATTTGCAAAGTTTTTTCACCAAAATACTGATAAGACATAAAATCATAAGAAAAGTTGGGCTGAAAGTGAATATCATAACTTTACTAATATAATTATAAGCGTAATTATACATGTTAAATCCTTGAAAGGTCCTCCCTTCCCCCTATACTAGAGTGGAAACGAAATCTTAAACTTTTTTCATATTAATAATAACGGCTACTGACAACTAGTTGTAGAATTATGTGTCTGATTAAAATTTTATATCAAATAACAATTATTCAGTTTGAATTACAGTTTTTACTCAAATTTGAACTTTAATAATTAAAATATAAATGCATTTCAATTTTGTACATGTATATGTTCATTGTTTTCTCATTTAAATAATCTGTACCCTTTAATTTAGTAGTAATAAAATTTATTTGGATCTAAAATACATTCATTGTCTTTGAAAAAAAAATGATATCATAACTAAGTAATGTACATTCATATATCTTTAGTTACTATAAGTACCAATAAAATACATATTTCAAAGACTATAAGTCCATTGTATATAAGTATGCATCAATGCTGAGTTAGAACTATTTCCAAGTGGTAATAATACACTAATATCAAAATAAAAATAATAATTTTTTTCCAACAAAATAAATAAAAATAATAATACTTAAATACAATATCCTATCAAATTGTGGTAATAAAATGAAAGACCATTAAGAGCAGAAGTTGTTCATACCTACATTGTACAAGCGTTATCAGCTATTTGTAAAGGTTTTTTTTCATCTCGGTAGTTTTATTGTTGTTACCCGTACTATGTAATAAAGTTCATTTATACAGACTCTATAAATGCATACATAAGTATGTATAATTTATTGAAAATGCCCCATAGTTTCATTTCATTAGTCCTTAAAATACAATGTTTCCTAGGTGGTCGAATAAATTAACCGATATACATATATGATAATATCAAAATTTATCACTTGCTATTCTCCTATGCAAAGCAGGAGGGAAGTATATTTTAGGATGCAGCAAGTTTTGTTTTACTAAAAAAAAGACTAAAGTTCAGCTCTTATAAAAAAAAGGGGGGGTGCACATGTTGTAAACCGACTGTCAAGGGAAATTGATAAGAACGCATCCCTTGAAAGTTGAGCAAAGGCGCCAGCCACTGCTCCTTGTTGTAATACTAGGGGCAAAAAATACCGTAAAATTTGAATTTATTGTGGATTCCGATAGGGATAAATGTTTTTGTTTTTAAGTTGGCACGTCTGTAATTGACATTTGTGCCAAATTACATGTCAAAATATTTATTTATGTTTGAGATATGCGTCCTTTTGTGAACAGCTATAATCGAATTTTTCGTTTTTTAAAAAGTCAGAAAGATTACAATACAATTTAGAGAAATGTTGTTCAAACCAAAAAAAGTTTAAATGAATATTCCAAACATTATTCTTTTGAAATTTTGAGAATCGCTATTTCTCGTTATATATTACCTATTATTCAAGCAACCAACCACTTAATTTTTGAATATAATAGCATATCTAAACTCAGCAGTTGTTGTTGTGTAATTATTGACTTAATAAAATTTTGTCACTGTTTACAAAATTAGAAAAAATATTGGCCTATTTGCATTGCATCGAGGGGTAAGCAACTACCTTTAAGGGAGGTAAAGTGAATTTTGATGATTCAATAAAGATTTTTTGATTCTCGATATTTTTTCCCCATAGTAGTACATATTCTAAAATTATAATATTAAAAATATGTTTCAAATTTTTTTTTAAACATCAAAGTATATTTTTGATATAATTCATTCGAAAAGTGTTGTTTCACAAAATAATAATTTTTTTTGTCGCAACATGGCGTATATGATAATTATATTAACCCTTCATTAGTGAAATGGAACTATCAATACCCAAAATTGTATAAAACTGCTTTTAATTTGATTTAAGCCACATTTATTTGTCAGAATGAAATCAATTTTTGTGGTTGTCCTGATTATACACTTTCAAAGAATTATTCGTTTATTTTGCAACTTTATAATAAGGTTTGGTAAATGTAATTTATTCGTTCGCTTATAGGTAATTCATTTTTTTGATTAAACTAAAATTCGTTTAAAGTGATGAATATGTCATAAAATTGTTTATCAACAATTCCAATAATTTATTTATAATAATGACAGATTATATCTTGTTTCGACCAACTAAAGGTATGTTTTTAATATTAATTTTAAAAAGAATGGATTTCCTCCCTTTATTTTGTACTTTTACTAGTATTTTTAGCATTTTAATTGATATTTAGGATAGCTGAATAAATGAACTATCCAAAAAAATGTAAAAAATTTAAATTGTATAATTATCAGTCTATTACATTATGACTTAGTCAAAGACCCTTACATTTGTATGCATATTTACATCATATGTACAATCCAACTCCAAGAGTGCAAAAAAAAGAGAAGAAAAACAAGAAGAAATGCTTGTAATTCTGCATGTATATTATATATGTACACATATATAATATAATAATATATAAGAGAAAATGCAATTTAATTAAATAATTTATCAAAATGCTCGTCATGGTTCTTCAATAACAACATTATTCATAAGAAGCAAGAATGTTCTTTTTTTTCTAATACATACATATATCCATACATATGTGTATGTCTACTTATGTATAAATAAAACGGTTTCTAGACATATCAGTGAGGCCTTTTAATTAATTACACTCCTTCATAAATCTTGAACGTCCTAAAGATATAAACTTCTTTACTTACATACATAAATAAGTATATAACCAACATAAATACCCTTGTAAATACAACCTCTTCTTCATATTAAAAAAATAATTCAATATCTCAAAGGCAAATCTGCCATTAATTATACGAAAAAAAAGGAAAGAAAATAAACTAAGGACCAACCAACGGATGTTGATTGTCAAGTGAAATGAAAAAGATTTAATGAGTCAAATTTAATTATATTGTGATAAAATGGATATAAATTAATAGTTGAAATTCTATTAGATAGTTGCAAATAGATTAAACATATCTCCTATTCCACGTCATTTACAAAGAGTTTTAAAGTTTATGTGTACATAGAATATTTATGGAATGATTTGTTTGTTTGTCAATACGTTATGTGCTATATAAACTAAGTGTGTTAATATATTCAAATAAGAGTACAAAAGAAGAAAATTATACTATTATAATCAATCGTATTAAATAAATTTGAAATGTACTTACCATTAATTAATTACAGCTTTACATAAATGAGTTACTAAAATTTGTATTGAAATTAAGTTCTTAGCTCAAAAAAATTATAAAAAAAAGACCGAGTTTTAACAAAAACTCTGCATTTTTGTACTGCGTATAACGCATATTTCCTTCATTTTTTTTTCTTGATTTGACTTTTTATGCTGCATGTTTACAGAGTAAAATTATTACAGATATTATTTATACGATTTCAAAATTATAATCTTAACAGACATTATTAAAATATCAATTTACAATTATTTTTATATTAAAACTGCGAAAGAACCTCAAAATAGGCTCTCTTTTTTTTAATCTTTAAGGTCCATGAAACAAGGTATTCGAACATTTTAAACTTAAAAAAGTTAAATCATACGCTATATAGAAAAAATGACAAAACTTTAAAACAACTAAATTTAGACTATTTTTAATGCCACTATTATAAAGACACATGAATAGGGATGTGACTTCTTTTAGAGGCGATGATAAGGCCGAAAATAGGCATAGGGTACTATTTAATAAGAAACTTTTGTTAAAATATATTTTAATTTCAATAAGGTTTTTTTTAATGAATAACAATGTGTGACCATGCTACTTTTGTTGAGAAAAATTACAGTTTTAGGATTTAAAAAAAAAAAACGGCTGGTCTAATTTTTTACTAGATCTTTGTGGTGAAAGCTTTTTTCTTTGAAAGACTAATTAAAAAATGAGGCTTAAAGATAAAGTATATAAAGTGTTTTTAGCATAAAACTCTTAAATTATATTATCCTTGCACTAATGCTATTTTAAATGTAAAAGTTTCTCCTCCCATGAGCAGTTATAAATTTTTATCCTACCAAAATTATAAAATATATTTTAACAAAAGTTTCTTATTAAATAGTACCCTATGCCTATTTAATAAGTCTTTTCATCGCCTCTAAAAAAAGTCACATCCCTATTCATGTGTCTTTATAATAGTGGCATTAAAAATAGTCTAAATTTAGTTGTTCAATATGTTCAAACAAATATAAGAAATATCAAAAGTACTAATGTCTCTCAGATTTGATAATAATTAAAGAATACATTTCATGAAAAAAATGCTTTCTAACCTTGTTGATGTACCCCTCATTTCTTAATATCGTTTCTTTTTTATCCATATAAAAAAAATATTTATACACATATAAAAACCACTACGAAACTATAAAATACGTTTGTAATACAACAGTTTTAATGCAGTAAAAAAACACTAGACAACTACCATTCTTATAAATAAAAATGTTCTACTTTTACTCTCTTGTTGCTGCATTGTCTATTAACTTACAAGCATATTTAGGTCAATCATAGGTTGTGTATTTTGTTATATATAATAATTGACATATAGGGTAAATACTTGGATTCCGAACATTTCGATTTAATTTCCCAAAACTTTAATTCAAAATTGATAAACAGCAAAATATTAGACCCAGTTAGATTGTACTCAAGCAAACTGAATTCTTCTTGGATATTTCAGTTGCTTTTGTATTAAAACGGGACTTCACCTTTGAACGGTCAATACCAAGGCTTTTTAAACTACATTACTTGCTATCACTGACACAAAAACACTTTTTTCAATAAATTTTATAACTAAAATACCCTAGCAAAAGAACTGCATGACATATCATACTGGACATGTAGCAGACTGCTTAAGAAAGATAAAACCAGCAGGGGTAAAAATATAAAATATAAAGTACTCAATGACGTACATACATATAGCTGTTTCTCAGTCCAAAATACTAAATTATTCAATAAATCCATAAATAGCTAAATTGATCTAAATATATGTATATGTAGAATCTTTGAACGGTCTACCAACTTTTTAAAAAAGTGATATTACTTAAAGAATACTTTTTTCCTCTGTGCTAACAGGGTTTAAAACAAGGATACTGCATGTCTGATAGGGTATACAAACAACAACTCTGTATGAATGAGGAATAAAAAGAGAGAAACATATTTGTGTCCACACATAACAAAAAAATATAAAGTTGATTTTGTTAAAGCTAAAGAAAACTTTTCTAAGATATTTTAACTTCAACTTCAGATCCAAATCTTTTTATACATGTATACCTATACGATTTGATCAAGGTACAAATGTATTCATAAAAGAAGAAGAATATATAAATACAAAGATGGGAGTGAAGATACCAAACATCAAAATCAGACACTAAATCATAACCTGTGTTTGATAGCCTATTTTAACAAACAATACAGTGACATTTACATATAGATGTATATATATATATGTTTCTATGAATGACTACATTCCCTATCGGCTTTCTTTTTAACTTTCTTTCTTCTGTCGTCTTCTTTTCCTGAAAGCGTGTATTTAATATTTATATGTCTTCTTTTTTTGTTTTTCCATTATTTTTTTCTACATTTACAATGCTGAAAAGACACTGTTTAAAGACAGTTAGACTTTTATTCACAAATAAACATTCATTCTCAAACTTTAACAAAAAAAAATTATTTCTTTTTCTATAAAAAATTAAATGAATAAGAATAATAATAGTGAGCGGTTGTTAAAATTATAGTATTAAATGCAAAAAATGTTAACATTTTATTTTAAAAGTCCAGTTAAAGTATACTTAAATAAAAATGAATAAAAATTAAGCCTATAAATTAAAGGATAAAATTTAAAAAGTCAGATTTCTACTAATTTAATAGAAATTAATATGATATATCGAACAATATATAATAAAATTTGTAAAATATTGTTAAAAGATCTACATTTAATCTATAATATTTAGTTTTTTAAGAAATCTGTATTTAACTACATAATTTTAAGGGAACAAAATAAAAACAAAATAATATACTTTAATTACTTTTTGTTAGATTTATTTATTTTCATGTTGAGATGACTAAAATGCAAAATATTTCTTCATACCAAATTCCAAACTTTTGTCACTTCATTACATCCGAATGTAAATATGGTCACATATCCTTGTATCCAATGTGTTTTCCCCTTTTCTCCATATATATGTATGTATATAATTCCTACCTTCTATATTCTTATTTATATAATATTAGAACTCAAACTTCAGCAATTTATTGTGAAAGTAAAACAAACAAGAAATGCTTATCCAGGAGAGTCTCTAATCCAATTTAACCTACATATATTAGCTTTATTACAAATATTATATAGGTACATACACACCTACATGTCCTTTCTTTTTCTTTTCCATGTTCATATTCATTCTTTTTGACATCGAGAAGAGGGTGGTGAGTGAACCATCAATTACTAAATATCAAATGTTTTCTTCTTCAATCAAGAGCTATTTTTTAGACTCTTTTATGTATATATGTATATCTAGAGTAACATACCATTCAATCTATATAATTGAGTCTGAGGGATGGACTTTAGATAACCCACAATTAAGTTAAATCACGACCTTTTTTTTATGTCATTTCATTCAAATTGTTTAATGAAGCGGATAATAAATGAAACTAGGAGTTGGTTAATCGTACAAATGTCTAGTAGTAGTAATAGAACTTAAAATCAGTCTGACTCCTAGTACATACTAATATCAAAAGTTTAAAAAAAATTATTTTTTATTATCATATTTCTTTCAAAAAATCCGTGATTGCTTGAAGATGAATGTAATATTTTTTTTTTCATCGAATAAATAATTTATCAGTGGTTGTTTCATCAAGCATTCACTACTTCACTATATATTCATGTATAATTTGTTAAGTCGTTCAATTGTTTTAAAGTGTTGTGGCATATTAAAAATTGTTGTTAAAAGGTATAAAAACAATCTTTGCAAAGTTCCAGACCCATAAAAAAAAGCTTTAGAGGCTCCACATACAATAAGGAGCTGTTTACATATTTGTTTATTTAATATAGTCTATAACATTTTGCAATTATGTTTTCTTAGTTTTATGTTGCTTTATTGAAAGTTCTTAAATAATATAATTTTTAATCGTTAAAATTCAATGTCTAACACATGATTTTGGTGGGCAAAATATTATTATGAATGAACTGAAAATTACCCTTATTTAGTGAAATCTCTTAGTATTTCTTAATTTAGTTGGTATTTTTATTTTGGCTAAATAATATTATATATTGAACACATGAATGAAGTACACATTTATATGTAGGTAAACAAATTTGTACAAGAAATTATTCAAAAAAATAATAGTCAAAATAACAGTTTTACAAATCAATTCAATTATGAAACCTCAAAATTTTGCTTCACTCATCTGAAAGTTAATCTTCACTTGCGAATATTCAATATCAATTTATTTTTTAGGGAAATCCTCCCTCAAACAAGCCACTCTATATGTTCCTATAGAAGCAGTTATAGATTTTCATTATTAATTCAAATAGTTCTATTATGAAGGTATTTATCTGATATTGAAGAATAATTACTGGATAACAACATTAATGATTACAGTATTTATGTACCTTAAAGTGTATATACCTTCATACTCTTCATTGATTGTACATACTTTAGAGTATTGTTAATTATATTTATTATGTAAAAACAAATGGTTTATTTGATCAAAACATTAACTATAATTTATTTTAAAATATGAGGTCCTTTAATCTACATAATACATTGTTACATAGATTTTTATTTAACACAGAATAAATTATTAATTAATTTAGTATCAAAAAATCTTAGGACTTTAGTTGAGGATATAATACCTATATTTATCATTTTGTAATACAAGTAAATGTCGACATAAATTAGGCTCTAATTAAATTTTGTTCGTCCTAAAAGTAAATAAATAAGAAATGTTGTTTCTAACATATACATTTGTATTCTTTCTAAATTTTAAACTAACGTTTAACGATTAAACTAATCATGACGTTTAAAATTTAATATTATTTCTTTGACTTGAAAAGTGTTATGACGCCGATGTTGCTAGAAGGCTCTTGGTTATAAATAGCTACAAAATTGGCATATATTTACATTAAATGGCTAAAAAACAGCTACATTTGTTTTCATATATTTATTTACATCCATACAATGTAAACATATAATAAATACTAACTGAATCCAACGACATTTATTATGAGCCCCTATATCTTACTGAGTGCGTGAATCACTGTTCAAAAAAGTATTATGGATACACAAATGATTTATTTACTATGCATATTACTTATTAAGACCTAATGATGCCATATTTCAAGCTTAAAATGAATTTGAACCCCGAAATAAAGACAAATACTCTATTCTAAAATGGTCATCAATCATAGTGTTTTAAGACACTAATTCTTATTGAATTATCAAAAGTCAAAGTTTAACCTACAAAAGCTGTAGTAATAAGGTAATACTAAAAAAAAATTATGATTGATAGTGATCAAAGATCAATTTATCATCAGGTAGATGATAAATTATTCTAGCTGAAAATCAGTTGAGCTAGTAAGACTGCATGATAAATCTCTTATTATATATTTGAAAACTGTATGCTTTTCCATATCTATAAAAAACCAAATTCAGGAATAAATAACATTTTGATGACTTTATATCATAACTTTAACAAGTATTTATTTAATCAATTGTTTTTAACTGGTCTAAATAATTCGCCATGTATTGATTGCAGTAAAATGATTTAACGAGTAGAATGACCAATAAAAGATTGTTCACCACTGTTGATTAAATTTGATTATCTACCATAATGTCTTTATTTTATATATCAATTCAAAAATATAAACTGATTTCAATATCAAGGCTTTTCTTTATCGCTGATCCAAATTTTTCCACTTGCCTAACGACCTTCTTGACTCGAAATTTTTGGCATCACTCTAAAATCTACATTTCAGTCATTCTATCACAAACTTTTATCATGCAGCTCACTTTCAGTTCCTACAGATATAGAACAAAATATTCTTCCATTTGTATTATTTTCACCAATTTTTGCAACCTTCCTAACACTTGAGGGATACAGAAAACATGAATTTCTTCCCTTCAAGTTACTAGTTTCATTGTAAAAATTAAAACATTCTCTGTTAACTTGTCTAAGATCTCATTTATAAAAAGATTCTTCATAAAAAGGCTATTACGTGTCTTAAATGCTTGAAAATGCTACTGGCAAAAGGTTAATTTTTTAACCATTGAATTTTAAAATCAAATATACATGTGAAAAATGAATAGAAATCGTATAAAATTGATTTGAAGCAACATCAAATATCACAAAAACATATCCAATTGATTTTTATTCATCAAAAGCTAATAATAATTTATCTGAAACTAACATTTTTCCAGAGGTCATATATTTGGAGTTGAAAATATATGCAATCCAATTTTGAAAGTGAAGTACTGTAAGACTCAAACATATAAATTTTTCTTATTTTTTATACTCAATAGTTAGATTATATATATCAACCAACAGATAAACAAGAAATAATAAAACAATTTGATGTACAGAAGGAAAAAATCATACTTATTTAATGAGGCCAGTAAGAAGCTTATATTCAGGATGAAAAAAGTTGTTTATGATTTTCACTTATGCAGATGACCCTTATGAAGTCAAATATTACGGCTCATTTTTAAGTCGTGTTTTATTTTAATAGATTTTTTAAACTCATGAAAATTTGTATTGTAGAAATATTTACATATATGTATAATATGTTATGCACAAGTCGGGATAATTACAACGGCTCAATGTTGAAAAAGTATGGTGGTATACATATAGGTATAAGAGATTGTAATTAGACCTACTGTTTTTCTAATTTGACATATTTGATACATATATGTATGTATATAATAACTAAAGGGTCAAGTTGTCTCTTGTCCTTTTTTTCTTAACTACTTTTTTTATTATATCCAGATGAAGTTTTATAATGAAACGAGAAAGAAGAGCCATTAAAACTCTTGAATGAACAAACTAAAGCTTTTAATGAGCTTAAATAAGTAGATACAACAACATCCTCATCAACTAGGACAACAATATAAAAAGAACATTATCGAATTATATCTTAATCTTTTGTACTCAGTTTTATTACATGTGAAAAAATAAAAATTGCAATGGTATTTTTTGAAAAAAGAAAAAAAAATACATAAAAGTTGAGAGACATGTACATACATACTTGAAGTTACATATATTTACAATATATATACATATGTGCTGAGAGATTGAATGACATCCGTATACTCGCGTACATTGTATAATAAGCAAATTTATATGCTTAAATATAAAATTATATTCAATTTAAAGCAAATATAAATCTGTCAAAAGACTGAAATTATATAGAGAAGAACTTATAAGGGTAATGAAAAATGATTGAATTACTTTAGTAATTACCTTCATAGATAGACAATAGATGCTGAATACATTTGACGACACTTTTTAAAAGAAGTTTTTTATATGATGATGAGTGTTTTTTTTTGTGCGTGTTTTTTAAAAGAGAGAAAAAAAGAAAAAAGCACTGTAAAAAGGCAGGCATATGCATCATATATGTATATACAATATACTTATATCATTGTTTGTGACAGATAAATTTTAAATTTTGCAAGATCATATTGCCAAGGCTACTTATTCTTCATTGAAATGTGAGTCCATGTCCTATGTTATCCAAACTTGCAAATTCCTCTTCTCTCTATGAAACATGTTAAGGTGTAAATAGATGTATTTGCATAGTATGGTCATTATAGCTTGATTTGCAAAGATGTCTCAAAATAATATCCAAGCTACCATCTCTACGTGCCTACATTAAAAAAAAAATCCAAAAAAAAATCCAGAAATAAATAGGACCTATTATTTATATCATAAATCATTTTTTTGTTGTTCTTGAACTACCATTAGTATGTACTATTTATTATATGTAGTTCTGATATACATACAAAATATGCTTATCCCCTCTCGTTTCCCTCTTTACTTAAGGAAGAAAAAGAGGGAAGAAGATGTTCAATATTTCATAACAGTATATGAAAAAAACAGCAATGAGAATGCAAATGAAAGGTCTCTCATAAATTCTTATGGATAAAGAAGGAATGAAAGAACGAATATTTATAGAAGGAAGTGAAAGTATATGCAGTTGATTCCCTTTCCAACGAGAAGGAAAGGAATTCATTCTTTGGAAATAAATTTCCTAATAACCACTTTTGATAGTCCATTGAAATAAAAAAAAAAAAAAAAGAGAAAAGAGAAATAAAAATGCAACTCGAATGAAAATGAAACGAAAAGCATCAATACTTATGAGTGGACCAAGTTGTTTTTTTCCTTCCTGAAATCATTTGTATCATTTTCTTATTACTCAACTTCCCTTGTTTTTCAGCTCTCTTGTTACAAGGGAACTATAGGTATAATAAGTAATAAAATACTAGTTAAGCAAAATTTAATTAGAACCAACCTCTCGTTAGAAAGAGAATGAACTGTACTGTATATATACATACTTCTTGTTTTGTTTAAGTTCATAATTTATTCCTAGTAAAGCCCGTCAAGTTATATTTTTTCAAAATGTTCTCTTTATGAAAGATAAACTTCAAAGGGAGAAAGGATTCATGACCCTAATTCAAGAGGTGATTTCATCTTTAAGCCTTTTTCTTTCTTAGTATTCACAATATTACACATACCTACATATTTTGTATGTACCTAGATAATTGTCAAAAAATACAAGTGCAGATAATTATATTCCAACATTTCTAATTGACACACGAAATTTATGTAAATATATTCCAAATTAAGATCTAAGAGTATTTAAACGAGTCTTTCTAAAAAATGATTCATAATTAATTTACATAAATACATACATAACGTATAAGTTTATCATAACTCTTACATTTAAAAAAAATTACTCAAGAATCTTTCATACTTAACATTTATACATTTGTTTTTATGAAAATGGACTAAATATATAAAACATACTACATATTTGTGTCAAAAATTTGTTATCGCTGACCCATGGGGATTTTTTTATAATTATCATTGTGGGATAAACCTTACTAATTATCAATGAATCGGTCTTTTTTTTTCTTCAATGAACTCTTCAATATTCAGTCAAAAATATTACAAAAAAACTCAAGAATAAACACTGTATAGTTTCCCTTATTCATCATTATAGGAAAATAGCTCATATATCATGATTTTGAGGCATGAGTTGAGATTTTTCCCACTAATTATCAAAAAAATAAAAAATGATTTGTTAATCCAAAATTTATAGTCCCAAAAGGTGATTTATTTTACTGATGACTCGTGTGACTAAAAAAAAATCAGTTATAACATTTAATAGGGGTTTTTATGTACATGCTTTAACCTTGCATCTTTTGATTATAATTATAAGTTAAAAAGTAAAGGGAAAATAATGACCCCAGCTTCAGCCATCCTTGGGTGTGCAATTGCTAGGTAACTTCTAAACCTTAAAAAACATATTATTTTCTTATTAACAAAATTGAGTATCATAACAAAACTTGAGAGAACATAATCAATAAAACTCTACTTAGCGGAAATAAGCTGTCTAATTATGAATTTCTCAACATGTTTCAACACTTATTTCCTTTGATAGTTAAAAAAAATGCTTTGAATAAATAGAATTCTGTCAGATGTATGAATAGCAGTTTGATTGAAATTTAATGAAGCAGAGATAATTTATTTTTTATTTTTTTACTATATTGCTATTACATACAGTAATTCCCAAAAATTAACGTATAAATAAACATTGGATAGCACATAGTTAAATCTACCCATGTGTTTAAAGAAAGGACAATAATAAGTATAAATGATGAAACGGACGATCTAAATGTCTCTATAAATTATAAGCTATTTATTTATCAGTCATTTTTTATAAAAGATCTAACGTCAAATGAGAAAAAATTAACGAATAATGTTGTAATCTCAGAATAGTATTACTTTAATGTAATTTCCATTATTTTCTTTATTACTCCAATTTATTTAAAAAAAATCTAAATTTGACTATTATTTCACTAAAGAACTTACCTTCATTAAAGTAGGACAAAATATTTCTTTTTTTAAATATTTCAACAACTTTGTTTCTATCTATTTATTTTATGCTCTTTAGGGCTTTAACACTATATTAGAAGAGCTAGATTGTTCATCATAATAAAACTGCATCAGAGAGTTATTTTTATCTAAGCTATATATTTTGGTTTAATATAAGTCAATTTGAAAGTTGAATGAAGATAATGGCGCCTCAGATAATAACCCTGCATATAAACTAGTGCTGAGCTTGAATCAAAGTACATCAAATATATATTTTTAAGATTGGTTACTGCTTTCTTAAAAAATAATGAAAAATTTATGAAAATAATGGTATTCACTTTTAGCCCAATTTTTTGTATGCTTTTATGTCTTAAATGCTTTTTGGCGAAATCTATATGCAAATCAGTCCAAAACAGCCTGATCTGCCAATCGTATTTGTGAGGTGCTGTCACATTGTGATTCTCAAAATGATACCTCCACTTTTGATCAAACAGAAAGTTCGCTGTCTCCAATATGGCTGCAACAGCTTGGTTTTGAAAGCAGTGGTATGCACTCATGAGTTTGTAGGAACAACTATGCAATTCAGGCTTTATCTTACGAGTAGATATGCAAAACTGACGATGGCACTGTGGCAAATAATAGAAATAATTGATTTCTTTACGATTGGATATCAGGAAGCTAGAAGTCATCAGTGGTTTCAACCATTTGAGAGACATCATCACTTGATTCAGCAATAGTACATGTGGCATCCCCGTCGTCGTACATATATTCTTCATATAGTGATCCAACCCGTGATGCTTGATCTATCTTTCGTTGATTTTCTTTATTCTGTTGGGCTAGCAGAGCCCTTTCCTGTGCCTGCTTTCATTCCATTGTTTGCTTCCACTTTCTATCAACCTATCCTTTACAGAAGCTCTTACGGTCATTACGCACAGAATGCAAAAATTGAAATTCTTCGTCCCCCATTTTGATTCCGAAAGCAACTTCTTGAGTATCTTCAAGTCTATTTTCGCAAATTATGTCAAATAGTTTTTCCATACTCTTATTGTAAACCTCATAACATTTTACCATTTATCACTTCACTTAGATAGTGGGCGATTCATATCTCCAATAGTATAAATATTACAGAACAACCCATGATCTTTTAAAGCAGAAGGAGGTATTTTTGTAGCCCCTGATCTGGTTTTTTGGACTTTACCAGTTCTTTTAGGACTAAAAAAGATACATGAGACATTCCACAACATCTTTCTTACGTGGTAAAACACTAAGTGGGAGGTCAGTAGTTTCTATATATGGTACACCTTCAAGTACTTTCCTCGCTTTTGATCTTGTTTCATTAATCGTTTTCAATAATTTAACATATATATTTTGTCATGAGTGGAAGTATATTACAACTGAGTACATTTATAAACATAAATATGATACAAGAAGTACGCCAATCATTAATTTAGATAATTAACTAGTTAATGCCATTTTATATGTATTATAATATATGTACAACTATGAGACTGATGCTAAGAGAAAATGTTGGGATTCAGAAATGTAATTTATGCGTTGCTATTAGTAATTGTATAAAAAATTATTACTACACTAATCACAAAAAAGTAAGGGTCCATGATACTCTTGCTCCACTGGTGCCATGAACCGTATAGTAAAAATGACGTGCTGGTTTATAGAATATATGAAATTTAACCATCGACAGTATAATTATATTGGTTTATGTCAAAAAAAATAAAAAATAAAAAAACAGTTGAATTTGATTAAACGAGCATTTATAATAAAGTAATTTTCGGGGTAGGAGGGTTTTTTGGCTTGAGTGCTTAAAATATACTCTTACGTTATAAATTTAGAACTAAAGTTGATTTTGATTTTAACACCCCTTCCCCTATTTATTGATGATGAAATGTCATCCTTGTAAACCTTTGGTACTCCTAAATCATATAACATTAGAAATTTAAGTTCAATCGTGTGAATTTATTTGACCTCCTGAGTGAGAAAAATTGAAACTAAATTTGGGAAACACTAAATTAATTTCTTGTCCTCATTAGAAACAAAGTTGAGGATAGTTTTAAAGCATTTTGGTCAAATCATGCTGTCCCAGTTAAAATGAATGGGTAAAAATAATGATATTAGTACAGTTTTTTGTGTAATTTGACAGAAAATGTATTTAAATAAAAGTAAAATGCACATTAAGGAAATTCTAGGACTAACATGAATGTATTTTTGTATTTAGTGTTAAGACCATTAGAAAAATGTAAAAACTCAATTTTCTCAAAGTGTGTATACATATACTTGGACAAAAATTTAAATATTTAATTTTTGATTATCTATTTAATGTATACCTACACTGTCTTGTTCCAAATAGGAAAATAAATTGACCATTTATAAATTTATTTTTGTGTATTTTTATTCAAGTTCACATACATATTTTGGCTTCATATCAAGTTTTTTTTGAATAAATTTACCTTCGTTTTTAATTATGTATATATGTACCTTATAAAAAAATCGATGAGCCAAATTGTCAGAGGCAGATTTTCATACTTTATTTAAACATTTATACAACAGCACCCATAAATAAAACAACAAACCTTTCTACAATATTGTCTTCCTAAAAGAAAGTTAATTCCACACATCTATATACCTATGTATGTATAATGAACACACCTATGTCCTTCAGTTTCTCTCTGTGCTACACATAGATTCCAAAGCTAATTAATGGATTGAGCTAATTTTTACTAGGGCGTCTATATATTCAGTTTTTTTTTTCTATCTTTGTCATATACTCTTGTTATTTTTATAAAAATTATTTTATACAAAAATATTGGTCTTATAGTCATATACTCTAGTCTAAAATTTAAGGTACCCAGCTTGAAAAATGAAGTCTCTAGGCCATAATAAGTAATTATTGAAATCATATTTACTTGTGTAACTTTTTTTTTGGGTAGGGAGTAAGATAAATGCTTTCAACACAAAATAAAAATTGTACAGTTTATAGGTTTATTTTTTCCTTCCTAAGCGCCAGGGCGTCTATAAGACCAATATATTTATTTTTTACTGAAACGCAAGTCGGGTATGAAAGTACTCAAAGTGTTTTCTAATAATTATTTTCTTAATAAAAATAACATAAACTGTAAAATAAATTCAACTAATTCTGAAGTTAATACAAATAAAGGGGGAAAGATTGACAAATTAGATGATGAAGGAAGTCCTTTATTTAGTCTGAAAACTTTGCTTACTTTGATTTTGATAAATTATCTCTATAAATAAGTTTAACAAACCTTTTGTTGGAATGAGAAGATGGCAGATGTTTAAATGCTATATCAAGATACGAATCAAAAAGTTTAAGAAGCACTGTTTTAAACTCACTCGTTAGTCATACGGTAAATTTGTAGAAAGGTTAATAAGAACAAATATTTATTTAAAAAATAAAACTAGTTGCAATTTACATTTTGTCAAATACAAATGATAAGTAGAACTTCATCTTCTTTTCTATTTAATTTTATATGATTAATTATTATTAATGATGAAAATATTGTTTAATTTTAAACAAATTTGAGTCACTTTACCTGTAAGTACATGGATTTTTAAGCCATCTTTTTTTTATTTAAATGGCTAGTATAGTCTCTTTTTTGTTATACATTTTTCTAAATAAATTTTCAACTAGATAACTTCTTTTTTCTTTTTTAAAGACACAAATCAACTTTTTATGAACTCAATGCTTTCTGATCTCAAGTTTGCCATATATTTAAAGAAAATTTTTGTTCATCACAATTGAACAAAAACAAATATCCATGATACTTCCTTTACCAGTCTTCATCGAGTTCTCAATATAAAAATAGATAATGAGTTATTTCTGTGATCTCCATTTCTTCTTAACACACTATTCTGAGAATAATTATTGATTCAATAGCCAGAGATCTAACTTCAAGCAAAAACGACTAAAAATCTAACATATAAATGAAAAGCCTTAAATGATATTATAAGATGGTGCTGTAAATATTGCCCAGATGACAATGAGATTACAGCTAAATATATATATGTGAGTATGACCTGCATAAGTATTCTTAAAGCAGTAAATCCTTAGCAATTTTTCGCGTAAGATGTTTCCAGTGGTTCGCAGTCCGTACAAGATGCTTTGTTTTCCAAATATTATGTCATCATTCCTTAATCCTGAGAGGGGAACATGTAGCACTAACCACGTGTAATGGAGTAATACACACTGTCTACAAATAATAATAAATCAATAAAATGACTAATCGAGTAAACATCGAATCCTTGATATAATACAGGGTGTCTATAAAGTCTGGGTATATGTTATTTTTCCTCCACGGATCGAATGATGGTTCTGTCTTAAGAAGAAAGAGTCCAGTTGGTACTGTTAAGTGGACCAGAAGAATGGTTTTATCATAAAATCGCCGATTAATTTAATTGTTTGATTGAAACACATTGATTTAAAAAATAAAATCAGGGAAATATAGTAGAGTAAGGGGCTGCCTGTTAATTGGCAAACTAATTCATAAATTTAATGATGTAAGCCCTTATCAGTTTATTTTCTAACGAAAATTGAAGAAAAAATACAATAGTGCTATATTAAGTGATTCTAACAGCAAGTATATATTCCACTTCAATTACTTGAAAGATAGTGTCATAATCTTTAATGATACAAATAGTCCTTATATGTAATAATAAGAAAGTTCAGGAGTACGTAATTAGAAAATAACGAAAAGATGTTATTATTGTTAAGTATACCGTTACTATAGTGGTACTGGGTTACTGACACATTTAAAATGGTATCATATTAAATTGGTATTAGAACCCGTACATTCAACACCCTTACCTCATAACAATATTTGATCCGGCAATGAGGCACCAAAAACAAAACAACGTTCGGATGCCCTTGTAGCTGCATGTGAATCAGCCTTAATAAAATTTTCGCTCTATATTTTGAGTTGGAAATGTATGGAATTGACGATTAATATTTAAATAGTAACAACAATAGAAGATTTTAACTGAAAATCTTGTAAAATTATGTTTAAAGTATACAAACAACCAAATTTATTTTAAAAAAATAAAAAAATTGTTGCATACATATCCAACCAATTTGTAATAGTTTTCAATCCCATTTAATTATAACTTACCATTATCTAAATATATAATTTAGTCGTGGGGGTTTAGATATTTTTTAAAGCTCAAAAGGACCATTTTGGCAATTTGTAGGCATATATTTCATAATTATAGTCCATAAGGTTGTATCAGTCCTTAATATGGGGCTTTAAATGGATCCGGGGGACGTCTATATATTTTAAAAATGTCCAAAATTTTAAAATGTCCTCTAAAAGGTATATTTTTCACTTAAATTACTATAAAGTACTTTAATAAAACTTTAAGCATCTTTTATGCAAAAGAATGGTTAGTCATTAATTTTAATTTTTGTAGGTTTAATTAAAGTACATATTTAATATTAATAAAAACATTGAATATTTATATATACCTATAAAAATAGTAGATATAGATTGATGATGACGTCCTTTAGCTAAGATTGTTCCACAGGACGACTATCATATCTCATGCAACGCCCTCTTCTTAAGATTTAGAATGAGATGTCAAAATTTTGGGACGGATACATGGTGTGTAGGTAGTCATCATCAGTGATGGATAAAAAGGGTCCAGCCGACACGCACGCCCAAGATGATGTCATAAATAAATATGGTACCCTTGAATTAAGGCAGAATTTCAGCCGATCACATTTGAAGGGGCGGAATGTAACTTATTATTTTGATGTTTTACTTAGGAATAGATTATTATTATTATTGAGTGGCATTAAAAATTTGTAAAAGATAGAACCTTAAAATTGTAGCAACTAATGTCATAGCATGAGACCTGAATCATTTTAAAATGGACTTAGACTTGACTCGAATATTAATTATTATTTAATCAATACTGATATAGTATTAACCTCAATATGTCTTTGTCGGAATTGCACCTCAAAATTACTATACTTTTACACCTAAGTGAATCCTATAATTCATATTACATATTTAAGAAATACATACAATTAAATGAATTGATTTTATTTAACCATGTAGTGGCTACTTTTTTTATTCAACAATTTAATTATCATTTAAAACTATTATAAAAACTTCAAGCAGTCAAAAGTAACACATTTTGTAATCACTTAAATTTTTTCATAAAAAAATAAAATAGGATGAAATTTCATAATAATTATCTCAAATATATATATACATATATATAGTTATATAAGAAAAACTGAACATTGATTCGGAAAGAAAATGTAATTCCAATTTAAGTTTTCATAAATAAACACAAAAAATAGATTAAATTGATAATACTATGAAAATGTACGTTATAATTACAATTTTAAAGTTTTCAAATATAATTTAAAAAAAAAAAAAAAGTAATAATTGTCAGGGAATTAATTACATTGAAATCGACAACTATAACAAGTCAACCTTGTAACTCTGACAATTTGATGAATGTTGAGAGGGAAGCAGCTTGAGCTGTCATAACGTTTTACTGAGCTACATGCTGTTATTCTCCTTTATATATACAAATGAAGACATCAATAATAAATAATAACATTATGTATACCATAGATGGGAGGCAGAAAATTAACTGAAATTAATGTCAGGAAATTATATATTTTTAACTAATAATAATTATACGAAGACTTGAGCCCTTTTTGTTTACATTTTATTTGCTTTATTAACCTTAATGCATGTATTCCTTCATGTGAGATCTTTACTATCAGGTAGATGCTCTTTCCCTTAAGTAATAAAGGAAAAATGATAACAGCTTTGGAAAACAAAAAGTACTGTTCGAAGTACAAACTCCACAAAATCTCGCACGCGGCGTTTTGCATATTATTTACATTCCTAAGCATGTATCAATATAAAAATTGTATATGCGCTAGAAAAAAAAGAAGGAATCCCGGCGAGCTTTGTTATGTCCTTTATCTGAGGGAAGCTCTATTTGAAGCAGTAAACTTATTGAAGCTGGAGGAATAATGCAGATCTAAAATGATAAATCTTATATAAATTTGTAAGATCTATCAATCAACACAGATTTTTCCGATAGAAATTAAATTGTCATTACTTCCTCCCTTTATCTGACAACCAATGGCTGTCTGTGAAACATTAACATGAGTATACATTGTAATTATTTGATCTAAATACAAATATGTAGGTAAATATATATATATATGTATATATTGTCATTTTGATATATGACTCTCTGGTTATTAATGTAGGGGAATGAATCAGATAAAAAAGCAATAGACAAACCACACACATTCGAACGCCTTTCTGTGCGAGTATTACTCACATTAAATTATCAATATATTATGTACATAAATACGCAGACAATAAGATATTTTGATGGATGATCTAGATATTTTGATTGATTTCTGTGCAACTCCTTTGTGTAAAAAAAAAAAAAAAAAAGAATAGAACTTTTCTTTTTCAAGAAATCTTTATAAATGTTCAAATGTAAAAAAGACAATGAAATAAATGAGAAAAGCGTTCAATTAACATCATAGCGATCAAACGCATGAACTACCTTCATTGTCACTTAACTATAATTTCTTCAGGAAAGTTTCTTTTTTTTTAACATAATTTGATGAAAATAATTGACGTCATTTTATTTTTGTTAATATATCATCATTATTTATCCACCGATATTAATTCATTAAATTGTCAATTAATTAATATTGCTTTTATTACGCCCAATGCTTATAAAACACTTGAAGGAACCGGTTCTACAACCTACTTTTGTTGTGGATAATCAAGACATTTGATAAGAACTGTCGACTTCGGATTTTGTAAAATTATATAACAAATAGAGTTTCAGGAATCTTTTTGTGTGAACCATAAAAGAAGATAGTTCTTACTTTTTTATTATATTTATATATTGCAGTCAAAATGACTGCTCAACCATTCTAAACATAACCATTTATGTATAAAAAATAATATTTTTAAGTAAATATGGAAAGAAAAGTATCAGTAGATTTACAAAAATAGTTTCCAAGTATCAAATAAATTACACGTTGTAACATATAACTGACCTGCGCCAAATTGGTAATGTATCTAATAAAAAATTCATAAATATTCTCAAATTTTGCTATTTAAAATATAAACATAATGGATCTATAAGATCCCTTCACAAGAATTATGTATCAAAAAAAGGAACTGAATTTGAGTATCTCATAGCATTGGTTATAATATATTCCTTTCCAAGACAGAGTTGAATGCATGGATTTGTGTTCTCTGTTCCCCTTGAAGAACATTTTTATTTCTAACTTATTTTTCTTTCTTATTTAATGAGTGTTCATTCCAAGTCAATGTCAAAACCAAACCTGAGGGGACATAATAAAAATATGGTAACACGAAGAGGGATCATATAAGCTGGTATGCTCTCAAGTCTTAAATAAGGGAGCGAATTAAGAATTATTGTTTTACTTGTTTTATTCCGAATGCAGATTTTTATTTAATCCATTTGAGTACATCGCTAACAAAACGAAGAAAGAAGTCATTTCCCATAAGTTGTGTATTTTTTATTTGATTTGTAAATTCAAGACCCATATTTTTAACATAAGCAAATACAAAATATAGTTTGCCAACTGACGCGATTTTGGAGTGATCCACGCTCGCCGGGAAGGGCTAATTTTATTTAAATCTATAAGTATGATTTATATTTTTATTTAGAATGAAATACGATTTTTAACTCAGTTTTCATTTACTTTTTTTTTTAAAGTTATTTTAACAACTTTTCAATTATAATATTATATGTGGTTAAACTAATTTTAACACCATGTGGTGTACTTCATTGACAAAATCAAACATAAATATCTTTTATTACATCGATAATCTTTCATCTTCAATTATATTAATTTTTTCCATGTCATATTAGACTATAGGTAGTTTCTATCTAATATTAAATTTAATTATTTGAATTTGGTATTATAGTACATCCACTCATTGATTTATGAACAAAATTGATATCATTTTTCTGACATTAAAGAAGATTTCTGAATAATCTTATACTTGACAATGAAAACTATAATTCAACAACCTCATATTTATCTGAAAGGATAAAGAACTAAAATACAAGTGATATAACTGCCAGTCTTTTATTCAATAAGGTTTATAGTTTGTAAATTAAGACTTTAATCAAGTTTTTAAATGAAAAAATAAATAAAAATAAATTTCGAATTCTGATTTCTACTATCTAATGATTGAACAGCGCGAAAAAGCAAACAACTTAACTTCGAAAACAAATTCTATATGAATAATTTCTAATTATTTTGATGTTATTCTCTTAAATAAAGTTAATCAAATATTAGTTACTCCATTAATTTGAAAATAACAACATACATTTTAGTATTTATTTTCAATAATTATGTATCTGAGTTGCTCAAATCTATACTTTAAATGTTAAACCATGAATTTATCCCCCCCCCCCCATTATGTACCGGAAAAAATATTTTTTTCTAAGGGCCTGCAAAATTATTAGGCTTAAATTGATGTATATGCATATATTATCATGTTTCATTTCAGGATTAGTTTTCTTTTTTGACAAAACTATGTTCTTTTCAGCTATATACAAATTTTTTGCATCATGTCATTTTTGGCATGATGTTGGCCCTTTACAGATGAAAATTAGCCATATTCAGACGTCTTGTATAACTATATTTCATATTATGTTATCAGTTTTAATATATATATATATAATATTAACTTCATAAATTTAAGGTGTCTGAGAAGAGTTTTTAAGTTAATCAAATGACATTTTTATTTGATTTTCTCCCTTATTTATATGTTACAAATCAATATAATATTTATAATTTAAGATATACAACATTCATCAAGTTAAAATATATGTTGCGATATATTTGTAAAGAGGGTATTTCTAATCAAAAGGTGGTTATTTATCATTTCTTTGCAAAATGGATAATGAATCACATATATTCAAACTCATTTCATAGATTTTGGTTACTTTTGTATGAAATGCAATCTCTATGGTTCTAATCACTAATGGTACATTTAATAATGCAAATAATTCAAAAGCAATCTTTAAGTCTTGAATAGATACAAAGTATGTATGTATATACATACATTATTCACTTATCAAATACACAATTGAATTCATTTTCCAAAATCTTCTATATAATGTGCACCCATAGAAAAAAAAATACCTTGAATGAATAATAAAATAAGTCGTTAAAAGCAGCAAAGTATGATTAAAAAATATGAAAATGCTGTCAAACATAAAGGTAGAAAACTAAATATATATCTTACAAGACAAATGCATAGTTCATTCAAGCAAAATATATCTACATATACTGAGAGTATTCAAGTCACACAAAAGTAATGTAACTATTGGCAAAACTTTTTGGCAATATTTTCTTCTTTAAAAAATCAATTAATTGCAAGTATTTAAGTCTTTGATAAACATGAGTGTTGTTATTGACATTTTATTTCAACTCAGTACATTAAATATTGGATTGTTATTATGTCAATGAATCGATATTTTTCAAAACAAAATCAATTAACTTTTAATCTAACTTTTCACTTATTCAATAATTTTGTATTCGCAGTAATAATTAAGATTCTTGTGTATATAGGTTTCCATATACATATATCTAAAATTAATTTATAAGTTGTATTAGGTATTATAAGTAGGTAAAGGGTTACCTAAAATGACTTATTTCTTATCTAAAAGTAGTTAATATTGTGTGGCACGAACTCAATGCTATATTTCGCAAAGTAGCAAGAAGTTTTGCTCTCTTTTCTATAGTACACCAGAGGCTGAATAAATCAATACTCTATTAAAATGATAAGTTTTTTCTTATTATTACAAAATATCAATATACCCTTTAAATGAGATTTAAAAGTGATTTTTAAAAAAAAGACAAATGATTGAGATTGAGTATATGTACATTAGGGTGATCCGTCTGCCCCCTATCGCACGGATTTTTCTGGCTATTTTTTCAGTGTTGAGGCTACTCGTGATAAGCACCCCTGTAAAATTTCAGAGCGATTGGTCAATGATAAGCTCATGCACAAATTGATTGAAAATTGCCACTTTTTATGATATTTAAGATAAAGTTGCATATTGCTAGGCTATCCAATACCTTGAACAATTTTTATTTTTATTGCATTTTCTTAGAATTTTGGTACTTAGAAAAAGCAAGGTAGTCCTTTAAACTAATTAGAATACTGTACTGCCTACTACTGTATCTGTTCTATGCAAAAAGTTTGTGGTTCTTATTCAAAAATTGAACCATAAACAAAAATAAACAAGCAAATAAAACAAAAAAGAACAGATAAAACATGTTTCAAATCTATTCTGATGTCAAAAACCATGATTTTGATTTTACAGAGGAATCCCGTTGGTTAGGTGTATTGGCTCGTCGATTTTCAACTACTTGTAGTATGTGTTGCAACTTTGATTCTTTCTTCGCTGAACCAATGAAGTCTGAGCAAAGCTTGACTCCCCTTTCCGCTGCGTCATTGACAACTCTTAAACTATTGATCACTTCCATGTTTCTCAGATAACCGTTCAATTGACACCATTCTTCCACTGGCTTTTTGATGAAACTTGAATCAATGCCCAGAATTCTGAAAAAACTCCAGCTGTCTTCTCCAACAAAAGCAGATACATCTTCAGCAGGTCCAACAGGAATTTCAGGAAAAGTAGGCTTTCCATAGCCTGAACCGTGCCTTTTCAAATTTTTCAATTGTTCTGTTGGCTGACAAGACATCATGGTGTCAGCAACTCTTTGCTTTTGGTCTGCCTTGACTGAAGTGCTGAAAAGCACAAGTGGAACCAGCTCTTCAGAAAGGTACCACATATGATTTGATACAACTTTAAGAGCTACTTCTGACAGATTTTGTTGCACTACTTGATATTCCTTCAAAGTGTTGATCAACTTGAGGTCATTGCTGGGAGCAGAGCATGTCTGGGATGCGGCAATCCACCAGGGGATATAGCAGTACACAACAAACTGTACGAATTCGTTGAGTTTTTCTAACTGCTTTTTTTGCAACATCACTGGCTTAAATGACTCAACCTGATTTGACAAAAACACGATTTTCATAGAATACAGGATTTTTTCCATCCATCGTGCGTTGCTTATTGCTCCTGGGACTTGGAATCGGTTGAAATTAGCTGGGGCTTCACCTAAATATATTAGTGTAAGCGTTACCAACTCTTTGTAGTCTCCTCTAACAAAGCTTTTATTTAAAGCTTCTTTGCACAACACGATTACCTCTTCTTTAAGAATTCGTAATGAGCGTCTAGTCTTCGGAATGAACAAACTATACTTCGTAAATGTACTCAATTGGGAGTCCTTGCTTATAAGGAATAATCGTCAGGAAACACTGCTTAAAAAATCTGTTGTTCTTATAGAATTATTCTAAAGTTAAATTATCAAAATAAAACTTGCTTCCTAAAATGGCTTTAAGATTTTTTACTGCAAAATAAACAAAAAGAAAAATTGCTCAAACGATCTTTAAAAACTACATTCGGTTTATATTAACTTAATTAATGTGACTGGCTGCATCTTAAATAGTAGAAATAACACCCAAACTGAACATAATCATTAAGTTTTAAACTCATCATTTTAAACTCTCTTGTGGATATAAACGCGGTGACGGATAAAAGAAGTTACGATAAACGAGGGTTGATTACCAAAGGATACACTATATTTAAAACAACTTGTTATTAAATTCAAAGTTTGAAAATAAAATTTTTTATTAGAGTCTAAAATTTTAAAGATATTGTTTGACTTATCTAAAGATATAATTTAGCTCACTATTTCTTAAAAATCATCAAAAATTGAAAATTTTCAATCAATTTGTGCATGGGTTTTCCGTTGACCAATCGCTCTGAAATTTTACAGGGGTGCTTATCACGAGTAGCCTCAACACTGAAAAAATAGCCAGATGTCTAACTTGAATTTTTCGTTTTTGAGGGGCAGACGGATCACCCTAATGTACATACCTAATCCCAACAACAATTAAAAACTATTACTCTGTTTAAATTGCTAGATTAATAACAGTTCTATTATTAGTAAAAAAAAAATTTGAACAATGATGATGTTTATTATTAAATACGAATTTAATTAAATCCGCATCAATCAATTTTGATGCAGTAAATACAAGTGCATTTATCTGTAGAATTCCTTTTCTCGAAGATATAATTCAATATATTATATATATAAAAAAACAATAAATGATTTACACAAAGGAAATTTTTGTCAAGTGCTTACGTTTCATTAGAGTTGAAATATCCTCTCTTTAATTATGTTTACTTCTAAGAATATATGTCTTTTAATTCAACTTGTTTCCTTGGTCAAACCCATAATACCAAAAAGTACATCCAGACATCAATGGAAAGATCCCATCATAATTAATTATTTGAGTTTTTTTTATCTACCTAAATAATACCTTATTTGTGTATTTATTAAAGAGTCTCCTTATCTAATATCTTTTTCTTATTTAATGACATGTTTTTGACATAGCCTTAATGATCATCACAGACTGTTTTTATACATACATATATGTATGTGTATGTATTGTACATAGATTTCACTCATTCAACGCCCTTCATCTTCTCCATCACATACAGAACCATAGAAATATGTACATATGTATACTTATATACCTTGACCGCTTCTAATGACCCAATTGACCTTAACCCCAGAGAGATGAAAAAGCCTCATAATAAATGACTACTTCACCCTCTACATATCGTACATTGCGTGAGGTCCCCCTTATTTTAAGCAAGCAAGAAAAACGAACAAAAATAAAAGGCATTGAAGAGTGGGGCCAGTGAAGGGCATCTTCTTTAAATATATTAGTTTTAGAGATTGACTGAATCTATGCTATGGAAATTATATACAACTAATCTTGCACAGAATTATTCATATCCATGAAAAATTCTCAATTAATACTACTCACCTTCAACAAATATATGTGTTTTATATTGAAAATGATACTAAAATGTTTTAGAGGTTTTTTATTCCTTATTAAAAGGAATTTCGCCCATCTGTCGTCCATGTCCTTGACACAACGTGTTTAAGCAATCTTAGCAATTCTTCAGTCTTAAATGAAGAACTTCTCTAAACTCAAACGTTTCTTGTTTCAGGACGGGAAATACAACCCGTCTTATTTGACGTTATTGGCAAATAAACAATGTCGTATGAAGGTTTTGCAGACAAACGCTTCAAATTGCGAGTTTTTGTACCTTGGTATTTACAAAAAGAAGTGTAGATACAAGTGAAGAAGACCAGGCTTCAAAATACGTAAATAAAGATATTTATATTCAATATATGTACATAAGTATGTATTAGAATAACTTATAGATATATTCACACAATATTTTGGTGATAAACACAAAATACATTCAATTATATGAATCAAGCTTCTTCCCATAGAAGGACCAACATGCAACCGAATGATTGATTCATTAATTTAGTCCAAATAACAACATTTGAAAAAATTGATTTTCATTATTATTTTGATTGGATCTTCAATCTCTTTCATTTTTTCTTTCTTTTACCATTATTAATCTTGACATTCTCATCCATCGATTGTTATAACTTAATATGTGTTTTTGTAAAGAGTAGGAATAGTAATAGGGGGGGGGGGGGATTTCCCTCTGTTTTCGAGAAAAAGCAATTTGAATTGTAAAATAATAATAAAAATGTGTTACTTTACTCTTCTTTTGATATTATTTACTTTTCCTTACTATAGTAGATATGCAATTTAAATTAAGTATCTTCCTAGGAAACTGTCATTACATAAAGTACTCAATTGCCATACGTACATATCTTAATGAAGTATTTTTTTGGTACTTAAATGATAAAATATGTAATTATTACAAAATTTATCGAATGAGGCTTCAATATTACATCAAGGTATTCATATTTTTCTTAATCTGTTGTCTTGTCTACCCATGTTACTTATGTTGGTATTTGTACGGTTTTAAGAATATTTGGCACAAAGATATTAAAATAAATACATACATATATTTTAATAGTCTTATAATTGAGCATTTCTTGATTTTGTTAATGTTCTTTGATTTGAATATCCTGATATCCTAATATTTGGGATATGAGGCAATTATTTCCTACTTAGATAACACTGCATAGTAAACAAAAATATCTAGTAGTTAGTTAATACGTTTGAAAAAGTTGACTATCTCGAAATTATAATTTACGATAGGCTACAAGTTTCCAAATTCTTGGTTAGAAAATAGATGCAAGAATAATATGATTATTTTTGTACTTGTGCAAAAGTATGTTACCACTGTTATCCTAATATCCGAAATTTCCTTAGATCCCAAATATGTATTAACACATCAAGGAACAGTAACATGATCCAAAAATTACCCATAATAGTTGTTTATTACAGTAAATGTATTTAATTCAAAATCCTTGCGGCATATTCCCCAAACACGATTCCACAGCGCTAAAAACTAGAATCTAAGAATGACAATGCTCAACAAATCAGTCTATTAGCAAGTGAAGTTTAAATTTTCATATTCGGAAACATTAACTTTTTATAGAGTTATTTTTGAAAAAAAATTAATAATCTTTCGTGGTTTTTATGGTTTTTTTTTTTAAGAAAAAGCAAAAGAAAGAGAATATTGAGGAGGAAAAGTTCAAGGATCGATCAAACTTTTTTTTTTCAATAAAAAAAAAAGTAGTGGAAAAAATTATATTACCAAATGATTCATTATACTTTTAAATTGTAAACTATTCATGATTTATTGGTAAAAATATTCAAAATTCAACAGGAAGATACTTTTAAAGAACATGTAAAAAATAGATTTGTGATTTATTTGTCAACATATTTATTTAATCATGGCGATATATTGGAAATCCACCTAGACATTTTAGGCAATTAGTTCTCTTAGGTATCATTTTAGGCATTTTCCATCATATATATTATGAATTAGTATTTAATATGTACTATACACCATAAATCATTTTTTAAGTCATAACCCAAAATTGATTGTAAAAACGTCAAATTAAATTGCCAACAAGACTTTTTCATCAAAAATGATGATATTCACCAAATGGGTAGCGTGACTTAAACTGGTGCCCCTTCAGATCTAATAGAATATTAGAATATTATAATTATTTTTCAGTTTCAAAGGAGCAAAGCAGTTATCATCAAAGTGCTTAATATAATTTATCATTATTACCTTCAACATCTTTAGTGATTTTATTAAGTTACTTTTATGTTCTAAATAAAATGAATTACATTTACTTTCATTACCCATTTATCATTTAATCGCTCTCTCTCTCTCTCTCTCTCTATATATATATATATATATATATATCATATATCTATCTACTTATTTGATTCCATTTATCAATTTGTAACTTGATAGTCTACTTCAAAAATGCAAGGAAGAGCAAAATTACACTGCTAGTGTTGCAGGTAACAATTACACTGTTAATGTATGTATTATGATATATTTAATGTATTTCTATCAATATATAGTGATAATGAATTATGTATGTTTCGCATTTCCTCCAAAATTGTCATTCAGTGAAATCCCGAGAAATTCTGGGATGAGGTAGTAAATAATAGATACTGTAAAATATAAGCAATTTATTACATTTTTTAAGAAGAAAATGTAAATTATAAGCTCATCCTACCCTTACCTACATTCGTGAAAGGTTCAAAGTTTGTTACTTTATTGGAAGGATATTTTTTGTAAGGAACAGATTTGTAAAGGTACAGTATACCTTGTGGAGTAAAGGAAATTAGTTCTCGACTATTTTTTGAGTCAGCAATTCTTTCAAATTTTAAAAATATGACATCGTTCATAAAACTAGTTTGTCAAAGAGCACCTAGTTTTTTAAACAATATCATATTTTTAAATCAGTAGTTAGACAGTAAATTATTATAGTTTATATATACATTTTCAAATAAGTTTGTATATATCTATTGGTAACTAATCTAAGTGATACATAAGTCTCATTAAGGAATAGCATTTCCTTTAATATAAATACATGAGACATCTCATACTCATTCTGAAACAACTAAAGTCTCAAGTAGGTACAAGAATGAAAATTGCCTTTTATAATGAAAAAAGAAGCCATCAATAATTCAAACATTTTGGTGCTTCGTTGGCTACATATCACTTTTTTTCGATACACATAGCACATCATTTAGAAAGTATAAATCGTTAAAAACTTTATTATCCCAAGTGAATCTTCAATACGTATTCTAATTTTCATTTATTGACTTACATACATAAATAAATTAATGCCAGATTTCCCATACATTTTTTGTAAGTGTAAAACTCTGGGAAATTACGAGTCCCTTTGTTCGTTTGTTTGTTTGACTGAGCATCACAGTCAGCCATGAAAATTAAAAAACAGGGTGAGATAAGAGTAACCTAACCCATTAAAGGAAAAAAGCTACATCCCGTTGGCCTCCTAGGTTACCTGAAGTCGCTGAAGCCTGCATTGAGGCCAAAATACGACTTTTTTTTTCAATTTAGAGGGTTTTATTTGATTAATATGTAACTGCCCCCCCCCAATAGTCAACCCCAAACTAGCATTAAAATAACGTACTGTAGGACGCCGAATTAAGGCCTGTAATTTACTAAATTAATGCATCTAAGATTATTTTATATATATCTTAGTGATTAAAAGCTTTGTTCATACTTAGACCAGGAATGATCTTTAAATACAAAAATAATTGAATGGAGTAGTGATGAAATGAAAATGGAATATGAGCCAATCTTCAAAATGAGTGTCACTTGCATGTACATACATATTTGATAGTTACAGTACAGCGTTCATAATATGTTAATGTATGAGTGTACATAATTTTGAAACAGGTAAATTTTCATAGAAGTTACACACACACACACACCTTTGCCTATAATATTAGAACATACATAAATCAAAAAGTTATAACCTTGTGAAACATGACTATAAATATATTGTTATGTATTCAAAAAATGTGATTTTTTATTTATATATGTATGTTATGTATGTATCTAGTATATATCTAAATATTGCATATAACAGGCAAAATCTACCCACAGTGAAATGATATTGATGACTACATACATAGTTATATAAATATAAGTATGAACTTATTTGTTTTTGTTTTTTTTTGATATCCAAAAGTGTATGTATATGTGCAAATACTATACAGATAATATTTAGATATATTTATAAATCTATATTTAAATTTTGCCTAAAACGTATTTACATATTCTATTAAAAGAATTAAGAATGGCCCATTTGAAAGGTAAGAAAAGGTTGCGTTTGAGTGGCTTTCATGAGTTAAAATTAGAAAAAATGAATGTGAATTTGTATATTAACTGTCCTCGACATCATATGCTTGAGCAGTGGGTAATATATTTATAAGAACTCTCTAAACATTAAGATTTTCATACCTCCATAATTATTCATATTGAAATAAAGAAACTCTGTAAGCAAAATATAAAATTATATTGCAAGAATAATAAATAAATAATTTGTGGCCTTTTCCCTCCCTCAAAAAAGAAATGTTTCTGTTTACAGAACCTCTTTATTTAAATAAGAAGTATCGTTATAATTGCTCAAACACCTCATATTGAGAACTCAATCATCTAAATGTATCTAAATTGACCGAAAATTTCTATCTTATAACAATTACAACACATGAATAATTAGGGAGGGCGGGATTGATTGTAAGACTTTTTATTGATAGAGTGTTAATTTTAAGTTCGAATGCCTCTCAAAAATTGTAATTTCTGTGATATAATTTCTTTCGAACATATTCCTCTCCTACCAGAAAGGAACGTTTGATTATTATACAGTCAACAACAGAACTTATCTTACACAGCCTTATCACACTAACAGAGTGGTTCTTAACCTGGGTTCCATCGAACTCCAGGGGTTCGATTCACCCCACTCGTATGTTTTGTGACGTCACGCTCTGCTTGGCCATCATTTTTTACTTTTCCAACTATGAGGGGATTGATGAATGCATGTATGGAACTTGTGGGTTTCTGTACTTCCAACTAGGTTAAGAACCACTGCACTAACATAAAAATTTACATTATAAGTGTTTTTTTTTTAAGCTAGCGATTTTTTTAATTATCTTCTCTCTGTTTGTGTTCGAATGAGCTCTTGTTTAGAATGCTCTACTATTAAATGAATAATAATTCCAGAGTTGGAAACTGATATTGGGCTTATTCACACTGTTTCTCTTCAAAGGAAAGGCTGCGATATACAATACAGATAATGACGTACTTAAGAAATGATAAATATCTAATATTTTAAGAATTATGAACCATCACAAGCTCAATTCTCATGTACAAAGAAAAAAAAACTTATATATATATATATTGCGTGTCTTAATTAATACGTTCTGAGTTATTACCATCCTTATTGTTATTGCACTAATTCTTCCCAATGATTTTTCCTCCTTGATGTAATTAAGCAATGCTCAATAAATGCATCTAATTTAAACAATTAAATAGATATTTTATATACGAATTTGTTTAATGATTCATATAAAGAAATAATTTTGTCCTTGGATATATATAATATGACATATTCAACTACTTTTTTTATCAATTTATTAATATGAAAATAACAAAATTCAACAGAGAGTGTTACTTTCAAGTATTCACTTTTATACACATTTTTTTAACCTTTTGGGTAAAATTTACCCACTGAATCATAAAATAATTTCTAATTCTTTTTTATCTCCATATTTTAGCCTCTTCTTTCGAGTTACTTGTCATTATTACCTTGCTATCTTTAAACAATAAATAATAAATAAGTTAGTGTCCTTATTCATTATATTACTTACTAATTTTCCTTAAATTCTGTTTTTCCTTTCGAGGATAGATGACACAAATATATTAAATCTCAGTTAGTGTTATTGTCATAGACTATTGCATTATGTTATTCTTCTCTTATTTTATTTATTTGTGCAATACTTTACATAAAAAGTATAAGCGATATGGATATATAGGAGTAATTTTGCTTCAGGATTTCATATTAAGAACCAAAGGTTATCATGCAAAATATTTATTTATTTGCTTAAATGAATAAATATTTTTCTTTCTTATTCAAATATTAGTATAAGAAAGTTTTTTTTTCCTTCAAAGTGTCAATACTAGAAAAGTAACTATCATTTAGGGTTTGTAGACATTTAATCGAAAAAAGGGTTAAATAATTTAAATAGGATGTCAAGTTATGATACTTTGACTTAGAAAGATCAATTATTTAGTTTTTACCCACAAGTTCAAACTGTTGAGTGATCATTGTTTATTCAATGTATGATTATGATGTTTCCATTTGAAAAATTTGTGATTTTATGATATTGTCATTGAATGAACCGTTTAAGAGATTAGTGAAGTATATGATTCTTTCAGCATTAAGTTTATTTAAGATGATGAAGGTTAATCCTCTTATTTCAGTAGATATATTGAGTTTGATGAAAGTAATTAATCTTTGACGAATTATAATCAAATATATGTACATTGCTATAAATATTAATTTTGTATTTTTTTTCTCAATATGTTCTTTTAGCGAAATTGCTTTCCAAATATTGTTGATGTTTGAGCTTTCAGAATAAAGTAAAATTATTTTTAATTTGTATACGGTTTAACGGCAATAACAAAGACATATTTAAAATAAAACATTCCCCTTTATTGAGATTGTTAAGTCGTTTTATTTGCATTTTTTAAGGTTTTTTTAAATATATACGTTTGGATTAATTTTTTTCAGAGATTTCATAGTTTATTTAGATGTTGATGGAGCTTAATGTTTAATTTCCTAATTATTAGATCAATTAAAATGTTTGGTTAATCAAATGTAAAATATTCACATTTATTTGGATATTCAGTTGAATTTATGTGTAATAATACACATATAATTTGTCATTTAAGTAAGTTATTCATTTATTTTCTATGTGGACTTATTAAATACCATACAGAAATTAAAACTTTAAAATATAAAGCAAATATTTTGTTTATGGAAGTCATCAGAGTATAAGGGTCAGTGTTGGGTGTTGTGACAGGTAAACAACAACATCAACAGAGTAAATTAAAAACACACTTGGGGTGATATTGTCTACCACCACTTGTGAATGGAATCATCTCCTTGCAAAGAAACAAACCTATGACTCCACTTCATTTGTCACTAAAGGCTCTTATTATTTGTTTTTTAACTCTACCATAGCAATCATAGTTACTGTTAGGCCAGTAATCGATTGAATAGAGCTTGTGAGTTTTAGCTAGCACATCAAAATGTAGTAGCTTAAAGTGACCCCCCCCCCTCCTGGCTCCCTCCCGGACTGTAGTAAATTATCCAAGGTTTCAACCCTTTTGTACATGTAAAGTAGAGTAAATGAGTATAAATGGGTCAATTCTTTTAATCTGAACATGGAATTAAAAGTTAATATTCCACTTAGACCAGTGGTTCCCAACGTGGGGCGCAGGCCCCACCGGTGGGGCATGGCAATATTTTGGTGGGGCATGGCCAGGACGTGCACCCTTCGGCTTACTATACCAAAGACTACGGGGCAATTCGAGAATGAGTTATTAACACTAAATTGTTTTCTTTAAAAGCTTGTTGAGAGACCAAGTTAATGGCCTTTTAAGCTTCCTTCACGTGTATAACAGTAAAATTTTCAATAACGAAAGTTAAATATCACAGGGGGGGGGGCATCAGGATTTTAGAAACGCCTAGGTGGGGCATGGCTTAAAATCGGTTGGGAACCACTGACTTAGACTGAAAATTGTGAAGTTCTTTAAAAAGTTATTTTCACAAATATGGTATTTGCTAAATATGAAACTTGGTAGAAGTAGTTGATGATCTATAAATTTGGACTAGATCGATTATTATTGACTCTTTGACAATAATCTTTAATTGGTAATAATTTGTCGATTATTACCTATATAATTGAAGAAAAAAAATATTCTGATTAGAAAGATATTGGTTTTTATATTCAAATTATTATTCTCTTTAGTAATATTCCCTTAAGTGTGAATTAAGAAGAAATTAAGTTTTAACTTGCTAATATAATTTAATATTAAACATTTTTTATAATGAATTGAGATTTTTATTTTTCATTTATGTATTTTATTATTTAAAAACTATTTGTCCCTTGATATAAGTTTGTAGAAATACTGTTGAATAGTTGTAATATTAATATCATACCCATTGACTTACCATTCAAGAATAAATGTCTAAAAAAACTCAAAAGAATCCATTTTTTCTAAAAAGGTATTTATTTAGTAAATATATTACTTAAAATGTTAAAAAATAATACACTTTCATTGCATTAAGCAAATGTGTTTTTATTCCATGACATTGATATCAGTTTTGGATCCTAAAATTCATATCCATCAAGTTCTATTGAAATCCATACGCATACATTCATTTAATAACTAATAAGGATTGCCTTTAACTTTTTAGGCATTCATGTATGCAATTTATGCTTACTTATGTATTACGTACATAAGTATATAATTTAAATATACCATTAATAATAATAATCAAGGAAATACATAGACGGTTCCTTAAAAAGAATTTTCTTGTTCCATGAATAAAATAATATTTCCTTAATTTTTACTGAATTTGTTTTATTATTTGTTTATTTTAATACTTGTCTTATACAAAACGTGACAAATGAATGCATTCATTTCCGGCTTTATTATTACGCTGAAAAAGGCTCAATTAAAGTATGCACCTTACAATAAACCTGTGTAATCGATAAGCATAGCTCATTTAATCAAAATATAACTTTGTTTCTACTGAGACGCGACCGATATATCAATAGTCTAATAAAATTGATAAATTTTGATCAAGCAGTTATCGGTCAAAGTTGCCGATCATTGTTACTGTTTTTGTATTTCTCTAACTATACAAGATCAATTTTTATAAGATAAAATAGGAAATCAACCCTTTTTGTCTTATGAAAAAGGGAGAAAATTAAAAGTTTTAATTTCTAAACCATTAAAAACGTAGCTATTTCCACAATTTTTGAAAGTTCTTGCTTTCTTAATTAAAGAGTTTTGATTTTGACAATCAAAGTAATTTAAGATACGTTTCATTAATTTCAGCTCTCGTTTATTATTACTAAAAACTAAATCCACAATATAAAATTTAATTCCCTTCTTGTCATTATTTGGCTAAAGTGGACAAATTTTAGCTTTTGTGCTGCTATTTTTAAAATGTTCATCTCAAATGTATATTTTTTGAAAAAAAAAATCTGATGATAAATCAGTTATTTGTTTTCAACACCCAAATAGTCGGCATCATTTCCAAAAAATCCATATCAATCGAGCCCTAATCTAGACTCTACAGAGTTAAGTTTTCAAGACGAAGCAAATTTTTTGAAGAACCTAACAAATCTTACAATTAATTTATTTTTCCCCTCTATCCTTAACGATACAGTATTCAATTAAAACTTTTTGCAAATTTGAAATCTGCATGATATAAACTCGTTATTGCAAGTAACTCCGTTTCTCTGTTAAAAAGTATTTATTCGTCTGTTTTCAAATGATAATTACATAAAAAAACTTATAAGCTCACAGTTATACTCTTAAGTATGTAAAAGTTTAACTTAAATTATAGAGCAAGTATGTAAGGAAAAAACTACGTAAATGTTTTTTTAATTTAAATAAAATTAAATAAAAAACTTGTGTAAATATAAAATGAATTAAAAATATTTTTAGAAATGAAAAAAATAAAATCTTATTTAATTTATGCAAGTATAAGTTTTTTTTTTTTTTTCATACTGTCTCAAAAACTTTATAAATACCATACATTTACTAATAATTGAAAGTAAAAACTTTTCTATGTAAAACACACACATAACTAAATAATCTCGTTGAACATTTCATTAGCAATGTTAAAAAAATGTCATCAAACAATTGTTATCATTGTTTAAGGTATGTCACTATAAGCAAAAATGCTTATCTTTAACTTCAAGCAAAAAGAAAAATTTTCATCAAAAGTCTATTTATCTAAAATTTAGTCTCAAAAACCTCCTAAAAAAGTATCTGAGGTTAGCTTTAAGTAGAAAAAATTACTAAATAATTACATTTCACAAATATATTATGAAGTCATTTTTCCATATAAATCGAGCTCAATAATTGATGAACATGAAGATCTCTCTTTGGCTCTCTGGAGCAATAAAGCCAGAATATTTGAACTTTATGTCATAAATAAAGGTAGGATTTGATTTTATATTTAGACTTGACGACTCTTATAAGCACTAGCTGATTGAACAGATAGTGTGTCTTCTTATGCAAATAAGGCAATCAAAGCAGCGTTTATAAGCATGCATACATAATATATGAATTAACCTTCAAATCTCTTCATATGAATACAAAGGACATCTCTTACATTAAGGAATACAAAAAATAGAAGAAAAAAACGTTCTTATCTACAATTTATTTCCTATGAAGGCAGAATGGTGATATATGAGTAAACTTTTATTTATATATTTGTTCATAGTGATTACTTTATAGGTATATCATACTTATGAAAAATACAGGAGTAAAACTATAAATCAAAAAGGTATAGTTTTGTTTGTTTGTTGCATGAAAAAAAAATTAAGTTGTGCAGAAATACATATCTTAAGCAACGAGGGTATTGAAATTATTTTTTTATGTTTTTATGCTTGTGCACAACTCAAATCACGTGGAGATTTGTGGTGATGCAGTTTACCATATTTGAATAACAATAAAAAAAATTAATAATACAAAAAAAAGATTTATTACGACTCTTGAATACCATTCCCCCCCCCCCCCCAATGAAAATAAATGTGTGTACAGCGAGCATACAAATATCTGGTTCATGTATGTCTTAACTTTTATTAGACATATATTTTACAATACATAAAAAAATCATATTTTTGATTGATGAATGCTCTATTGTACGTTTTGTGACTTTTGTTATAAAAGCCCTGTGAAAACTGGTCAAATCTTTAAATCCATTTAAAGTTTACTTACTACAAAAAGTTAAGTATATTTATTACATTGAAAATCCATAATCATCAAATAATATTTATTCGTGTCTTTTTTTTTGTGTATCTTACGTTTTCTGAAATATCCTTTTACTGTACAATTGTATCTCTCAAACTATACTCCAAAATGGGAAAGAAAACTATACTATGGTAGCTTGCCAATCCAAACCAACTATAAATTTTTTTTCATCATTTAGGTAATAGTAAGGAGCATAGCAACAGCTAATTTATATTTCAAACCATCAATGTTAAAAAAACTAATTAGAGGAAAGGAACTTGTCAAAAACTGATTGCTGACCAAGAAAAAAAAAAAAATAATACCTAAGAGTTGCTGATGTGTGTGAGTTTTTTGTCTTGTCTTGGGGGGGGGGGGGGAAGAGAGTGATACCATTATGATGCATGGAATAAAGACCAAAATAAATTCTTCTATTATACAGAAGAAGAGGTGCAATGGTACGCTCCAAGAATGAGTTGATCAACTTAATCCTAAGAGGGAAAACACCTTTTAATCATGTGGAGGAATCAATTCAAAACACAAAAAGAATATCTGCATTGAGACTGCCGACAGAGGAAATCACGGAGGACCCTTCCTCTATAACGGAAGAAATCGGAAATTTTGTACGACCCTATATCACTGTTTGAGCTGCTGTTTGGAAGATACTTGTGATTTTTGCTACGGTTGGAGACGGATTAAGGATGTGTCAAAATGGAAACCATTTCTATTTAGCAAGTGGGTCCCCTATTAGAGAAATAATATTTTCAACAATTCTGCACTTGCAAATACAAAGAAAAATCTGAATCTACCAATTATTCACGGCGAAAACACACATATATAAAAAAATTCAAGCTCTCTGACAATATCAAAATATAATTTGATCATGAATGCATACTTTTAGAAGATGGATTTACGGAAATTCATACAAATATACTTTGAAGTAACGTGTTTGCCATTAGCAGATCATTGTTGTGCTTGGTAAATATATGTTGTTCTTTACAAGATAATTTTGGCTATAAATCTTGATATTTTCGACTCTCTTAACCATTTTGACAAGCAGACGTAAATATTTATATAATCTATTTTAAACGCTTTATTTAAAAAGAACTAAATATGATCTTCTATTAGGAAGTCTTTTTACGTACCTATATGTAATGTACATAAGAACATATATTTCATACAGAAAATATTATCATTAAGAAAGTGTGTTACTCTTTTTAAATAAAAAAAATATATTCAATTTGAGTGCAGTAATTAGTCTCACAAAATGTTGTATTTTTTGCACAAAACTAGATTCGTGGAATATCCACGGAAAAATCCTCTCTTTTCAATGCTTAATCGTTGACTATTTTCCTATTCTTTTTCTGCAGGTTATTTTCACGACAAGCTTCTTTGTGCATTCGCAACCTCTACTCTCAAAAGGGAGAGGAAAAATTTGGAAAAACAACTGGTAGCTACCCTTCTGTATTTTCCTTGTTGCCAACTTTTTAACATTGGTCAGAGTTACTATTTAGATATACTATACATTGATAAATTATACCAATATACAAATCAATCGTTAATACTTGTAAAATATTCAAAAATTCAAAAAAAGGGTGCATAATCCTCTATTTCATATATTTTTATATATCCAAATCCTAAATAATAATATCTTTTTATAACATGTAGAAACTACTATAAATTTGCAGTGGTTTCGAAAACAAAAACAAAAAAAAACTACATACTGTTTTTTTTTTTGGTTTTCTTAATGTATAGCCAACGCAACTTTTGTCTATTTTAAAGCTTTTTAAGATTGAATCAACACAACCTTTACCTTAAAATCTACACATATTTTTTACTCAATAACATGTATATCCAAATCTATGCAATTAAATAGTCATTAATGCAGTAATTTTATATTTTCCTATATTTTGATCATTGCATATTAAATTCAATAATTACTTTGTTTAAATTACTCACTGTTCTACGTTTCCTCATTGGTAGCCACTATTCCTAACATATACACAAAAAAGATAATAATAAACTTTTTTTTTGTATTCGTATACCTCTCGTATTAATCGTTAAAATTTTATAAATTTTAATATAGGTAGATTATAAAAATAACCTGATTGAAGGGAATTACTACTTTTTTACCTTAATGATGAGAAGTTTTAATACAAATTGTGGTTGAAAAATTACCCTAATAACCTTCAGTGGTCAAAATAGACAGTCTAACTCTCAAACAAAATTCAAACTGTAAAAACAGTCAATATGGTATGTCGCAAAAAGTTCCTTGAAATGAAGAAGCACTAAAAAAAAAAGAAATAAACAACATTCATGTACCTTTTTAGGGTTTTTAAATCCTTTAGATGAAAAAAACACCTTTTTATGAGAAAGACAATCACTACACTCTTTATATGAGTAAATATATTTTCATTTAATACCAAACATAGTTATTGTTTATGAACAGAATGACAAGTTTTGATGAATAAGGTACCTGGGTGAAGAAAGATGTACCTTTACTCTTTTTGTAAGAATTTCAAGTACAGGGAACTAATGACTTTTTAATGATTATAAAAATCCCTTTGAAATTATTACTTCAATACATAACTTTTTTACATTGAAAAAAACAAAGAAATTTTTATATATATTGCACATGAAAAAATAAAAAAACAACAACCTGCATATAAATTAAATATGTTACCCAAACACGATAAATATTTCCTTTGAAGAATGAGTTTTGAAAGCAAGTACTAAATTGTTAACATAAATAAAATGAACATATCTTTACTTAACTTTAGTTTTTTCATGTTATTTTCCATCGAGTTTTTTTTTTCTACATCAAGTTTGACATTTAATAAAATTCATATCAAAAAGAATTCAAAAAGATTTTTTATCAAATAAAATTAGACAATTTTTATTTTTGATTTATGATATAAATCTAAGTTTGCTAATTTTCTTTTCTTTAACCTCATTTTTACTTTGTTTGAAGTCTCTCATCTTTTTTTATGGTTATTAGAACCGTCAAAGAAGTGTATGTAATAGGGTCATAAAATATGATCTATGTATGTATTTACATACATAGGTATTCCTAGGTATATGCCTCCTTCATAAAAAAAAGGAGGAAAAAAACCTACATAAATGGTTCAGATGTGAACCATCGATAGGATATTAAAAAGAGGTTCATATACACACACCATATTATAGAAATATGATTTATTGAAGGTAAAGGAAAATAAAAGAAGTAAAAAAAACAACTCATTGAGTGTTTATTTCGTTCCTTTATGCTGTTGTCGTTTGTATTTTATTTTTACATTTGTTTCGACTCAAAAATTGTAAATGTACTTTGAGGGATTAAACATGTACATAAAATGCTTAAAAAAATTAAACATATGCGTCAAAAAACTAAACACTGCTTCATATTTTACATATACTAATTTATATAACAAGTGTTGATTTCATAATTTTATTTAATACATGGATAGAAGTTCTAATAAATAGGATGCTCACTTATAACTTTTTGATGCCATTGTTGTGCTTAGATTAATTAGTGTGAGAAAAATCTGTGATAGATTAAAGATATAGTTTAAGATTTTTTCAAATAAAATAGATTTTGAGTAATTCTGAAATTTTTGTGAATAGAATGAGTCAAATAATAACACTGGTCAACCGTTAAAAATCCTAAGGGATATAAGTATAATAAAAGTTATTTAGTTTTGCCCGCTAATTTCAAATTTGTAATTTTTTTCAAGAGTCCGACGAACCCTACTTTTTGAGCTGATTTAGCCTATTTTTTAACTTCTACTTCAATTTAAGCCTAGAAGGATACTCATTTTGAAAATTAAATAATAATGATTCACTAGTGTATTTAATGGAAATTCCATTTCAGACAAGGTTATTTGAAAAAATTGCTGAAGAAATTAACAATGATGTGGTGATGAAAAAGATGAATATTCTCTAAGGGAATGTATATCGCAATTGATAAGAAGAGGTTTATTAATCTTCATAAACATAAATGGGTACTGGGTTATTATTTTTTTTTTTTTGACTCAAAGTAATAGCGCAGGGAATATAGTTGTCAGTATAATAAAGCCCCTTTTTTTCAAAACTTGTTCCTCTAGGATCTCAACAGCTCCTAAAAATACCCACATTGATGATACATCCACCCCCTTAAAAAATATTAATCGAACATTCAATTTTAAATTTACTTTTTTTTAATATGATTGCAAAAATAAAGTACTTCATATCTCGAGGACCAATCGTCTGACTGCAAAAATATATATATATATATATTATATACATTTAAATTTTGCACTTAAAAAAGCTACATGTATGTATATATGGCCGGGTGAAAAATTGTTGAAAGTTGTGTTTTAACAAAAGAAATACTTGCAAATAAATGGATTTGTCCGAATTTGCGAAAAAAATGGAATAAAAATAATATTTTTATATTTTGTTGAATCAAACCCAAATTATTAGCACTTTTTTTTTAGTTTTACACAATAAAAGTTAATTTCTATAATAAAGAGCTACATATACCAGATAAAACTAATCAATATTCAGACAATGTCTCAATCTTCAGCATTCCTATTCACAAATAAATAAATATATGCAAAGTGATGAACGTTGTTGATATAATGATTTATAAATTCATTATGTGTGCTAGTATATTTATAAGTATATATACCTAAGTATACACGTACTTTACTTTAATATTGAAGTAACAGAATAACAGTGCAAACATAATTATTTTGGTAATACGATATTTTGATGGAGCAACTGAGAGGATTTTATTTTGCTACTTTTTATTTAGGACTCATTGTTTCGTAAATATAAAGGAATGATGATAATTACGGTTTGTTAGAAGGTTGCTATGTGTTGTCTTAAACTAATCGATATTGAGGTTGAAATTGAATTCAGTTTTTTTTAATGCATTTTTAAAAAGTTTTTTTTTTCAATATATAAAATTAGATTAATTTCAGAAATTAAACAGGTTATTTTGTAAGAAACCTTCGGGAAAGACTTATTAACATATGTATGAATACCCTTAGGATCGTTGAAAACCGTATTAAAAGATCCTGACTGCTCATAATGTGTCGTTCACTTTAATGAAATCCTCTTTTCACACGAGATTTCACTCTTTAAAAAGATCTTTATATGTAGCAATAACAATAAAGGAGTAATTTGATTACACCATAAAATTAAACTGTAAGAAAACTCATTCCTCTATCTTCATTATCATAAATTTATAATCTGATTCAAATTTTATATGCAAGCAACATTTAGTCAGACTATTATCAACTTCCATAGATTTGGACACTCCTCTGAAAAATATAATTGAACACCATACCTATAATAGATTTTTTCTATTGAAATAAGTACTTTTGAATGTTTGACTATATATATACAATAGGCTGACCAACCGTTGACCAACATATTTTCTTTTTTTAGACACAAAAAAATAATAATCACAATTTCTACCCTCGTTACTAATCCATTTAATTACAAAAAGTGAGTTTTCCGATCATTTAAGACAAGTTATTCAATCTTTTTAAGTCAGCCAATTAATATAATAAATGAATTATCATATTACTTTTAACTGCCATCATTTTCTCAATTTAAAAAAAATTAACGATATGTAAAAATTAAAATCTGGCATAGAGTCATATACCTGATCTTGTTTGACGACCAATCAATGAAACTGAATCTACAATTTAAAAATACTGAGGAGAAAAATGCTAGAATGTAATTTCTCAAAATATTGAAAGGGTTCTGCGTTCCAGCAATGCCGAAATGACCACATCTAGGCTTTTGTTTGATTGATTATTTTTGCTAAGATCTCAGAAGTCAATTAGAAAATAAAAATTGACAGTTTTTTAACCCTCAAATAATATTCAGCATTCAGAAATCCTTAGTACATATATATATTGAGTGCCGGAATGTCATTTCAAGTTAAATGGAATATTGATACCTTTTTCATAAATAAAAAATAAATTATATTTATTTTTATGAGCTTATTGTTTCATATTAATAAGGAGTCAAAATATTTTAATCTTAATTGTAAAGTAATTGTCTTACCACTTCTCGAAATTATACTTTGAGGTCTTTTAAATGTATGTATACAAAAATATAATATGCCTATAGTTCTTATATTTCATAAGTAGTACCTATCTATACATAGTTTTATTATCTCTCTCAACAAATTACAATTTTTTTATTATGTAATAATTTTGCTTCTTATATTCATAAATAAATGTGTTGTCGGTTTTTATGGTGAAAAGTATGTATTCGACTATGTCTCCCCCCCCCCCCCCCTTCATATTTAACATTTTCAAATACGACCATAACTTGAAATATATGTACATATATATATATATATATACTTTACAAATGACTGCCTCTTGAATTTTATTATGATTATTATTCTTTACTTGTATTTATGACATGATACAACTTGGCACTTTACACTCTGGAATCATGAATAACTTTTTATACACTTTGTGTATAAAAAAATTTGATATGCGAGCATACAAAAAAATTTAATTGAGTGATATTTGGTAGAAACACATTTTGGCAAATTTATTTCTACTAACATATTCATACATATATGTATGTATAATAAACTATTTACAAATTTTAATTGTAACCTCTATTGTACATATATTTACACAAAATTTCTCACTCCCTATAAAATTATATTCCTTATAATTTATTTCACTTACGGACCAGCGAGTAATGTTTTTTTTTTTTCATCTTCAGACCACATTTTAATAACCAAGTAAGACCTTAGCTGTAAGTCAACCTTATTTAGGACCTTGAATCATCATTTAAAAATAATTAGACTTCTTACGAATGAGGTGTTATAAAGGTTAAGACGCTTTATATTGCAAATGATCATGGAGCTGTATGCTCATATATATGTGTGTAACATATATAACCCAAAGTCTAATAATGAGGTAAGGGGCATGACCCCTATTTAAAACCTAATTGCAAAATTGCACGGATGTGTTTTAAATCCTACTTTAAAATAAGATGTTATTAATTTATCTCGTGTTTTTTTGTTATTTTTTCCATGAGGTCAAGTGTTTATTTTTAAATATATGTTTATAAGATATATTAACTTTGAGGGCTCTGTAGTCATATTTATAATTGTTTATATGTTTATAAATATTTGATTTAATTTTGGCTAACGGAATAAAATAAACAGTAAATATATTTGCATGGGCTTTCTCTAACTGGGGAGTAGGTTGAAAAGTAGGATTCAGCAAATATATCGATGAAGTAATTAAAGGAAGTTTAAAAAATATCGGTGAGCAGCTAAAGTTTGCCAATTATATTATCAATATTTTTACCCTAAAGAATGATCAAATTTTTTATTTAAAAAAATAAAGTTTTGAAGACACTTATGCCATTCCAAAGGCAAAAAAAACAATTTCCTTCCTCACCCATTCTTAATCCTTTTACACTCTAAATTAATATTTGTGTTTCATTCAACAATGAGAAATCTACAAATAGTTAAAAAGTTTTGAACATTTCAGGATGTTTCAGGAACTTAACAAAAGATAACTTGGTGCTGATTGACCTTCTGTTTTGAAGGGTTAATGTGAAAAAGTATACGGATATTCTTATGATTAATTGGTGTTTTTTTCACTTCAAATCACAATCAGTATCGGATTCAAAAATCCATATTTGTATCATGTAGACAAAAAATGAAAAAAAATGCATTTTCATACTCTGACTAAGGAGTGGTTCAAGATGAAAAAAAACCGTTCTTTCATCTCCGGGATTACCCTTTTTTTATATTCTGTCGAGGGTTTTTAATAAACTTCATGAAATGTCTAGGTTCTTTGTAAGATAATCAATTGAAAATTGACTTAAAATAAAATATGTATCAGATTAAAAGAGATCAAAATCATATTTTAGTAGTTCAAAGAAAAAATAATTTTGTATCAAAAAAGGATAAGAAAAGTAAAGAGTCAAAATTTTATAAAACTTATTTTTTGGAAATCAAAATATGTTTTAAAAATTGTGGACCTCTAAAATAAAATACATCATGCATGACTTTACATGAATGATGGCAGTAGATACCTACATACATTAAAAAATATGAGAGAAGAAATGTCAATAAATATTTAAGTATATGAATGTACGTATCTATGTAGATAGGTAGTCGAAATCGATTTTCATTTTGGTCTTTTATGCATTTAACTTATCATGAAACATGGTTTAACGATATTGAGGATCATTATTTATTTAATAAAATATAATTTTGATTTTGTACATATATATGTAAGTATATGTAGATATGTACCTCTGTAAAAGATCATCAAAATCGACAATTTATCAATATGACTCTAATAAGCAGTAAATTATTTTTTTTGGAATTATGGAAAAAAGCCATAGAAGACTTAAAAATGACTATTTCCTTTGCATTTTTTCCTTTGAGTCAAATTGACCATCAATTGCCATAAATCAATTTATCTCATAAATACAGCCTTTTTTCTCTCTCTATCACTTCTTTGAAGAATTGGGTGTAGATTAGAGGAACGAAATGCTTTTTTTTTTTTTATATGAAACCTTTAATATGTTATTGTAATAATAATAATAATAATAATAAAAAGAGCATGGATTATGAATACTGAGGACGAACATGCATACATACATACTACATATACAGACAAAGAGTATTTGCAAGTTTTATAAATCCCTTGAGGGATTTTAACAAGAATATATTTATAATATGAAGAAAGACGAAAAAGAAGAACACGAAGGAGATTACTTCTATTTATTTATTTTCTTCTTTTTCTCCTTTTTAAGGAAAAGAAACAAAAGAAGAAAGAAAAATATATTATGTATTTGTTGGAAAAGTTTTTCTTTGGATTTTTAAATAGCCTCATAAGAGTGTGTGAGTGAAAGGGAACTATATATTATATGTATTTAGTAAGATACATAATAATGATGATCATATTATTATTTTCAACACTAACTAAATTTGATTATTATTATTATTATTTTCTTTTTCATTACACAATGTTAAATGTATTTTAACATTTAAAAACAAAAGCACATCTTTAAATTAACTCGGGAATTAGGATTGGAATCATCATATTGTAGTATGTATGTATAAAGCCCTAATGGGGAAATCCATGTGGAAGAAGTTTTTTTTTAAGAGAACCCTTCAATATTACAAAAATATATTCAAAAAACTTATATATTCAATAAAAATACCTACCGACAACTACAGAATACTAAACGTCTGTTGTTAACTGATAATGAATGCACAAATGTATAAGTATTACATTTCATTCTAATAGTGTAAAACCTTTTTGTACTTCATACATACTACATACTTAGATAAAGACCAATGGATTGAAATTATATTGGGTCAAAAGTAGGATTCTTGCATTCAAAGTTTTTATGCATTACTTCCTTGTGATAAAGAATATATTTCATTAAAAGATTAAACTGTGCATATATGTAGAAGTATATGTGTATATGCGAGTGGATGGAAGGGACAGGGAGGCCATGGCCACTCCCTGGACAAAATAGTCGGAAAATTGGAAAATTCAAAACAGATCAACAGCAAATCTTAGAAATCTGTAGTCAAGGGTTAGTAATATTTAACGTCATGTCTCCTCTGTGGAAGTGGAGCTAGACCGTCATTGGTATATCTTCATATGTACTAGGTGGATTACGGATCAACAATATAAATTTATGTGGACCAACTAATTTGGAGGTTAAAAAACCGATAAACAAATAATCGGTCGATTTTTTCTCAAATTAACAGTTGAAATTATTGTAAAAATGAACCACAAAAGCCAAAATATGGCCACTTTGACCCTTGTATTATTTTACTCATTACCATAGAAAAAGTAGATGAATAATCTGCCAAGATAGCCACACATATAATTTTATGCATTTTTGGCACATTTTCCAATTTCAACTTCAATTTCAGTCTATAAGGATACTCATTTTGTGTATTAAAAAGTTATGATTCGATAGTGTATTTAATTTAGTATATCAGGATTTTTTAATTTTTCACCAGTGATATTAATTGATATTTTTAGCCAATTACAAATTAGTATAAAATTATTTAAAATCGGCCAATTTAATCGGCTTACCGATATATTGGATGAACTAAAGTTACAATATCCAATTTTAATTAACAAAATTAATTTTTTTTTAAAGATGGGATTATTTTTATCCTTTTTTTTTGTTTTTTAATTTGATAAAATTAATTTATTTTTTTAATAATAAGTTTATTTTTGGGAAATTTAATGTACCAAAATTTTGTAGAACGAAATATTGTAATAATCTTAATATGCACTGTGTTGTGAAAGAATAAATGAAATATCAAAGGACTAAACATACTGAAATTTGTCTATTGGCTAGAGGAGATAAATTTGATTTTTGATACCTTAAAAAAAATTTTTACATAAAAAAAGAATTTTACTCATACAAAAACCTTTTCTGCCTTAAACGAGATGGCTGTGTGGAGGTCTCAGATATATTATTTTTGCATACAAATTCAGTTTTTTTCAATTATTAACTTTTGTCATGCCTAAATTCATGATATCTCGCTTTCGGATTCCACAATTCTTCCTTATATACGTTTACATAAGTATGATAATTTATGATCATAGATTTAACAAATTCTATTTATATTCTACAATATTATATATTGTGCAAAGACTATATCACTAATGCGTGATAATTATATATGGTAATGAAAAATTTTCATTCATTCTCTTGATATTGTTTGAGCATATATATAGTGCCTACATCTATAATTTGTTACTATCAGAAATTAGATAAAAATGGATCAAAAATTAAAAGCATTGAATGTAATTTTTTCCGACTCAATGATAAAGTCATGAAAATATATTGAAAAAATCTCTTGAGGTATTTTTTCATTCTAATCTATATGTTTTTTTCTTCATATTGTTTAACAAAGAAACTCAAATAGGTGTTAGAAATAACAACATTCATTTCTATTTAATCAATTATTAAATATAGTATTAATACCAAATAATTTTTAATTGTGGTACAAATGGTGGATTAAATAGATGTTGCTTATTCTGATAATTGTTCAACAAAACATATTTAAATATATACTGGGTGTGCCAGAATAAGTGGAATAATTTTTCAAGAGTTATACTGTTTAAAAGATTTTTCAAAAGTTGGAATAGTCGATTAGATTCATTTTTTATTTCGAAGTAACCTTGTTTTTTAAAATGTCCAAACTCCTTTTAAAAAACTATGCATGAATTTTGGCCCAAGACAATATCCTGACCATTGGAGCAAACTTTTGAGGATCATAAACTTTTTATACTGGATCAAGACTCCAGATGGATCTTATTTCACACTATTATTGTCGTTTTGAATTACACTGACTCTAAGAGGGGGTCCAAGGGAGTCTGGCTGTAGGAGATGTGACCTCCATCATCTTCAAAGGTCAGTCCTTTTTTTGGTTTGAACTTATGTGCAGCATAAGGTCTTTGAAACCTCCTACGCCAATATCAATAGCCTGAAGTCAGCTTCAGTGAACCAATATGCATGTGGATGAGCCTACCAATGCCTACAAGTCTTCCGGTGTCATGTGGGAGCCTGTATTTTAGCTAAAAGTTCATTATTTGAGAAATAACAAGTTATCATGTAGCTCTTCCATTAATTGTTAAAATACATTTTTGTACAACCTTAGACACACGTTTTAGATCTGAATTAAGTTGAATCTTCATTTTATTCCACATACTATGGTGAACCTACTCCAAACTACTCAGGAAATAATGACTACATAGACGTCTTGGTACTCTCAAGACTAAAATAAAACTCCTCTTTTTCCATAAGTCGGTACACATACAAATTAAGTATAATAATATCAAAGGAATAAACCAGCAGATATCAAGTACTATACAAAATTTAGGAGACAACAGGGACAGTTGCAATTTTTTTTTTTTTTTTGACTCAATTAATGTATTCTAGTTTGACTTTGACACGCCAAAATTTAAAAGAAAACATCTACATAATTATTATACCAGAAAATAATTTTTCAGCAAATTGCTTTAGAATGAGGTAATTAATCAAATGTTACTCCAGTTCTCATAGCTGCCCCAGTTCTAGGACACTTTGTTCTTTACCGAATGATATTTTGCTGAAAGCCATTTTGCCAAAGAAATAATATGTTTATAAATTTGATAAAACATTACTAAGCATTTTTTATTTCCGTTAACTTTTCTTAGATTTTGAAATATCAAATGTTTAGTTGTTCGTCATGGGTTCAAATTATTGAATGCTTATCGATAGTTTATTTCGTGATGAGAATGAAAAATAAACACTTGGTTTAAGCAACTCATAGTTCCTTAATCATAAACACTTCTTTTTTTTTTTTTGCCATTCAGCAATATTTATTATTGTTTATATTTCTTAAAACTCTATTGAATTTAGTGTTTAAAGAGCTTATGGTCTGTTCGGAATTTAGTATTAAAGATTTGAAGTCAATAGAATATATGATGTATGAGGTGCGTTATTGGTCAACCATGAAAATTAATGGTCGTATTTTAGTAGATGGTCAAATGTAGAGTATATAAATGCACCGACATATAACTATGAGTTATGGAATATTATTTTCAATTAGACACAATCCCCAACTAAAACACAATATGTTCAAAACGTACATTCGGGAAAATTGCCTTTGACAAATCGTTTTTTTAGGAAGAAGAATAAATGGAACAATTGCAACATTTGTTAAAAGCGAAACCTTCAATATTGAATGACAAAATTTATCGTACTTTTTCTCAATGAGTGAGTTTTTAATTCGAACCAATCATCAGGTAATAGCAAAAAAAGTCATTAATTCAAGTTGTATAAACTATAACTGTTATAGTTGTTATAAATGAAAAAAACTAATTAGATTACGACATATGTATGTGGTTCATTCAAGAAATTAATTTCACGCCTCAAAATCCGTTTTTATCTAATATCTCAATGAAAAATTGATAAAAATATTAAATTTTTTTAATAAAATTTACATGATATAAATTTAAGCTTTGTGGTTATATCTTTTTTATGTTTGAATGCTGAGACTGTTATAACTGTCTCTATCCTTACCTACATATATCAATATCGCTGATTTATCATACAAAATATGTACAATAAATCAATACGAGTTATAAATGTAATAAAATATTTAATTAATTATTTATTGTAGTATAACTATCTTCATTCAATCACTACACATAAAAAATTGGTTTCTAAGACATCAAAATTCATCTTTTTTTTGATTGTGTGCAAAACGTACATCCTTTTAGTACTTTCAAACTATAAATATGTTTGATAAACATTGATCACTATCACTACTCCCTTTTAACAATAAAAATGAACTAATCAATAACTTTTTTATTTATTGGTCATACAAAGTTTACTTTATATTTATTGATTGAAGGCACTCTTTTCAAAGAGTAGTCTAAGTTACAAAAAAAAAAAAAAAAAAGAATCGTGAAAAAATAAAATACAAAAGGAAAATGATAGTTGACAATTCAATTTATAAAGTAAACCGAAAAAAATTAGATTTATTTTCCTTAAAATATAACAATCTAATTTAAGATTAGGCAAGTAAACATAAAAAGTTCAATTCAATAAAGAAAAAAAAGTATTCATCCTTAAAATTAGACCTGAGTGAAAAGAAAAGTTTGACTTATTGAATTTACATTTGTGGTTCTGCATCATAAAATTGACCAACGAAGTATTTCTTTTAAAATGATGATTTTTTGACAAGTGAAATAAAATTACATGTTTAACAGCTTTTCTTGCATTCATCGAAGCTGAAAGGCAATCTACCGATATCTCAGTTTTATCATGTTGTTTTATTTGGTACAATTATACTATTAATATGTAAGTCCTTTTGTAAGTTTTAGTCTATCAAGAGATTTCGGAGAATAGATTAGCTGCCTGCAACCTTAGAGCTTTATAGACCACTATATTCATGTAAATAATTTTTGCTCTTGGTTTTAATATTTCAAAATCTTAGTATCATTTGTTCTCAATCCCCAAAGTCTTGTTCTTGACCAGAACACTAATTTTACTGAATCATGAAAGTTATGACTTTGAAGCAAAGTGTTCCAAATTTTAATGTTATTTTAATCATTGTGAAAAGAGAATAAAGTATTTACATTATATTACTTTTAATTTCATGATATTCAACTATTGATATTGGAAACGAAAAATACCACCGTTTGTGCACTTTTAAAGTTAAAGAACAAGTACCTAATGAAACAATCGACAGTACTTCATCTAAGTATACATACAAAGGTATGTTAATCTTTTTATATATAAGTATATAAACCTATAGAGACCTTGATACCGTTCTATTTTTCCATAGCTCATAAAACTCGTCTCTCTCCACTATCTCATAAAAAATCATGATATAACTCTATGATCAAATATTAAAGACGATACAAGAGGACTATATAATGTTTATTTTGATTCATTAAAAGAGTACTTAAGGAGCTTTTAAGTTATAAATCCTACTACTTACTCTATTATAAGGATGCCATTTTCAATGAGATTTCACTTGTATGGAAGAAAAGATGGTCATACTATCTACGTATACCTATGTCATAATCTGTTTTAAATTATAGTTTTAAAGATATGCACAAATAATTTGCAATTTCAAATGCATAAATCACAAAATAATAAATTATGAATAGGTATATAATGCTTACATACCACTGATAGCAAAGTTACTCATCATCATCAGTAGAAAAAAAAAAAAAAATACACAACTAACCTACTGGAATATTTAATGAGATCTCTCTGTGTGTTAGAATTTCTTTCTTTCACTCTCCAGCAGCCACTGAAGGTAATAAAATCCCTATTTAAGTGCTTGTTGTCGTTTCATATTGCCTATGCCATATTTTAATAATACAACTCTCTGTTCCCCGTGTCTTGACAGAATTTTTTTTATTGTTTTAAATAGTATAATAGAGAAAGAGAGCTATGAAATATAAATTTATTTTTTTTTAGAATTTTTTTACAAATTCGTGATGGAATTCTTTTCTTTTTTGTTATTTATTATTTTTGATCTAATCAACTTTAAACAAAAATATCAATTTAAATTACTAAATTACTACAATTGAGGAATACATACATTATGTTTAAATGTCATTTTAGAGCTCACATTGGATATTTAATAATGAAATGGCTTTGATAATATTTTACAAAAATTTGTTAGCCATTAACCGTATGCCAGTGGGAGCATGAAAATTTATCATCATATGAATTCGTATATTTGATTATCGATCTATAACAAACCAATTAACTGGTAGTACATAGTATCTTGTTCACGTTGCAACACATTCAAAAACCAAACTGAACAATATTTCGTGGTATAAATTAAGCGATGCTTATAATTTATAGTATACAACCACAGAGATAATGACTAGTCAAAGGGATTGGTACGGCAGTTTGGCATTAAAAGGCTGTATTACAGCTAGGAAAAGAGATAAGGTTATTTCAACGTCAGTTAAATGAAAGAAGTTGATTCTGGATTATATCTATGCAAATATATTTATATATCATCAGAGCAGACAGAAAGTATAACCATTTCCAAGATTCATATTTCCTTCATTAATTAATTGTTAAATCACGTAAATGAATATACTCTAATGAGATTCTAGGGAAATTCACCTTGAGGATTATAAAATAAATACATGTACTTCAAGAAACATATTATTAAGTATTTCTTCTGTTCCTTGATTTGAATATCTTGCTATGCTAATATTCGGGATCTAAAGGAATCATTTTAGGTTGGAATAACACTAGTAAACAAAATTTTTACCCCCTGCTTGTTACTTAGTAAAAATAGTGTCATATATCGTATGAGCTAACTTTCAGTCCTTGATGGCAATATAATTCTTTTTTTGTAACATACTTACAATATTGCTAGTGATGTGAAAAAAAGCCATTTCTGGTGAGCGTCGATGACTCCAAAATACCTATTATAAAATACAAAGTTCTCGCTAAACAAGTTTTACCCCTGTTTTTTATTTTAAAAAGTCTATCCCTGATTAATACCAACTTTTTTGTAATGGTGATTCAACCCATGATCTTAACGTTAAAAAAGAAAAAAAAACATACATTGAATTTATCTATTTTGGAGAGTTGCACGATAATGATGGTATGTCAGTATTTATTAATCTACAGTAGAAATTTGTCTAGCACCGTCAATGACGTCATTTACAGACTGACATTCATTAATAAGTCATTAATATAGAGAAAGTTTATTTAGACACATTTAAAACTCAAGAGTATCGATGTTTGGAAACGTTGCAGTCCAAGACTAACAGTCTATGTACATATATACCCATCTAGAAGTTGGTTGTTTCTCATGGCCCCTTATGTTGACAATCAAGCTTTTCTAAGGGACCTCTAAATACATTTTGACACATAAGCTTGATATAGGAGGTGATATAAACAAATATCAAAAAAATATTCCTTTCTACGCACAAGCTTTTGCAAAAATCAATTGATTAAGTTTAAAAATAAATTATATGTATATACACTATAATAAGTTTGGTTGTAGGATCTTTTTTGAGCATGACTAATTGATTGAATATATACAGCATGAGTAACTGATCTTAAAAAGTAGAAACAAAAATCATATCAGTTTTTGATTACAAAAATTGTGAGAAAAAAAAGTTAAATAAAATTTACTGATCTATGTATGTATGTTGTAATGTTTTATTGAATAGAATCAAATCGAATACGATTAATTAAATTTATATACTCATATACAACATCAATGTAGTGAAAATGATTGAGTTTATTAGCTATATTCAATGAACAGTCAATGAACATCATTCCTAATGAAATTGTATTTATTTTAAAGAATAATCAAATAAGACAATCCGTACCAAAGTTGTTGTGGATTTAAGAATTATTTGTCATCACGTATTATAATTTTTATATACACATACATGTATATATGTTTGTATTATGTAAATAAATGTAAAGAATTGCTAAGAAAATGAGCATAAAGCATTAATGACAAGAGAGAAAGACAGATGATGCAAATTAGTTTTGTTTTAGTTAGGTTTACACTGTCACAGGTCTATATTTGTAATCAGCTTGAGAAAACGTTTTTAGCTCTCATGCAGTGTCCTTAATACTTATATATTTATGCCCAAGAAGCAATTTGTAGTTCATCCATTCCTCATCTTTGAATAATATTCAAAAACTCTTCTTTGCTTTGAAGATATGGGAGAGATTTTCATCATTTACTAATAATTAGGTATCATTCATACTACTTATAATTACATTTGACAATATATGTAATAATAATCTTGAAATCTAGGAAAGTCAAGCCATTCCTGTTTCAGTTTAAAATATGTGAAAAACAATAGAAAGTGATGTTTTAAATCTTCGAAGTTACAAAAATCCCTTTTTATAAAGGGATTTTGCTCTATTCAATAAAATTTAGAACTTAAATAAACTTGAAAATTAGTCAAAATAATTATGTTATGCTATAAATAAAAATGCAGTAGAGCTATTGTATATTATTCATCTCAGGCTTGTAAATTTATTTGAAATAATTAGTCAAACTATTTATGGCTGTACATATATTATTTACATAGTTTAATTGTATGTATGTATATAATTCATCCTGATTTAAAATCCAAGTTGTAGAATATGTGTATCATCTATCTCGACAAGATTTACATATGTAATATAACATACCTATATACTAAGGGTTTTGTTTACATTTCTACTCACATGGACTTGTAAAACCTTGAGCAGCGTTTTCAAATTATCCACCAAATTTATTACGAAAATTAATGTTCGGCCGTGGCAACTTTAAGAGGCATGGGGCAAATTCAGCGACGAAGCTCATTTTTGTCCCAATGGGTTTGTTAATAAGCCAATTATGCATTATTGGTCTGGTAAAAGCATACGTGTGCTTCATGAGACACCATTGCATCCTGAAAAAGTTCCTGTCTGGCGGGGATTTTATGCCGGTGGGTCATACTTTTTGTTGGTGATAATAATTGCCACATTACTGTAAATGAAAATCGCTATCAAGCCATGATAACGGATTATTTTTGGCCCCAATTTGTTGGTATGGATTTAAATAGTATGTTGTTTAAATGACAAGACGATGCTACTTGCCACACAGCAAACAATACAATCAATTTATAGAAGAGCAAAAAGAAAATGCGTCACTCGTATTAAAAAAATCCTTTGTATATATACAAGTGACCAAACAAAATTTAATTGTTAAACAACTTCAAATGACTACACTCCGTAATGACATATGTAGTATGTCAAACTATGTTAAAAAGACATAAAGTTTTGCTTTCCATATCATCATCATCCAGAACATATGAAAATCGATGATGCATAGAGATCAAAGTGTCAATATCTTCACTCAAAACTTTTTTTTTATCTAGGCCTTCAAAGTTTTTTTTAGTTGTGACGTCAACTTTTAAGAGTATTTCATACTTGTGTCTACACACAGAGATACTCGTAAATATGTAGATATATGTTATATTCTGTGTACATATATTGAATAGAATCAAAAGTTTGAAATGTAATGTATGTAGTTACTTAAAAGAAGGAGGGGGGGGGGTGAAATCTTCAATGCACACACATAGGTAGAACATTCTACATATATATATATATATATATGCAGAATATACGAACATTATATCAACAATGTGCTACAACTTTTAACGCTTAATATCGGATTTTCATGCATTTGAAAGTTCCCCCCCCCCCCCTCTTTCTCTCACTCTTTTTAACAAACTCATTTGTTATTATGAGATAATCAGTGTTTATATGTATGTATGTATGTATTTTTATATGTATATATATTAAACATATACCTACCTTCATGAAATATTGGTTTTTATTTTTTGAATATTGGACTTGAGATTTGTAGGAACACACATACCTACAACAATATTTGCATACACATATGTTATATTTCTTATACATATATGCAAATAGTTATGATGAATTTCCAATTTACCAATTACATATATAGATACCTACACATTATGTGTACCTAAAGCACCATTTTTTTACTCACTTCTCAAGGATGATGCTTCATGTATGTATGTACATACAATAACGTGCTTGTGTGAAAAATTTTAAATGCCTTGTATTTCTAGAACCGTTCTATAAGAAATGTGTATTAAACTACCCCTGGGAGTGGAAGAACTCTGTGCACATACATACAATGATTGATTGAGTAGTCTTTTAATATACAAATGTACCTGATACATTTTTTTTCCTTCATCATATTCGAATATGATATGATATCTGAAAACATAGCTTATTATGATTGTAATATGAAAAATAATTAACTTTTCCACTCTGCCTACTTGATTTCCCCTACTCTTTAAATAAATACACATTTGTCAGAAAAGATTAACATAGTATAAATATGCTCTCAAAGAAAAGAAGGTTAATTACGGGAACTTACAATTAATGAAGATTTCATGCAAAGTGGTATTTGTAAATAATAGTTCTTTGCATGAAAGGTCAAACATTACAAAATGATGTATGCAATTACATATATGTATGTATAATATAATTACATGCACCAATTTTGATGTTACGCCAATGTTTTCCACCATTGTCTTAGAGAAGCTGATTTAAAGCACGTAGTTTCATATAAATTGCACTTTACACATTCATATCCTCAGTTTTGTGTTTTTAAAATAATTATCATTTACATATTTATTGACTATTTCACGCAACATTTAATATCTTCCTTTGAAACAATTTTCAAAATTGCTTTTTTGAACAAAAAACAGTGAACTCAAAAAGGATGCATAAATTTGCTATTAAATGAGACATTGATAATTTTAGTACATAGTAAAACCCTGCTGCATGGTATGTATACATGTATATTCTTCCATCGTCTTCGAAATTATGCATGTTTGCATCATTAGCACATGTATGCCTATTTTATCCTTTAACTTTGTATCTAAAGGAGACCCAAGAATCATTAATGATTCCCGTCTTTTATTGCTATTTTTTCATTGGTACATATATGTTTGTATTCTTTTATGCATCTACCTATGTATTAGTAGGTACAATATCTTAATAGCCTCAAAACTATACCTAAGGGACATTAAAGGAACAAAAAAAAAGTTGTTCCCAATTTACCAAGAATTAAAATGCTAAATCATGAAGCTCATTATGAGTGCATAATATTATAATAAAAGGGATTTGAAGTGGGAGGAGAAGGAAGGAAGGACGTCATGTTCTTTCATTAGGAACATAATTAGAGGTTAAATTGAGTATGAATAAAGCCTATTGTAAGGGGGGGGGGATACATACCTACATATATAAGCATTCGAGTAGCGTTATTTCTTAATAAAGCAGAGTGATGTTATTATTAATGTAATAAAAAACATTTATGTGTAGATAAATATTATTTTGACGATCTATTTATATTTTAAACTTGAATCATGGGTTTTACATTTTTTAATACTTAGATATAGGCACTGTTGCAACATGAAAGTATGATACTATATGCCTATATAATCCACATTTTCTACTGATAAGACGTACATATTTTAGGAATCTATAATCATGTGTATTTTATGTATCCTAACACGGTAGGAAACTTTTTTTATCCTTTTCTTCACATGTAATAAGATTTTAATCATGATAACTCTTCGTTCAGAGTATCAAATAATAAATTCCTTACTTTTTAAATATTTATTTGTTTTTTGTTAAAGAAAAGCTTCGGTTAAAATCAATTTTTTTCTTATATACATATATTATGTAGATTAATTGCAAATTGTACTGTGTATTTAATCATGGGGTAGGTAATATGTACATATATAGGAAAATAGCAACTGAAGGAATTCGTTTCGATTGTTATCCTACACATTCTAGAGTTCAAATATCTTTGTACTATATGTACATATAAGCATACATACATACATACTCACTATATGCATGTAAATTATTTTTATTTGATAAAAACATGCATAAAACTCTTCAATACATAAAGTTGAAAATATGTAGATACAAGGACGTATATATATATATGTATACATAAATAAGAAATGATAGATACGACAAGAGCATTTTATGCCATTTATATGCATATACTTATATGCATATTTGTGTATGTATGTATGCATATATATATATATATAAGTTTCTCCTTCCTACAGCTCCTTTTTTTTAGCACAAGTCTATTTACATCGGAAATTTCTTTTTGATTTACAAATTCATTTATTCTTTCTATGCAAATAATGTGCTTGAACTTGTGAAAAAAAAACATCTTTCTCAACTACCCAAATACTTCTTTGTTCTTATTCTACTTGAATATAAATGAGTTGCTCTAAATTTTTTTTTTAAGGGACATTTTATGTCTTTAGTTTGCATTAGTAGTGATGCGTTATAAGGTATACTCGTAATGAAATTCTCGAGTTTTATTTAGTAACACACAAAAAAAGACAAGTCATCATTATTTCTATATAATTCAACCAACATAGCTAACAACGGTTATATAACTTATAATACTTAATTAGTTATGTAGGTCTCATTAAAATGTCCTCATTCGCACTTTCTCTTTCTTTCATTACATTTGACCTAGAGGCGTATCATGTTAAGTCCTATTGTTTTCAATCAACTTTTTGATTTTAGTTTCCTAAAAAAGATGATTTTATTTTATGAATCCTGATGATATGACTTTAAAAAGAAGAACTTCATTGTCAGACAACTATGCATAATGTAAAAAGAATAGTGAAATACAAAAAAAAAATAGTTTTATACCTCACAAATAACTTATTTTCAATATATCAATGCAAAAGTTATTGTTAACCTATTTCATATTTCCATACAATAATTTGCATGAAATTAGACATCTTCCATGTGAATTTTGTTACAGCTTTTGTAATCTCTGGTCTTCTCCAAACATTTGTTCATATAACGTTGCAATATGAGGAACAAAGTAAACATTTTGGTCCTCTTGTTTACCATAAAGATATGTTTTTGACCTTCCGATTCCCTGTACGAGAAAACAAAACTCCAAAATATGCACCAAGTTTTTATTATAAATACATAAATTATAAAAATTACGTTTGGAAATGTATAACTAGTCTAATTCATATTAATGCTATAAAATCTTTTTGTGTGAAATTTCCTTTATCCAAATGTTAATAGAACATTCAAATTGCTACATTGACTTTGAGTTTTGTCGACTAAAATCAATTTCAATATACTAGACTAATGAATGAATAAGATTAATCATATAATGTAGTTGGGCTAACTTAAATATTATTGCTATTTATTAGAATTTAAATTTATAAGCCAATGACGTTCCTACCATTATTATATGTAAATATTCCAGACATGGTTTTAACTATTGGTTTCAATATAGTTGTTTGTAGGTCGATACTTACTCATATGACGCCTCACACTGTGAATATTCATTCTATTTTTACAAAAAACCTAAATGAAATACAAAAATTGCATTTCACTCACGGAGAAATGTTATTTCATAGAATATTTACTTACATAAGTACTAAGTTTGAACAAAGATAGAATGTGATTTCTTGATTCATGACAGAGCTATTGGAAGCTGAGTATCATGTTTCGTATTCAAAATACGCAATACCTAATTAAACTTGATTTCTACCTACACCCAAGACATAATATAATGGAATGAGGGGGGGGGGAGTAGGTAACCTTGAGCCAAGAAATACATATATACTCAACGTTCCATATATTAATGAGTTTCTTAGTGAAGATGAAATTTCTTTTTTTGTCTAAATTTAACTTTTTAAAACTATAGGAATTGATTAATACACAGATGAATTAATCATTTGTGTTTTTTTGGACACTTACAACTCGTCCTTTCCAAAAATATTTGATGATCAGGGTGGTAAACCATTTTTGTCATAAGTTTTATCATTTATAGTATAGTTTAATGCTTCCAGGTAGAGTTCAAATATACAAAAATGGAAGAATAGAACTGTTAAAAAAGACTTCATTTTTCTAATTTCTTGTTTTTTGTTTTTTTTGTGGTAAAGGGAGAACTGGGATTCAAATAGTGTGTTAAAGCACAAACAATTGTTTGCAAAATATTGATAGATTATCATATCATCCTATAATCATGAATGCTTAAGAGATTGTAATTAGTTCCTCTGAACTACACTTATCATTATTTTTGTTCACCTTAATATACATAGATTTTTCAACACGTATAATGATTCAAATGATATTTAGAATATTGTCTATTTGAATTGAATAATACCTACATTTATTGTATGGAGAAGAACCAATTCTGCTTCCTAAGCTGAATGATCTGGTTTTTTTTATAACTTACATATATGCTAACTAATAAAAAATGAATAATTTTCATAAAACATTTTTTCTATCAACAAATCAAATTTTTAATTAGTTACTTAATTTATGAATTTCTTATTCTTTGAAATGATAGAGTACAAAATTTCAAGGCTTTAACAACGATGGTTTTAAAGTTGTAACAAAAAGAATGAAAACTGTTAGTTAAAGTTTAAGATAACGAGTAAAAATATGGACTAGAAAAGAGCTTATTCTGTCATGAATCACTCATTTTTATAAGATAAAATTTGACGCAAGTTCTTTTTTATTTATAAGAGCTTCTGTATCAAAAATAATCATGTTTTGCGATGATATTCTGTCTTGTTTTGTTAGACTTACATAAAAATATTCCTTGCATGCATTTTTTAGTATCTTTGATGCATTTAAATAAATTGAACCCGTAAGATTTGCAACAAAAAGGAATTACTAACAGTTCTAGGCCAATGCGTCGAAAACATTTATGTCAAATGACGATTCGTAGAAATGGAAATTTAACCAAATGGAAACTGACCGAAAAATACTATACACATATTTATTATAATGTTGAACTTAAACATGGGAATTGTGATGAATATATTAAATTTATATATGTAATATAGTATAAGATACATGAGAATAAGACAATGAAGGCTCATTGCCCCCGGTCAAAAACAATTTTTTTGTCCCTCATATCTATGAAGCTAATTAAAGAGCAACACGGTTAGAGCTACATACATGTTGCTTCTTCATAATGAATAGAGTTAAAATATTATTCCTCAAAAGAATACTCATTAATTTACCTATGTAGGTAGATGAAAAAAAGTTATATTGCTCTTTAATAAAAGAATAAAGTTAAAAGATAAAAACTATCTTTATTTATAGCAATATTATTTTCAATTGGTCTAAAATATAGATACATCTATAATATACATAAATACAATATTTTAAAAGAAATGTCAATTCGCCAAAATGTCTTTCAACGAATTGTCCTCCAGCGATCAAAAACAAATGACATTTATCAATTTTTTTATCTTATTATCTTACAAATTTAAAATACATATATTTACAATGAAATAATCTTTTAATCGAGTGATTAACGTTCCTACTGTATGATCAATACAACTACTGTCAGTAGAAAAAAAAATAATACTTTTCAGAGCTGAAATTTTGCACATTATTTTTTAACAGCTACAATATACCACTTAATGCAAAGTTGATTTAGTGAGTAGAGTTAGTTTTTCAAATTTAAGATTTATTTAAAATTTTATAAAACTTAGTAATACTATTAAATCCAATTTGAATATGAATATTTCAGAGATAATTTATGCAGTTGTACTTATTTTTCTATCGAGCCAATACACTTTGATTAACCTTTTTACAAATACAACTTTTGATAATTAATTTAATAAGGCCTCATAAGTTTTCCAATATTGACATACCATTCCATTCACTTAAGTATTAATTAGTGACAAACCAAGATACAAGTTCATAATTACTTTGTAATGTAAATATAATATTTTATTGGTCATCCTGAATGAATGTTAATCACTCAACTATTTTGATAGTAGTTCTTATTTTTTCAACTTAGATGAAGTATTAACTTATCTTAAATTAAAGACAATTTTGACAACAAATGATGTGTGATATTATGACTTTACTTATTCTTTTAATTAATTTATCTCTCCTTGTTATTATTTTAAATAAGAATTATAAATAGAAATGCATAGTTTTTTTTTATAGAAAAATTAAAAATTAAACCGAAAATATTTCAAATAGTGGTACTTAGAAATGTGAAAAAGAACCCTTTTTGGCGAATGTCGATCAAACCAAAAGTGTGTAAAGCTGTTTTATGTATTTGTTTATTTTAAGCTGTTATCATTGTTTCCATAAAAGATATTCATTCAATGATTTTAGGACATGTTCTTCCTGGGCAACCACCCACCTAGGACATTCATTTCCATGTCATTTAATCTCTATTACAGGTTCATATTTAAAAGTTGTGCCTCTATAAATATATTGTTTTAATCTTTATTAAATGATCTAATGAAACAATTATTCAAATATATAGTTCCAACTGCCTAATTTTGGTAATAGAAATGAGGAAATGAACCCACCCAATATTTAAATAAAAAATGAATGTACTTATGAGTGCAGGCTCTCATTCTAGTTGTTGAACAAAGCTTTTCAAACATTTACTGATCAACCCAATTTTTGTTAGAAAAAATGTATAGTATAAATAAACGAGGAAATGAAAATGATTTCGCAAGTAGTCTCTAATAATTATTACTATCAATCTTCCCATCCATTCATGGAATATTAAGTATACTAGTTTCTACATAAGAAGATATTGTATGATAATTGACAACATTTTATTGTAGTTACCTTAATATGATAATTATGAAGAGTAACGAATTATAATAAGTATTCAGGGTATCAAGAAAATAGACAATGACTGTTGTCTCGAGGAAGAAGCAATGTTCTAGGAAGTATTTGTTCTGTTGCACTACCAAGTATATAAGTCTTGACATTATAAGTGAGTTTAAAATCCATAATTGTCAAGCCCTTTGTAATAAAAAATATATTTCTGTTATGTACCTACATATATGCCTTCTTCTTTCGTTTTACTTTCGATGTACTCAAATGGGTCCATGAGAAGCTGTTTTGGGATAAAACAGCAAAATAATAAGACTAGGGAGCATATTTGCTGATATTATGTCCATCAGTTTTACCAACTGTTTTATGATGTCATCTCAGGCGTGGATTTTACAAAACACAGCGAAAGGCTCTTTTTTTCAAATCTATAACTATATTTGTATTTACTTTTACATATGGTATTTTAATAAAAATTATGACAGATTTACTCATTCGAATCAATTGTTTGCACAGAATGAAGATTATATAACATTTGCTTAAATTGCTGCAAGTGACATCAAACCTTTTACTGTTGAAGCCTCTAATAGTATACTAACATTCTATTTATAAATAAAATATATATATCAGAATGAAAAAAAATGTTTTTTTGAAATAAAAGCTAACTTTTAAAAAAATATATTTTTAAATACAAAAAGAAAAAAGAAGTCATTTTTATGAAATACATTGCCCTGTTTGAACTTTAACAAAGTTAAGTGCTCCCTTGGTCCAATTTTTTCAAAGATAAAGTTCCATCTCTTATTTTATCACTTTAATGAACATTTTGAAGATACCTCAGTCTAATTTTTAACCATTCCTTGAACAGCTTGAATGTGAAACGAATATTTCTCTAGATTAAGAAACATCTCCTAATATTTGAAGTTATTTTTAATTTGATGTTGTGATGAAGTTTTGTAATGTGTGGGGTTCAATCACCCCTAATATTGTCAATTCAATGAATTCATAAAATCCTCTACAATTAAAATTTAGCTTAGACATTTTAATGATTTTTAAATATCAGGTCTATTATCACAAATAATATCGAGAAAAACATTTTCTGCCTGAGAAAAAATAAATACTTTTTTCTATAACTGGTAGAACAATTGTTTAACTCTCTTTTCTTTTTTAAAAAATTCCATAGGTAGAAACCTATACCTTTTTCCATCTTTTACTAATGATTTAATCTTTATAGTGAATCATATTGGGGGTGTTGAGGAACATTACAAAATTTATCAAGTGACAAGGTTATTAAAAGGATTTTTTTTTCAGAAACATGGATGTGTAGAAGCCTTGTGGCAGTTGTAAGGCATCTATCATGATTTATCTTTCCTAAATTTTTAAAAGAAAAGAATGAGGTGAGTAAGCCAAAACGGTCTCATTTCCACATTACTTTTTTTATATTCATTTATTGTAGGAGATGAAAACATTTGTGCAAATCAAAATTTTGTCATCCATTCTTTCAAAATATTTTAAAAAAAGCTACCAATTATATGTTCAAATAAATTTATTCACAATGTAACTAGAGTACAATACAAAAAAATGAGGTAAAATATTAGAATATATGTCAAACATTTCAATCCCATTTCAACAGCTTAAAACGTTTTCCAATCTTTCCGAATTTTATGTAGTAAGTACAAATCCTTATTTATATCCATATACAATTTATACATTTTTATAGGGTTTTCTACCTAAGTCCCCTTGATAGCTAACCCAGAAGGTTTTGTAGTTTTCTTAATGATATGAAAAATAAAATATAGCATATGCGTAACTTAGGCAATTATATTATTTTTGCAGGATTATTCAAAACATTTGGTTAATATCTACGTACATTAATGAGCTAAAGCCTCCCTACCTTCATTAATTACATAAATAATAATTAAATTGTCGTTAGAATGCATTTTATAATTTATCAATTCGATAACATTCTTTTAAATTAGAAAATTGCCAATTAACCCCCTTCATTCATTAACTGCAGGTGAAAAATAAACAAATAATAATATGAAAAAAAAACTCAAATTAAAATGAAAAATAATGTTTTTTATTTTACGAATTAATATAATACTTACATATATATTACAACATCATTTTTATACATTGAGCACGTATTTTACGAACAATTTCAAATTAGATCAAATCTTTTTTATGTATTCTTAATATTAGTTTAATAAACCTTCTTATTCTACCTTTATATTTCAAATTTATGTCGTCCTAGACGGTCGATTTTTGTGCATTACGAATATATTACAGAAAATTAGTACAATTTATTTTTGAATAATTATACTTTTTGCATATGTGTATATATTATAATAAAACTGTACATTAATGGTTATACGTAATATATTTTAGAAAAGAGAGGAAAAAAAGTCATTAAAACTCATTTGATAAACGGATCATATGAAAATTTATATGACATTTTGAAATCGATTATATTTTTTTGTTTTATTTTTTTCCATATAGTAGTTTTTTACATATATGTAAATATTATATTTGCATTGTTTCTGTCTTTTTTGTAACTACATTGATAATGTAATAAATCATAGAAAATTAAATCTATTAGAAGCTCCAGATGCTCTAATTCATGGCCATAAATCCATCAGTCAGTCCATAAAAAATGATTAAACGGAATTGACTCACCTTGAAACTTGAAGAAAAACCATTCTCTAAGGAGGTATTTTTAGCTGTTTTAATAGACATTAGAGTAGGAAACCTTAATGGACTTTGACGCTATTTTATATCATATTTTATTTTTACTATTTAAACACCCACAAGATTTGCAAAAAAGAATAAATATTTTGACTCAATGGCCAATGACTTAGATAATGTTTAAGTAAATGAAAGAGCAAATCCACCTTTTAAAAGGAAGATCATTGTAGGAAAAGGATAATCTTCTATTAAAAATAGATTAAAGGCTAAGGGAAATATTCCTCATACCTAAGAACCTTATTACTAGGTTGTATTTTCACACAATTTAAAATCACTTTATTTTCACCTTCTATGTTGCCAATTACATTGATTTCATTTACTTTTAAATGGAAAATGTTTATGTGGGTGCTTATGACATCGTAATGACAAAATTAAACCAAGTTTTTCATTCGATTTAAAACACATGGGTGTAACTTCTCTGCTTGAAGGCTTAAAAAACGCAATTTCAAAATTGATGGTTCATTATGCTCTTTTTGCCACTTTAAAGATAAAGAAATAGACATTTTGATGTCAAAATTGACCACTTTTAGACATAACATTTTGTGATACAATGGTTGTTACATCTACCAAAAAAACAAAACAACTATGGTGCACTTTGATTACATAAATATATAGCTTCTTAGAAGCATTTCAAGTATATGTTGCTTCAAATGACGTAATATATGAAACTTTCTCTTCTTTTTTCATCAAATTAGCGAGTTTTTTCATTACTTTAATTTATAAAACTGTTTGCGTTGAATGCTTCTTAGTCACCTTTCATAGATCTTTGTAGTTGAGGTGCACCGTAGTTTTTTTGGCAGATTATTACCCATGCAAAAATAAAATCACAATTGTTGGTACCCAATATTTTTAAAACTAGAATGGTACACTACGTCTAAAAAATTAAATTTTGACTCAAAAATAGCAGGAGATACATGAAATTATGCAAATGTCATTTTCTTAATGCTTTCAAGCAGAAAATACCATAGTGTAGTTAAAAGTATACATATATATTTATACATACTCTTAAAGAAAAGAGAGAAAAAACGATAGAAAAATATGCGACAGTCAATTGGAAAAGGGAAAAAGTAGGTGAATGATAACAAAGACCCCGACTTAAAATATTTATTCATGTGTGTCATCACTCAAGTATCTGTATATAAGCTTACACTGTTCTTATAGTAACCATAAGAGTAGTTTTTAGAAGTACGTGCGTATGTGAACATATGTACGATAATAAATCGGGTATTTGTGTTATCAAATTGATGTTTCATTCTTTGAATATTTTGTAATTAGGCATACCTACATGGGATTCCTTTGTCGAAGAGACTCAAAAATATGCTATTTAATAATACTTATATAGAATTCTTAATAAGAATTTAGATATTCATTTCTAAAAATATATTAATAGTTTATAGATATGTGTATTAGAGTAATACATATCTCTTAAATACTCAACTGGTGTGTCACAGAGAGCTAATCTAAATTTCTGAGCTAGTCATAACCCTTCCCCACCATTAAAGTGAAAAATACTTTATATATCTACATATATATGTTATAAAATTTGTTTTATTTGAGACCTTCACTATTTAAAATTAATTTAAGGGCAATCAAAATGGGTCGAAGCAAAAATGACCAAGAGGAAATGTGGAACTCAAGTTATGACCAGTTGAGAATCACTGTATTAGAGTAGTTGGGGTATCTTTTTTACGGTAATTCCTGCGTGAAGAATTCTAAAAAAAATTATCTGTTAGATTTATGATCCCTCATACCATTTTTGATATGACGATGGTCATATGAAAAAAATGAAAAAAAATGGATACCATTGACTCAAAATCGTACAATTTATACCTCTTGTATCATTCAAATTTTTAAGCTATTTAACATGAGTAGTGCTAAATACTGTGACTTGGTTGCTGCAGTGATTTTAATCTATCAAAACAAAACAAAACAATAGTTCAGTTTGTCTTCAAAGATTTAAAATGTCTGAGATGGGTCCAATGCAAGCAGTTCCCGCTTTTTTTTGATAAAAGTAAAAAACTACAAAAAAATACAAAGTTTTATTTTACGCCACTTGAAGTAACAAATACTTTGAATACTTCTCAGATTGTTAAATCAATATGTACACAAAAAGGATCAAATATTTCTCTTATTTCTTCTCCTCTTCTTATACTCTTATATTGCAACTTTAATAAAATAATATATTATTTCTCTGTTCTACTTATGTAAAACGTGATCGATCTATGATATGTATGTACTTAAAATTGTAACTTCATACTCCAATTCAGAAGCTTTGATTTAAAATTAAATACTTCCCAATCCATTTCCAACAACAATCATAAAATATTTTTTTTATTTTCATTTTTTATCGTATAAACTTTTCAGTAAAAACGATTCTTATACATTAATTAAAAATATACCATCATTTTTACCCGTTATCATATCATTCAGGATACCTATCTATTTGTATTGCTATCACAAATAAAAAAAAATATTCACTCAAAACTATGATGCAATAGGGGGCAAATATTTCATTCATGACAATCATAATTTTATTAGTGACGCACCTCAATGATGATAAGGATCTTTGATGCTTAAAATATAAGTGGACAGACTTGTACCAGAGTGATAATATTGAATGATCTACGTATGTCAATTGATTGAATATGAATGATTTTTCTCATCATTAGTTGAGGTCGTCATTTTGCAAAAATATATATATATATATATATGTACATATATAAAAAAAGGCTCGGAAAAATATAGTATACATATGTATATAATTAATATCATTTCAACAGCATATACAACGGAGCAAACTACATGCTTAATATATGTATAAAAATTTACATACATATTCCTTAATTTGTATTGTAAATACGTTCTTTTTTGAAAAAAAAAATGATATTCTGACGTGTATTTAATTCAGCATGACTTGCTAAACAAATAAAAGAAAAATTCATGTCAAAAATCGTAATTTTTCTGTTAACAAACACATTTCATGAATACTTAAGTAATGGATGATGCTGAATTCAACACATGAATTATAACTCAAAGATATCATTAGATATGTATTTGTACGTGTATATTTCTTTCAGAAACATTCCTTAAATTGTAATACATACCTATATGGAAAATTGGATCCTCTAAGAAGGAAAAAAAGACGGACAAACATTGCGTTTTTAAGAATACATATAAATAAAAAAGAATTTGAAGTTACATAATTGAAAAATATTCATGCTTAACTTTATTTTACCTATTCAATTTTTTTAAAATATAAAACCAAATATCTTTTTAAAATTTCTTTTAATATCCTTAAAAAAGTATTTACCTACTTGCTTATTCTCCTTTTCTTTACTTTTGAATCTGAACGATTTCAAATTATATTTTAGATGAAAAAATAGAGTCATTTTTTACAAGGATTTATAATAATACCTTTTTCCTGTACTTTTTCTTGAAAAGGAATCCCATTTCTTGATAAAAAAAACCTTTTAAATGTTTTCATTGATGAAAGTAGCACTCTTTATAGGCCAACATTAAAAAAAGTCAATAAATCTTTAGTATTTACTATTGGTTTACAATATTATATGTACATAAATAACCTTGATATAACTAATATCTTGAGTTTTAATTTAATTACAATCAAGGTGTAACACGTTGAAAAAGAAAAAGAAGACAAATATATCTTTGATTTAAGAAAATATAAAAAAATTTAATTAATTTTAAAGTTTTTATTTGTGTACATCCCTATGTACACATTTATAACAATATTTTTAGTTAAAATAATGAAAAATGACATTTGTGCCTCTCGCTTACGGGTAATTGTTTGATTGCAATATATTCGTGTTTCATTCTTTCAATATCTGTACCCTAAGTTATTGAGATTTGTAATATGGATAAGCTCATCTAGCTAAGATCATATAGTTTAATCAATGGATTAACGAAATACAGGGTTTACCCTATTTATTGTAACACGATTTCAAGATAAATTTAAATAGGTTAATCAAAACATGATACAAATATTTAACACTCAATTTGATCCTTAATAAGTACATTTTGTGCCTGAGGTGTTCAAAGATTTAAAAATTTACTATACTGATTACTGTAGTTATAAAAGCTATTGCAAAGCTCCATAAAATAGGGGACAGCAATACAGCCATTTCAAAGAAACTCCTGGAGAGTATTAAAAATGTTCAAGGAGACTGATCAAACTGAAGCAAGTATTATCCAAATGTCAATTCACTTATTACTTAAGGACAACCTCAGAAACTTCCCTTAAAAAATGATAAAGAAGTATGATTTTTCAGACCTATATGAACGCATATGACTTGATAGATGTCGTCATATCATGAATCCCTTGAAAAACGGCAAGCTACTCAAATTGGTCTTCATTGATGAAAAGAAATTTGACATCCAATAGTGTTCAAACATATAAAATAATCAAGTGTGAGATTAGGAGAGTGCAACAAAAGAGTGAATATTTGACAAAATTTACGATTTTTGTTGATCTGGACATCAATCATAGCCATTGGAAGATTAATGCTCATTTGTATCCCTTTTAGAGTCAAAATCAACAGCCAACAAAAAATTTAGAGCATTTTAGAGGCTCAATATCAATATTTTAATGAGGCACTTTGAGACCCTCCAACAAGATTCTACTCCGTTGCATGCCTCTAAATGAGCACAACACTAGATTCTAGCTCATATCCCTGTTTTTCTTAGCAAAGATGCAATGGCCATTAAGGAGCTTGATTTGGACTACGTTTGAGTTCCCCGTTTGGTCAATCTTAGAAAACAAAGTCTGTAGTTCTCCCAATGATTTTTTGGAAAGCTTCAAGTCCAAGTTATTGCAAAAGTGGGCCTTGATTCGCCTAGAAGTGCTGAGTGCCAGCTGATGAAAAATAAAGGAAGTCACATCAAATAAATGCAATTGATTCTTGTTTTACTATCCATTGACTAAAAGTTTTCTAAAATTTTACTCGTTTTTTGTACATTTTAAGTTATTTGAATAAACATGTGTTAAGATAAATATGGCAGACCCTGTATAAATCAATTAATGTTAACAAAAACTGTCTTTATTATTTGATAAATAAAATTATATAAATGATTAATGTCATTCCTTTTTTTTCTTGAAATATCATCCTGAATTTATATTTTTTAAAATTTTGTTTACTGCCAGTAACACTTATAAGTTATAACTTGCAAAATAGGACCATTTTTTCTTACCATGGATAAGAATACTTGCGACATGATTTCCTTTTTATGCGGGTAACGAATGCTAATCGCAAAAAGAAAGAAAGAAAGAAGTGAATGAATAAAGGTGTGCATGTAAAAAAAGAACAACAAAGAAAAAGTTTTTCCTTTTGGCATGATGGAAGGGACAAAGAAAAAAACTTTGGCAGCGAAAACTTAGATTTCCATTGGTTTGTAGCCATCGTTTTAGGTCTGATAGATTGCCAAGGGTTGTGTTTGTTATTTAAGTTTGAGTCATTAATTATTATCAATATCTTCTCATTTTTATAAATGAAATAAAAATACTCCTGTGAGTGCGTATTGCTAATGTATTTAATAAATCAAATAGACTATCAAAATTATAGAATCAATTAAATTCAGTAAAAAATGTATCCCTTGTTCACTTTATAGATTGTTTAAAACAGACACATTGAACTTTTTTCAATCTAAGGGTCACATTGACATTTTAAATTAGTACATATGAGAATATATGCAAATATATTAAATATTGAACAGCAAAAATATAAAATACTACAATCAATTTCATAAGTTTAGCATGCTCCTTTATCTATCATGGACCAAATGAGAGAGAAAAAAATGAATAAGTTTAAAAATGCAGTCTTATACCGTAAGTAAAATTGCGGTACAATAGAGTGTTATATATAACTTTGATCTATTAAATATTTTGTAGGCTATCCCAAATAAAAAACAGTAAAAAATATTATAGGTGAATTTATTTATTCATGAGTAAATAAAATGGTTGATGTTTGATTTGATAAACTACTTTAGGTTTACCTACACACATAATTATGTTAATGACTCTATTTTAAGGAAGTAAATAAATTGTTGATAAGTCTTCCAGGCATGGTCAAGGGATTAAGGCTATCTTTTGTCTTTAAGATACAAACTGGAAAAAATGACACAAGGTTCATGTTAAAAAAATATAGTTCTGGGTGTTAATGTGTTAATTTCCATCGTGCCATACGACAGGAAAATGTGATGTATAATCATGAAATTGATGTAAATGGAGTAGGAAGGCCAACGGGGTGAGTGTAAAACAACAAGTTACCATTTGAGGGAAAAGTAAAAAAAGAGGTGAGCATTTTTTTGGCAATGATTTAAAAAAATAAAGAGATCATTTAAAAAAATTACGACACTTTACTCGACTTAATATTTATATACATTTAGCTAGCTCCATAATACATGCATTAACAATCATTTATTTCGTCAATCTTTTTTTGGAGGAATCTCAAAAGGGTATCAGTACAGCTCCCATTCTCAAAGAACCCTTGCCCTGTCACTCACTTCAGGAGTTTTCATTACAAATTGTTCGTTTTTGATTAAGGGTACGGTCTATGCGTCCAAAACATTTTTATAGCGTAGGAACCACACTCCTCTTCGTATGTCATGATTTTTTAGGGTCAACTTCAAGCATTTGTCTAACTTTCATAAGCTGCATCTCTTCTTAGGATTATTAGTTATTATATTGATTAATGTTTTTTGGTTATTTAGGCTGATCCAACAAAATATAAACTTGGCTTTGATTAAGAAAGAAGCCTGTAAATAAAATTGAAATTATAATTCAAGGATCGTATGAACTTGAAACTTTCTCAATGTAACTAAATAAGGCACTAAAAATAAATATATCATTGTAAGATAAGACACTTATGTGTATAAAAGCAATAAATCAGGAGTAGGACATTTATAAAAGAAAGTTATAAAGATATTAAAAAAAACCCTATTAAAATCACTAGGAATGCAAGTCTTTGATAAGCACGATAGCTTATAATGTACATTCTACATATATCTATGTATGCTCTCATCACAATAATAATAATAATAATAAATAGAGGTCCTATGCCTACATCATCGACAGAAAATCTTACGCCCTTTTCATTAGAACAGTACTTTCATATTAGAACTAGACAAATGGGCAGTTTTAAATGAATATGTAATAAGTCGAATTTGTCAATGATTTCCGATATTTTATTTATACATAAAAAAATCCAATTTAAAAAAATAAAAAACGAAGTCAACAATTTGAAAAAATATGAGATTAAAAGTTATTAATTAATTAACCATTAAAAACTCAAACGTGGCCAATGCAGTCATTTCTGAAAGTTATTTCACCTTAATATTTTTGACTCTGACAAGGCATTCGATATGGTTTTTAACCATTTATTTATTATCCTCAAACTGAAACCTTGTATAATGTTCTATGTGGTATACCGACCATTGTAATAGAATATACCTTGGTTCACGGTTTTAAAATTCTAAGACAAAAAAAATAGTATGTAATTTCTCCAAGTCTTGGCAAACGTTGAAGAATAAAATTATGGAGTAACCACTCTGGGATATTGTGTGGTCATTTTCACTGAGATCTCAAAGAATAAAAGAAAAAAAAATGTCAATTAATCGGTTAACAGTTTTATAACTCCCAAATAATTAATATTGGTCCAGAAAAAAAAATCCACATCAATCGAGCTCCCCTTTATATCTTTATACAATATATACCTGTATAAACGGATCAAAAACAAACAAAATATCAATTGAATATCATTTAAAACCTTAGTAGATGTAATTACATATGGGAAATCTTATCTATCCATCATTTTTGACAGCCATCATTCAAATTACCTTAAGGCTATATAGATTTATAGAGGCATACCTTCCTACAAAACATTTTATTCATAAGGATATAATGAACTTGAAGTCATTTAGGTATAAAATAATGAAATAGATCAAATACCATAATTACACATATATCCTACATAGAGTAATTTAATTAAGAAAAATCATAGATCATATCATTTATTATTCATATATCTACATATGTAATCATTGAATGTTTTTTATGTTTGTTTTGATCTATTAGAGGAAGAGCTCATTGTCAAAAAACTCACGATGATGGAAAATAATTCTACTACAAAAAAATATAATTGATCAATATTTCCTTTTTACTAAATAAGATATTTCCTTGGAATCGAATTTTTGAGATACAATTGATTACAAAAAAATCAAACATCATTTTTTGACGTTTCAAAGTTGATATCCACATTAGTATGTTGTAAATGTGAGTTGTTGTTATCGATTTATAGTGGTAGTCGCTCATTTAATTTAATTTCCTTTGATTTTCAATATTGAATTGATTTCCTTAAATTATTATTTTTATTCGTTAATCAAATGAATGAAGAAAAAAACAAAAAAGGGCATAAGTGGGCTATGAAGTTGTTATTGAAATTTATCCTAAATTAAATGACATTTCACCGATCCATCAAAGCAAAAGCCCTCCACTGCCACAACAAGGTTTTCATAGTTCCAACATAATGTATTGCTATATTTTATTAATATAATTATTATTTAGATTTCATGTTTTAAGAGGAAACATTTTCAGACTAGCCAATCTGGCATAGAATTAAAAGAGGCTCATTAGGAATTAATTAATAGATGTAGGTGGAAATCACAGATAACTTCATTGTCATGATTGTGACATTATTTTAAAATCAATTATTTTTTATATATATACGACTTTTTGCAAAGCACAAATAAAAAAAGAATATGCAAAATATGTACATAGTCAATATGAAGATATTCTTCTATGTTAAATATTAAATTTGTTCATGCAATGAGGAAATCCTTCAATCAATAAATCAAAATAGAATGAATTTTTTTAAATTTTCATTCTGAATCATCACTAATTATATGTGTGTAATAAAAGTTAAATATATGGCCTACAATTTTATATAATGACTTATATTTGTTTCAACATTTCAGTAGACCCTAAATACATACTTTTTTGCACATTGTATCTGATAAAAAGTATATGATGATACAATAGATAATTTTATAATATTAAATATATTGCACACAGATCTATTTTTACTCATTAGTAAAATATCTATTATTATTTTATTTTATTTTAAACTTTGATTCTCTTGCCAAATAGCTTTTAGCCTTGTGTAGTTGTTTTTATAAAAGTAAAAGACATTAAAACATAGCTTTGTTGTTTTAATGAAGGAATAGTTATGTAATAAATACATAAATTATTTAGTCTATTAACCTGCAAAGTAAGAATAATAGTTTTACGTATAATTTTTAAAATGCTAAAACATTAGTCTTTTTTATTTTTTTATCAAATACTAAATTTGATTGATTAATGTATCATTCATTGTAAATTATGTTTATCTTTGACGTTTTTTTTCGAAAAATACCATGAACTTATACATTACTAATTGAATATTTATATTATATATAGTCCGTTTAAAAAGTTATTTGTTAGCTTTCCAATCGATTATCATGTTTTTTTTGATAATATTGTACACTTATTAAGTTATTCAAATTTAGCAAAATTTACACATAATTTAAACTACAGATGTGTATGTTTTTTTAAAACATTGTTCGATTTATTCAAAGATGCAATTATATATAGCTATTAAATACAATAAAAAAATATAATATTGATAGTTTTTTCATAACTCTACGATCATTTTCAGCAAACTACTGACCATTTAATAGTTGAACCATTGAAAATTTAAAACAATTGGTGTCAATGCTCAATACTAGGTGAGTCTCAATTAATCTTAAAAAGGGAGGATTCATTTATAATCTAAGATGTACTCAAAGTACTTTTTAGCTGAATATAACATTGTCCATTTGTTTTCCACCCTATAACCTTTTGATTAAATTACTTTATTTCAAGATTATAGTTTTTATGGTAAATTTAAGGTTATAGAGCATTAATGTAGCAAGTCGTCTAAATGGTCTGTGTGCACACAAAAATGATTTATGAGGCCTGATATTTTCTATTTAATTTTTTTAATTGTCACAAGAGCAAATGTGTTATTAAAGTTTTAAAAAATTTAGTTTAAAATATCCCATATTTGAGATACTAATGAAATGAGATATTTTAACGTGCATTATTAAATTCAAATTCAAATAAACAGAATCAGATTAGGGGGATTTAAAATAATTTTTTTTATACATGGATAGGAATGGAATATCCATCAGTATTTTTTTTTTTACTTTGACATTATTAGAAACTAATATAATAATCCAATAATCAAAATTAACCGTGTATGGAAATGGAAACTGATTTGAAAATAATTTAAGGAATTCTCATTTTTAATATCCTACATGTTAAAAGCAACATAAATATCAACCAAAAGTCTTTGACTGGTAGTAAATTGCAATTTCTAAAAATTGTGTTGACTTTGTTACAGCACTATAAATAATATATGTAAAATATATATTTTTTTGTTTTTACGAGGAAACATAAGAACAACTGCACGTTTCAAAATCATGATATCCTTGAAAATTACATACAAATAATTATCATAGTGTATATTAATATCTTTTCACCGTACAAAGCAGCAGTCTCTCTTTGTTGCACTTGTTCCTCATTCCTAATGATTATCAAAGAACTGCATATGTCATGCAATGAATAGAAATTGATCCATATTTATTTATCAATAGATTTGTGGTTATGATAATTGCTTTGTGTCTTCAAGGTCCTATAATCATCTTTCAATGCTCCTTAAATGGTTCGCTTCGTCATATTTATTCCTATTTATATATGTGTATGTATGTACAATCATAAAAATATTCATGTCAATGAATGAATGAATTATAAAAGAATGAAAAAATGTCAATGTCGATGTTGGGTACATCTGGATTTTTCTTTTTTTCAGTAATGTCCCTTCAATTCGTCAAATTGAGATATCTCATTCATAACACCAAAACAATCTATTTTATCAATGATATGTCGAAACGATATTAATTATTATATATCTGAATATATAAGTGTATTCAAAATTTTAAATAATAACCACGTACGGATCCCGATGGATACTATACATACTATATGTATATGTACATTTGCTTATATATAGAAGCATAACTTCACTCTACTCTTTCTAAATTTTGTATACATAGAAATAAATAAATTATCCATATGAATGATAAATTATCGTATTCTCCTACCAACTTTAAAGATTTATCTTTCTATAAACATTTATTTATTATTTTTCAAAGAAATCGAATTTAACTTTATATAAATGAATTAGGTTTTATTGACAAACAAGTATTATAATTGGATTTATTTATTTTCATCGTCAAGTTGAAATAGATTTATATACATATACACACCCCATGCATTTTATATGTGGTATACATATCTCAGTATTTTTTTATTTTTATTTTTTGCATGTTATTTACATTAACAAGTCTTGAGTGTGACGTAAGGCCAAATTTTTCTCAAATTTTTCCGTATGAATCCTCATATCTTAAATATGTACATCTATCTACTATAAACATTCATACTGTCAATAAATATTATGTTTCTATATGAGGAATATGCATTTTTAGGAAATGGATTGATAATTATTTTTATTTTTAAAGGAAAGGAGGTGGCAGAAATCTTCTGTCATAAATTTATGTATACATATATTTGTGAATTTGACAATCACTTTGTTCTTGATTTTCGTTTTTTTTTGTTTTATTGTAGCAGTACGTCGAGAAATGTCTACTACACATTAAATAATTGTCAACTTGAGAATGCACAATAATAATTTAATTCAAGCTTACACAGCGAGAGAATACTGCCAGAAAATAGATGAAAATTATTATGACAAGAACTACTATTACTTGTTGTTTTTTCTTATAAGCAATAATTTTGGCATAGAGCCTACATACAATATGTAGAATTCATTTATGGGTATATTAATAAATTACTGCAATATTGGTTGAGTTTCTTCCTTGTTCTTTATGTAATTTGTGAGATAGAAGTTTATCTAGTAATCCCATGAACATAAACAGCAAGTTATATAGATGCATGTCAAAATAAGAGCAGAAAAAAAATCGTATTATTGTTGTGTTGAGTGGAGTATATAAATTAGAAGAAAAAAAATAGTTTGCCACAACTCTTGACCATTGACAATTTAACAATAATTTCAAAACAATATCCATGGGTCAATATATAATATAGTGTGTACATTGATTCAATGAATGAGCTTCATTTTGAAGAGTCATTGGATTTTTCACATAATATATTCTTATATGTATTTTATTATTATTACAAATTAAAAATATGATTTATAATTTAGGAACTAGATATGTTCTATAAAACTTGCATGGAGTATGATGCCAAGGACTTTCACGGCCAAATTTCTATTATTTGTCAATACATTTTAGCATATATTGCATTATAAATGTGCTAAATAATAATAATGATAAAAAAACATTAACAATAAAATATTCACAGTTTTAAGAAAATAATTTAAATAATATATTAAGGAGTAGAAAATGAAATATTGATGGGGTTTTGAAGCACAAAATTTTAGAAACTTAAATTTATATTGAGCCAGTATTATTATTAATATAATTTGTTGAGATTGAGAGTTGACTCAGGGGTTTTTAAACTTCAAAATTGACTCATAATTTTAGTCAAGACGAATAATTACTAATTCAAGCTGACAGAGCAATCATTTGCATTACATATTTTTTTAGAATCTAACCAAGAATTGGAGCTTGGACTTTAATTCAAGTGGAGTAAGATACGTTTGAAAGACAGAGTTTGTTCATAAATATCGTTATTAAATCTTTTAATATGATGACTGAAGAGTAATTATAATAACTGATACAAAGACAAAGCAACTTTTTGAATCTTAAATTCAGTTAAATTCCTCGGGTGTCAGTTTTATTTTGTCCAAAGTTCACTTTTTGCCAAAAAACGCTTAATTAATTATATTAGCAGGTCATTTCTTATTTTATCATCAAAAAATAAACATACATATAATTTGTTCAAAAAATGGATTTTAACATTATTATGCATTAAAGAAATATTGTACAGAATGCATATACTATTCAAATCAAGGTCGTCAACAAGGGATAAGTCCGAAAAAATAAATCTCTGACCTCATTTTAAAGTCTCTCATCAATAAAATGATCTTCACCTTTTAAATCATTAAATTAAATACTTAGAAGAAATCCTTATTCAAGGCTAGAACAGAGTAGGTATGTAAATATATATCTATCCATGCTCTAAAGCATATAATATGTACATAAAATGTCCTTGCACATTTTATTTATTTGACCGTCATCAACTTACATCTCAAATAACAATTTAACAAAGATTGTGCATATTATTCTAATAAAGTATTCGATTTCAATAAATATTTAAATGTTAAAATGTATAATAATTAAATTAAAACAAAAAAAAGTTTCAATGAACTGTTAAAGGATGATAAATAATAATCTATTGTTAATGAATATTCAATATAATCTCTACATAATTAATAAGCAGAATATTGAACCTTATGATTAGGATAAATTATACATAAATAATATACATATGTACAATCATACATATTCAACAAATAATTTTTAATTCCATTTAGAGGCAATAAAATTTTTAACTCTGCTAAGAAAATTATTTATTTGCAGAGTTTTATACAGAGTTTAATATAAATTTGTAGACCCATAGTAACGAGTATGCACCATCAATCATTTATGTTAATATTATATTTGTTTATTTAGCAGGTGCATATTGAATATGAAATATAGATTTAATTATATTTGCATTAACTTTATTTGAATATAATATGTAAGTATGTACATAATATTAGAAATCTAACAAATTATTAAGAAAAATGAGTTGAGATTGTGTTTTCAAAAGTGTACATGCAATGGCATACATATATATGTATGTACATATATATTAAGGCTTGAGAAAAGAAGCAAAATCTTTCAAAATAGAAACGTGAATGCAAACTGAGGTTCTTTTTACATGTATAATTGATATGAATCCCTTGTTCCTTATGTAAAAGACAATAAACTATTGAAAAAAGCAAGTTTAGGGAAGTGCTGATGAATCCATGTCTTAGATTGGTTATGAAACAATACTTCAGCAATCATAGCGGTGGTTGGGGGAGCTCATTGCTATTTTTGCATCCGTCATAGGCTTTATAAATATCTACATATTTTTGAATAAAATGTTTGTTTAGGATTAGGCAGTACATCCATGAAAATCCTAGACCTTTAACGTAAGCGTAATATTTCTATAATAAGAATCATAACATCCAAAAAACCAGGTAAAATTTCGGGCAATATAATTTAGCTACTTTTGAAGGTATCTTTCGGCTAGTAATGAATACTAAAATATTTCAGCAAAAAATACTTTTGGAGCCCTGTGGTGTATATTGAATGTTTTAATGCTCTATTGTTCCTCTATAGTGTACGCTCTGTAATCACTAATATTTGTAAATTCAAATATTAAAGTTACCTGTGTATTACTGTGAAAGGTAACTTTATATTCCTACTCTATGGAAAATGCCTATATATATTCCATTAAAGTGTGTCATAGAAGAAATTTCTACTTCCCTTCAGAAGATGCCAGATTTCCTCTTCACTTAAATGACCCTGGAACGTGCGTTAAGGAAACAGTTTGCTGAAATTAAATTTGTAAACATGTGAAGAATGAGATGTGAATCATTATTCATGATGACGAAAAATGTTTTCAAGAGAAGAAATCTACACAATCACATGAAGGAAAGTATGCTAGAGTTTTTAAAATCAAGTACTAACTCCTCCTATGAAGTGAGTTTCCTATCGTGAGATAACTAGAACTTTATGAAGCCCATTTGAAAAAGAGAATTTGCTTGTCCTTACTTCAATGGATAGATGAATCCAACATTCTCTGGTTGAAAAATTACCGCATTGTACATATATACACAATCAAGTCATAGACATCAGCAAATAGTCCATCAATTATAAATATTTATGACGAGAAACTATCTGGAAATGTGAATGAACTAGAATTTCAAAAGTTTAGTCATTTTGCTTATGAAATTTCAAACATTTTAAACGTGTTTGTCGCTTCTGATCTTGTGGTTTTGTTATTTTATCAATGTTATGAAATTGAGTGTCAGTATAAATTAATGTTGATTAAAAAAAATACATGCAATGATATGAAGTCCCTATTTTATAGAATTTGAGACAAATAAGTTTTTTTCTCTTTTTTAAAATGCAAATCAATTTTCATTTTAACAGATATTTTTTACTCTTTATGTAACCTTGTATTATGTATCTATATACATAATACATACATAGTGTATGAAATAGTTGCCATCTTTAATGGAAAAATCATGTGCTTAATTAATGCAATGGTAGATAGTTTAACTATTTAATTTTTATTTCTAAAAACAATACATAAATTTGTATCTACCATTAGTACATTAAAAATAGTTTGATATTATTCGCAGCATATGTCATCGCATGAGATTTATCTATTTGCATGCTTATCAGATTAAAAATATAAATGTTTGTTGCCTTTTTTTCATGTTTTCAAATTTTTATAATGAATGATGAATGTTTGAAATTTTTTGTACCCTTGAATAGAGTCTATTAGATATCCATAAGTAACCCACGATTCAGCAACTAAAAAAATTCATTTTTGTTCCCATGAATTATGATCATAAAGATCAAATCCCAAATTCCTTGCAATATTGTAATCTACAACAAAGAAAAAAGTAAAAAAAACCAAAAAAAAACAACAAAAAAACAGAAAAATCTACTAGTTCATGGAGCCTTTGATTTGAATAATAAACAAAGTACCTACGTATGTGCTAAGGGTTTGATATCTCCCATTTACCCACTTTTATAAGTTTATAAATACTCTAAATAAAAAGAAATAGTTCAAAGAGGAACTTTAAATTGGTACAAAGTTCAAGAAAAAAGGAACTTTGAAAAAAAAAAAAATCTTTTTTGACCAGAAGTTTCAATTTTTTTCCCCCTTGAATAAATTTAAATATTTACTTAAATAATAAGAAAAAGGTGAAACAGAAACTTTTAATAGAGCTATACATTATTATTCATGAAGTTTGTAGCATTTTATTTCATAGTTCTGAATTTCATTTAATAATACGTAAGCACACATAGGTAATATATTCTTATTACAATTAATTTTCATACACAGACATAGATAAATTATATTTTTAAATCAGGTGATAAGTCCACTATAGGATTTATATTATATGTAAACATAATTGATGCAAATTTTGAACGTTTTTTTTGTTTTTACGTCAAGTACATAGATACATATTCTGTGCTTAATGATATTTCAAGATTTTTTAAAAAGAATCATTAATTGAAAGAATGTCAATGACTCTATTTGAATAAATATTTAAGATATTTAAAAAAAATAAAAAAACTATTTTATAAATTTCAATAATGTAGCTTTAAATAGCCACGTAGAGAGCGTAAAAACAAATTTTTTGATTTGTATTTGATGATTAGGGATATAATGCTCAATAAAAATGGGAAGTTGATGGGGTTTATCTAAATAATTTTCTTGTTACATAGGGAGCAATGATATTTTTTTCCTTCTGGCTTCTGTCTAATCTTAAACACTTAACCCATCAAGTTACATGAAGTTAATGGTTGATTTTATGATATATAAAACTTTTTAGAGTCCAACAATTTGCAAGATTCGTGATTACATTTTTAGTTATAGTATTTTTTTGAGTTTAAAATGAGTTAAAATTACTTTCATCCGATAAATGATGGTTTTTTCCTAATCCCCTCTTATTTAAATATACGCCATGGATACAAATTTGTCTGGTTTTTTTTTTATTTTAAGAAAAAGAGTCCTGTACACGAGACTTTTGAATATATTTCTAACATCATTGGTTGAATAACTCTGGCTCAAAATTGGATTTTTAAAAAAATATCTTAATGTATTCAAAAAAAGAAAAAGAAAAAAGGTGCTTAATAAATATTATGAGATAAAATTTATACTCAAATATTTCAGTATATCAATTACAAGTCGAAATAAAAAGCAAGTAATAATCTATGCTGCCAAGATATCGGTTAGAAATCTCGTTTTATTAAGCTCATTTGTCACCCAAACTTGTCTTTTTATTTCTTCTTTGTTTTTTGTCATAGATAGAGTACCTATACATACTTACATACATGCATACAAAAAGGTTTTTTTCTTCATTTTATTCAATTGCGTATTACTTATTTACATATCTTTGTCTTAAATCAATAAAATAAGATGGATTCAGACATCTTTGAATGTGAGTTAAATTTAGAATTACCATAGCAGGTATTTTGACACGTGGTACTTACTATGTTGTAATTTGAGTTCATTTTAATATTTCATGAGCTATTTTTGTGTTATTACTTTTAATTACCATGTTTTGATATCATTTTCAACTAAAAAATAGAGATTCTATTAAAACATGAGTCATATAAGATAACCACTCTATGGATAAGAACAGTTCTTTAGTCATAATTGTACAGTAAAAAATGATAAAAATACTTATTTTTTCGAGAGTATACAATAACACTTATGAATAAGAGTATCAAAATGATGGTTTTTGATAGTTTTAGGTATACTAAGTTAAAACCATTCTAAATATCATTTATAATTTTTTATTATGTTGTACATCATTTAAGTGAACAAGATTGAAAGTTTCAATCTATACGAGCGAGCCAATTTTCACCAAACAATTTTTACAAAGATTTGAAAGAGCAAATAATTCAGATACAAAGAGCTTTAGTCAATTATAATATGTGTGTACATAAAATATAAAAATAAATATAAAATCTGTCAGTTCTTTTATATATATATATATATATAAAAGAACTGTATATATATATATATATATATATGCATAGACACGCAACCTCTCTCTTTCTCCCTTTTTTTTAAAAAAAAAGAAAGAAAAATTACAAAGGTTTGAAAGATTAAATAATTCAGATGTATAGAGCGCGATGCGAATGCTCGCGCTAAAAAAAGAAATGTTCTTAGTAAACATCAAACATAGCAAATCTCATTGAATTTATTAGAACAAACTAATTAGCCCGTCAATTTTTTATATTGTCAAAATGACGGTAGCTTTAGTATTAATTCAAATACTTTATGACCTTTTTAATGAATAATGTATTCATTTCTAAATTTTCATGTCTTAAATTAACTTTGTATAAGACATTTACATATACAAGAGTTTACATATTTACATATACTATTATACTTATCATTGAATACATAACTTATATTTCATCAACCTTGAGAGTTATGAAGTAATGAATGTATGTTATAGAATGTGCAGTTTCTTCATATATGTACATATGTAAGGTTCTCATTTTTTTTATTTCGTTCATAGCATTCCCTTGAGGTAAAGATGTATTTGTTGTTAAGTCACGATGTTCTCAGGGGGTAGCAGCTACATTATCATTTTTATAAATATTATTATGATATGTTTTCTAGATAAAAGTTTTTTTTGTTTGCATTTTTTAACGAATTTGTATTTTTTAACTCTTTCAAGTATTTATTTTTGCAATTTTGTCTTTTTGACAAAATTTTTTTTTTATTTATCTTTACCTTGTTGAACTCTGAGCTCAAATGAATCATGAATAATCATTTTAATTGACTTCATCATGATGAAAGTGTAAAATTATGAATTCACTTTTTCTGTGAAATACTTCATGGAGAAAATGGGGATCAATGAGTGGATTCAAATGCCTTGAAGCTAAGTAATTCATCACTCTTTCTCTCATGCTTCTTCCCCACCCCCCTTCATCTCCTCCCTCTATGCCCCGTGTACAATTAACATTTTTTTAAAGAAAACAACTCTTATTTTAAAAAAATGAGATGAGTGGAAATGTAGGAAATCATAGGAGCTGTGTACTAAAATAAAATACATTTTCTCATGGATTTTTACTCTAGATATATATTTATGCTTAGATGATTATTTATCGATCATTATTTTACAATGTATTTTCCATTATACCCTGTGTTTCATTAATTATATTAGGTGCTCAAACGCCCCTAACTTTATTGGAAGCCACTTTTTTAAGGTGTTAAATAATTATGTCCAGATGTTTTGAAACAATAATGAAAGTTTAAAAGAAGAAAAATAACCCCTTAACAAAACGTCTTTGTTTACTTAAAATATATATTCATCTTACGGTATTGTCATTTAGAACAGGTAATTTCTTCTCATTTTATATATATATATATACCTTCAAGACCTAAAAATGCACTTTTTATTTTGGTTTAATGTAATTTTCCCTTGGGCTAGATAATTAATTTCTTTCTTTTTTTTAATTTCCAAAGTTAAGAAAAAGAATGAAAAAAGGGCGTAAAGGCATCCATAAGATAGAAAGATTACTTAGATAATCGATTCACCAATTAATATAAATTACTTCACACCAATCCGTCTTTTGATCATTCAGGGATTCTCCTATAACAATTATATATTTGTTATTGAAAAGGTAAATAAATTTTATTTGAGATCAATTTAATTCATGTTTATTTTTATTATACTCAAACTATTATGGAATGTAGCTTTATAGGTACACCTATATGTAAGTACACACAGTCATAGCAAAGAATGATAAAAACAATGATTTTGGGTGTAGAGACGTCTTTGAAGATGTGTCGTGACTTGTATAGAATAATTTAAGTAATAAAAAAAATGTAATATTGAATGGTTACCATTGTATGTAATTAGAGGTTAACTTTTTGAATCTTAATCACACGAATTCATTTTTGGTTCTTCCTATATGATAAAATCAAACTGCTGAGCATTAAATATGTACATAAATACACATATTACACATGTTCACTGTTATTTTGTACATGGGTATACAATCACAGATTCTATCATTTACAGGAACAAAAGTGCAATAAAATTATTTTGGTAAGAACTTCCAACTCTAAGATTCAAAATAGGGGTCCAATGGGATGGACATTGATGGTTCTTTTAATCATAAAAAGTAAGCAGTAGGTCTATTCAGATCAAGTCAGTAACCCAGCAATGTTAATGATGATATACGTATTGCTGAGTCAAATCCTACTTCACACTGCCAAAGCCAGATCACCTCTGGAATGATGTTAGATGGAGAGTCATTCATTAACATGTGAGGATAAATCTTTTTAAGAGTATTTATCCATAATTATTTTATGGAGACCCACCCTTCTTTATTGTCTTTTAAGCAAAGCAAATCTACATTATTTCATTTTAATATGGGCAGACTTTTGGTCGGCCCTGACATCTAAAATTGTAACGTCTATTGGTATCACCCAATACAAGGTATTTTAAACTCTAATCCCTAAAAAAAATTCCCATTTCAAAATAAAACATTTTTAATATGATTTAAAAAAAGTAAAAAAATGTTTGTGTGTGGAGGAGGGGAGCTCGCCCTATGTGCTTCTGCGGTTTCTACATACAGTTAAAGAATAGCAAAATTTATTTAGTGTTATACTAAAAAGGTCATTTTTTCAATTCTCTTTTCAACAGAGGTTGAAAAAGTCCTTGATTATCGCAATTTGATGAAAATCAACGAATATTTTCATTTTTGATAATTTCTCTGTAACCTACCTATTAGAGGGCCGTGACCCACTTTTGGATAGCGACCCATTACTTAAGAATATATGCGTAATATCCACAATGAGCATTTATTTTATACTTCCTATGCTATAGTTTTTGTGAATGTTTTTTGAAATATGAATGTCCATCAGAAATGCATATTTAGACTCATATATTGCATGTATTCAAAAGGATTCGGCACTCTTTCTTATGATGTTTGTACATATATCATTTTTGAATACTAAAAAAATGATTAATAGCTATTTCAAACCCGTAATATTATAATATTAGCCAAAGAGCATTTTTTTATATTTATCACATTCAAAATCATTATTTATAAAAAAAATGAAATAATAAGTTAAGGTTATACTGGAAAGGTAATAATATATCTAAAAAAATAAAAGAAGTAGAGGCACAGATTTGATTAGCCATAAGTTATTAAAATTAATATTTTATGAAATTTGTAGAGCACTAACGGTCAATTTATTTTTAAGGCAAGAATTTGCCAAAATTGCAACGATTATTCTGGTTTTTAAGGATAAAGGAGTCAAATTTTTTGACTAATAAATCTGTTAAATACCATTGCAAAATCTATGGAGCGAATAGCTTACCATTTCTTTGAAAATCAATCACTGGATAAAATCATACATTGCTATCAATTTATCTGTAGAAAAAAACACAGTGCTAAGTAATAGTTGTATTAATTCATTTTATAGTGGGATAAAATTAAAACCATGTAAAACAATAAATGCGAATTCGGATTGAAGATAGTATTGTGGGTTCAATTATATTTCTAATATACATCAATGACTTGGAAAATATTTCAAATTATATGAAATATATATGTTAGCTAATGATTATGCAGTTATACTAGAAAATAGAGATCATGAAAAACTATGACAAAAGACAAATAAAGAATTAAACCAAATAAGAAGAAGGCTGATCATTTAAGTATGACCAAAGAAAAAAACTATATACAAACACTTTAACAAAACAATTAAAAGTGTGAGGTACACCCTTGAATTTGCATCTAATTTAAAAATGTTAGACAAAATCCATAAAATATGTAGGCATCCATATTGATGGCAATTTAACTTTTCAAGTTATTAATTTAAAATAAAAAGTTTAGCTAATGTTAATTACATAGCGCCTACAAAACCTCAAGGACAAACATTTAAACATCATTTTTTGACCAATATTTTAAAATAAAATTTGACGATTTTGACTCAAAATGCACATTTAAAACTTCATCCAAATAATTTATTTGAAAATATTAGTGTGAGATCAATAAAAAAATTGATGAATTGAAAAAAATAAATCTTAAAGTAATAAAGTTATGACATATGAGGCAATCAATTGGTGAGAGTGATAATATTTTAAAATTGAAGTGTTTTTCTTTAGTATCGAGATCTATGGTGTTATAACAGAAGAAGAAAGTAATCAAATAAGTTACTCCATTATTAAAAAGTAACGGTGTCAGTAACGCCCTTTCTTACACCGCCTGTATTCTCATATATGACGTATGTACACAGATACAAAATATACTCTTAGTGAGTAAAGCATAAAAAAACACGTCATTTCCTCTCCAAAAATGAAATACATGAGTGAATTATACATTCAGGCCTCTTCAAATTTAGATATGCCCACATAAATCCCTCAAAATACATACTTAGTAACAAAATTCCTTTCTTGCTATGATTCTTACTTAAAGTTGACGACGAAGAGGAAATCCGTGTGCTTTTAACAAATCCCATTTCTTCAACACATAAATTAATGCGAACATTAATTTTAATGAATATGGAAAATAGGCACATCAGTTTAGAAAAAAAAAAAATAAAAAAATATGTAAACTTCTATTACTTACAAACACACGAAAACATCTGCAAAATAAAAAAGGAAATATTTTTTTTAGACATGCGTACAAAGAATAATTAGATTTTCTAAACACTCAATGCCCACTGAATGAATAATCTTCAATAATAATGATTCAACCATTTTTAGCCATGACTATTTACATGGTTCAAAATACACGCAACTGTAATGTCCGTAGTGGATATAATAAAAAATGACAACCAGTACAATGACTTCCTCTGTCTATGTACAACATGTAAAAAGAAGCTAAATGAAGGAAACAAAAAGTTTTATAAAATATAAATGAGGTAATTTCTTCTTTCATTTTCTTCTTCCTTTAGTTTATAGGAGAAAAATTAAAATATATGTATGTAGTTTTTCCGGATTTTTAATACATTTTTACATATATAATGAGCTTGAATTAAAAACTTCTGTCCCTTGAATTTATGTATGTATGTATGGATATTTATATATATGGTGGACTACGACCAATACGTAGGTTTATGAGACTTTATATCTACATATTACATACATATGTAGGATATTTAATGGACAAACTTTTGTATCTATATGTATATACAATATATGTACTTAAATTATATGTACAAATGTAAGTAACTATTTATCTGGTGAGCATGAATTGATGATGCAGTATAACTATATTTACCTATATTTAACATAGTTTTCCTTTTATTCTAATTGATGAGATAGTGGGATATTGGTGATGAGTGTAATGAAGTAATTAAAATATTTGATGGGGGTATTTTATGCGACAACGAAATTCGTAATTATACTAGTACATAAAATATAGATTTTTTTTACTTCCAATTGTTTACAAAAAAAAAAGTTATTTTAATGCTGTTTCCCATGTAAACATACATGGCTACAAATAGCACAATATGATGATCACTATTAAAAGTCAAAACAAAACAAAACAAAAACTAATACTAATAACACAAAGAACAATGCTCAATTATTGTTCTTATACCACCTTTGTATGTACCTACTCATAGATGATACGTAAATAGTAATAATAAAAAATAGAAAATGCATAGATGATGGCATAACCGTCAGAGTCATCGACCAAGTAAGGCACATTTTTCAATTTGATTACACGTACGACGTGCATATGTGTGTTCGTTCCATTGTAAGACATAAGAATCCATGGGTATTTCAAGACACACACACACTAAGGTACTAACATACCAAGAACAACAACAAAAGGAAAAAAAATAAGTCTTTTAGGTCATTCGGGTTAAGAGATTCAATAATAAGATAGTCTTTGAGTTAATGTTCATCTCTCTCTTTCCCTTTTAATGGAATCTGTAAAAGTTATTTATTTCTGTTTTGTTTATCATTAGACTTTTATTCTCATCATCTGAGGGGATTCATTGTGCAGATAGAAGATCTTAAAATGCTGTATATTGTGAAGAGAGAGAGAGAGAGAGAGAGAGAGTATCAGTACTACTATTTAAGAATAGGCTATTCATGATGATAATAATAATAATAATGAATACCCTTCAAGTTGGAATGCACAATTCATTTCCTCATATGGGAGGGCTGACGTGCTCTCAAATACATACAAATTGATTACTCTATCCTTTTACCCACATACTTTCCAAATGAGTCATTAAAAGAGACACTCAATATGTATGAACAATAGACTATGTCTAGCATATAGTAAAGCAATTATGTACTTGAATATAAATGAACCACTTAGCAAATAAATAAAATAAAAGTGTTCACAGTATTCTTCTGCATCGTACATATGCCCACTAGAGATCAGGGTGTAAGGAGTTTTAATAGAAACAAATCCATGTCCCCATTTTATCCCAGTTAATCTCATTTGTAGAGGAGCATTTATGAAAGAACGCTATGATTATGATGTTAATGAATCAATGCTAAATGAAAGGGGATACATGTACATAGATTAATAAACTCAAAAACATTTGTATTAATCTCTGTTTTATACAGTGTTCAGAGGGAGTGTCTAAGGACTCCCATCTCCGCAAGAGACACTGTAAAGTCAAAGAATGTGTAACTTTTGTTTTTTTTGTTCAATGTCAAATATCGTATCTAAAAACCATTATTTCTATAAATTCATTAAAGAAATAATAATAAAAAAAAACTTTTTTATTCATATTAATTTCCTTTTTGCTTTTTCTATTAGAAAAGAAGTAAATAAATATTCAAACGAATGACCAATGATCAAACGTTTCAAAAAATATAACTTTCTAAGTATAATCAAAAAACTATGTTTTAAATTTCCATATAGAACATTTTAAAATTAAAATGTTTCAATTTTGGAGACAAACCTGTCCGTTAATAGACTTTTAATGTTCATAATTAAAATTTGTATGAATTTTAATATATTTTACAGCATAAAATTTTGAATTTATTAAGTCTAAGTTTTACAATACAGGCAAATATATATTTTTTTAAATAGCTTGGTCTTATGAGTCTTTTAAAGATTTACCTATATACATTTATATCCGGGGTTCCTAACCCATGGTAGATGCATGTGCAATTTTTCTTATTTTCTTATACAGATAATGTAATTAATTACTGATCAAAAATAATAATATTTTTGAACAAATTCAATAAATAAATCAAAAATTACAAAGAAACTTCTTTTTCAATTTAAAAAAATAACTATTTTATATAATTATGTTATTTAATAGAAAAGTAAATAATAAAATATATAAATTGATTAACGTTGAGAAGAATATTTTGAGTCATTGGAAACGCCAATAATTTCTTTGAGTCTTTACCCAAGTATAATCATATCAAGGATGTGTGATCTACTTAGTATTTTGTTAACAACATTTATTTGGATGAAAATTGATAAATATTTAATATAAGAGTGATAAATATGAATGAGACTCATAAATGATAACAAATTTACTACGTCAAATTTTGTAATTTTTTTTTTTTTTGTAATATTTTTGAAACATCAATAATAAATAAAAGTCACAGGATTTGAAACACACGCATATACGAATTTAAGATAAAAACATAACCTTGGTGCCAAAAATAACCCTTTTATCCATACACAGGTTATCTTAAAGTCATAATATCTTCTTGAGGTACTAAATAGTACTTCAGGGTGTACCAAATGCTCTTTTAATTCAATTACAATTTTTGGCGGATTAATTATACATGCAATGCATACAACTCTTCCACTTTATATTATATGAAAATTTAATTCAAAACACTAATCTGTATAAATTTTTTATTATTAAAAATTAAGGTTAAACTTTGTGGAAATTTTTAGATTGTAGTAACAGAGACACTTGTCCCTGATAAACCAAGAAGATTAAATAGATGAAAAAAAAGTTAAAATCAGTAGTGTTATTTTGTAATAGCCTTTTTTTTTTACGTTTCTATTTTCTCGCTTTTTATTCATCATGTCAAAGAAGTAGCAGTTAATTTGTTATCCATTTACTCACAGTTCAAATTGATCATGAGGATCTCCAAGGATTTGCCTTTGAAATCATGAAAGTGGAGAAAGTTTGATTCAAAATTATCAAAGTTTGAGTGTTTTCTTTATTAGAATATGCCCAAAATTTCTGGTGTATAATAATGTATTCTACATTGACATATAGATACATATATGCTAACAATCTAAGTAGATGTTTGTCAATAGGATTTGATAATTTAAAAAATGGGAGAGGCAAGGGAGCCATATAATTCCGTTATCCTCTAGAGTACTTACATGGTAACCCCTGATTTATATTTTTATTATTAATGAGTCGTTATGAATCACTTTTATTTTGAAAAGGCTTAATATCCATTGGTCGATACACGTATAAGTCTTCACTACGGTTACATTATCTATGATTATGTATTGTTTCATTACATACAATCTACATAAATTGTTATTGAATTGAGTCAGGACCATTCATCATACTTTTTTAGAATTTACAAGAAATATAATAATTGTTAATATTTGATGGAACCAGGTTTGGGGACTTGGACTAAAGCCATATTTTGAGGATTTAACCCCAAAATCAAAGACTCAGAGCTAGACTTTGGTTTAAAAACTAAGATTCGAGACTTTAATGAGCTCAAGTCCATTTTTTAACATATTTCCTTACAATAATTTCTTTTGATTTTTTTCACTGAATACTATTTTAAGTAACCCTAAACTCAATTTGAGTCAGACTTTTTTTTACTTCAACATATCTCCTATGACAATGCATAATCCATATATTAAGCATTCCTTGGCTATAGGAATGCTTTACTGCTCAAAAGTACGATTATTTTAAGTCGAATCAGGTGCACTTTCACACCATACGTCTATGTATAATTAATTGTTCACAAGTACCAGACTTGAAATGAGCTCGAAATTAATCTGAGGACTTCAAGGTCTTGAATTTTCCCTAAGCTTGTGAGCAAGAACTGGGCTCGTAATACAGAACTTACTCCCACCTCTGGTTGTCATTAAGATTGTATTTTCATGATCTCCATGGGCTAGCCTAACAGTTTATCTCAAGTTAATTGTCATATCAATTTAAAAAATGGAGCACAGTTCCTGTGATTTGAAGTACACTGAGAGCCTTTTGAAGGAAACACTTATCTTATAGGTAAATAAGTAGTTAGAATAACTTTCAGCCTCATATTTAGTAGAAATTATAAATTTGGTTATCAAAATTTAACTCTATTGAATTTTAAAGTCTATTTTATATGTAGATTAGGGAGTAGTAAAATTTTACTCAAGACTGCACTTTAGTTAAGGCATCGTTACCTTTAAAAATTTAAGACTCCATACCAAACTTTTAGCTGATAAATCGAGGTTTAGTCTACCGCATTTTTAATTGAAGTTCTAAAATTTAACTAAATAATAATAAAATTCGACTATCACAGAATTTGATAATGTTTGGTGCCGGAGCTCTTGTGTATAAGAAAGAAATGTGTGGCAAATTTTAGCTTTCCAAAATTTGCTGTTCTAAAAATATGAGCATTTTATTGAAGTTCTATTAATTCTTTAACTAAAATAGTTATTAATATGTGTACTAGTAAAAAGAAATCCTTTATTTTTGCATCAAATTGAAGGCTTTATTGCATCCAGCGTTATTCAAGTGGTTTTGAACGGTTTTTGTGCAATGTTTAGCTCCTAGACAATAAAAACAGTTCTGAAATGACAGTAGGACTCAGTTTCATTATTTTGTAGACTTTTTCGACAATTCAATAATGAATTTCTTTTTACTACACCTAATATAAAGTCAATCAATATGTAACACGGTATATGAGCCTGAAATTAGGCACAGATACTTGTTAAAACCATACAAGTAATGCCTGAAAAATTTAATTTGTTGCTCATAAATCCATACTTCTTTACTTCCCCCGTATGTATATATATATATATCTTTTAACATGTAGAATTGTAGAGGATATTCGTTTTGGTTCATAGCACCATCATTGGCTCAGAGACATAGCCTGATGCAAATAGTAAATCCTAATCAACCAAAAAGTTTTCAGACAGAACCACCTGGACATGAAAAAAGGTTATAAATTGACTTTTATTACTTTTTATACAACCCAAAAGTATGTATGTAGGTATGTACCTTTCAATTGATCTAGGACTCATTTTTTTTTACTTATTAAATTATGTCACTTAAAAAAAGGTGTATAAATAGGTATACATATAGACATATGTATGTACATATCTCTATATATGTATAACTACATACATTGCAATCATACCAAGATTAAATTGTACCTGAGGCAGCTGGAAACAATTTACAATATGGAGGGAACGATCAAAAAGTAGGGTTGTACATATTATACATACAATATAAGTATCTATGTAGACGACTCTGGGAATATATATTTGTTCATATCTGCTAGTTGAGAGTATTTTCAATACATTAATTTTTGCATAGCAAATACCTACATAGGTATATGTATATTCAAGGAAGTTTCAATTGCAATCAAAGCATCATGACTCTCTTCTTATTTACAGGATGATGATATAGCGTTCGTGTTACAGGCTGATTAAAAAATAATAAAATGCTCTTCACTCATCCCTATCACCATCTATAGTTAAAAACAATTTACATTTAACGGAATTCCTATGCAAACAAATTAAAAAAACAAAGACATTTTCTTTAAATGTAGACACTCGAAATTTTTAATGACCTAGTTTTATCATTGATTTGTACACCTGCTAAGGCTGAGGAGTAAAAGAAAATTACTTTTGAGCAATTAATTATATTTTTTTAATAGAAAAGAAAGTTGTCAAAATATAATTAAATTAATTAAATTCATGAAAATTAAAATTGTATATTATTATATGAGATTAATAATGACGCTCATAGGTTTCCTTTAAAATAGGTCATTGTATTTTAAGAGTGATAAAGTTATATTTTAGGGAGCAATCATTTCCACCCAAAAACAAATGAAATATTCAAAAACATAAATAATTTCATGTACATATACAAGTTATTAAAAATTGTCAGTGTGTATAGCAGTTTAATTTAGCTATATAATGGTGTACATGTATTTAGTTGAATTGTGAGGGAAAGTTTTACATAAATATTCATTTATTTTTTTAAAGAAAATGTGATGTCGAAATGTTCGTGTAGTTTAGTCACAAGTACAACTGAAAACACAACATATATATATTTGTACTAAAATCATACTATTTTAGGGGATGATTGTTAACTTTACTAATAAAGTTGTTATATACGTGTGATCCGTAATTAAAGAAGGGATAAATCTGGATGATAGAAGAAGGAGAAGGATAAACTATCTACATAGAAAAGGTTAAGAACCATTGATATACATAAAAGGTCTTTCTTGAAAGAATGAAGGACAAAAAGGATGTGCAATATAAATGAAGTCCTTTGTTATCCCATTTAATTAAACCTTAATTAGATATTGGTATATCTACAAATAATGTTATTTACCAATAGCAAAGAACAATTTTTTGTATTATTGTACGAGCAAAAATCATATTATGAAAAAATGAGGGATGAAATTAAAATCATTTTTCAAAAATATACATTAACATATTAATTTTTGAATGTAAGAGTAATATTTATACATACTTTTCGTTTATAGAGATATTTCATTCAATTTTTGACTCTTACTATGTGGATACATACCTATTATTATTCGATTATTGTTCTATTTTTTTGAAGAACACACACACACAAAATCATAACTTTTTTGCTACATAGATATATTCTTATATTTATACAAGCATAAATCTTTTCCTTTCTAACAATGATTATTTTATTTCGTATCCATTCATGTATAAAAAAGTTCTTAAAGTTGGTATTACCAATAGACAATTTGTTTTGTAGTTATTTTGATTATGTATATGCAGTTTTTCAATAAAAAAATCTCATTATATGTGATCTTGTTATTTGCAATTTATTTTGCATACATCAGCTAAAATACATTCTTAAACTTGTTCGTTTGTTTTTTTGACTTATATTGATTTTTTCATCGAGTAAAATAAAATTTTATTCTAGTTTGAAAAAAAAAAAAAAATCTGCTGCTAAAATATATTTTTTAACGTTATACCTATGTATTAAAATAACAACAAAACCCTTAATTCAATAAAATGAAAATATTTACAAAGATTTCAATTTTAAGGATATGAAAAAAAATATTTTTTTTTGTGGCATATCTAAATTTTAATTTACCGAATAAAAACCCACTTAAAACTATAGTACACTTTGTCCTAAGCATTTTATCATATATAAGAAGCCTTCTAAGTTTATGCTCCATCAAATGACGTTAATAACACCGGTCAACAGTCAAACATTCTAAGAGGTATAAGTATGATAAAAGTTATTCAGTTTTTCTTTTTTTTTCTCGAGAGTTTGACGGTTTTTGAGAAGTTAGACTTTACTTTTTGACCATTTTCTAACTTCAACTTCAATTTAAGCCTAGACGGATACTCATTTTGTAAATTAAAAAATAATGATCCACTTGTGTATTTAATGTAAATTCCCAATTTCAGTCTTTATTTTGATCTAAGGGGGAGTGTGAGGGACGGGAGTAGGCCATAAACACATTTAGATGGACGATTTTTTCTTATTTAATGATTTATTATTGGGCACTTGACATCTTGTTTTCAAAACTGTGGGTCTCAGATTTATTTAAGGTTTTTATAAGTAAAAACATTTTGACCGACGTTTGGGCCTACTTCCACTCTGTATGCCCGTAGGATCCCCCTTAGGTCAAAACAAAGTGAGTATTCTTCTAGGTTTAAATTGAAATAGAGTTTGGAAAATGGACCAAATAGTAGGGTTCGATTTCTCGAAAATTGTCGGACTCTCGAAAAAAAAAGATAACAGATTTAGAATCTGGCAGTAAAACTGAATGACTTTTATTTGTACTTATACCCTTTAGGATTTTTGACATTTCAAATTTGTTGACCTGTATAATTATATTTTCAGCTCTGATTATTTTCAAAAATTTAGGAGGTATTTTACTTTTAGCAAATAAAGAAAGAAACTGTTTCCCTTGAACTCAACTCAGATTTTTAAATTTTTTTTTAAGACAAACTAAATCATAGTAAATAAAACTATAATATTTGGCCTACAGTTCTAAAATTAAGACGGCACAAGACAATTTGAAAATGGTCAATTTTGAACCTAAAATACGTATTTTTTCCATCTTTAAAGTTCAAAAATTGCATGAACAATCTAAAAAATTGCAGATAGCGTTTTTTATTTTATCCATTCCAGAAGACAAAACCATGGTGCTGTAAAAAAAAATTTACTCCAAAAACGGGACACACTATTTAGTGTGGATATTTTATGTGTAAAACTTGCAAAGGTTTTTTACAAGTATGCATTCAATACTTATATGTACCTACAAGTTATATAAGTATTTCTGTTCTATCCCATAAAAATATATATAAAAGGTAAATTTATACATGCATCAAAACTTCCAGCTGCGGCCAAATGTGTCATGTTTGTCAAAAAAGAAACAAAATATACATAATATAATAATAGTAATGTATATATAAATTATTTATGTAATTTTTTTATTTTATTGCCTTCAAACAATTAAATTAAAAAAACTGCCTTAGAGTGGACACACACACTTCAACAAGCCACGACCAATTTAATTAAGAGAGCGATAAAAAAAATGCATTTTATATTGAAGTAATTGGAATATAAAAAAAATATACATAACGTAGGTATAGAAAAGAAAATACTTTTTTAAAGTCATTTTAGCATTAACGAGGTTTCTTTTAAAATGTGTTGGTTTTTTTTTACATGTCTTGAAATAGACAAATTATGGTCATTATTTACTATGTATCTGTTTTTTTGTTTTGTTTTTTGATTTGACCGATAAAAAAGTCAACAAACAAGTTGAGTTCAAACAATGAACCACCCTTGAGTTAAGTCCGTCATTAAAAATAAGATGTGCTCATTTATTTTTTTAGACACAACCTCAGCTGTTGAAAGCTAAACGATTGTCTGCCATTTTATATGTATGTAATTGTAGGATATTTCATTTGATATCATAATGAGGGATTGAATATTTTTGTAGTTCTGATATAAATCAAAAAGGATAAAGCAATTTAAACATGGAGTATGTAGATAAATTTAATATAAAAAATTATGAATAATCATTTTAATAAATTATATTCATGTGATATTTATATTTTTTCAATATTTAAATGTTTTTTCTTCAAAAGTAAACAATTCCGAAATGAATTACTCATATCAAAAGAACTCACCAAAATACTTGTTGATTCCTGTTAAAAATTGTTGTTGTATACATAAATAAGTTTTTTCTTTAATATATTATATAACCATCAATACCTTTATACATACCTTGTATGTATGCTTTTAAATTTCCAGTATTGTCGTATTAAGTCAATTACATTTTTATTGTTAGGGTATATTCATACATTTTATACTTCAATGATAATAAAATCCTTGTTTCCATGTATAAAATAATATACATGAATATTTATTATAAGACACTTTAACCTAGATATCCTAGAAATATGTATAAATATTCATAATAAAAGTTTGGTTTTATAAAAATATTAAAAGTTATTATTTGATAAAGTACGGTCATAGGTATATAATTTACTGTGCATAAAATATTGCATATTTAAAGAATAAAAGTTATTTTGATCAAAAATCCAGAAATTGATCTTTGTTGGCTATAGAACTATAAGGGAAAATGTTATACAAATGTACATATGTATGTAAATTTCAGGGTTTCTCCCTCCAGATCCCTTTTTTTCAGGGATTTTCCAGGGTTTTACACTTACATTAAAATCATAGGAAATTATATAATAAAGGCTTCATTTGTTTATATATATGATAACTAAAGAAATACTGAAGAGTCGCTCGGTTTAAAGTTTATACGATTTATGTTTTGCAAATAATGCAGAATATGCATTGATAATGAATAATACCCTATGAAACACCAAAATGTTCCGAGTATTGTAACTTTACTACAACAATATACGTTTCTTGTCCATTTTTTCCTTTAACTTTTTATACTCGTGCATCATATATGTAATATATTGATACTTGGAAAAATAAAATAGAGACTATAAATATTCCTAAAAAACTCAAACACTATTTGTGTGTGCATTTATAAATTGTTCCGTATCGGCACAAATGTTAAGTATTTGGATTTCATTAGTTGTTTTTGGTGACATTTCAGATATTATAGCTATAATTTTAATTAAAAAAGTTACATTGACCTAGTGATACACGGATTGACCTTTATCTTTCTAGTATTAGGCATATAAATTAATAGTTCCAATTTAGTTCAATTTGTAACTTGTATAAGCAGATTGTATAATTTGTAATCAAAGAATGGGAGTAAGCATTTTAAATTCCGAATTTATGGACCTTGTGATAGAAATAATGCAATGATGTAAGCTCCATGTTCATTTAGTAGTGTCCTATGCCTCATTATATAATATAAGTGTCCACAGTTATTTTACTTGTATATATCAAAGTCATAAATGCATCATTAAGATTTATCAAAAGGAAATAGATAACATCAATCCATAATTCATAATTAAATAGTAAGTAAATGCGGATATGATCGTTGTAATTTTTTTACTATATACTATGAAATTTTGTTTAGACAAGAATATAACTCTAGGTTGATCTATGATACATTTCGTTATACCTACATTTGTATCAAATAATGTGGAGATAATGTCAATATATGTATATACATACATATATTATTCACATAAATATCGTGAGTATGTACGAAAAAAACATGTATTATAGATAATATATGGTATTGTATTTTACAAAGCATCTTTGTAGGTATATACATACATATAAGAAAGGAATAAACTTAATGATTGTGGGTATGTTTTGTGATAGTTTTATATTCAAAATGTAGGCACCTTTCTGCCCCCCCCCCCTCCCATATGTAGGTATACATAAAAAACATTCCCCCGTTTACAAAATGATGCAGCCATTTTATATTAAATTTGTTTTTGAGCTTTTATTTAAACATGTTTGTTTTTTTAGATATTAAAATAACTGCATTTTTAAATGTGGTCAAGCAGTTGTTCAATAAATATGTAGGTATATACTTTTTGACAGAATGTTGGTTGAATAGAAAAAATATTCAAATAAGTTTTGTATGATTAATAACACGTTCGTGTGTTTTATTTATTATTTTAATATGTTTGAAAGAAATTTATGTAGGGTTTTGATAGGTAGTGTATGAAATCATCTATAAAAGTACATCGTTTTCTTCGATATTTTAGCAATGAATCCTTTTTTATTATATAAGAGATGTACAGAGTCTAGACTTTGATTTTATAAGACAAAATACTATCGATTTTAGTATTTTATTCATTTTAATATTGATGGATGTGTGCAGTAATCAAGCAGAATATATATTTTATTTGAAGATACCTAAAAGATATACAAAATTTGTAGTTTCCTAGCCGTCCATAATGTGTCAGAGAATGCATATGGACCTTTTTGTCTGTGCTTCGTTCACTATTATTACTTTTTATATTATTGCTATCGATCCATTGTAGGGATGTAAAATGAGTAAAGTTGTTTGAATTGTACATCGAGAAAGTTAAAATTTGCTATATGAAGGGTACTACGTTGATTTTGAAAATGTGAAAGTTTTTATTTGTAACCAAACCCGGCAAGACTCAAAATATTTAAGATGAAAGGGTTTAAAAGAGTGGAAGAGTGACATGGGTAGCTCCACTGCACTAAATTTTTTTGGGAACACATCAAAAAACAACGCATCAAACATCTCTTTTAGAAAAAAAGATAAATCAGTTAGAAGGGTGCAAAATTTGAAGGAATCATATGCACAACTCCACCACTGGTTATAACTGATCAAAATTATGTCGCAAAATCAACGTTGCATTCACAATACTGCTTATTTTGTTTTCTGGATGTACGGTATTTATATACCGATAGTATGTAACATAATTTCATCAGCTTATCGATACGAATTATATACAGACATATCACTAAAAAATTGTTTCTATTGGTTTTTTCTCAAATAAACACCCTGCATTTTCGTTTAACAGTATAGAGATATACAGTCTATACTGTTGAACTATTGCTCTAGCCATCTTGAATTCACTATCTACAATATTGCTAAAATGTTCAGAGTATATATAGTGTAAGCATTTGGAAAAATAAGGAATATGGTTAGAATATGCAAAATCATTTTAAAGACATCAAACAAAGTAGTTAGTGAAATAGGTAAAAATACTTATGTATGAAGCTTTTTTTCATCAATTAAGGAAAGGAAACGCCAAAGAACTTATTTGAATAGAAACGTAGAAAGATCAAAAGACAGTTCTAAATCATTGGAAATACAATTAACTATGTACGAAGTAACTTTTTTTAGTAGATATTTTGTACAGAGTGGGTAATTAATAATAAAATGGTAATAAAAATAAGAATGTATATACATAATATGATGTACACACTGACACGTCAAAGACATTATTATATGTAACTTCTTATATTACTAAGTAATTGATGTTTGTATTATAATAATAATGAGTAATATTTATCAAATTTCCTTCAAGAAACAAACAAAGGACTTGATTAATGTCAAAATTTGTATGAAAAACAAAATAAAAGAAGGGTGATATCATTAAGAGACATATAAATAAATAAATAAATAAATAAATAAATATACTCTCTATATAAACATAAACGTATACATATAAACAAATCTTTTTATAAGAAAATGTGTCAATTTCATTCGTCCATAAAAGAAGATATAATCATTATTATCAACATCATCATAGGCTATAATAATAAATTGACTCTTAAAAATATAGAGACAGATTATATATAATATATACATTTATTAGAAAGAAAACATCTGCCATAAGATTTATTCTATATCTCAGGCCAAGCAAATGCCTTCTTTTGTTTGATTCCCTTTTTTTCCTCCCTTTTAAATGGTCGTTAGGAAGGATCCAAGTGGGTTCTTCTTTGTCTGGTTAACTACAAACAAATGACTATCATGGCCCCAATGTACAACCATAGCAAAGGTCGTGGAAATATTCATTTCTTTGTCGGCTTTGAGGCTTTGATTAATCAAATTAAGTCTTTGTAATAATTGTCTTCTTTTATTTTTAATTACACATTGTAACAGCAAAAAAGTTTGCGTTGTTGGATTATAACATAGGTAGGAAAAGTAAAATGTAATTATTTGAAGAATACATTTATAAATAATTGTTTATGATCATGAGCTTCTAAAACATTTACGCTGTGGGGGTTTGAAATTATTGTTTTTTTTTATGGAGGCTTATGAAGGAGTGTAGCAATGACAAAGTTCCTTATTTCTCTAAATAGGTATGTGGGTTTTCCTATTCAAAGAGCGCTATTTACCTCTGGGTACACAGTTCAAAAGCAGATTAAATGCGCAAAATTACACTTTAAATTAAAAGTAATAGAATTTTTGAATAAAAAAACCTAAAACGTTATAATTGGTATTACACTGAGTCAATATCCTTCAATTCAATGTGTAAAAGGTAATCACTGACTAAAAAGTGATATCGTATACCATGTAAATATCATCTTAGAGACATATTTGTTTCTTTAAAAAAAAGCAGTTAATAACATGAATATAATTCCTTGTCATAAACAATTTTCATAATCGGAATTGCCCTTTAAGAGCACAAAATATTATAAATTATCTTTTTTTTTCGACCATCATGCACATACATAATATATTGTCCCCTTTGCTAAGTGGTTAGGGGAAATATTTCTATTTGAACGTCTCTGTAGCAATGGGGAAAATTATTATATTCATATTTTCCCCATCATCATGAAATGTATTACGAGATTAAACGTAGTATGTACAGCACATATATCATATGTATGTGTGTATTGCTAATGAATATTTCTCATTAGTGTTGTGGTTACAGGGGTCAAAATATATACACACTGATTTATGGATGCTGAATGATATGAAATGAATAACATAGAAATGAGTAAGTCAATCTTTATTTTTATTGGATGTTCTTCAAACCTTTTACCTAGCATATAAACAACCCCTTTCATTTCATTTGTGCAACAGTAACTGTATTCGTTTATGTATGTATAGTGCATTCACCTCCTTCTCTATTAAACATGGACAGAATTGGGAAAGGATGTTTTCAAAGTATTGTAATAAGTAATATGTACAATATGGTTTATATTAGATAAGAGAATATCACATCCACATTGATTATCAAATTGTATAATAAGTACGTGCCACTACTGGGGTATGTTGAGTCCCTTGAAGTGATACAAGGGCACAGCACTGGAATCAATTCATAAATTGAGGGGAGGCAGTTTTACAAAAATAACGTCTCTTATTAGTAACTCGATAATCATGTTTAGATTGTCACCATTCTTTATATTTTTGTTCTAGAACTGCAACGTTAGCATTCAACGGGTTACCCTGTCGTTGTTATTCCAAGGTTTAAAATTACGCTCTGTCCACTATATTTTAAATAGATATTTCTCATGTAACTCCTTTGTACAACAGCTGATATTTAAAATAAGTTAATTCATTCATTTTAAGATTGAAATTAATACTTTTTAAATAAAATAATGAACTTTTACCAGGTGTTACTTTCAAGAGTATAGACTGTCTCGCTACAGGTCTGATTTACACTCTACCTACAAAGTTTGAGAAAGAATAGACTGGTGATTTATGAATATATTTATTACATTTTACACGTGCCGACCTCAAATTTAAAAGGTCTAATAATCATGGATTAGATTTATTTTTTGGTAATAAGAAAATATGTAGAAACATAAAAATGTAATAAGAGGTTTAATTCTATGAATATGTGTCAAATGCACATAAATTGACCATTGAACAAATATACATATATCTATAAATAAGTACGTTGCCAAATTACCGATATCGACTCCATGGAATTTCATTTACCTATTGAGCAATATTTACTTTTTTCAGGTAGTGCTAATGACTAAGAGTAATACGTAACTCACTACCAATATACATACATGAGTAAAATCTTATGAACAAAAAAAATATCTGATTTGAATAATCGTTTTTATATTTTTTTTTCAAATTATGTGAAAGGAAGCTATAAACTTACCTTTTATTACACATTTTCTTCCTTTCATAGGTATAGAATGGAAAATAATGAAAGCACCAAATTTAAATTAATGATGACTTTTATCATTATAACTTTTATTCTTATTTTGCAGCCGTAATGACTATGTAGGAAAGGAAAAATCTTTGGATAATTAATAACTCTTGAAAGCAAAACCTCAATGTCAAAATGAAATATTGAATAACTGATTTATTCAAACATTGATTAGGAATAAAGAGGATTTCAAGTGTCATGTAAACTAAATAATTTACGTAATCCCCGACGTAAATCCGGATATAAATTGTGATTTGTTCACATGAACTAATTGATAAAGTATGATACTCTCTTTCTAAAAGATATCTCTAATGTTATATTTAAAATGATGGAAATGTAGAAACTATAAGGTACCAAATTGACATGAATAAATATATGTTTGTAGATATTTCAAGTAAACATACTATGAATATTTATAATATTTATATAACCGTATTTATGTCTGTATCTTTTAAAAGAAAGGCGTATCATTGTATTATTACTTTATCGTTTGCTACATTGAATTAAAAAAAACAAACAATAATACATTTGTGAGTACTCTCTTATTAAAGAAGAACCAGTTTCAGTGTTTGATTTGGTTAGATTTATGAGATATGGAAGAAAAGAAGAAAAAGAAGAAGAAGGAACGTTAAAAGTGGTGAGAGAGGTAGGAATGAGACCAAAATATATAACAACATTAACGAACTAATGTACTCCTATTCAAAAAAATTATTCTAGACCTTATTCTCAAATATTGGCTATAACAATTTGTAATTTATGTATATGTAAGAATAAGTGTGTGAGAGGGAGAAAGAGAGAGGAAGAAAAAAAGCGATAATTCAATGTGCACGTCTAAGACTAACCAACAATGACTCCTAAGGACGTAGCTACAATTGTAGAACTTGGAATACATACTACATTTAAAAAAATAATATTTAAAAAGCCTGAATAAGTGAAAAAGGTGAACCTTTTTTCTTGGCATTTGTGTTGTTATGATAAAGAAAGTATCAACTAAAAGCACCAGTGGCTACACACTTCATTAAAAAACATTCATACACCACCACAAGAAGGAAGAAAAAAGCCTCTTTCTTTGATTTAAGGAGTAAAAGGAAAACAATAACTTTATACACATAAAAATGGTTCCCTTTTTTTAAGGGAAAGTGAAGGCAAATTAATTAGTACAGAGTAACATATATAGTAATTGAGAAGACATTGATGCCCTTATATTTCCTGACTTATCTTGAGACAAACTTGATTTTATTTTTATTTACAACTTCAAATTGTTATTTAACTACTATTAAAAACTTTACTAGTGATCCATGATACCACAACATAAGTATATACAAATATAATTTATTAAAAATGAAATATAATTAAGGGTAGATAAGGAGTCGTTTACTATGTTCATAACTTTTTGTGGATTGACATAATATATGTACAGTCAAAAATTGCTTGAAAACTTGTATTTTATTAACTAAAAATAGGAAATTTGAAGCCTCTAATGCATTCTGAATATTTAAAGCCTTTTGATATATTAAAATGTAAGCTTTTCATTACAAGTATAGAATACATAAATACAAAATATTCAATTAATAATGTTTGAAATGAAGGATGATATAAATGGAGTTATTATATATTAAAAGTTAAATTACTTAGATGAAAAGTACTGCTAAAAAGTTATTTTGGTTGTAGATTATGAAGTTTAGAGTTCGTTGCAAATTGTAACTTGTACAAAATTTATTTTTTACATAGAACGTATATATTTATGTATAAAAATATATTTGCATATTTCCGTTCTTTAATTTGCTACTAAAAATGACGGCTTTTTTATGTCGTTATAGGTCGTTAATTTCGTTGAAGTCAATGCAATAAACAATAATTTCTTTTTAAATCCTAGTCATCATTTCTATATGTTTTTACTATTCACAGTTTTATAAGCAAAAAAAAATAATACATTCGATCATGTTTTATCCCATTTAAAATAATCCCTGAAGGAAAAGTCATTCTACAACTAAAAGTGTACTCTTCATATCAAAGAAACTTATATTAGATTTCCTCTATTAATTACAGCCCTGAGACTTTATTTTTTTTAAACATAGAGCTTAGCATTTACTTTTAGTAAGGTTTACTGATGAAAAACGGATATTAAATGAAAGAAAAAAAAATCTGACCTTTATATGTACAAGGCCTTTAATCCAAATACTCAAATTTTAATGCTAAAGAAAAAAAAGGATATTAGTGTAAAAATAAATGAATTAATTAGAAGCAAGATGAAAGAATGAGTGAGTGACATTCATGTTTGTAGGAAAAGTTCTTTTTTAATCCATTTTTATTTTATAATGAACTAAAAAAAGTTTGAAGGGCCATTTTATTAAATCCTACCATTAAACATTTTTCTTTAGTTTTAAAGTATATTATAAAGCAGGTTTTAAGGAATTAAGATACAATACAATTGCCTTCATAAAGTCTCTATAAAGAGTTTCTTGATTCCATGCTCTAAATTAACAAACAATATCAATTATCAGTGCGAAGTTGTCTAAAAAGAGGAACTCACTGCGTGTATGGAAATTATTCCCCTACTAATAATAATATATTAAAATAATCGAGTCACCATGGAAATATAAATTAGAGGAGGCACTGCCATATAAAAAGGAATTTAGGCGCTATGTTTGTTTTCAATAAATACATATATATATATATTCCAGGTTACCAAATGACAAGATTTTGAAGTGATCGGCTCTCACTTCAAAACTTGTTTGAAAACAGTTTGAACACATCCTTCCGAAAATGAAGAAAAATCATTCCAAATAAAATGTGTATCTTGTGACATTCCAAAGGGTATTTCGACATAGGCTTTTTTAAACTCATTTTTAAAGTCAAAACGTATCTATTTAATACAAAGATGTGCACTCCACAAAAATGAAGAAAGAAATAACTTTTTAATAGTATATGTGAGTAATTATTAGAACTTAGAACTGATATGACTTTAAAGCAATTGACGCTCACCGAGAAGGGCTCTTGCATATGTGTACATATAGATATATCTCCGTATATCAGTGGAACCAAAAATAAGTTTTTATATAATTATTATTTTTTAATGTTGGTATAAATGTTTTGTTTGCTAATATATTGCATAGTACTTGTTGTAAATAATATAATATGGCTTAAATAAACATTTATAAATAAATACAAATATAAAGATTTATGAGTTATTTATACAAAAGCAGTGAATGGGTAGTGGTAGTTGCTTAACTTAAGAAATAATATTCTCCAGTAAACAAATATAAGTAAATAAGTAACTTTTTTTTTAGCTACAAGTTTTAATCAATCCGACTTTGCTCCAATTTCAGCGTGCAACGTTGATTTAATACACACTTGTATTAGAACGTTAAAACAAAAAAATAGAATAAATATGATACAATATTTATGTAATATCTTTACAAGGGGATCAACCACGTTAATTAGTCAAGTCAAAAATAAAACTGAATAAATATTAATCAAGTATTAAAATATTACATGAATATATTTATCCATATACCATGGGTAATAAAAAATTATATTTATATACATACGCTAAATTACATCTATCTTTAGTCATAAAAATAGCAAATAAATATTTATAACGTTAAAAATGATAAATATACATCTATTTTTCTTTAATACACTTTATCTCATCAGTTATTGGCAGAGAGTTTCCAAAGAAAAAGTAAAGGTATGGCTTTTTATATTAGAACAAGTTCTTGTTTTTTTAGTATAAATATTGCAGAAAATGTGTAATTATTTTTTGTTGTACATAGGTACTTGTTTTTCTACAACTAATTTAGGAATTTAATTGAAAAGAGCTTTCTCTTTTTTAATTTGACTGTTTTCACAAAAATAGGTATGAATGGGTGTAGTAAATAACATATGTACATAGAAATGTTAGAAAATGCTACTACTTCGTAAAAATGACACATTTGAACATAAAATTTAGAAAGAAAATGCTAGTATCTATTACATAATTTTTCTCCCTTGTAATAATGAAATATTATGACAAATAAAAAGTTTCTTTAAATAGAACAAAAGAATGCATATATGTATGTATGTACATATACACTGTAAAATAATAGTTATAGTCTATCTCATTAAAAGTTAGCCAAAAAAGTGAATAATAAAATTTTATGAAACAATTTATTTATTTTTTATGGGAAGGAAGGAGAGTGCCATTGTTCTGTTCCGTATATTATGGTTGTTTTTCATAATATGAAAGCCTTTTGTACCCTTTTTGAGGACTTCAAATGAACGAATTTGATAGTTTATCTTTGTTCATATTATGAATTATTATGAACATTCTACTATAGAAGTGTCGTCCTACATGGGGATGAAAAAACAAAAAAAAACCTCAGCCATTTGTAACTTTGCTCTTTTTTTTTTAATAAAAGGAAATTTATCAATGCTTTCTTTATTTGTCATTTTTTTAAAAAGAATTCGGCTTAATCATTAGGCAATAACTGAAGAAACAAACATATTTCTTTTTCTTCTTTTTCTAATACTTACTTATTTGTACTAGAAAGGATGAAATTTTATTTATGAATATAAAAATGACATATAAAGACATTCTTATTTCTTTATGTTTATTCTTAATTGAAGTTGAAAGTAAAGCTTGGTTAACGAGGAGTAGAGAGTTACCAAGGATTTTTTTTTTACGTATATAGAAGGCACAAATCAAAGAATATTGACTATCCTTAAATCAATAAAAAAAATATAAACTCATAACATATTCTTTTCATAAAATTTCCAAATATATATATATATATATATAAATATATAAACAACTTGATTACATCTTAAAATAATAAAAAAATATCAATGTATTTGAAATCAAATATATCAATCTGTCTATATATATATATATGTACAATGAATGTATGTAAATATAAAAATCGTTTCTCACTATTTATCAAAAAAAAAAAATAATATTTATATATATACACATATAAATAAATATGTATATTCTCTTAGTAAAATCTGATTTAAATTTTTTTATTTTTCTTTAAAAAATAGAAAGAAAAAAGTTAAACTTTGTAATTTATTGCTTTCACTATCTTATTCTTTTATATTTTTATAAGCATAGAAATAAAATATCATTTGAAACAAAAAAACTTGAAAATATGTATTCATACATATTTTATTTTATCATATAACAATTATTTTATGAGCGATTTATCATTTTCAAGGTATGTGCATATTTGTAACCATGAGGCTAAGACACGCACATTGTCTATAAATTGGATTATTTCAAGTACGTAGATACACAACAAAATTAGAAAGTATTTTTACCTTAGAGCAAAATATTAATTAAGAAATGGCAAGGACGTATTCAGTTTTAATGCTACATAGTTTATTCTTCTAGGTGTATTGCACTGGTGCTAGAAGCATCTCACAAAAAAGTTTTATACTATAATTACTATTCTTTTATTGAGTCGAGACGCAGGATATTAAAACTAAATCTTCCATTATACATACATACGTTCACAATTTTATATTGTTTACAGCAAGTTTTTTCTCATTGCGTCTAGCCAAAAAAGATATTCGAATGTCCTAGAATTGATGTTGGCATTGTTTGTGTTGCATCAATAAATTTGAATAGAAGAATATTCCAACAATTTTTTTTTTTTAAATATTTATAAAATTTGTTAAAGATATACAAACATATATTTATGTTAAGTGCATGCCTATGCAGAAAAAAAAAATTAAATAAGGGTTGCTTGTTGGGTTGATTAGAGATATCCAAAAAATGTTCTAAGAGCTTACAATGACACAAAATACAAAATTATTTGTCATAAAAAAGATATGAAAATGTCTTTGAAATGTTCAGGGAAACAACTTTCCTATTTGTTAAGCATTCACTATTTTCTTAGTATAATCCCAATACTTATATTATATGAAGTTCTTTATTCAAGATCAATCTATTTATATAAGTGACTTTTGATCTGTACTCTTTGTGTCTCTTTAAAAGAGTACATATGTATATATATTGAATGGGGTGATCACTAGAGATGTATAAAAATAGCCCTTCTCGGTGACCGTCAAGTCCTACCTGAAATGACGTTATAATACAGTTGGTAATATTAAGATACATCATATAAACTGATATGCTGCAGGATTTTCAATAAGGGAGGGAATGAGGAAACTGTTTTTATTATTTAGCTGTTGCAGTCCAGAATAGCTTTTATTTAATTCATTTGAGCACATCTTTATGAAAATGGATGACGAAGTCATTATTCCTTACAAAAGGTTGTATTTTTTTAAATAGCATGAAAGGTATGACTTAAACCTTTTTAACTCATTTTCTATGTTGAAGCATATCTATTTATTAATTGAAGTGTCCTCTACGAGAATTAAGAAAACGTTATGAGGGCTTCAAAAAACCCACAAAAAAAATATACAATACAAATTGTCAACACAGATGATTTTTGAGTTAGAACACGCTTGCTAGAAGGGCTTTTTCGTATTTTACAACTCTGATAGCTATATCCTAGCAGTGGTTGATTGTCAACTTACTCCTATAAATATGAATAGACATGTACAATGCATAAAACATTTTTAATGAATGCCATGCAACCTACGACCTTTTATGGTAGTATATCTATCTACGTAAAATTATATCTATTGATTTCTGTAAATAAAACTATTAAATAAGAATAATTAAGTTCGTACTATCTTGAATCCACATAAATCCTCAAAAGTTTTTATGTTTGTTTTTTGCATTTGTCATAAATTTTTTTTATTCACATAAATTTATGACATTTTTTGCTTTATGTCAAGTTCAGTTTTAAAAACATACATACATATTTATATTTATAATTGTATATTTAAAAGTCTGTTTAATATAAATATATTAGTATTGTTCTATTGTATTAGGATTTAGCTAAATTCATGCATAAATATGTACATCATGTAAGTGAATTTTTATCTTAATTATAACAATAATGATAATTAGTTAATGTACACATATATAGCATAAGAGGAGTTTTTTGTAGCAGAGTACGCTTTAATTTAATCTAATTGTGCTTATGTTAAATAAAATGATTTATTACTTGCCTTTGAAAAAAAGTTCGTCCATATGGTGGACTAACTATAGAAATAAATTTAAAAGTATGTGACATTTTATAAAAAAAAAAATAAAAGTCATTTTATTTTAAATTAATTTTTTTACTTATTTTTTTCGTATAGAAAAGTATGATATATGTCTACTTTTAATTAGGAAAATTATGTACTCACATACATATATATCCTTTTAAACTCCCTGCCTATATCATATTACATATATTACAACTATTTATATTAAATGGATTTATTTTAGATTAATCGTAGTTCTCGATTTGTACTGATATTTGATTTCTCTAAAAACAACATTCAGTTAGTACTAATAAAATTGGAAATCTAAATTATATATATATATATAGAAGAAATGGTTATTGCATCCCTAGCTGAAAGATATTATTATTTTTTACCCTTGCAATCAATTTAATTCAAGGGATGACACATCTCTTTTAAATATCATTTAGTATTCAAAAACTCAAAAATAGCATAAAATTCAAATTTTGGCCCCAGTAGCTATGAATTAAAAAAAAATATACTGTTGTCGAATATTTGGGCTTTTCTATGGTTATTATGACTGGTTTGTCAAAAATAAATTTAATATATGATGAATATATATCGAGTTCTAAATTTTCAAGGTGCTGACAAAAAATAAAAGCTCTATTGCAAGAGTCTGGTAATCCTTTTATTCTTTAGTATTCTATGTCGTTGCTTTTATAAATATATAAATAATTTCCTTACTAGAAGATAGAGTAAGGTAAGTGTCTATTTTCATGTCATTCATTTCTGTTGTTGAATACCTGTCATTGTATATGTCTTTTATCTTTATATATATATTGCTCTCACTTTTAAAGACAAAGAGTTGAGGGGAATGAAATATGTGTAGGTTATTGAAAGTAAAAAAAATACCTAAATGGTAGAAAGGGGAAAAAAGGAGCATTTTTTAATTAGGTATTCGACTTAAATCAAAAGTTAAAGGTATATTATTTCTTTTTTTATTGAATATATGTATACAAATGAGGTTAAAATTTGTACATTTTACACATTTATATAAAGTCTTCTGTCAATTGTGTGAAAATTGAGATTTTGAATAGATAAGAACATAATTAAAAAAAAAAATTTTGAATGTTGAAAACCTATTTATAGGAAGTAAAAATATAGTTAGATTTTAAAACCTATGTATCATATATTGCACACATTTACCTATACAGGTCTGTAGAGAATAAAATATGTCATTTTTTTGACATACTTATCCATTTCTTTGCAATAAGTGATCATTTTTTATAGTTTTTTAAACCTTTTTCAAAAATTAAATCGGCTTTATGCTGAAAGTAAATATTAATTTCGATGTATTTCCATGAAACTGTACTGATATGGTCTAGGACATATGCAGACATAGTTTTTATAAAATGTAAAGATTTCTGTGACCCTAATGTACATAGGTATATACAAATTTATGAATGGGTAGACATTTAACGTAATCTACATTGGAGACGTTTATTTTCATTTGCATCCCAGAATATGAAAGCCTCATATAAATACCTATTATAGAAAATAGTATCGTGTGATATAAACATAGTTAAATATGCATATAAATGTATTGATGTGGTTCTGATGTAAATAAATAGTTACGTACATGCTATACTTGGAAATTTAGCAATTAATTTCTTCTTTTTAAAAAAAAGAAGTTTATGGGAATATATACAATTGAAGAGAAGCTCAGGTAAAGTCTCTTCTATAGAGCTTCCTCTACAGCCAAAAAAATAATGCAGATCTGGAACCCATACAATATTTCATAGTTTTACAAGGTATCCTTCAATTTAACTCAAACAATTATATAATATGAAATAAATGAGTCTTTAAAAAAAATCTTATGACATTTTTTTTTCTTATTTTCGACATATTTACTTTTAATTAGTGCCTCAAATAGTACCAATATGCCAAGTATGGATGCTAAAGGTATTTATAAAATTCAAATACTCGGAATTGAATGAGGAAAAAGCAAATAAATCTTTTTTTTTTTTTGAATGTATATTAATATGGTAATATTTTTTGAGTAATTCATATACTAAAGAGCGTTAAATAAAATATTATTTAACAATATTTTCTGTCCTTTTATTCATGTTTAATATTTAAAAAGACGTTGAATTTTAAATTATGACACTTGTTTGTGCCTTAAGTGTGAATTTGCCAAAATAAATGTATTCTATTTTTAGTCTGTTGTTTGAATCTTTAATATAAAGTTAACCCTTTGATTATACTCAAGTGAACAAAGGTTTATCTTTTCAAAAAAAAAAAAAAATTGACTGTACTCCATATTTAATAATAGTAGTTTCAAACGAGCTAATTAATTTTTTGTATCATATTGATTTTGGAGTATTTTTGATTTTAATTGATTGAACATTTTAATATTTTATTTCAGATGACGAATAAAACTCTTTGAAAAATATTTTTTATATATTACTTACTTTGCTTTTTATTCTTTCACATAAAATATATATACATTTTTTTTTAAATTTATAAGAAAATACGTATTGTTATGTGGATTTTGATTTTTTTCTTTTTCAAAAATGTAATCAAACTAATAAATAGTATACAAATACACACTCAAAAAAATTAAAATAGAGAATGCTCAAAAAAACAGATTCGTAATCCGCGCATCAAGATTTACAAAAAATTGATCTAAAAGAATTTTTATTTTCTATTAGATTGTGTTACCATTGATTTACCCTATGATTTAAACTATGTTTGTTTATTTTTTTTAATAAATAAGTCATGACAATAATGTTTGTTTTAGCTTTGTTTGTCTTTCTTCTGAATATTTTATGGGATTCCACATATATAAATCCAATATATGAACTAGATTTCTAAATTTATTTTGGTTCAACAGTTGGAAATGTTATTTTAAGGAATTTTATGATTAATCCAAGTTTTTTGTTGCCCTTGCTTTTACTTATTTTCCATTGCATAAGTAAAAACCATTTAAAAACTACAAATTTTAGCTATAATATACAAATTCATAATATAATTTAAGAACAAATGAGTAGTTGATATTATAACAACACATTACAATTCATAATTTTGTAATATTAGTTGTTTTATGAAGTTATTTTTTATTTCTCAAATATATTTTTCACTAATAGTATGTACATAGATAATATAAAATTACTAATTGTGAACCACTTGGTGTACTAAAAGGTAACATAAGGCATTTGTGTGTGTTTTGTTTATTTTCAAACTTTAAACCCAATTTTTTTTATACAATGAGCAAAGTTAATTTAGATTAGAAAATATTACTGTTTACCTTCTTTGGAAAATGTAGCAAAAACTTTTGTTTTTTTATAAGATAAAATAAATAATCAAACTTTTAAGGGATAGTTTTCTTTATAAATAAATAAATATCATGATGAACATAAAACATGGACTTTAAAAAAAAAATGTTTGGATATATATTAATGGTACTTTACATATAAAGGAATCCCTTGGTCAAGAACCATTAATTTATTCAAAAAAAATGTTTGTTCTTTTCGGGTCTTTTTTTCAAGTTAATAAAAAGTGCACTTTCAATAAGAAAATATTTTATAAGTTGTAAATATGACTCTTTGTTATAAGGAAAGCCTTTGTACTGATTTTCATTATCTTCTCAATCAAGTATGTATACATATAATTATTTACACAACCAAATCTGCCAAATCTGAGAAAAGTTTTAAAAATTTAATATACAAATACCTAGATCTGATTAACATTAATTAGCTTAATTTATGCTTTATCTTCCATTGATGAATAAATTCTCAGAATAATCTCATTAAAATATGAAAATTAAGTTCACAATTCAACAAAATTAGCATACTGCATTTTTCATCCATAGCTCTACTAGTTTCTATTTACATATCCCTATGTACATACATATAATGTATCTAGTATCTAAATTATTTCGCGGATAATATATATTTAGGTAACGTATACATAAGAGTTCGGATCAGTACTCTAATTTATTATATAACTGTTTTTTTTTTTTTTTTTTTTTAAAAAAGAGTCTACCTTTCAAAGAATAAATATAATAAGTACAAGGAAAATCATAAAAAATATTAAGATCAATTACTTTGAAGTATCCTTCATAATAACACTAGTCCTAATCGATCATATTGATCAATTATTAGAACAATTTAAAATAATTTATGGATAATGATTAATATCAATAATAAGATTGCGTCCATCAAAAAGCTAATATTATCTTAAACTAATATTGTTCTCATTGAGTCTTCATAATAGGTACTTTCAATATTCTTGGTGATAGACTCTAAATATATGTACATGAATATAGATTAATATTTGTTATAAAAGCTTAATACCTATTGTTGTCAAATAGGTATATGTATGCATTGTAAGTCATCATTGTGTTTGTGAAGAAGTGATAATGAAGGATGTTTGTAATAAGTACATGATATGTTGTTTTGTTTTTTATTCTTTTTTTTACTTTCAGGTTTCCAACTTTCTTACTTATTTATGTTTAGTGACGAATCCGAATACCTATTATAATTTATCAAAAATATTAAAACCATTCGAATAATAAGTAATATATTCAAAGCCACTAGGACTAGGGGGTAGGAAGGTGATGTGATTTTCAACATTAGTCCTAGTTCCGGAACCAATTTTTAAAGATTTTGGTCTCCTTTTAACCTCAGTCCCAACATCAAAATTAAATATCTAGATTGAAAATATGACCCCCTCAAGATTTTGGTTTTTGGGTATTGATCAAAATACTGATATTTACTTCTCTTCTCCCCTCCCATAATGGAATAAAAAGAAGACTTTATATACTCTTTTTCTTTTTCAATTTAAATTTTTTGAATCTTTATGAATAATAGGGAATGAGTATTGTAACATATATATGTTAGAAGAGCCTTTTCATAAAAAGTACCGTTACATTATGACCTCTATTTTTGCTAAAGTAATTTAATATTGTCTTTAATTTTATATACCAGTATTTGATGAAAAAAATACTTTACTTTAATATTTTCAAGGCTTACCTTTCCTCTTGCAATGGCTGTTCAAATATTGACAAACCTATAATATAAATAAACGTTAAAAGTCCTGTTAAACTATTGATTTTTGTTCATCCGTATGATAAATGTATTTAAAGGAAGAATAAGGGGCATGAAAGTATATTTTCATAAAGATTTAGTGTAATAAATTCCCATGGTTTGGCAAGAACAAATAAAGATCATTAAACATGCTGTCACTTTTGAAAACATCAGAATGTAACAAGAAAGACAAAATTAAAATATAGTATACTAATTCTCCCTCATCTAAACACATGATTTTATACAGAACTTTCAGTGCTTCACAGTTTAACAAACGACAATCTCATCTAAAAAAAGTTATATAATGCAAATGATGGAATGCATGAGGATTTGATCAGTACGAGTTGAATCATTTGACACGTAATTTGGACTCTTCAAAAAGTCTTCAAAAATATGAATAAGAATAACTTACACTAACAAGGAAAAATGGTCAGCAACATGGGTAAACAAAGTTATCTTCTCTTCGTATCAAGCACGATAGTTCTCAGCTTCACCGCTATAGAAGAAATATAAATGTAAATTTTTATCGTAGCTTTTAGATGTATGTAAATAATAATACTCAGAGCATCCCTAGCCTTTAAAAAACATAATAGTGTTGTGTAAACATCGCATTTATGGCTGTTTCTTTCATATTTCACTGTTTGTCAATACTTTATTTTTAGAACAAGCACATATCTGTGTAAGCAATGTAACTTATTTCTACTCTAACTAGGCCAACCTTTATACCTATAAAACACATACGTAGGCTGCTATATATATATTTCTGGCCTATTAATGAAAATGCAAATATTTATCGTCAAAAATAGTTGTATTTCTTTTCAAATTATTCTCCAGCATGATTAATACACTTTTGCATGCGCTCAAATCAATTGTCGAAGCCAACTTTTTCTTGATGTGCGGGAATAAAAAGAAGTCATTGGGTGCCAAGTCAGGGCTGTACGGCGGATAACTCATCAATTCGACGTTTTGGCCGGTCAAAAAGGCGCTGGTTTGAGCCGATGTGTTAGAGCTCACATTGTCATGGTGAACAATGATTATTCTTCTCTTGTTCGTTTTTCAGTTTTTACAGAGTTACAGTTCTAAAATTTCATTATTGAGTTTTCCAATGATACTTTATTTGACTCACTAAATTTCATTCAAATTGAACTTTTGAAAAAAATTGAGTTAAATTTCTTGGTGGAATGGCCCATTTATGTCTAATAAGGAGGAGGGGGGGGGGCTTTTTATATTTTTTTTAATAAATGGCTAGTGATGCAATGATATTACTTATTGTTGAATGACATTATTTCAAAATTCATATATTTAAGAAATTTTAGCAATGAAAACTATTTTTTTTTGCTGGCAACAGTTATTTGTAATTTCATATTTTTCAATTTTGGAAAAAAAAGTTTAATTTTCTTAAATACGAGGTTACATTGATTTAGTAATATCTTTATAACTATGCTTATTTTTCTCACAATTAGATTCTTATCAATTAACATTTATTTTAATTAAAAATTATCATAAATAAATATAGTTTTTTTTCAGTGACTGAAATTTAAAGTTTGAACAAAAATACTACATTTTCTTTCCTCATTAAATACAGAAATAAATTTATGATGGACTATTCCCTAAAGTCCATGTACTTTTATATAACTACTTTTTCTACAAAATTGCTCACAAATATTTGAAAATTAAGTTTTACTTGTATGTATTGACCAAGAAGGATCGAAATTTAATTTTTTATATTGTTTTATATAATTTGAATGTTTCTCATAAATAGCTTCATTTAGTATACTCTAGAATATTCATTGAATAATTATTTTTCTTAAATGATAGGAAAAATTGCCTTATTGTTAAGGAATCTTTGATTCAAGAACAGCGACAAGTTAGACGTAGAAATATTTTCCGAGTTGATATAAACTACATTAAACTTTCAAATAGACATTCATTTTGATGAAAATACCTAGTTTAGATAATTTGAGACAAAATGAGCATCTATTTTCACTCTTGTAGGAAGAAAAATCTACCCTGTATAGTGTGTAGCATGGAAATCTGAATATTTGAAGTCATGTTAATTGATTTCATTTTTTGCTCGAGTTGGCCATTAATATAAATATAGACACACAGATTGTTAGCATTGTAAAAAAAAGAAGTCATGTTTTTCACAAGATTAGAAATAATGATTGTTTTGTTAGTTCTCTTTCACTCTACTCATGAATAATACAGAACAAAGAGAGATTCAAGTCATATTGATTGTAATCCTTACATCACTGGTCATTGAGTAGCTAATTGTCTATTATATGTATGTATATAACAATATACCTCTTCAAAGAAAACAGAAAGAAACTTCTTGAACTGTATGTTAAGAATTGACAGATCACTTATTCAGTGACAAATTTCTATCGTCCGAAAAAAGAGTTTATTTCATACACAACATATGTTGCTTAGATGATACTTTCCTTGAACGACTAATTTGTCAAAAATAAGGACATTCAAATCAAAGATAAATAAATCAAGATTACATATGTGGACCTTCCTAATATTTGCTCTGGTAATTACCCCTTAACAAATTGTTTAATCAATAACGTAATCTAGAAATCTCTACTATTAGTATCAACAGTCACAACCGACACCATTAGGAAAAATAATTTGAAATATTGATTGAAGAAAGGAATAATTTTAAAAAGGAAAGAGATTGATAATTTAATATATTAAACCATTTGCTATGTCATTGAGGTAGCTTTCAACTCACAAAAAAAGTAAATATTATATTCTTGTACAATGTACACATAGATACTTAATTCCATATTGATACATAGTATATACATGCCTATATAGTATACAATTAATAGAATAATTATAAATTACGTTTAATTGAATATAATCGTTAATTAATGTAAATATTTGGTTAATTGTATAGCTATTTATTTTTATTCGTTCAAACAGTAAAAAAAAAACGAATAAATTCCTTTGTGCTTTTTTATAATGATAGGAGGGAGTTTTAATTAAAAAATAGCTCTCCCTTACTCCTAATAGATCATATTGACCATGAAATTTGTTTAATACCTAATATCTAAAGAATATCCTATAAGCACATATATTTCTTTTTTTAAGATATTCTAGAGCGTCATTTCATCTATGTCATGCATCCCTTGTTATCTATATAAAACGTAATTTATTAAATGTATTAAAATCATTTCATCAATTTGTGTTTCAATTAGTTGACCTTTTTTGATTTTCAGTCTTAAGATTTAATTAATTCATTTTTCATATCTATGTCAATTTCTTAAAATGAATTAATCAAATTAAATTAATTATAATATTGCGTAATATACATAACAATACATTATTAATAAAATCATTAATTTTATAAAATATTTAACAAATTTTATTAAAAATAGTAGACGCAGATGTATATTAAAAGCAGAGACTAGTGGCATCTAGTATAAGGAAAACGTTACCTGATGAGAAATGTGTCTACTGCTTATGATAAATATTATTTTTTTAAACATGCTGCTATCTTAATAAATTCAGTTCAAATTTTGTTGGATTTTTTCATGTAAATTTGTTTTAAAACATAGCAGCTCAGTTGTCCAGTGTCACAACAACACCTTTTATGATGAAGCTCAAAGAATAAAGTTATTTGCCTTTCTTAGAAGAGATCCGGAGTAGAGGGAAAAGTGGAACAGAATAAATCTTAATGGGTCTTTATGGCAAATTGAAAAATATTCAGTGATACATATAGATCAATTCATAGACGGGTAACCAAACTAAGTCCAATACCATTATGCTCCATCTCAGTTCCGAAAGATTCTTAAAGAATATATACCATTAAAAGCCAATTTAACAGAAACAGAAATTAATGATGAGCCACTGGCAGTGTCTCTAGAACAAATTATGGAAGCACAAACTAATCTTGTCAAAATTGAAGGCAGCTTTTTCTTTGATTGTAGCTACAACACTCTAACCTTAGAACTCAGTTATCTCTACACACGTTGAAATAGTCGTCCTATCAGACAATAGATAAACTTAAAGGTTGAATGACATGAACATTTTACATAAGAAATGACACTAAAATTGTGATGTGCCACATTTCAAATTTAGTTGAAATCTATGATTTATGATTTAAATTAGAAAGTTTGAATAACGACTGTAATTATCCTTCAGCCATTATTTGACAGGACTTTTGATGTAAAAAATGTCACATTCGAGTATCAAGGACCAATTTGTTTTCGATTTCAAAAATAGATCCAGTACCCCTAAAAACATGAGAATAGCTATAATGAAGAAGTTTGTTTCCAAGCTTTAAAAAATCATGATTTAGTACTACTTTATATTGTGATAATTAAATAACGACCTCCAAAGACTGTTTTGAACATACATGAGATCAAATACGATTTTTGCTATCAAAATTATATGCATTCAATAGTATTAAGATACAGCAACTTTGAGCAAAATCTATGTACTCTAGAAGTACTTATGAACATATACTTAAATTACGAATATACATAGGTAGTACATATTTCTAACCAAGATTTCTAATACACTTCAATAAAAATTCATTGTTATATTACATATTTAGATGTATTTTTGGAAACAAATGCTATTTGCAATTTGTATTAATCACTAATATAAATGACATTTTATTGAACCTTATTCATTAAGAGTAAGTTAGTATGACGCCAAGCTACAAGTAGTAAAATCCAATATATATATTAAGAAATTCCCTCTATAAATATAAGATGAAATAAATTGATAGTTGTGAAAGGATCAATCATACGAAGATACATCATTGCCTTTTTTGGGAGAAAGTAATTATGTAAGGACGCTCATATATGCCCTTTTTGAGAAATTTACACATTTATGTGTATTTAAATTAGAGACATGGTTGTAGAGAATACATTTTATGCTCTCAATACAATCAATACCTACATATAGCAATGATAGATATATGTAGGATTTATTTTTTTACACTGTGTTTATTTCCCTCATTACATACTGCAAATAATTATAAACCGAATGGTTTTAAAAGTATATTTATACCTTGTTAAAGGTATTTAAATTGAAATTTAAATATTAGAAATTCAACTCAGATACATACATACATACATTTTTTCTTTGTTCATTCCTTTCATCAAGAGGAGACTTTTAAGCAAATTTTATGCATCAATTTATTTTGAAATGGTCTAAGCAATATATGTACATACATTTATGCATATAGGCATACCTATATGTACATTATACATATATTTGCATGAGATCAAAATAAGAAGCTATTATCATCGTTGAAGATGCATTAGGATAATTTTCATTAATGAGATAAGTTAAAATGGAAATAAAATTTTGATGTTTGGATTTCGTTTTTTCCCCATTAAATATTAAGTTTTTTTATGCAATATATATGTTCATGAATTAATCCAATATGAGTATTATTGAATGTCAAATGAATAGGTATTTTAAAAGAATTAAATCTTATTAATTGAGTTTTTTTTTTCATTAATCCCATGACCATTTAGAAAAAGAATTTTTTAAAGTATATAATTATGCTATATTTTAATTGTTTACCTCTGTTAGCCGTCGGGATAATGATTTGTATGTTTTTTATTAGTTAAAGGACTAATTTACCATAAGTACTTACGTCATACATATGAAAAATATTTTTTTTTTTCAAATTATATTTATCTTATATTGCTTATACATATAATATCTACACCCTAAAAAAATAACACTTAAATTCCAAATAGCATTTACAAATTTCGAAGACGTCGCTACAAAACCTAATAAATATTTTCAGTGTATAACTATGGATAGATAAAAAAATATGCAATAAGTTGACAAATTATTGACATTGGTATTTTTTGCCTACCCTGTTACAAATTAAGAATAATTGTCTATAATGATTTTCTAATTGAATATATTCATATTTCAAGTCTTTTAGAACAATATTACAACATTACTTATTCCAATACGTATTGGAAAAAAAAAGTTATTAAAATAATTTCAAAATATATCTTACTTATTAATTTCTCTTTTTTGAAACTATGTATGTACTCGTACTGGTTGAACCCATCGGCTTCGCTCGTCTAACTCAAAAAGGTTATATAATCTTATAGACTGTTTATAGATTCAGTTTTTGAACAAATTTAAGTTTTATTTTTAAAGTTGTTTTCTTTTCTTTTCTTTTTTTTTATAGGGAGGTAGAAACATCAATAGACAATGCACATATTCATGAATTTTATCATTATTTATGTAGGTCTCATTTTTAAAACTGGACAACTTAAAGTTCCGACAAGGACCTAATATTATTATTATTGGCCCTGGCCTTTTTGTATAAAATAAACTTTTATTGAAAGGTTAAGTAAATAGGATAAATTAGAAAAATACTGAACTTATAAACGTTTAAGCGCAAAAAAAAGTAATCTATGTTCAGGTCAGTGTCCCAAAAAATCAACTCAACCTATGGGGTTGCTTTAAAGTCAATATGTATAATAAAGAGAAGTCCACAAATATCCGAGATATAATTTAATTTGTATTTAACTTCAAACTAGAAATTCGATTATTATAAATAAAATAAATATATTATATTTATAGACATAATAATCTCAATAATGAATTACTATGATTAATATACAAATTATTCATCGTTTCGTTCAATTATGTCAATCTAAATACACTTACATAAGTACATATATAAATATAAATTAAGATGAATTATATACTTTTTTTTATCCTTGTTGTCCTATTTTGCAAAAAAAAAAAAAAAAATTATCAATTTTGTGTATTACTATTTGAACAATGGTAAATTTCCTTGTAATTCCTCATAATTTATTTTTGCTAAAAACGTCAATGACACCATGATTGAATCATTTCCAAGTAGTACCTTAATAGAACAAACTGCAGCAGCAAACATAGAAATTATTTTTATTTATAGACTTAGATAATTATGATAAATGTATTCTATTGTATAGATTTGACCCTTTTTTGGTGTATAAAATTAAAAGCATATACTTGAACTGATTTTTTTTACTTTTATGTATCTATTTAAAACTTATTTGAAAGAACAATTATTTTGTATGTAATATAATATAAATTTTATATGTTTAAATTTTATTCGAATATTTCCTTCACTAAGTGGTCCTTTAAATGAGAGAAGAAGAAAAAATACAATTTAACTTTTCTACGTATGAGTTTAAATAAAATAAAATAATTCTTATGTCAAAGAATAAAAAATTGAAACTTATAAAGTAAATTTATGTAGAATGTACATACATATTCGTTCCTAAGTAAAACTTTATATACATTTACATTTATGTAGAATGGTAGGCCCTTCCGTTCACTTTCATCTACTTATGTAGGTAAGTATTTGTGTAGCCAATAGTAGAGTCTTTAATTTTTGTCAAAAGATTTTGCTGGTTGAGCTTACAGTATTAGAGTTTCAAAATCATTAGAGTACAGATGTTTTTCTATAATATATATATGTATGTATATATTTTGAAAAAAAAAAAATATTATTTTGATTAAAAAATAAAAACAGTCTTTTCATTCTCTTAATTAACAATAGATGACTTGTAAGTTTTACCTTCCCATCTTTGTACTATCACCGTATATAAAGTTTCACACTCGGAGGATACTTAATATGCATCGTATAAGGTATCTAAACAAATGTACTTATACTTTGTAAAACGACTCCTTTCATTTTATACTGAGCATATTTTTGGCTCAAATAGGGTTGTTTATTATTATTGATTTGACAAATTTATACACAACCTTTGCCAAAAAAATATTTTGATTGTCACGTTTTCAAAAAAAAAAGAATACAATAATATATTAAAAGTTTGTTGAGTAATATTTTTAGATAGATTTAGCATCACTCTGATATTACATACATAGACGAGTAAAAAAAAAAAAAAAAACACCACCATTTTGTTAATAAAAGGAAATGGCGTAGGATATGTGTAATTTTATTATTCAAAAATCTCATTGTGAATGTCAATTTTTTTTTGTTATAATAATAATATTACTGCAGTATAAATCGTAGCTATAAAACCAAACCACAATTTCTTTCTTTCTAATAAATGATCTAGAAAATTTTGTACCAAAATATATTTATATATAAGAGCAGAGTGCATTGAATAGTACGTATAGAACGATGATTGGAATATATTAAAAATAATGGTTTTATGGATAAAGATATTAGATTATACATTTTTTTAAAATTGGCAAAAGAATTAACAAAATGAAGTCTATATATATATATATATATATATATAATATTTCTTGTTTTATAATTATGAATAGTTGCATCCTTGAAAAATTGAATGCTCATTCATTTGATTCTGCCTAATGGACAACAATTAAACAAAAAAATATTGTGTAAATTATGATTACTTCAAAATAGTAGACATAATTTTCAAAAGTTGTGTAATATTGTCTTCCATTTTGAATATAATTTGCCATTCCACCACATAGAGAAATTCATGCAATGAGACAATAGAATAAAGGCCTCAATAGAACTGCTGAAATAAATGAACTAGAATGAATTATAAAGGTATATAAGTTATATATTTATTTACTAGTCTATTTGAAATTAATCTATTGAAACTTTACTAACATATGTTCACCATTCGAAATAGCATTTGCCAAAATTTATCTATTCTTTGAAATACGCAAACTGTTTATGACCAGTACTTAAGAATTATTGACTTACAATATTGTCACAGTTGGTCATGTGGATTAAAATATGAAATAAAAATGTACTCATTAGTAATTACTTGACTAAAAAGTAACATGTCTTTAATAACACAGTAGCTCAAAAGCAAAAGTGATTAATTACTCGTAAAAGTACGGGATCCGCTACTTTGATAATTCTTATTTTACTTTTTACTCAATAAAAAACAATGTAAAATAGAAAAATGCATTTCAATCAATTTGAACCTTTCTAATATAATTCGACATACCCTAAATTAAAAGTTTAAGTATTCACAGATCAAAACATGGTATTGAATTTATGATGCTATACGATTGAATTTTTAAAATTTAAAATTTTGTTCGTTTTTTGTTTTGCATAATTGCATTATATCAGAAAAGTTTCAAAAAAGTTAAAAAATGTAACGGTTTTACTAATAACGCTATGATTCCCATCCCTGATTCTTTTTATTATTGACTTTAAAGGTCATAAGTAGTATTCAAAATACACTCAATCTTCTTTCATCTTAATTTTGAATTGTGTTTATAATAGATAAGTATATAAAAGGTTTTTCATGTGGTACCAATGAATACTAAAACAATATTCGTTGGAGGTGATGAACTATTAGTATTAACTTTTTTTAAATTTTCTTTTAAGTTCTACAAACATTGGACCCTTGAAGTAAAAGAGTGTATTAATATTAGAATCACATCAAAGTAATGAGTATAAATTATAATGACTTTTATTAATATGTTTATACATAAATTTCTAAACAATGAACTCATTCTTCATAGGTATTTAGTAAATGCAGAATCATACATTTCTATTCAAAAACTATGTAAATTGACATACATACATCACATAGGTAGAATAGATCAAATGAAAACTCATATTTGCATTCATAGCTTTAAACAAGAATAGCATGGTACAATTGTATGTAGGTTTGACTCAAAAAGAATATTATATGTATTTATAATGAAAATTATTTTATATTTCGTCAAAAATTATACTTCATTAATCGTTTGATATTAAATGTATATGTATTTAATATACTGTAAGTGAACATTTCCTCGAACATTGTCCATATATGTATAAGATGTTGTATAATAGAATACAAAAAAAAAGTATATCATCCCATTACATAGACTGCTACTGGAGTGACATAAAATTATAATTAAATTCAGTGACCACATCGCTCAATATACCTATAAATAAATGCCCTGAGAGTGATGATGGTATAACCAAACGTACCATGATATAATAAAGTTAATTGTAACTCCTTTAATAAAAAACAAGATATTTATCAAATGTCAATTATTAAATTGACATGTATGAAATCAAATGCGTGCATCAACATGTCAGAAATTATTATGGACCAACATGATTTGTATAGAACAATGGGTCAGACTTATATTAATCTCCGAATCAATAATTTTTGTTTTGTCGGAATTGAATAAAGAAATTAAATTGTTTCAATTGAGTGAACATTACTTATTCAGAAGGGATTAATCTATCAGAAATAAACTGTAGTTTTTGTTTTAAATACGAAAAGCTGGTTTACTATGTAATTGATCAAAATATCTCATACACTTTTTGAATGCAGCAAAATATTTTGTATCAACTGATTTTTACTCATTGTAATCAATCAATCAATTATATAATTATGTTATGGCTACATTTTATACTTTATGTACAGGTTCGGAGACCTAAAGCACAGCCGGACAAAAATATTATTTTCTTTTCATCCGGTCATAATAGTTCTAAATACATTTATTGTCTTTTCATTCCTAAAACTATAAAAGAACGTGAAAAAATGGGTTTGCAGTTAGTGTAGGGGAATTTCATTGGCTACAAGACAACATTTTGTCTGAAAAAGGTCGCTTTTGAAGTACATATTCATATATATATATGTATATATATATTTCTTCCATTTTCTTGTTTTAATTGAATTAATGAGAGGAATTCATGAAGATCGCATATTTAATTATAGAATAATATCCTCAGCGCCCCCTAGCAGACAAAAATGTTCTTAAAACATACTTTTATAAAATAAAATAAAAAGTGAAGGAAAAATTCCTTTTCATCAAAAAGAAATATATTGCCCCCTCGAACAATGAAATGGGAGTTTTACATTTGTATGTATGTGTTGTTGATTAGGTTAAGTAATTAAATTTTAGGACCCCCTCCCTAAAAAAATAACACGTACGATACTAAATAAAGAACAATTGGAAAGGAATACATATTTTGGTCGGCTCTATTTTATGTCTCCAAAATCTCAGCTCTATTTAGGATCTTTCTTTTCATTTACCAATAAATGTTCGCAGAAAATGAGCATTTTGCTTCAAAAGAGTAAGGAAGTTACATTGAATGACATATATATGAACACAATTGCTCTCTAAACAATAGTGACTTTCAAGAAATCATAAATTATAAATTCTCATAATAAGAAAGAAGAAGTGTGAATGAAACTTGCTCAAATTCTACACACACACACATTCATACATGTATGTTGCTTTCATTCTACAAAAGAGAGTTATGACAAATATAAGATTTAACACTATAAATTTCTGAGCTGTACATTTCTTTATTGCAAAAGTTTTTTTTTTTTTTTTTTTTCAATTTCAAAGCCTTTTTCTTTTGTTCAGTTAGTGTATGTATTTGAAGAGGAATAGTTCAAATGATTTTGTAAATCCTAGATTTTAATGTATGACTACTGTATATGTACAAATAACTTTTGTGGAAGTAGAAAAATAAAGTTTATTTTGAAGCAGCTATTTTGTACCGTGTTAGGAAAATTTGAGACGAGAAATACAATTAAGTAAAATTATCTACAAGGATTTTAAATGTATACACATATTTAAAGACATTATTATTGAACATTTCTGTTCTTTGACTTGAATATCTTGATGTGCTATTATTTGGATCTGAGAAAAATATTTCTTTTTAGAATAACAGAAGAAACAAATTTTTACCTTGGTATAGAAATGATGTGTTCATATCGACATCTACCGATTTTTTAAGCCAGATATTGAAAATATTGTAAAAGTTTGCTTATTTGTGTTGCCCCAGTATCAAATAAGTCCCTCAAATCCCGATCGTTATCATATTTCTGATTCAAACTAAGAAACACTAACATTATCTAGAAATGCTCAATAATAAGATTCTTAGAAGACGTGTAGTTATTTCAAAATCTTAGTGGTGAGTTTTTCTAGAACCCAAGTAACTTTTGCGAAATGAAATATTTAAAAAATATATAGATTTATGTCTTTTAATATCACGGCACCCATTTTTATTTTTTCAGTAGAGCTGCATTGCATTTATTCAAACAAATTTAAGCGTATTTATGATAGGATACAAGTGTATACATACATCTATGTATAAAATGCAAATTTGAAGATTTATTGTAACATTAAAATGACAGAGTCAATTCAAACTTTAAAGTAGGTAATTGAGACATTTATTTATATATATATATTTGTCCCATTAATTTTGATTAAATTGAAAGTTGCATAATCATTGTGACCAAAATACCCAATATATTATTTATCTTTGTATGAAGGTTTCTTATCTTATTTTATGGAAGAAGTTTTATAGAAAAAAGTTTTATATCTTATATTCTTGTCCATTTTAAAAAGAAAATCCATTTTCCATTACTACTAATCAATCATTTAAAAGAATATTTATGATATGTAAATTTTAAAATGAGGGTCCTACTATAAACAATGCATTTCTCTACCAATTCAATTAATTTAATTCTAGACAGAATTTGTGAGTTTGATGACTTAAGCTATTAAAAGTATGACGCATATGTGGTGGAATAGTTTTCATATAAATTTAACAATGGAATGTTTTTAATTCATATCAAATTATTCTTATAAAAATTACGAGCAACGTACCCTGTGCTCCCAACATCACACTTGAAGAAAGAGATATTTATATTTTAAAGAACAATATTAAATTTTCCATTTGGAGAATGAACAAACAAAGTTTACCAACTCTTGAAATATCTGCACAAAAGCTCTTGATCATGTGAGAAACATGAATGCTCTAAGTTCAATCTATAATCTTGTAAAGATATACCTTGGGCTTTAAGGATTGTCAAAGAGGGAATTGTAGACACTTGAACTCAATAATATCAATGTATGTATAATGTTTTTAAAGATCATGCGTCTGTTTTATGTCTTTTATTTCATTGTTCATTTGATTCAAAGTACTTGTAATGTTTCTTTGTTTTTTGCTTGAGAAGTATTTTTATCAATCTAATTTTGTGCTGGTTATTAAAAAAACTACAATTAACATAGAAAGTACATTTTTATCAATTAATTTATCAATTATAATTTTCCACTTAAACAAAAATAGTAGTTAAAAATTTTCATAAATTCTATTTATTTATCATATATTATAGGTATATCAATGAATAAAATAAAGATATGACCATGATATTACTGTTACAATTGAAGACAGGCTGAAGCCTTTCTGAGCAAGATATGCAATTTTTAAATAGCACACAAAGTATTTTAAACGCGTATACTTGTGTTCCATACTTATAAACATTTTTTATTCATCTCGTGGTTCTTAAAAAACAGGTTTTGGACATTAATTGACCTCAAAATTAAATATTAAAAAGTCAACAATCTTTCCTGGATCAATATTGACATTTTTTATCGGCTGATTTATATAAAAAAAGATTGTGATATTTTTGTAAATGAATCATTTTATATAATTAAATATATTTTCTGTGACATAAATGACATTTTACGAACTAATTAACTATATTATTTATTTATTTAGTATTTGAATTTCATAATATTATAGAGTAAATTCATTTTGAAGATCTTTTTAATTATTATAGAATATCAATATCGATTCTTAGTATCAAAAAAGGAAATGATTCCTTTTACCAAAATCCTCATATTATGGTGTTCTTCCTAGTACTTACATTTGTTACGTATTTTAAATGAAATATTGTTGTCAAACGTTGATTAATGAGTACTAAAATTAAATAATAAATAATGGAAAAGTATGTTTGTACATAGGTACTCGAGCACCTCAATCAGTTTTTTTTATATTTGTATGTGGATATAGTGTGTATTTAAAAGAAAAATATGTGGTATCGAGGTCATTAAATGTTATTTTTTTCTAACACACAAGGTATAAATATGTATGAAAGTGAGTAATTTACAAATAGAAAAAAAACCGAGGGTTTTTTTAGCTTCTTTAATTGCTAACTAACTAATGAAGTTGTTGTTGTTGTTATTTTTTATTAGTAATATAGTAAGTAGGTACAAGGTTCAGAGGATAGCAAGAAAACATCCTTCGTTTGCGTCTAAGAAACTAATTGATCCTTAAATTATTTTCCTTTCATACATCAAATTTGAAACTCCTTAAAAAAAAGAAGTACATAAATATTGATATTGGCAGTTTCATATTTTAGCTTTGTAATTAATTTACATGTATCAAGTTGTTTCGATCATAATTTTTAATAAATATTACATGGTGGTGGAAGTACTTATTAGCAACAATCGAATGTCATAATCTATTTATAATTTCTTAAGGGGAATTTGACCCTAACTCATGTAAAAAATATAATTAATGAAAAGTATACGTACATACATACATTTGAATATTTGTATTTATATGTAAGCAAATGATATTTTAACATAATTAGTATGTAGGTTTAACATGTGTGAGACATTAAATGATAAATTACACTAATTTATTAATAAAACAACACTTTTTATATCAAAATAACAAACACCACTTTAAATATGTACATATGTATGTAAAGACTTTTGTCTTCTTTCTTTTTAAAGTAAGTTTTGACAAGTTTTTACATGCCTTGCGTGTGCTATACATTTTTTTTTTCAATTTATTCAAAGGATTTGTATGTCTCTAAACTAACAGCCTTGTTATTTAATTACATTTGATAAATAAATGTCTTTTTGTTTATTTAAGTGGTTACGTTCGTTGTTCATTTTTGTTTAATATCTAGTTTCATATAAATAGGTAAATTAAAACATTTCAAGAGGATTTTATAACTATGGATTATTATCATCATACCTTTTGAACACTATGTAATATTTTTTAATTAGATAATGAGTTTTCAACATTCTGTATATACTACCTATAATTTCATAACCTGTACAATATATATATTCTTTCAATTTACTGTTTCTATTAATCAAAAATCAATTTAATATGATGAATAGTTATTTATATTGAACTGTTCTACTTTTGTTTATGTGGATATCACTGATGATACCCTCTTAGTTAATAGCTTAAGGAAATAGAATGAATTATATGTATTCTTTGATGTATGATCAATGAATTCTGAAAAATTATCTCTAAATAAATATACTTCAGAGTTAATGAATATACATAGATTTACAAAATAATGAATTAGATTTTCATGATGGGTCAGCTTTATGGAAGCTGGGGTAAAGTCAAAATTGACCCTCTCTCTACATCATTGGTTTTAATTTAATAGTTTTTGGAAAAAAAGAAAGCCATTATTAATCATAATGGAATTGTGTTGCAGGGAGATACTCTCTTATCTGACAAACATAAAGAAAGTAATATAATATGTTAAAAAAGTATAGGAGAGTGGAAGGCGAGTTGATACAACCCCTCTTTATCTCTTATAAATAACTATTTTTGATATGTCTTCGACGTATCGATAAACAACTATATACTTCTCTATCACAGGTCACACTGAGAACAATAGATTGAAGGAAGTACAATTTTTTGTAAAAAGTTATTATGAAATATCAAAACGTAAAGTTACTCTTTTGTAGATACAATAAATTAACTTTATTAAAAATAATTTCCCTTCAATTCTTATTTCAGTTGATTGCTGAATTAAAAGTAAGAATATGTAAGATGACCAACTGATAATTAGACAGAAATTAACCCTTAAACCTATATTTAATAGGTTTAAACCTACTGTTTTCTTATAAAAATTGGTTCTAAACACATAAAATATTATAAAAACTCACAGTTTTTATATCCCAGATCCATTCTAGGATCCAATTTTTGGATTTTTTGAATGACCTATGACTTTTTAGGTATACTATAAATATACCTTAAATTTCTCTATCTTTGTTCTAATTATCATATTTGTATGTAAAAATATTATAATAATATAGAAATTACTGAATAACATCGTTCAAACATTTACGCTATAACAAGTCATCTATCCTTATAATCATAAGTATATAAATAAGAAAGTTATCAACTTTTTTCTTCAACATATATAATATATTTGAATATATTTTTTCCATGAAATTTAGAAAATTTCAAGTTTTTGAAATCTTTTGAATATTTTTATTTTTAATAATATATTTAATATCAAGTTTTTATTTTATCCTCAAAATATTCAAAACAATATGTGCTTTAAGTTTGTTTGGTTTTTTTTTTTTTTTTTTTTGCTTAATATACGCTTATACATTACTCTATACTCTCCTCTTTTAGGAAGAACTTTATCGTATTATTTTAGAAAATATTTTGTGTTTGTTTGTTGGTAAAATACACACTTAAATATTCCGTCTATTTTTGTAAAATGTATTTTTTTTAATCATTACATACACAGGCATAAGTAAGTTTGTAATTCCACTGACAATAATTGTACATGAAAGAATTCATTTGTATTTTTTTTTACTTGCGAATAGAACGACTGTATTTTTACTTCTCATTATATAATGAAACTTTGATAAAAGTACTTCGTCTTCACATATCTATTTAAGATAAGCGGCTATTGTAATAAAAACCAAATAGCTAAGCAAATGCAAGAAAAATTATATATAGGTTTTTGCAGGAAAATAGCTTTAAAATTATAAATGAATATTATAATACGAAGAATTTGAATGTCTAATTCATGAAAGTTTGACTCAAAAACTCAGTTTATTAAATTAAAACTACGAAGGCTTTTTTCATCCTGTATGGCTGTAACAAAGCACTATTTCAAATATAGAAAACAAAAAATTACAAATTCATACATATGTATATCACAACTTATGAATTTTTGTATCTTTTTGTATTTTGTAAAATACTTTTTAATTTGAACTTACTAAATATAAATACGTACTGCGGTAGGTATTAGATTATTTGTGTTTTGCATTTGGAATAATATGAGTATGTATTATTATGTCAGGGAAAGAATCGTGAAATATAATTGATTAATTAGTCCATTAAATATATATCCATGGGTTACCATTAAGTAAGTTCATTAATAATCACACAACTATTTGTATATATACTTACATATAAATTAACTATATTGACTAATAACAAAAATTAATTAATTATTGACATGTTTTTAATTGCTATTTCTTCACTAAAGGATAATTTTTCGTTTTTAAGTATATGTATGTATGAGAGTATAACATTGTTTCTATATCCATGTAAAACACAGATTTTGTAAATGGTTCTTGAAGTTGAACAAATTCATTTTTACTAATTTAGAATACGTACCTATAGATTTTTAATATTAGTAGGTATTTCTATTATTAGCAGGCCTTTTCTTAGAGTAGTATCATGTATCAATACCTTTTTGTACTGGCCTTATGAGGGTATCAATCTTTGTGTCCGAATGTACCACTAAAATTATAAGGAATGCTCAAACTGAAAATATATTCTGAAGATTAGGAATATTGACTTTAAAAAATCACACAAATAGAAATCAATAAGAGTTTTTCTTCATTGAGTTATGTGATCTTCTTCCAATAGGGGGTTAAATTTCTTCAATAAGTGTAGAATTAAAGTGTATTAGAGTATCATCCTCTAATCAAGTTATTTATTTAGTTAAAAGCAAGCTGTTGATCATTGATTGTTTAAAAAAAAATATGTATGTTGACACATTTAAGTCAATAAAATGCAAAATAATTGAAGGATTTGAGTGAACCAGAAGGTATAGCCCTTATTCCCTTATAAAGGTTTTTAATACTTGTATAAATCAATTTCTTATCTGTTGAAATATTGATCTTAATTACAATTTATATCTATCTAACTATATAGTATATATATCATAATTAGGCATATGGTATTTGGATTCATCATAATATTAGTTTCTTTGAAATGATGTTCTGTAGAACTCTTTGACTAAAGGGAAACATTTTAAGTATCTTTAAAATCATTTAAATTCTTGATAAAAGCTTTATCGACGTATAAGCAGATAGTTATAAGATATTTTCATCATTATTTAATCATATCGTCATTTATAATATTCTATAAACGAGTATATTTATTTTATTTTAAAAATACAACGATTTTCATTGTTTAATCATTGCTCTTTCCAGAAAATTGAAATCGGGACAAACTTATCTAGGTATACTTTTTGTCATACTTTATTTAGTAAATTTTTGGTTAAACAGCTAAAATTGTAACAATCAGTTGTAACAAGGTAACTATTTATATATTTTATTTTCATCAAAATATTTTGAAGTAGTTATAGAAAGATAATTATTATTAAACATCTCACAAGTATTTATCTTTTCCAGATATCAAGTTGGTTCATTATAATATATATAATTGAGTTTATTAATTACCATTGTCTTGTATTTATCTTATCAAACTTTCAATGTCAATATCTATGTTTCATGTTTAAATTATATACAAAAGTTCAATCAATAATTTTGCTTTCATTTTCAGATATTTATTCCTAAACAAAACATAATTTTACCGATTAATATAATAAAAACATACAGTATAGAATATTTCTAAAGATATTATTCCTTATCCGGGGTTTTTATCTATATTTCAACTTTGACTTATAAAAATTCTCGAATTTTTTTTCCTGTCGGTACTGCCTGTAAAGCTTTGTAAAGATAAATGAATCTAAATTATTTTTTACTTAAAAGTGCAATACATATGTGTCAAGTCAACAAGAAAACAAGTTTATTTTCAAATATTGAAAAGGAGAGAACCCACTTTTAAGTTTTTTTACTTCATAAATATAACAGCCAAATATTTCGGAGTCATTTTAAGACCTATCGCGCAAGGTTTTTGCTAAAATTTCACTTTATATCAAGAAATTAAAAATTGTATTCTATTCAATAGAGCAATCGGATAAATGTTACGACTGCACATGGAGCCGATATGATTTCTGAAAGAACGTCCATCTTTTTCATGGCCCCAGAGATTTATTTAGTTGCAGTTGGTTTCTTGTTGACTTGACACATATAAGCTTTGATTTTAAGGCATCATAATTAATGCATATTTCTAAATAAAAATTGGATGAACTATATTTTTTTCATAAATACAATCTTTTTCATTAAGCAAGCGTCGAAGTTGGATTCAATGGCTGTTCTTTGCAAAATGACTTTACACTAAATATCAGGCAGTGACGTCATCATTAATCTATTCCGGTTATATTAGAGAAATAAAGAAACTATGTTTATAAGAATAATAAATACTTTATCTAAGTCTAAACTAAAAATAACTATCAACTATTCTCATTCATGAAAGATAATTTATTAAAGTTTTATTGAAGAACTTCAATGGATAAACTAAAGTATCACCATATATTTGGTGATACCATGTAGAGGGTACATTAAAATTTAAAATATTTTTCTAGTACCTATGACAGAGACGGGAATGGATTGATTTTTTAATTACCATACTAAAAACCGATACATGCACTCTTCATTCATGTTGTATATTCATAGTCTAAATGATGATTTTTGCGTGTGAAGTAAGTGAGCTTTATGAACATTAATCTGTGCTTTTTTTTGTTCATGATGGTTTCTCAAAAGAGAAAAAATAGTTTTGATAGTAATAATCCTGCTCATATACAAATAAATGTATAACTTACACAAAAAAAAAAGTTTTTCTTTAAATAAAAAAAAACTAATGTGTAATAAAACTTATTTTGTTTTCACTATCACTGTTGAGGAACTAAGTTGAGCTTTCCCCCTTCCAACTTTCAAAGAGTTAACTTCGTTTGCTTCTTTATTACGCAGCAAAACTGCCTTTCATTACTCAAATATAATATGTATGTATGTATTTGGGCAAAATATGAATACATAAAGGAGGCATTTTGTTTCTATTATACAAAATTCAAGAAATCACATAGTTACATAAATATATTTAACTATATATGCACTTATTTTTTTGAACTTAATAAAGTATTAATATGTTTGTATGTACATACCAAGATAGTATATTAAAAACAAACTTCCTCTTCTTTATATCTAAATGTACGTCGAAGAAGTATCAACTGATTAATTATTTAAGAACTACAAAAAAAAACCAAAAAAAAAGCACACACACTAGTCAAAAAATTAACATAAGCATATGTGTATATTATATATAAATATAACTTCAAAATTCTAAATATCTCTCGGCAATGTTGATTCATTCAATTTATTTAATTAAAAAATCTCTCAGAATAATAAAATCATTGACATGATATCTATGTATTTAAATATGCTTTCAACTACAAATCAATTTTACTTATAGTAGCAACGGAATATACTTACATTTAATTCAATAGAAAAATAGACCACTGTTTATTTATTAAGTGTGAGCTATATGTACTATTAATATTTGTATTTATTTGAATACATATTTATAATTCTTCAAAATGCATATATTTAGCTCAACAAAGAGTCGAACGAAAATTTAAGACGTTGCAAAATATTGTCTTCATCTTCAAAATGAGTTAGCTTTTAATAATTTAATATATGTTTCATAACAATATTCATTTTTTAGTTTATTAATGGATCAAGAGAACACAGAAGAAGAGTCTTAATGTTTATTTTTAAATCTTGTGAGATATTTTTCTTATTTAGGTTTTTACAAGGGAGGAGAGTCACCTCTTGCATAACGTATCCTTATCCTTTCTTATACCCCTTAGGCCCAAATGCAACATACACTCTTTATTTTGTCACATATTGTGCAATTATATCCTTAAAAATGAAACTTAATATTATCGAGTTAGAATCACGAGTAATGTGTTAATGAAGTCTTGTGACATAGGTCGGCCACCTCTCCTTTACAGGGTCTAAAAGAAGAGAAGTGATCATTTTATACTAAAACATAGTTTAGGGATATTTTTTCAAGTTAAAGGTATTGAGTTAAAATAATTATTATCGCATATATGGTAGATATATGTACACATAATATATCGAATTACGGTTATAAATTTTACATATGAGGGAATATAGGAATAAAATCCTAATTTGATTGTTGCAATAAAAATATTATCATTATTTATTTAATCTATTTTTGCAATCACAAAATTTCTTAGCTCACAGTCTTAATGAATGTTTCGTTTACGGATTCCCTTCATTATATTACTTAATAATTATTTATATTCATTTATGTACATACATACTTCATTAAATCGGCAAATAGGTCCAATTCCTTTTTCAAACGAGTCCAATTATAAATTTAAGTATACTTGTCGGGACTTGTGTTATTTGGTAACTAGATATTAACATATTTAAAAGGGTGCAAAAATCTATTCGTATTGAAACCAGTGCTTGTAGTACTATTGAATCATACCGATGGACATAACAAAACAAAAAAATACGAAATATCTAAAAAAAGATAAAGAATTATCCTAGATTGCCCTTAATGACATTTTTGTTTTGTCCTTTAAGTCCAAAAAGTATCAAAATACTAATACAAATTTTGGTACTGGAACTAATAAAAAAAAGTGTATTTTAACAACACTAGTTGGGATATGCACGTATTGATATACTTTTAAAGTGTTCAAAGTATATTTTTTTTAATGGAATTATATAAAAATAAAAATACAATAAAGTACGCTCAGAGAATTTTTTTTATCATACAGTTAGAGAAAGTGAGTAGAGGGCCTAATAAAAACATGGGCTGGAGATGGAGCAAAAAAAAACATGGTCTATGCGTTCTTTTTTTTTTTTTTTTTTTTTGTCTTTAATATTATTCTTCGTAGGAATCTTTCAAATTAATCAGTGAGTGAAAAAGTGTTTTTTTTTAAAAAAAAAAAAAAAAAAGAACTATAATCTAATCTTTAAATTTATGAATTAATATTTTTATATCTTCATTTCAAGTTATTTATTTCTTCTTTGACATTTGTTCCGTAGGCGGTATTTTAGTATATGTAATTTTTTTTAAGTATCTATAATGAAAACACCATCTTCCAATTTTTGTATTTGACATTCATTCATTTTCAAATTTTGTACTCTAGTTTGATGCATTCAATAAAATACTAGTGAATTTTTAATTCGAAAAATTATTTGAAGCCGGATAAAAAGAAGAGAAATAGTTTAGATTTCATCATGAATTTATTTTTAATTAAGAAATTATCATAAGAAATATATATTTTATTATACTACATGCACTCTGTATAAATAGATCCTAAATGCATAACAAATATCTTTACTTATTCAGCATATACTATTCAATTCAAAGTCAATTAATCAACATTCAATTGAAATAAACATGATGCATATATTATAAATAATTATTCAAGTTATTTGCAATACCTTCAATTGAAAAAAAAAAGAATAAAAAATTCATTACAGATAAATATATGCGTATGTAAATACAATCAAAATTTGAATATCTCTTCATAATATCAAGATATTTTTTAGAATATTGAGTTACAGATGAAATTTATAAATCGAGGTAGTAAATGAAGTCATTTATATATAATACATATAATAGTATATGTCATCGATAAAATCGACTATGTCTATCATTATATTCCGTACTCTACATGAACAAAATATCCCAAGGATCTGTCCTAGTGTCCCCTAAGGTGGAAAAAAATTCAAAAGCTTAAAAAGCATCGGAGTGGTGTAAATGTATGTAATTTTCTAACAAAATTTATTAGGACCATAGTTATGTTTCTTATTCTGTATTTGAACTAATAATTTATTCCAAGGAGATGGTAGGGATACGAATATTAATTGCAAAAATAAAAATATTAATTGTTAAGAAATCTATTTATTTACTGGTCAACAGTTAAAAATCCTAAGGGGTAAGTATAACAAAAGTTATTCAGTTTTGCACACTGATTTCGAATTATTACTAAAGCAGTAGTGCGCAGATGATTTCAGCTGATTTCGAAATCAACCTACTGCAGTTGTTTTTTAATAGCTCTACTGTGAGTCTTTGATTTCTAGCAAATTTTTGCGCGAAATAGGATGAACATTTACATATTTGGATGGACGATTTCTTCTTGGTTAAGGATTCTTTTTGGGCACTTGACATCTATTTTGAAAGCTGTGAGTCTCAGCTCTTGAATGTATTCCTTATTAATCCATTTCATGTACTGTTCAAGGAGTGGAAATAAAATCTACATTAAATACACTAGCGGCTCATCTTTTTTATGCACAAAAGGCATTCCTTCTATGTGTAAATTGAAGTCAGCTTTCGAAAAAAAAAATTACAGATTTGAAATCATTGTGCAAAACTAAATAACTTTTACTGTACTTATGCTCCTTAGGATTTTTGAAATTTTAAATATGTTGACTTGTGTTATTTTTGAGTGAATAAAGTGAGGGTTATAGCCAACTGAAATAAATCAACTTTCAGATGTGTTATCTCTTTCTTATTTATTTTTATGTACTTTTTTAAAATATTTTTCTAAAATACTGATTTGTTTAGCTTTAAAGTCTGGACAACACTGAGTATATGTATTGTTCTTTGATTATTCTTAGAATGCAAAAAGATTGCTTTACATTTATTAATAATTAAATATAATAACAATACTTTAAACCCAGAGGTATCCATTATACTAATTTGATTGATTCAAGAATTACAGAACTAAGGAAAAGTTTACATTTGATTATTAAAAAAATCATTTTTTTAAAAGTAAAAAAATGCTTAGGAAATAATAAATTACATATTTAGTTAATTTTGCTACAAAAAGAAAGTTGCAGTTATTCAAATACATCTTTCTTTCTTTCTCTCTCTCTCTCTTTTATGTATAATTTTCTTCATTATGATTTCCAAGATTCTTCACAACAGGGCCTTCCTTCCTCTTCTCTTTTTTTTTCTCTCTCTGACTGTCATTTTTTTTTTTTTGCATCATCGATATTATATATATATATTTTCAATATAGTCGATAAAATAGTATTGATAAATCTGTAAGGCATCTGGTGCCTACTTTCTTTTATTAGTTTTTATTTTTATTATTTTACTTATTGGTATCATTAGATTCATTTTTCTTCTTTTTTTTTAAAAAGGAGTGAATTAAATAATATTATGAATAATTTATACAGATTTTTTTTTTCCAATTCATAAACAAATTTCATAATTTTTAAAAGCAATTTTTAAGCAGCGTTTATATTAAAAACATAGATTTTGACTCCATAAATATAGACATGGTATATACATATATGTATCTTTATATATGTATGTATATCCTGCTCAAGATTAAAAAAATACAGTATATAATTTGTGACCTAACATAGAAAGAATTGATAAGCAAAAAAAATTATTGTTTATTTTTTAATAATACAAGCAAAAATGGGAATTTCTTCAAGCTACTGAACCTACATCAGAAATTTTACCTGATTTAAACATCTGAGGTAAAAAATAATCATAAGATAAGAGACAATAAACAAAAACTTGACAAAAAAAAATGCAACATTCAAGTTTGGATTATGAGAAGGGGGAAAAAACCATTCTCTTAAGAAAATCAACTCAAAATCTACGTTTCTAGGTAATTTAGAATGTCTTTTTTTCATCCATCTTGTTTTTTATGTTACTACAATTGAAATTTTAGCTAAATGCATACACAAAATTACTTACACATGTGATGCTTTAAATCTCAATAAAATAATTTTTATACAATTTTATGCTATCCATTTCATTTCAATATTCCAAAGTAAGATCTGTCGTAAAAAAATGTGTAATATTAATAAATCCATAGGAAATGATATGTTCAATTTATTGTTATAAATAAAAATGAATGGAGTTTTAATCGAATAAACGAATACTTCGTTTGATTTATAAAAAAATTTAAAACTCCTATAAATTGTTTTTTTACAATTAGATATTAAAAATATGAAGGAATATATGAAAAAATAACTAATGATGATTTATCTTTGAAATGGTTTTATGTATGTATATTGGTAGTTATTTCTAAGATGCATAATATTTTTAGGACTCAAAATTACTAATATCAATATTTAATAAAAATATATTAAGTCCATAGGTACTTATTAGGGTATTTATGTACATCAAAAACATTCAATAATTCGATTATGATTAAAAAAAGAATCCATTATTACTATGTAGGTACATACATACTTGATTGTTGTTTCTTACTTATTTCCATAATGGTTAAAACTACATATGATTAGTATACCTATGTAGCCATCCGTAACAAGATCTGTTTATTACTATATATTAATTTTTTTTATTCTTCTCATTCAAAAATATACATATGTACGTATACTTAAAAAAGGTAGAAAAATGTAAATGAAACAATAATGCAAAATGTAGCTCCGTCAGCATAGTTTACTAAACCATGTAATTGAAAGGTAAAATATATGTACTCATATACTTATTTTAAAGCTGTAGTGGTGATCAACCTTTTTTAAACCAGGGTTTCCTTTAAAAATTTATTAACATGTGATAGGGTACCAAGACACTGAAATCAATTCATATGTGGGCGAAGTTTTATAAAAATGATGTCACATATTGATAACATCAAGATCACACAAATTTTCATTGGTTTTTTTTCTCAAAAAGTAAGATGGGACTAGTAGCACCTAAACTGTTTTAGGATCTGTTATGTATTCGTAGACTTTTTTTTTAAACAATCTACATCTCTATTATTTTTAAAACTGGTAAGTTTTGTTTGTTACAATTGAATGTACAGGGGATATGATCCAAACGGAGGCAGATAGAGACTTGAGGGACTTCTTTACTACCTAAAACATATTTATACTTCTTCTTCTTGTTTGAGGTAATGATTATAAATAGTCTAGTATTGATTATAGTTATTAGTAAACGAAACTGGTTTCAAACAAAATCTGTTCAGATTTCTGACTTTCATAGTATAATTAATATTTGAAAAGAATCATTATAAAAGAGGAAGGAGAGGGATATTTGTGAGAGTATATGTCTTTTTATAAGAGTTGAAGAGGAGCTATAAAATATCCTTTATTGCCATTTCAAAAGAGACCTTTTTTGGAAGAAGCCCAAGAATTGACTCAGTTAAGCCAAGTTTAAGGCTGTGGCTAGAATGGCCTAGCTAGCAGATCTCATCTAGGTCTCTAACAATAAAATTAAAATGACAAGCATTTATTTGAAATATATTGTGGTTTACTTGGAATTATCCCACGGGTCGACTAATTGAACACCACATATATGTATATATATTTTGTGTCTATTTATCAAGTCTTTTATAGATAGTCATTCAAGACTATGAAAAAAGTAATGATTTCAAACAAAAAAGATTGAATATATGTACATATTTACCAGACATGTTGATGTATGATTTTATCTAGATTCCATATAAAAGAGAAAACTTGATAAGCACAGGAAATTATGCCTAGGAAAAAAAAATATGCATTACTATTTCGAAAATAGTATCTATAATAGGTATACATAATACATATGTATCTATGTTTGTTGCAGTATTGCATTTCTTCTATTACTTTATTAAATTTGTGAAAAATATTTAAGTTTATCAAAATTTAATAGAGATAGATATTAAATTATTATTATTTTTTTTACTTTCGAGTCAGTTATTCCTTCAATGAAGGGAAATATGAATTAATATATGTTGTTGTATTAAAAAATAATCCTTTTTTTGTCAATTTGTAACTTGTCTATGATTTCATCTTGGATATATCAGGATTCTTGCTCTTGTTTTTGAAGGATGTAAATTGATGTACTCCATACTCTTAAAATTAAGAAAATTGACTTCTGTTTTTTTGAAATTTTCATCTTCTTTCATTATCATCAAAGTTCATTGAGTAATAATGTGTATTATTTTACAGCTTTTTTAAGTTGAATAAAAAATCTTTTAAAAAATGTTTCAACTAATTTTCTCTGAAATGTATTTTTAGTGACATAAGGGGAGGGGAAAATAAGAAGAAGAAATATACCGCGTATAACACGCACTCTTTTCTTCTTATTTCTTTCATTTGATGGAATAAGTTCAGTTTTAGACGTTACAAAATGTTATAGAATGTCATTATAACGATTTTGATCCTTTATTTAAGATTTGTTTTGTTACTTTATTATAAAAATTTATCAAAAATTATCCTGTAATTTGAACTTGTTTTATTGTATGTACCT